>CM038049.1:157995667-158636660 GCA_021397845.1 Areca catechu | reverse complement strand
GGAAATGAAAGCCGAGTTCCAGTTCCGGCATTGGGAGTCCTTAAACTAGTTTTCGAGTCCTGTACTATCATTTTGAATGAATGTCATTTTTGTCCTTCTTTCATTTTGAATGTCATTTATGTAGGCCAGTTGGCCATGTATGATTATAAACTATTAATTAAGAAGGACATTTACAAAATTATTTTGAATGGTTCTGTAATTTTGAATGGAGAAATGCGTGATGGCATCTATGTACTATCGTGACCTGTTAGTGTAATGTACACGTCTAGCAAACGTCATAGGATAGATAATGTTAGCGAAGCATACCTATGGCATTGTAGGCTAGGTCATATAAACAGGAACAGGATAAATAGGTTGAAAACCGAGGGTCTCCTCGATTTTAGTGAAAATAGTTCACTTCCAACCTGTGAGTCCTATCTTCTTGGAAAAATGACTAAGTCACCTTTTATTGGAAAAGGTGAACGAGCTAAAGAAATTCTGAGTCTGGTACATACTGATGTATGCGGACCCATGAATGTTAGTGCCAAGGGTAGGTACGTTTATTTCATTACTTTCACAGACAACCTTTCGAGGTTTGGTTATGTTTTCTTGATGAGACATAAATCTGAATCGTTTGAAATGTTCAAACAATATCATAATGAAGTAGAAAAATAAACTGGAAAGTGTATCAAAACACTTCGATCTGATCGAGGCGATGAATACCTTTCCGGCAAGTTTTTGACATATCTTGAGGAGAATGGGATTCTCTCTCAGTGGACGCCTCCAGGGACACCCCAGTTAAATGGAGTGTTTGAGAGGAGGAATCGAACCTTGTTAGACATGGTTAAGTCCATGATGGGCTTTGCTTCTCTACCGGTATCCTTTTGGGGATATGCTTTAGAATCAGCCTGTTACATTCTGAATAGGGCTTCAA
The DNA here is from genome assembly GCA_021397845.1 of Areca catechu. NCBI lineage: Eukaryota > Viridiplantae > Streptophyta > Magnoliopsida > Arecales > Arecaceae > Areca > Areca catechu. Next base: position 158,635,747 of record CM038049.1, on the reverse strand, counting down.
GTAAGTCCGTTAGTAAAATACCATATGAGATATGGACTGGACGTAAGCCGACACTTTCAAACCTTCGGGTCTGGGGGTGCCCGGCTTATGTAAAATGTTTGGAAACAGACAAACTTGGACCCAGGTCTGATCGGTGCCTATTTGTTAGGTATCCAAAAGAGTCTAAGGGGTATTACTTTTGCTTAGCTGAGGAACAAAAGTTGTTTGTCAGTCTTAGGGCTATCTTTTTGGAAAAGGAGTTCCTTGGTGAAGGAACTGTAGCCGCTAAAATTGAACTTAGTGAAGTTCAACAAGTACAAGAATCGACACACTTAAGGGACAACATAGAACCAGCTATGATTAGATCACACCCGGAGCCCACTATAGAACCATTAAGGAGATCCGATAGAGTACCGAGCCGACCAGATAAATACTATAGTTTCTTGGTTCGGGACGGTGATCCCATTGAACTCAATGAGAACAATGAGGATCCGATCACCTATATGGATGCATTGCAGAGGTTCGACTCTGAGTGATGGCTAGGAGCCATGAAATTTGAAATGGAGCCCATGGAGATCAACAATGTATGGACATTAGTTGATCCACCTGAAGGGATAAAATCCATTGGGTGCAAATATGTTATCAAAAGGAAAAGGGGTGCAGACGGAAAGGTAGAGACCTATAAAGCCCGTCTGGTTGCCAAGGGGTATCGTCAACATTATGGTATTGACTATGATGAGACGTTCTCTCCTATGGCAATGCTCAAATCCATTGGATTATGCTTGCTTTAGCAGTACACTTTGACTATGAAATCTGGCAAATGGATGTCCGAACAGCTTTCCTGAATGGTGGCTAGAAGAGGAGGTGTATATGATACAACTTGAAGGGTTCACATCCATAGACGAGTCAAAGGTGTGCAAGCTTTAAAAGTCCATCTATGGACTGAAGCAAGCATCAAGGAGTTGGAACATGCGATTTGATAAGTGTATCAAGTCGTATAGCTTCATTAGGAACGGAGAAGAGCCTTGCATTTACAAATGGGCTAATGGTTCTGTGATTGTATTCCTTGTACTGTATGTAGATGACATTCTTTTAATCGGGAATGATATCGCAGCACTGCAAGGAATAAAGGTCTGGTTATCATCTCAGTTCTCTATAAAGGACTTGGGTGAAGCCTCTTATATACTGGATATGAAGATCTATAGAGATAGATTTAAAAGGCTTCTAAGACTGTCCCAGTCTACATACATCGACACCATGCTGAAACGGTTCAGCATGAAGAATTCCAAGAAGGGCTATCTCTCGATAGGCACTGGAATTGATCTCTCCAAACAGAATTATGCGACAACTCCTGAGAAGAGAGAGCGTATGAGTAGAATTCCATATGCTTCGGCAGTGGGTTCTATCATGTACGCCATGACATGTACTAGACCAGACATGGCATACTCACTAGGTGTAGTGAGCAGATACCAGTCTGACCCAGGTGAAGCTCATTGGAAAATGGTTAAAACCATCCTTAAGTATTTACGAAATACTAAAGACCAATGGCTCATTTATGGAGAATCTGACTTGAAACTTGTAAGGTATACTGACTCCAGTTTCTAGTCAGATAAAGATGATAGCAAGAGTGAGTCAGGTTTTGTCTTTACCCTGAATGAAGGAGCTGTCTGCTGGAAAAGTTTCAAGCAGCCTATTGTGGCGGACTCTGTATGTGAAGCAGAGTACATTGCAGCATCTAATGCGGCGAAGGAAGCTGCGTGGTTGTGGAAGTTCCTTAGCAAGCTGGGAGTGGCACCTTCCTGGATGGTCCTGTTCCAGTGTACTATGACAACATTGGAGCCATTGCTCAAGCCAAAGAGCCGAAGTCTCATCACCGCACGAAGCATATTATGCGGTGCTATCATTTGTACGAGAGATCGTGGAACGAGGTGATATCGATCTTCAGAAGATCGATGGAAAGAAGAACCTGGCTGACCCCTTCACTAAAGCCATCGGAGTTCAAGAGTTTGATTGTTATAAACGAAAATGAGAATGAGATTCTGTACTGATTGGCTTTAGTCCAAGTGGGAGTTATTAGGAATTATGTCCCAAAGCCAATCGTCTAGGCTGTAGACGGTTGTGTTACTTTGTATTTGTATATGAATTTTTAATAATAAATAAAAGTTATTTATTTTTAGCTATCCATCATTTTACATTTTCTTGTAATGAACTCTTGTATGATGGAGTCCTTGGAACTACATTGTTTGATATAGAGATAATATATCAAGTAGTTCTTAAACTGGTTCACAACCAAATGATACATTGTTATAGGATGACAATATATCAAGTATAGGTTGTTGTATGTCACATTTGTTGGTTGTCCTCTTAACCAAGGAGTGTGGAGACACTGGTGTGACATACAAGTGAAGTGTATGAAACTTCACTGAACGTGACCATTTGCGGAGCTCCCTTCTTCCAAAGGGTTAGCTCACGAAGGGATATGGGTATATGTGTCCCTCAGACCTGAGGTCACCATGGCAGCTTGTAAGCAATTCACTGTACTTTGGTGCCGGACTACCTGGATTTCTAATCCAGTGATGGAAGGTTTCTGGGTGCAGTCAAGTACTTGTGGAGCAGTGGTGGATCAAGATGGAATTGACCTCTCCAAATAGTTTAGAGTGAATGACTCACTATGTCTCAATTCAGCAAAACCTTGGCCATGGTAGTTCTTGTGAGGAGTCACAGAACTTGTGAGGTTGAGACATAATTGGATAGACCAAATTAGGATTGGCAGTCTAACCCTAGGTTATCCTGAGCATTATAAGGTCAAAGGGATGAATTATGCGGCAACCATATACCAGAGGTTCTTGTGAGCTACTCTGCATCTTCGACCTATCCAGACGTCGGGTATCATTGCTAGATGAGGACTTTGACTGGTACTGAAAATATTCAGTGCTACTAGTTTAGTGTTCGAACCTATGGGGTCAGACACCATAGAGGATTTCTATCTGATCTTTTGGGTTGATCAATGATTGAGAATCGTTTGTCGTCACCTGAAGTCAATTTGGTTGACTTTGCTCCAAGTGTCGACACTTGGTGAAGTGTCAACACTTGGCAATTTTCGAGTGTCGACACTTTCTGTGACGACGAGCAAAAATTCTGGAAGGTTTTCGTGGAGATTTTTGGGCAGGTTTGACCTGGTTTGAATTTCGAATTCAAACCAGTTTTGGCTCCAAACCTTTATGGTATGAAAGTCATACTTGCCCAAATGGGTTAGACCCATTTGGCATGCCCATGATCCTTTCCCCCATTCTCTCCTCTCATCTCTCCTCCTTCCTTCTTCTCCCTCTCCCTGCTGCCCCTATAAATATGAGACATTGTGGTGGCTGCTAGGGTTAGACATACAAGAGCAACAACTATTTCTTGGGAGAAAAAGGTTGAGAAGAGTGAGAGCTTTAGGGTTTGGGTGTGAGCCACCTAGCAATCAAGCTAGGACTTGGGAAAGAGTTTTGGGAAGGGGTTCCTACTCTCTTTCTTGTCTTCCAGGAAGAAGTTCAGCCTATAGATCCCGAAGAGCTAGCACTCCGAGGGAGTTGATCAGAGTCGAGCCCAGGTGTGGACATCCTGTAGAGGCCAGATGCTTGTGTGGCTCGAGCGCCCTCCTCCTCCTCAGAGCTCTTCACTGCTTCTCTCCAGCACTCGCCGAGGTATAGAGGTATGATCTTTATATTTATGATGTTTTTGATATTATATGCATGCTAGGTTTTTATACTAGATCCTGTTACGGGCAGATCGGTAGATGGTTTAGATCCATCTATCGAGCTTTCCGCTATGCATGTCTTAAAAATGTTTTAAAATGCATATTCTCTACCCTATTTCTTGCATAATGTATGCTAGGTGTAGGTATTTTTCACCTTCAAAAATGGCTACCAAACGTCCAAATCCAAGAAAACGATGAGCAAAAGCAACGAAATGGAAGGATGAACATAAGGGTACCTTGCAACCTAGTGTCGGCTCGGAGGAGAAAAAATTTGGGGAAAAAAAATGGTTCGAAAACCCTTTAAATCTCAGTCTGCTGTCATTCATATGTTGGCTCACGCATGTGTGACACATTTTGGTGTCACACATTTTGGTGTCGACACATCGACTTAAAAACCAATAATTAGGGATTTCACAGGCAGATCAAAATCAATTGAGATAAGATAATTCTGGAGTCAAATCAACAATGATCAAACATGATTTATTATGAATAAGGTCAATTGATCTAGTTTGAGTCAAATAGTGGGAAAGATTTAATCAAATGGATTGATGATCCCGAGCTCTCTTCTAATCATACAGAATCGATCTTCTAGAAGAGGTTTAGTCAAAATATCAGCCAATTGCAATTCAGTACTAATAAATTCAAGCAAAATATCATTGTTTTCTACATGATCCCTAATAAAATGATATCTAATTTCAATGTGCTTACTTCTAGAGTGTTAAACAGGATTTTTAGTCAAGCAAATAGCACTGGTATTATCATATTTAATAGGAGTTATAGCCAACTTGATTCCAAAGTCTTCAAGTTATTGCTTAATCCACAAGATTTGAGCACAACAACTTCCTGCTGCAATATACTCAGCCTCAGCTGTGGATAGTACAACTGAAGTTTGTTTCTTGCTAAACCAAGAGATTAAGTTCACTCTAAGAAATTGGCAAGTTTCACTAGTACTCTTTCTATCTAATCTACAACCAGCAAAATCCACATCAGAATATTCAATCAATTCAGCAGATGAATTTCTAGCATATTATAAACCAATACTAATAGTACCAGACAGATATCTAATAATGTGTTTAACAGCCATAAGATGTGATTCTTTATGTTCAGACTGATATCTAGCACACATGCAAATACTAAACATTATATCTGGTCTACTAACAATCAAATACAATAAGGAGCCTATCATACCTCTATATAACTTTTGATCTACAGATTTACCATGTTCATCTTTATCAATCTATAAGAGGGGCTCATAGGTGTACCTATTAGTTTAGTAGTCTCCATTCCAAACTTCTTAATGATTTTCTTGTGTACTTAGCTTGGTTAATGAAGATACCATCTATAGTTTGCTTGATTTGGAGTCTGAGGAAAAACTTGAGTTCTCCCATCAAGCTCATCTCGAACTCACCCTGCATTAGCTTAGCAAACTCTTGACAAAGAATTTCATTAGTAGCACCAAAAATAATATCATCAACATATATTTGTACTACTAATAAATCATTATCTTTCTTTTTCAAAAATAGAGTCTTATCAACATTTCCTCTAGAAAATTTATTTTCAATCAGAAATTTGATGAGTCTTTCATACCATGATCTAGGTGCTTACTTTAATCCATAAAGTACTTTGTGTAATTTAAAAATATGATCAGGATGTGCATGATTTTCAAATCCAGGTGGTTGTTCAACAAAAATTTTTTCAGTTATAAAACCATTTAAGAAAGCACTCTTAACATCCATTTGAAATAATTTGAAATTCATAAAACAAGCAAAAGCTAATAATAGCCTAATTGCTTCAAGTCTAGCAACAGGAGCAAAAGTTTCATCAAAGTCAATCTCTTCCTCCTGATTGTAGCCTTTAGCAACTAGCCTAGCTTTATTTCTAATAACTATACCATTTTTATCTAATTTATTCCTAAATACCATTTAGTGCCAATAATTGAAACATAGATGGTATTTCTATAAGTGTCCAAACATTGTTTCTATCAAATTGAATTAATTCTTCTTGCATAGCATTGATCCAATTAGAATCTTTTTTAGCTTCTTCAAAACATTTAGGTTCTACTTGAGATACAAATGCTATATAATCACATTCATTTCTAATAGAAGCTCGAGTTCTTATCCCTTTAGATGGATCACCTAAGATTAATTCCTTAGGATGTCCATGAGTATACCTCCACTCTCTAGGAAGATCTTGATGCTTTGAAGTGTCATCTTCTTTCTCATCCTTGTCTTGATCTTCTTCATTTGGTTGAGTTTGATCATTCAATATCAGCTTCTGAAGCTTGTCAGCACCTGCACAATCATCAGATGTATCCTCTTTTCTCGAGGATTTGTTAGTACATTTTTCAAATACAACATGCACTGACTCTTCTACAACCAAAGTTCGTTTATTAAATACTCTATATACCCTACTTGATGTAGAGTATCATAAGAAGATACCTTCATCAGACTTGGCATCGAACTTTCCAAGATGATCTTTTCCATTGTTCAAAATAAAACATTTGCAACCAAAAACTCGAAAATATTTCAAAGTTGGTTTTTTTTTGTTCCAAAGTTCAAAATGAGTTTTCTTTAAAATAGGGCGGATTAAAACTCGATTTAAAATATAACAGGCTATATTAACAGCTTCACCCAAAAATATCTTGGCAAATCGTTTTCACAAAGCATAGTGCGTGTCATTTCTTCCAAAGTATGATTTTTCCTTTCTACTACCCTATTCTACTGAGGTATCCTAGGTGCAGAAAAATTATGTTCTATTCATTTTTTATTACAAAAGTTTTCGAAATCTTGATTTTCAAATTCTGTTCCATGATCACTATGAATACAAACGACTGAAACACCTTTTTCGTTTGAAACTTTTCTATAAAACTTTATAAATACAGAAAATGATTCATCTTTTTGTGCTAAAAAGAAAATCCATGTAAATCTTGAAAAATCGTTCACAATGACTAATCCATATCTCTTGCCTCCTAGACTTGGTATTCTAGTTGGTCCAAAGAGATCCATATGGAGTAGTTCAAGTGGCCTACTAGTAGTTACAAATCCTTTTGGTTTGAAAGAAGTTTTGACTTGTTTACCAAATTGACATGCTTTGTAAATTCTATCTTTTTTCAAAACAAATTTCAGTAAATCTCTAACTAAATTCTTCTTGCAAAGTTTTGAAATAAGGTACATACTAGCATGCCCTAACCTTCTATGCTATAGCCAACTAGTCTTTTCTTTAGTAGAATTTATTGCAACAAGTCATTCTCCATTAGACAAAGATAGATCATCTAGGTCTACCAAATAAATATTTCCATGCCTTTTTTCAATGAATTGTACTCTATTTATATCCATACTAGTAATCATGCAATATGATGATTTAAAAATTACTTGAAAACCTTTATCACAAAACTAACTGATGCTTAAAAGATTTTGTTTCAAACCATCTACTAAAAGTACATTACTAATACTACTAGAATGAGTTATGTGAACCTTACCAATACCAATGATTTTTTCTTTACCATTATCACCGAAGGTCACACTCCCTCCATTCAAAGTTTCAAGAGAAGTGAATTGCTTCACATCTCCAGTCATGTGCCTTGAGCAACCACTGTCAAGATACCAAACTCTTTTGTTTTCCTTGGTTGCAAGACACACCTGCAATAAAATCAAGCTTTGTTTTTAGGTACCCAAGCCAACTTGGATCCTTTAGGGTTAGCATTCGAAATGGTTCCTTTTGGAACCCACATTTTACCAAAAGAAATGATTTTTCTAAAATTACATTGATATGATTTATGACCTAGCTTTTTGCAAGTAAACAAGTAATGCTAGATGATGCAGGTACAAAAAAGTTTTTAAAATACTTTTGTTGTTTTTGTATTTTATATCCTAAACCTGCCTTATTAAAAACTGCTCTAAGATTGTTTAAGAGTAATTTAACTTTTCTGAACTATAAGTAAATTTGTCAACAAAAGGTTTTATCTTTTCAAGTTCATTTTTGTATTCAGCATTTTCAAGTTCTAAATCCTTGTTTTTCTTTAAAAGATCATTGTTAGAAATAACATTTTAGGTATTTTCAAAACTTTGTTTTCCATAGACAAGGCATTATTTTTCTTTTCTAAAACATCTAATTTAGATTTCAAAGAATTAACATCATTAAGTAAAGAGTTGTTTTCAAAAGAAAAATTGTTTGCATGCTTTTTCAATTTCTTGTTTTCAGATAAAACGAATTTATAATCATGCATAAGCTCTTCAAAAGTATTTCTAAGTTCATTAAAAGTAAAATCAATTTCGGTGTCAGAACATATATCATCATTATCCTGATGTGCCATGAAGCAGAGATTTGCAACTTCAATCTGCTCTTCTTCTGAACTGGAGTCTTCGCTGTCACTCCAAGTGGCCATCATTGCTTTTTCCTTAATTTCTTTCTTGATTTCTTGAGGAGAGGACAGTCGAACTTGTAGTGTCCCGGCTTCTTGCACTCGAAGCATATAGGAACTTCCTTCTCTTTTCCTTTTCTTTTTCTTTCTCCTTTTCTTTTCCTTTTTCTTTGGATTGATGTTTCTTTTTGTAAGGAAATTTCCTCCTCTTCATGAATCTTCTAACCTTTCGTGCAAGGAGGGCTTCTTCACCTTCTTCTTCCTCTTCATCTTCGGACTCATCAATTGGGAATTCTTCTTGTATATTTGACTTGAAAGTAATCCCCTTCTTCTTCTTGTCCATGTCCATAGATTTTTGTTTGAGATTGAGCTCATAAGTCATGAGCGATCCCACTAGCTGCTCAAGAGGTAGCTTGTCCACATCCTTTGCTTCTTGAATTGTGGTCACCTTAGGATCCCATGAAGTTGGAAGTGATCTAAGAATTTTATTCACAATATCAGCATTAGACATGACTTTGCCAAGACTTCTCATACTATTAACTATATTAGTGAATCGTGTATACATATCAGTGATAGATTCATTTGGTTCCATCCGGAATATCTCATATGTGTGCACTAACATATTAACCTTAGTGTTCTTCACTTGATCGGTACCCTCATGGATAACTTCAAGTGTGTCCCATATTTCTTTGGCAGACATGCATGTAGATATCCTATTAAATTTATTAGGATCTAATGCACAATAACGGAGATTCATTGCCTTTGCATTAATCTCGGATTATTTAATGTCATTTTCATCCCAATCCTCTTCAATTTTTAGGATAGAAACATCATTAACCACTACCGAAGAAATATGAGGACCCTTATCAACTACTTTCCATAAATTATAATCAATAGAATGCATGTAAATTCTCATCCTAGTTTTTCAATAAGTATAATTTGTTCATTGAAAAATGGAGGTCTATTTGAGGCTTGTCCCTCAACTACACTAGTACCAATTGGGGATGCCATAGATCTTTACTCAAGGTGGTAAAGGCTATACACTGAGAATAGGGCTCTGATACCACTTGTTATCCAGTAAGCAATCCAAGAGGGGGGTGAATTGGGTCTATAAAAAATTAATATAAGCTAACTTAATATGACAAGCTACAAACTTTATAAAACTAAATACTAAGCAAAGCAATCCAATTCAACTAGTGTATATATAACAAGGTACTATGATTCAAATGTAATGCTCTAAAATATAAGTGTAGCAGAAATTAAGAGCAATAAATAAAGAGTAAAGAGAGAGAGATTAAGTAATAACAAACACCAAGAACTATAGTGGTTCGGTGCCAACCAATGCACCTACATCCACTCTCCAAGATTCTTGGAAATTCACTATAATCACATGATTACAGTCGATTAGTTTTCCGGGTGACTTATTTTTACAAGGATCACAAGTCACAACCTTACTTGGTTTTACAGGCTAACCAAGAACTTAATTGGTTTTCACAAGACTAACCAACAACCTTCCTTGGTTTTCCGGGCTAACCAAGAATCTTAGTGATTTTGCGGGCTAACCACCAACCTAATTGATTTTCAAGGCTTACCAATAATCTCACTTGGTTTTACAATAGGCTAACCAAGAACCTTTACAAGAAATAAGGTTTAGAAATAAAGAACCAATATAAGCTTTCAATAACAAAGCAAATATGTCGATGTAGCTCGATGTAGAGTTGCTTTGCCCTTGTTGAACCCTTTTAAATGCCCAAGATTGAATGATCTTCAATGCTCTTAATGGCTTTAGAATGCTTGGAGGCTTCCTCTAGCTTGTGAGTGGTTGAAACTTGAATGAATAGGAGTTAAGGCTCTTCTCTCTTCTTTTCTCTCAAAACTCTTTGATTGTATTCAATATCATACGTTTAGATTTGATTTGGAGCAAATAAATACCCTCCCAAGGCCTCAAAACCGAAATCTAGCCGTTACACTTGAAAAACTAGCCGTTGGGGGCATTTTGGGCGAGTTCTGCGTTTGAAAAAACTAGCCATTACTGTTGCCATAACTCCATGTGTCGACACTTCCTCAGTTGAGTCGACACATAAGGTCAACACATGTTCTTTTTGAATCGACACATAGTTCAAAATGCTCCATTCAGATTCTCTGAAATTTTAGATGTGTCGACCCTTCTCAGTTGAGTCAACACTTTGAGTCGACACCTTGCTTCTATGTGTCGACACTTTAGTTGCTCCTTCAACTTCTGTAAGTTTTGTGACTTGAAAGTCTCAGGCGATGTGTTGATCCAAGTGTTGACACCTTGAGTTGATACTTCAGGTCCATGTGTTGACACTTCATCTGTGCTATTTGAAACTTTGCTACATACTGGCCTGAGTCGACACTTTTTCCTCATGTATTGATACTTCATGTCATGTGTCGACACTTTACTGAAAAATACACATAAATTGCCGAATTTGAGCTGGAACAAGTTTCCACTTAGCTTGGCCATCCATTCAACCATCTCTTAAGTGTCCAAGTCCTCTTTGAGCAAACTTTTCTTTCAAACTTGGCTTCTTCAAGGCAATTGGGCTTCTTCAAATTTTGTGAGTACCTTTTCAATTAAAACACACTCAAAGCAAATCATTAGTCCTCAATTTATACTTAACTATTTTGCTTATCATCAGAATCAATTAGTAGAGTCAACAAAAAGGGAGCAGGTAACCTAATACCATGACTCTCTGATACCAGCCACTCTATAGATACAAGCGCACTACAAAAGCATGCTTGCCATGAAGGCTAGTTTTGTGCCATCCCCAGCTACTCCAATCTATTTCTTCAGGGGCACACACTCTGTAAAGACATTTTAGCTACCCCTCCTTGTACTTAGGCATCATGTACTTTATATACATACCTATAAAAACCATTTCCAAGACTTTTAGGTAGGTTCATGCAGATAAGTTCCTTCAAAAAGGTAAGCTTTTTCCAAGCTTTCTCAGCTTCCAGAGAAGCCTTTAAGAGTCTCTAAAGCTCTCTTAGAGCCACTTGAAGTTCTGAGATGGAGCTCGGGTGTAGGTCAGGACTGCCTCACCTAAGCCTCGCCCATCCTCTCCTGTTCTTTGCATACTTTCTACCACATCCATTCACTCACTTTTTGCCACATCCATTTACCACTCCCAATATTTTGCACACTTCCACTCTTTCCCAACACCACTCCACTACCACATCATCTACCTAGAAGTTATAAACCTTTCTTTTCTGTTTGCTTCTAGAAGAGATTAACTTAGGCATCGAAGGGGTCCACCATTAGGAAACCCCGATCATGGTCGGACTTCCATGTCTTCATTATTTTTGCATGTCCTATAATGCTCACATAGCAGTTGTATCCTATCACATCAGCAAGTCTCCGGTAGAATCGTAACATCAACTATTACAAAAAAATGTAAGACATGGTCTAGATATTTGTCTTCACTTGTTCTCCATTGGAGTACTTATAATAAAAGTTACTAAGTACAGCCACTTTAGTGAGAAAATAGAAGCTCACTAAAAATTTTTAGTGATAGCAAGATAGATGAAATCAAGCACACTTAACATGATGCAAGTAAAAATTATGCAAGAAGGTGAATAAAGTTGAAGATTATTTTACTAAATTATAATATAAAATATCACAAACCTATATTAGATGGGCACACAGATGCAGAAATGGCTGGTGTATAGATTCTAAAAAGCTATATTGGTGTACTTGATGACTTTTTAGGGGAAACAGTATCACGGCAATCTAAGTTACAAAAATGCATTACTTTATTTATCATAGAGCCGAGTATATTGTAGTTATAGAAGCTTATAAAAAACTTTTGTGAAACAAAACTTTTTTTTATAAGAGTTGGGTCTAGAACAAGAGAAGTATATACTTTATTGTGATAATTAAACTGTGTTGGCTCCACCCAGTGATTTTGATGAATAACAAAACATTGAGTGCATATTGTATTCTAATGAGGATTTCAAGTTGTGAGTTTTCAGGAAGAAAGTACCTCAAAATCTCAAAAACTTATGGTGTATGGCACGTAATGGCACGGAGCAATTCTCACAAATCCGGGCATCCTCTTCATTGAAAAAGGGCATAAAAATGTTTAAATATTATGTGTTTATGTATTCAAGAATTTTATTTATGTTTTCGAGGCATTTACACTTGAATCTGAAAGTTTTCAGTCTCAAGTGTCGACACCTGGACAGTCAAGTGTCGACACTTCAGCATTTGGCACAAACAAAAATCCTTGGCACGCCAAGTGTCGATACCTATATTCAAGTGTCGACACCAAGTGTCGACACTTAGGTTCCAAGTGTCGACTCAAGGCCTGAGAATTTTGAAAATACAGAACTTTGTAATATTGAGAATTTTTGTGTCAAGTGTCGACACCTGTGCATCAAGTGTCGACACTTGAATGTTCAAGTGTCGACACCCAGAGATCAAGTGTCGACACCTGATAGCCAAGTGTCGACACCTGACAAAGAAGTGTCGACACCTGACAGCCAAGTGTCGACACTTGCAGCCTGACAGCTCTAACGGATCTATTTTTCTGGCTTGCAGAACTTGCTTTTCAAGCTCCAAATGGCTATTTCCGAGGTACCAACGGTCACAAACCATTTTTTGGAAGGTTCTTGGTGTATTTAACCTCCACCAACCTCATTTCAAAGTAAGAGAAGTGTATTCAAGTGCATTCAAGTCTACTCAAAAGCCAAAAAGCCAATATTCTCTCCATACTTCACATCAAAAGCCTCTTCTAGCTTGATTCCATTGAAAAGCCTACAAGCTCATCCTTACTTCATTCCAAAAAGAGGCACATTGAAGGAGATTCCAAGGAAGAGTGAAGACAAAGCATCCTCTTGAGCTTCAAAGATTCCAATCTACTCTTGAAGAGAGTTTGTTGTAGTTTTAATTTGTAGATCTATTTTTATTGTGATTTGACCTTGCTTTCAAGGGTATCTTGAAAGAAGGTTATTGTGGTTTGTTGGTGAGCCAAAAGGATAAAACCAACTAGGGTTAACTTGTGAGCCCGAAGACAAAACAAGTATTAAGGTTTGTTGGTAAGCCTAAGTGACAAAACCAACTTAGGTTTTGACTTGTGAGCCTTGTGAAAAACAAGTCGACTGTAATCTAGTGTGGATTATAGTGAAATTTCCAAGGGTGGCTTGGGGAGTGGATGTAGGTGCTAGGTTTGCACCGAACCACTATAAATCTTGTTTGTGTGTGATTATTCTCTCTCCTCTCTTGCTCTTTAATTATTGCTAATATCTTGCATTGAATTTTTCATTATTCACAAGCACCACTTGTCCCTCACATTATTGTCTTAAATTTTAAAAGATCCAATTCACCCCCCCTCTTGGGCTCCATTTCTGGGCAACAAGTGGTATCAGAGCACCGGTACTCTCTTGTAGGTCCAAGGATCTTGAGTAAAAGATCATGGCAGCCCCAATAGGAATGGGTATTGTAGAAGGTCAAGCTTCAAACCGACTCCACTTTTTAATGGCATAAATTACACATACTGGAAGACACGCATGTGCATATTTATACAAGCTCTTGATTATAATTTATGGAGAACAATTGTAAAAGGTCCTCATTAGCCTATAATGATGATTAATGGCATTCTCACTCCAAAAATGGAAGATGATTGGGATGAGAATGACATTAAGCAAATTGAGCTTAATGCTAAGGCAATGAACCATTTATTTTGTTCTCTTGATCCTAGTAAATTTAATAGAATATCAAATTGTCTCTCTGCCAAGGAGATTTGGGATACACTTGAGGTAACCCATGAGGGTACACACCAAGTGAAAACCACTAAGGTCAACATGCTAATTCACACATATAAAATGTTTAAAATGGAACCTACTGAGTCTATCAGTGAGATGTATACTAGGTTCACAAACATTGTGAATGGCATGAGAAGCCTAGGAAAAATTATTTCTAACGGTGAACTTGTGAATAAACTTCTCAGGTCTCTACCAGCTTCATGGGATGCAAAGGTCACTGCGATTGAAGAAGCTAAAGATGTCAACACTCTCCCGCTGGAACAACAGTTGGGTTCCTTAATGACTTATGAGCTCTCCCTCAAACAAAAGAATGGAGAGGTCGACAAAAGAAGAAGGCGATCGCGTTCAAATCTACTACTAGAGAGGACTCAAGCGAAGACTCCGAAGAAGATGATGAAGAAGATGAGACGGCTCTGTTAGCTAGGAAATTCAGAAGGTTCATGAGGAAGAAAAGATCAATTACAAAAAGAAACCTCTGAAAGGTGAGCCGAGTAAGGAAAAGGACAAAGAAAAGGAGAAGGAGCAGTCCACGTGTTTTGAGTGTAAAAAACCCGGGCATTTCAAGGTAGACTGCCCCTTGTTAAAGAAAAGTAGAAGAAAGCTAAGAAAGAAAGCCATGATGGCAACCTGGAGTGAAAGTGAAGACTCCAGTTCTGAGGAAGAACAGCAGGAGGTAGCAAACTTCTGTCTAATGGTCGATAAAGAAGAGGTATGTTTTGAAACCGAAAATGAATTTACTTTTGATGAGCTTCATGATTTTTGATGAACTAGTCATAAAATTTCAAAAGTTAAAATCAAAACATAAAGATTTAAAGAAGCAAAATTTGGATCTAGCCAAAACAAATAACGACCTTTCAAATGAAAATGAATGCCTTCTTATACAAAATAAAAAATTAACTGATAAGATTATGGTACTTGAAAAAGAAAAGGATATCTTTAAAAAGAAAAGTGACCTACTTTCAAATGAAAATTTGTCAAAACAAAGCAAAGAAATTTTAATTGAAAATAAAAGATATAAAGAAGAAATCGAAAAACTAAAACCTTTTGTTGAAAAATTTACTTACAGTTTTGAAAAATTAAATTTACTCTTAAATAACCAAAGAGCAGTATTTGACAAAGCAGGTTTAGGATTCAGAACTAATAAGAAACAAAAACTCTTTAAAATTTCTTTGTGCCTGCATCTTCATCCATTACATGCTATACTTGTGGTATTAAATGACACAAATCTTATATGTGCAACAAAAGAAAATTAAATAACACTAAGAAAGTTTGGGTTCCAAAAGGAACCAATGCCACTAACCAAAAAGGACCCAAGATGGCTTGGGTACCTAAAGTCTCCACTTGATCTTTATTGCAGGTATGCCTTGCAACCAACAAGAAAAGGATGTGGTACCTTGATAGCGGTTGCTCAAGGCATATGACAGGAGATGTGGAGCAGTTCTCATCACTCACATATCAAAATGGTGGCAATGTAACTTTTGGTGATAATGGAAAGGGCAAAATTATCGGTATTGGTAAAATCCATATCATCCCTACCTCTTATATTGATAATGTTTTATATGTTGATGGCTTAAAACATAACTTGCATAGCATTAGTCAGTTTTGTGACAAAAATTTTAAAGTTGTTTTTGAATCTTTTTGTGCATTGTTTCTAGTCTAGATGACAATGGCATTAAGTTCATCGGTCATAGGCATGGCAATATTTATATGGTTGATCTTGATGATCTCCCTATTCAGAAAGGTCAATGTCTAGTGGCAATGGAAGCCAAGATCGATGAAACTAGTTGGCTTTGGCATCGTAGACTAGGACATGCAAGCATGCATTTAATTTCAAAACTTAACAAAAAGAATTTAGTAAAGGATTTGCCTAAACTCAATTTTGAAAAAGATAAGATTTGCAGTGCATGTCAACTTGGAAAACAAACAAAATCTTCTTTCAAACCAAAAGGAGTAATCTCTACATCTAGACCTTTGGAATTGCTTCATATGGACCTCTTTGGGCCTACTAGAACATCTAGTTTGGGAGGTAAGAAGTACGGTCTAGTCATTGTAGATGATTTCTCATGATTTACATGGGTCATGTTTTTAGCACATAAAGATGAAACGTTTTTGAATTTATTAGATTTCATAAAAGAGTTTTGAATGAAAAAGGTGTTTCAGTAGTATCCTTAAGAAGTGATCATGGAACCGAATTTGAAAATGCCGATTTTGATAAATTTTGTATTGAAAATGGAATTCATCACAATTTTTCTGCACCTAGGACACCTCAACAAAATGGGATAGTAGAAAGAAAAAATAGAACTCTTGAAGAAATGGCACGCACCATGCTTTGTGAAAATGATTTACCTAGATATTTTTGGGCGGAAGCCATAAATACTGCATGCTATATTTTAAATCGAGTTTTAATTCGACCGATTTTAAAAAAAACACCTTATGAGCTTTGGAAGGGTAGAAAACCTTCAATTCGTTATTTTCATGTTTTTGGATGCCGTTGTTTCATCTTAAACAATGGTAAAGATAATTTAAGTAAATTCGATGCCAAATCAGATGAGGGAGTCTTTCTAGGCTACTCCACATCTAGTAAGGCATACAGGATCTTCAACAGAAGAACACTTGTTGTTGAAGAATCCATACATGTGGTATTTGATGAAACTAACCAAAAATCTTCAAGAAAAGAAGATGTACTTTTTGATGAAACAGGTAGTAAGAAAACTGAAGAAATAAACAACAATGAAGGGCTTACCAAGGAACAGAACGATGATCAAAACACTGAAGGAGATCAAGCACAAGGTGATGAAAATACATCAACCGATGATCCATTACCAAAAGAATGGAGGTATGCTCATGGACACCCAAAAGAACTAATTATAAGTGATCCATCTAAAGGTGTAAGTACTCGATCATCCCTTATAAATATTTGTGATTACTTAGCTTTTGTGTCTCAAATTGAACCTAAAACTATTGAGGAAGCTGAATGTGATAGTAATTGGATAAATGCTATGCAAGATGAACTGAATCAATTTAAAAGGAACAATGTTTCGACATTAGTAGATAGGCCTTCAAACACATCAATTATTGGTACAAAATGGGTTTTTCGAAATAAACTTGATGAAAATGGAATAGTAATTAGAAATAAAACTAGAGTAGTTGCCAAAGGATACAATCAGGAAGAAGGGATAGATTTTGATGAAACCTTTACTCCTGTGGCTAGACTTGAGGCAATTAAGCTATTGTTGGCTTTTGCTTGCTTCATGAATTTTAAACTATATCAAATGGATGTTAAAAGTGCATTTTTAAATGGATTAATTGAAGAAGAAGTTTATGTTGAGCAACCCCCTGGTTTTGAAAATTCTGAATTTCCAAATCATGTTTAAAAACTTCATAAAGCTTTATATAGATTGAAACAAGCTCCAAGAGCTTGGTATGATCGTTTAAGCTCCTTTTTGCTGAAAAATGATTTTACTAGAGGCAATGTAGATAAAACTTTATTTTTAAAGAAAAAGAATGATGATCTCTTAATAGTACAAATATATGTAGATGATATAATATTTGGTGCTACTAATGAATCTCTTTGTCAAGATTTTGCAAGATTAATGCAGGGTGAGTTCGAGATGAGCATGATGGGAGAACTGAATTTCTTCCTCGGACTCCAGATAAAGCAAACCAAAGAGGGGATCTTCATCAACCAAACAAAATACACAAAAGAAATACTCAAGAAGTTTGGGATGGAGAACACTAAGCCTTTAGGTACCCCTATGAGCTCTACATGTAAACTTGACAAGGATGAATCAGGTAAGTCTATAGACCAAAAATTATATCGTGGCATGATTAGTTCATTGTTATATCTTACTGCCAGTAGGCTAGATTTCATGTTTAGTGTCTGTATGTGTGCTAGATATCAGTCTAATCCTAAAGAGTCTCATCTTTTGGCTGTTAAACGCATACTTAGATATCTATCTGGCTCAATTGAAATTGGTTTATGGTACTCTAGAGATTCTTCATTTGAATTAATTGCTTATTCTGATGCTGACTTTGCTGGGTGTAAACTTGATCGTAAAAGTACTAGTGGAACCTGTCAGTTTCTTGGAGAGAATTTGATCTCTTGGAGTAGCAAGAAACAGAACTCAGTTGCTCTATCTACGGTGAAAGCCGAATATATAGCAGCTGGAAGCTGTTGTGCTCAAATCCTCTGGATCAAACAGCAACTCGAAGATTTTGGCATTAAACTAACTAAGACACCCATAAGATGTGACAATACTAGTGCAATCAACATATCTAAAAATCCTGTGCAACATTCAAGAAGTAAACACATTGAAATAAGATATCATTTCATAAGAGATCATGTACAAAACTCTAATGTAATTCTTGATTTTGTTTGTACTGATGATCAGTTAGCAGATGTGTTTACCAAGTCTTTGAGTGAGGATAGGTTCTGTCTGATTAGAAGAGAGTTAGGTGTCATTGATCCATTCTCCTAGAACTCTCTTAGTATCAATTTTACCTAAATTCTAAAGCTCAAAACCTATTGATTAAAGCCCCAAACTCTTATCAAAATATCTCCTATTTTTTAAAAATTTTTCCTGGATTTTCTTGATTTTTTTTTGGCCAAGTGTCGACACTTGGAAATTGTCAAGTGTCGACACCTGACCAAGTGTCGACACTTGACACATCCGAAGTGTCGACACTTGCGAATATGAAATTGTTTTTAAAAGGACCGAACGAGGGTTTTTGAAATTTTCTTCCCCCCCTGATTTCTTGCAACAGTGGTCCCCTCTGTCCAAATCCATCCATTTACCCTTTAATCCATCACAAATCAGGTATTTCCCTCTTGCATTTTCATTTTATTTTTCCTTGTTTTTGGTTTTGTTGTTTTCGAACCAAACAACCGTGATTGGAGTTTTCCAAATATTTTTCATGAATCTAACCGGATTTTTGCGTGTTTTAGTGAATTTCTAAAACTCCATTTGAGGGAATAGTGATTTAAACATATTTTTCTCAGATTTCCCTCATCTTTTGGTCGTTTTCACGCTCTTTTCACCCACTTTTCACAAAAAACATTGTTCTATTGATTTTTGATAATAGTAATTTGGGTTTTCATCTCAATTAAGTATGCTAAATCCTTTTATTGCCAATTTAGAAAGATTTCTCATGATACATTTGCGACATTTTCGCCTATTGGCTAAAACCCTAAGTATTTAGACCCAAATCCCATTTTTTTGATTTTTAGACCTTACAAAAATTATTTTTCTAAAGATTCAAAAGTGCTCTAACGAACAAAAATATTTTCTACAAATATTGTTCGGAAGTTTGTCATTTAATCAAAATATATTTTATACAAATATTATTTTTATAATTTTTCAAACGTTGTTGATTCTGGTTTTCAAAACCTATCTGAACATTTTTCTAATCTCAACATGTAGCCAATCCCTTGTTCTAAGCCTTTCTTCCTTTTTTTCTGGTCAGTTGGCTGTAATGGGTCCTAGGAAGATACTTGCAGTTAGGGAGAGGCCCAGTCGTGGTGTTGAGAGGAGGTCGAAGGCCAGATTTGATACAGCACAGCCGAATAGTACAGCCACACCGAGCTCCCCCCTGCAGAGAAGATGGCAGGGAAGTTAGTAGCTTCAGGGAGGAGAGTCGACTTGCAGTGTTTTGACAGGCACCACTTCGGCATTCGACAGATACTCACTGATGCAGGACTAGTACCATTCTGCACCATGTAGGAGAGGTACTATCCTTACCTAGTGAGGGAGTTTTATGGTGCACTGGACTATCGATGACTACTGTGGACGACATCAGTCCGGGGTATTCAGATTTCATTGACTGATGAGCTTCTGAGCTGTGTATGGGAGATACCCCGGAGAGGAGTCTATGCTTTTTCAGTGGATGATAGAGAGGCGGCATTTAGGTGCATCCTTGAGAGAGAGATGTTCGCGGTATATCAGTAGTTACTGCGAACCAGTTGTCATTAGAGATGCGCCTGCTGCACCATATCACTGCACGGATCCTACTACCGAAGACTGGGAGATTTGACTTCATCACCGAGAGGGAGTTGATGGTGATGACAAGTCTGATCGAGAGGAGGCAGATAGATATTCCGTCCCTGATGCTCACTCAGATGTATGATGCTGCTACTCAGCGCCGACACTGTTTACCATACGGCATGGCACTGACCCGACTTTTCAGAGCGTGTGGAGTATCATTGGAGGGGGAGATCCCCAAGGAGATACTACACACAGATGTGTACGATGAGAGATCATTGCATCAGATGAGATACAGATTAGTTGGAGGTCGATGGGTTCGCAGAGAGTCTGGCCAGGAGCCAGATGAGGAGGACGAGATTCGAGAGGCTGAGGCTGGACCATCTGAGCCAGCAGTTTTTCCTCCAGTCGATATCCCATTGACACAGGCAGAGCACTTGTCTCCTGACACTTCAGCTCCTCCACCACCATCTACAGGATTATTTTTTGAGGAGCATGCCAGAGCACAGTTCACAGAGATCAGAGGTGAGGTGACTCAGCTACGTAGCGAGGTCGAGCTTCTACGAGCACATACTATCTCGGAGCATGCTGAGATTCGCAGATCCATGGAGGAGGGATTCTCTTGCATTGAGAGTCTGTTGAGATCCCTTATACCTCCTGCAGCCCCTGCACTTGCACGATCTGACGATGATGATGACGATGATGATGATGATGGCGGCGATCACCAGTGCGACCATGCTGATTCTGCTGAGGGTGGTGATCAGGATGTTGACAGAGCTACAGAGATGGTGGGCAGTGACAGCGACAGTGTTGGTGGTGCCGATGCTTATGAGGTGGTCAGTCGAGATCCTCCTACTACACCAGCTCCTGCTACTGCCTTGGTTGACTCCACACCGAATCTTATTGCGCCAGCTAATCGTCTTTCACCTCCTTCCACTAGATCATCTAGGGTTGTACCCGCCTTTGGTCCTTCCGGCCACACTAGGAGTCGTAGAGCTTTAGCACCTCCTAGGACATTAGCCACCAGATCTAGGATCAGTGCTCCTTTCAGTCTTGATATTCCATCTGATGAGGATTAGCCTCACAGATGTCTGTTTTAGCTCTTATGTTATTTGTTTGATACTTATTTGACTCTGATGATATATGTATGTTTCAGCTCTTGCTGATGACTCAGCAAATTTTGTACTGAAAACTTATCTTATATATATATATTTCTATTCAGTACTCTTTATTTGTGCTTCAATGAATCAATTTACTATTTTTTTGGCTCTAATACTCTTTTATCTTGGTATATTTTAGCTCTGATACTCTTTGATATTTGCATAATTTTGACTCTGATATCTACGATATGTGTTTCTCTACTATCTTTTTGTCTCCATGCTCATTGTGAGGGGGAGGTTATTCCCCTTTCTAATGATTGACAAAAAGGGGGAGAAAGAGTATTGATTTTATTAATGAAAAAAAGGTGTTAATTTTGTTGAGAAATTGTATTGATTGTGTTGATTTTTCACCTTGTAAGAATCTTTGAAGTTTACCTTAATAAGAAGTATCTAATTAAGGGGGAGATTGATTCTTCCTATCTATGAAGTTTTTGCCTCTATTGTGACTTAAATTCATATTCATAAATTAAATGGTTAAAGTTTGAAATATATTGCCTTTTTACTCAAGGTTTTGTCATCATCAAAAAGGGAGAGATTGTTGGCTCCACCCAGTGATTTTGATAAATAACAAAACATTGAGTGCATATTGTATTCTAATGAGGATTTCAAGTTGTGAGTTTTCAAGAAGAAAGCACCTCAAAATCTCAAAAACTTATGGTGTATGGCACGTAATGGCACGGAGCAATTCTCACAAATCCGGGCATCCTCTTCATTGAAAAAGGGCATAAAAATGTTTAAATATTATGTGTTTATGTATTCAAAATTTTATTTATGTTTTCGAGGCATTTACACTTGAATCTGAAAGTTTTCAGTCTCAAGTGTCGACACCTGGACAGTCAAGTGTCGACACTTCAGCATTTGGCACAGACAAAAATCCTTGGCACGCCTATATTCAAGTGTCGACACCAAGTATCGACACATAGGTTCCAAGTGTCGACTCAAGGCATGAGAATTTTGAAAATATAGAACTTTATAATATTGAGAATTTTTGTGTCAAGTGTCGACACCTGTGCATCAAGTGTCGACACTTGAACATCACTTGAATGTTCAAGTGTCGACATCCAGAGATTAAGTGTCGACACTTGATAGCCAAGTGTCGACACCTGACAGCCAAGTGTCGACACTTGCAGCCTGACAGCTCTAACGGATCTATTTTTCTGGCTTGCAGAACTTGCTTTTCAAGCTCCAAATGGCTATTTCCGAGGTACCAACGATCACAAACCATTTTTTGGAAGCTTCTTGATGTATTTAACCTCTACCAACCTCATTTCAAAGTAAGAGAAGTGTATTCAAGTGCATTCAAGTCTACTCAAAAGCCAAAAAGCCAATATTCTCTCCATACTTCACATCAAAAGCCTCTTCTAGCTTGATTCCATTGAAAAGCCTACAAGCTTATCCTTACTTCATTCCAAAAAGAGGCATATTGAAGGAGATTCCAAGAAAGAATGAAGACAAAGCATCCTCTTGAGCTTCAAAGATTCCAATCTACTCTTGAAGAGAGTTTGTTATAGTTTTAATTTGTATATATGTTTTTATTGCGATTTGACCTTGCTTTCAAGGGTGTCTTGAAAGAAGGTTATTATGGTTTGTTGTGAGCCAAAGGGATAAAACCAACTAGGGTTAACTTGTGAGCCCGAAGACAAAACAAGTATTAAGGTTTGTTGGTAAGCCTAAGTAACAAAACCAACTTAGGTTTTGACTTGTGAGCCTTGTGAAAAACAAGTCGACTGTAATCTAGTGGGGATTATAGTGAAATTCTCAAGGGTGCCTTGGGGAGTGGATGTAGGTGCTAGGTTTGCACCGAACCACTATAAACCTTGTGTTTGTGTGTGATTACTCTCTCTCCTCTCTTGCTCTTTAATTATTGCTAATATCTTGCATTAAGTTTTTCATTATTCACAAGCACCACTTGTCCCTCACATTATTGTCTTAAATTTTTAAAAGACGCAATTCACCCCCCCTCTTGGGCTCCATTTCTGGGCAACAAACTAACTTCCATCTTTCAAAGATCCAATATTTTATTCAAGATCAAGCATATTATTGATCTTGAGAATGATTTTGATAATTACAAAATATTGAAGCATAAATAGTATACTAACACTTTCAGAGGGTTAAGAATGTTTTTGTAGAAAACTATAATAATTAGAAATTAGTATATGGCCATTGGAGAGGATGGTTAACTACCAATCAGCAATGAAAACCCTTTAAAACATTGAAATTGTTTGTGAGCCATTAGAATGATAGGTCAGTTCTTAAGGATCATTATAAACCTTTATGTATCATGGTGAATCCTTTAAAAGAGTCTTTGTATCATAGGAAGAGTAGAGAGTTCAATTTTGTAATTAAAAGTATTTAAGTTAGTTAAAGAGTCCATGTATATCCTTGAAAGTCCTTTAGAAGCATTGAGAAGATTAAATATACCAAATTCTATATAAATTAGAAGTTCAGACTGAAAGAGCCAACTCCGAGTAGAAGAGCCAACTTTGGCATGCAGATTTGGTACAATTTAAAAGAGTCGACTCTCAGTAAAGGAGCCTTCTCTCTCAGAAATAATAGAAAATATGGTTTTTGGATAGTTCAGAAGAGTCGACTCATAGTAGACGAGCCTTCTCTCTCAGAGGAACAGAGAGCATATTTTTTAAAACACTATAGAAGAATCGACTCCTAATAGGCGAGCCAACTTTTAGCCTACAAACTACTACAGTAATGGCTAGTTCCAGAGTCAATCAGAAAGGAAAAATCGATCATCCACGAAGAATTTTTGAAGAGAATGTCCTAGCTGGAACATCTATCGGGCAATTATTTGCCAGGCAATAGTTCTAGGTGAAACTATCTTCAAGGACACCTTTGATGCCCTTTCCTTCTATCTCCAAGAACACCATCGACTTCTTTTGTCTGCCTTCTTCGCATCATCCACCTTATTAATGTCTGACTCCATATCTCCTATGAATGCTCCGATATTGGCTTCAATTCTTTTTCTGGTTGAAGGTCACTGATACTCTTCAAGGAGCACTCTACCTAGACTGGAAGTACTCTGCTTGGAAAGAAGTTTCAGAATAAATGATTGAGGGGGGTTCCTATTTATACCTAACCCAACCTATTGGATATTAACATATGGTACCACTTGAATGGCCAAACCGGGTGATCACTTGGGAATCTAGCTTCACTACTCCTATCTTTGAAACTTGTGCTAACATTTGAAGGTCAAACTTTATCCATCACATAGTGCAGCCTGACCAGTTAAGAATGATAGACATCAAAGAAATGAACGCCTTACACTTTTGAGGGTAATCCACTTCCCAACAAAGCATTAAATGTGAGGGAGATGATCAAAATTACCCGATCAGTGCAAAAGGTGGCCAACTTTATTTAATCAAATTTTGAAAGGCGGCTAACTCTCAATAGTGGAAAAGAAATTTATTAAGTAATTCATAGATACTCGACTAAGATTTTTTTCCAACTAGGAGACTTTGGCAAAAGTTATTTGCCCTTAAAAAACTATGTCAGATGTGGACCCTGGAGCAACCAACTAATAACCAGTCGAAGAAGATGGCAGCGCCCTTATGCCTTCATCTTGGGTCTCTCCCTCGGGCTTTGTTCCCCTCCAACCAACCAACAATCATCGAAGAAAATGGCAGTGCCCTTATGCCCCCATCTTATTTGGATTTCATTCCCATTTTATTCAGCTTTTACTACCATCTTATTTGGGTTCAACCCCCATTTTATTTAGTTTTCATCCCTATCTTATTTAGATTTCACTCCTATGTTATTCGGATTTCAGTCCCATCTTATCCGGGTTCAATCTCCATTTTACTCAAGTTTCATCCCATCTCATTCAAGTTTCACTCCTATCTTATTCAGGTTAAAATTTCATCTTATTTGGATTTCAGTCCCATCTCATTCAGATTTCACTCCCAACATTGGATCTCATTCCCATATTATGGGATCTTATACCCATTTTCATTTGGAATTTACTCCCATTTTACTCGGGCCTCACTCTCTTTTGACCGCTAGCAACCAGTCAACAAGCAATAACTAACTCTCTACAGTTGGGTTCCAAGCGATGATGACTAATACTATTTCATCCCAAGGAAAGTGCCAACAAATTCAAATGGCAACTAATACAATAGTTGGAAGAAAAATTCACTAAATCCTATAGTTGGAGATTCCATCCCTAAATTCAGGAATCTGGTGTTTGGATTAACGTGATGGATTTCCTGATTGACTAAGAAACTTATTTTCATCATGGATGAATTCTTTACTCAGCAAAGAGTTGATCTGCCAACTAAGATGCTTGACAAAAATCCATTCAACAAATGAAGACATTCTACACATAGACTTTATTAAAAGGAAGATTCATTGATAACTGATAAAGTTTTTATAAAAGCTGGATTCAAAAATCTGAGGAAGGAAGAAGAGTACAAGAAGAACAAAATTTTTAAGTATAAACTTTGGGAGTTACATCTATTAGGAAATGTCCTAATGCCAATCATCTAACTTATAAACTATTAATTTTGTATATAAATTATTATGAATAAAAATTAATTTTGTCAGTTCATTATATTGCATCTTCCTATAATAAACTTTTTTGTGGAGTCCTTTAAACTATATTTTATATAATAAAGAGAGAATTTATCATGTAGTTCTTAAATTTGTTCGCGATCAAATGATACATTATTATAGGATGATAATGTATCGAGTATAGGTCATTATATACTATATGGGTTGCTTGTCTTCTTAACCAAAGAGTGTGGAGACATTGATACAACATGTAGGTGAAGTGTATGATATTTCATTAAACATGACCCACCTACAGAGTACTTTTCTGCCAAGTATTGCTTGCAAAGAGATATGGATATAAGTATCCCTCAAACCTGAGATCACTATGATGACTTGCAAGCAACTCACTATATTTTGGTATCAGACTCCCTAAATTTCTAATTCAGTGATAAAAGATTTCTGGGTGCAGTCAAGTACTTATGAAGTTGATGTATGAATTAAGATGGGATTGACCCCTCTAAATGTTGGAGTGAATATCTCACTATATTTCAATTTAGCAAAATCTTGGCTGGGATAGTTCTTTTGAGTCACAGGACTTGTAAGGTTGAGACACATTATTGATGTACTGTTTAAGGATTGGTAATTGAATCTTGAAGTCATCCAGAATATTAAGGGTTAAAGGGATAAATTATATGGTAATCATATATTAGAGGTTCTTAAATATTCCTCTATATTGATCTATCTAGATATCAAGTGTCATTACTAGATGGCAACTTTGATTGGTATAGAAATTATTCTTGTGCTACCGACTTAGTATTAGAATATATTGGATCACACATAATAAAAATTTCTATCTGATTTGATGGCTGGTTAACAATTATAATCATTTCAAGATTTTATTATCAATATGATTGATAATTGACCTTGAGTCAATACTTTCAAGTGTCGATACTTTAATGAGCCAATACTTAAATTTTTTTCAAGTATCGACTCATTAATATTACAAATATTGTGATAATTTTTTTACTAATGGTTGGTAAATTATTGAAAGATTAATTAGCAATTAGATTGCTGGTTAGCTCAATTTGATTGAGTAATAAAATATGGTCAAGGTAAATAAGATTTGATTTGAACTCGAGTTGAGTCCAATTAGATTGGACCTAACTCATGCACCCTAGGCCATGTTTTGAATTTGAGTTTTGAATTAAAATTTAAACAAGTTTCTGGATTTAAATTCAAACTTGAATTTTGAATTCAAATTTCAGTTTAAACTTGAATTTTGAATTCAGTTTTGTTATCCTAACCTCCCCTTATCTCCATCTTATTCTCTCCCACTCTCTCCTTATCTCTCTTACCATCCTAACCACTTGGGCATCTATTTAGAATGGACTACTATCTACTGGTGGGTATGAGATGATGATGAAAGAGTGGTTGTAAGAGAGAGGAGACTGGTTAAAAGAAAGTTTTCTATCTAAGAGAGAGTGGGATGTGAGGGGCTTGTATTGAAGGAGAAAGAATTTCTTTTGGGTTGGATTCTAAATAGTCTAGGATTGAGAAATGAGTTCCATCTTAAAATCCCATCCTCTAGTAGGTTCTTCTTCAGTTCCAAGAGTGTCCTGGCATCCAGGAGAAAAAGAAAGATAAGCCATCGAGGTTTTAGAGAAGTGAGCACTCTGAGGGGACTGGTCAAGATAGAGCTTATGTGTGGATCACCTGTAGAGACCAGACACTCTGTATGGCTAGTGGGGTCTTCCAACCTCCACTTTTCAATAGCAGCAAATATCATCTACTACTAAAAGGTAATGATATGATCATTGTGCTATAAATATAGTCTACTGCAACAAGTTTATATATTTATTATTTTATATTTCAGCTTGTCTTTATATGCATATTATTATATTATGATCCTGTGTAGGCTATTTGTAAAAATATTCTAAAACATGAGTAGATTGAATAGTTTAATCTTGTAGTTTTCACTATATTTATATTTCAAAAATTTTGAAATACATGTATGAAATAGTATAGATTCACCAACAACATCAGCCTCAGTGACTGCTCTATTGGGCCAACAATCTAGCGATCTTCTTCTCCTTTCACTTCTTCCTCCTCTCAGTGCCAAAATGGTACGTAGGTCCAATGCCCGGTAGACTTGGGCCACCTTTTCCTTGTAGTCAATAAACCTAATAAACTATGCATCTCTTCCAATTTTGGTGGCATCATTCTTAAAGTTGTTGGAGTCCTTATACTCCACCATCTAGATAGTGATGGATGCAGCCCACTCGTTGATAGCTCTGGCCTTTTCTTCAATAGCTTGAGCCTTCGCATGAGCTAGACATAGAAGTTCTTTGGTCTGGACTAGTCAGGCTTCTATGTTGGCCACCTGTGCTCATTCCCAAGCAAGGGCTTCATCCTTTTCTGCTTTTCAGGCCTCCAGTTCTCGAATAGCAATCTTCTGAGAGTCGTAGGAGTTTCAGAGGATGACTAACTCTTTTTTCAGTTTTGACTCCCACTAGGCACCCTTCATGAGGCACAGGTCATAGCCTATTACCCGGTGCTTCACCTCTTTTACTTAGGCTTCCCAGGAGGTGGAGAAGTTAGTGTATTTGGCAAGCGCCCCATGGAAAGTCGACATGTCCTAGAGAATCTACACGAAGACAACATACACCAAGTCAATTAATCAACATTATTTCATTCAAACAAGACACAATAGAACTGTGAAGAAGCATTTATCCCGATCATGATTGAGTAGACACTGTTCATCACATCGCTCAAGGATCGGGACTTTTAGTCATTCACATTCCAGGGAAGAAGCATTAGTTTCACAGTTCTTGGGCAACCTAAGAATCATGTAAATGGAATCTTCCTTGCCGATGCAGACTGATGCGGGACTAATATGCATACAATTCTTTTTGTATGTTTTATATGTGGGGTTAGGTGATTAATTCCCAAATTTCAGATCAAAATTAGTTGTAGGGAATTTTGTATGAATTTTTGAAGCCAAGCATGCAGATTAGAACCTAGAAAAGTACTAAAGAAGGATCGCCGGGGCTGAGAAGCCTCGGTTAGGGCAAGTTCTCTTATAATATAATTGCTGGAGGTAGAGGGGGTGTACCTGACAACGTCTGAAGTGTCCAATGAAGATCGCAATGAAGGGATCTCTCGTTTCTCGATGGATGCAGCCTGGAAAACCGAGCCAAAGACCCGCGGATACCTGGCTTTCTACTCGGTGGTCCGATTGAGGCGTGGCTAGAGTCGTTGGATTCATAGGAACTCGGAAATCTGCAAACGACCTGTCAGGGGTTAGAAAACTCAGAGGAAATCAAGAAAACAAAGAAAAATAGCAAAGGGAAGAAAGTTTTGGAGGGGGCTAGAAGGATGGTTGGCGGCAGGAAGATGGTTGCAAACACCGGGAAGAAGAACTCTCAAACCCCTTTATGCACACAGCAGGTAATCACACAAAGCAATATAAGAACTAAAGGTTTATTTCATATCAAAAATCTCTCTTCATACAAGAGGCTAGGGTCCTTTAAATAGACCTTTAACCTTGGACTCCAAGTAAGGGCACATAAGTCTTTACATAAGAATCCTTTTCCCTCTCAAACCCTAGCTAGAAAATAAGGAAACATTAGGTAGAAAAATCCCAAAAAATTTTCTTGACTTGGCCAACACTCCAAGGACACCTAGGAGGGCGTGTTGGGCTTCTAGGAGCAGCAAGAGGCTGGCCCAAAGGGGCTCGAGAGCATGGGTTTGGGCCTCTGGAAGCTGGGGTGGCCTGGTGCCAGGTAGCAGGAATATTCCCTGGTATCTTGCTTCTTAGGGGCTTGGGCTTGGCGCCTGGGCTTGATTTCTTTGGGCTAGGATGCAGATGGAGCTCTAAAATCATGGATGCCTTGGTATATGAATATATTTTGGCATCTGGAAGGGAATCTGGGCATTTGGAGGGCATCTGCAAGGAATCAGGGTTTTCTGAATTTTTCCTCCTGGGGTCTTCAAATCTTCAAGCTGAGTTGGACTTGGGCTATACTTTCATGTCTTCAATCTGGTTGGACTTGGTCTTCACTTGTATTATGTGGTATTGAGTCTTCAATATGGTTAAATAGGACTCAAAAAAATAAAATTAGCTCGACATGAGCTGACTAACACTGGACTGAACTAGCTCAACATGGGCTGACTAGTACAGAACTGAAACTCAAAAGACTCAAATAATAACTAAAATGGACTCAGATGGGCTAAGCCCTTATTACAGATGAACTCATAAATTATTGATCAATCCATAGAGGGTTGAAAAGCCTCTGTCTTATTCTGGTGCCTCTGGTGTCCCCATCACAGACTTGATGGACCCACCCATCACCATCTTTGACACAGGTGATAGACATCATGTGTTCGGAGGTCCTTCAAGAAGACTCGACCCCCTGGGGTTAAGGATGTATGTGTGCTCGTCGATGGAGTGGGTGTTGATGCCCTGAGGACGTGGCCCGAGAGGTTGCAGGGGGGATGACCACCACCTCCACCTCATCATCATTGTGGGTTGAGTCCCTTGGAACATCAATTGTTACTCAAGGTGACGGGCCCTCGCAACAGCAGAGGGGGCCCCAACAAAGGGCCTCGGGCACAACATCTTGGTGATAGCTTTCTTTTAGTGGCCATCGTCGGGGGCTGGCCTCTTCTTGGTAGCTTTCCAAAATTTGTCAGCTGAGACTTTTCTCATGCCTATGAGATGAATAAGTTAAAGTTAGTTTGAAAGTGCAAGTAAAAAGAAAAGTAATATAAAAGTGCTTATCAAGAGAGTTGATTAGGCTCAACTTGGTATCATATAAATTTTGTTTACTAAGAAGCTCCTTTTGAAGGAGAACTTCTATGCCATAAAGTTTGAAAAAGTCCTCTTTATTGGCCTCAAGTATTCGATCATTTTTATTGGATAAAATATCTGGCTCTCCCCAACTACAGTAACTCTCCCATGGTTGGTCGAACATGATAAAGAAAAATAAATTTTTTCCATGATGAATGGAGGAAGAGAGACCACCGATATGGCTCTCTTATATTGGAGGCTGATGAACTGCTAGTCCCTCAACTTGGAAAGCTTTTTTAGCATTAAAAAGATCCAGAATAATGATATTCAGGGTTGAATTTGAAGAAAGTGAAAAAGAATAACAAAGGAAGCAAGAATGCGGAAAGCGTTCGAAGTGAGTTGGGTTGGAACAACATAATATAAATCGAGGATATTATGGATAGTCATGCAAGGCGAACTGGAGACTAGCACCAAGATCTTCCTCATACATGGCCAAGCAATTCGGTGGGGTGAAAGTTACTCGATCTTCAGATCTTGGCACATGAAGGTGAAAAGTATCAAAAATCCAATAGTTTTCACAAATCCCAATGATATCTTTCTTGATCATCATAAAGATCTTGTACATCGGTCCTATCAAAATGATAGTCATGTCATTGAAATGCTTTGCTCAACTATTTCTTTGGGGGACAGAGACTTTGGTCTCTACAGGACTCTAAAAACTCCACTCATCTGAGGAAGAGCTCTAAGATCCTTGTGCTTTGATGCGAGATGACTCTAAGAATGCTAAATATGCAGTAAAGTAGTAAACTATTTTTTTTTATGATTTTTAGATTTAAGTTTATTGGCTAATTTTTCAAAACCAAGTAAAGAACTAGCAGGTATTCAGCAATTCTAAGAATCAACTTGTCGCAGGCTGAATCATGCAAGATAAATAAAAGACAGGATTTGAAAATTAAAAAATTTCCAGCTTAAGATAGTTAATCTTCAAACAAATCAGATAATCAAAGAAGGAAAGATTTCTTACCAGTCAGAGATTGAAATTTAATAGCAGAAGAGATCACTCACAACTCTGTCGAAGCTTGGAAGAAAAAGCCTTGTCTCCCTTGAATCTGATGGCGGATCTGGGTGGTCCGGGTAGCAATGAAGGCCTCCTCAAGGGAGGGGAAGCATCTCGGGGATCCTGCAAGCATCAGGGTTAATCAAAATAGCAATAAAAATATAAGAAAAGGAATTATGGATTGAAAGGAATTGGGATTAGGGTTAGAAGATGGCAACCAGAGAAGAAGAAGCTCCTGGGCTTGGATGGCAGCAAGGGCTTCTGTTCCTTAGGTGTGGCTGATCTCCAAGGATGTAGGAGGGTGCTAGGGCAGCAGGGTTTCAATCTAGGAATACAAGGAGAGCACTCAAAGTAAGAACAAAAACTCAAACATAAGGCAATTGATCACAATTTCAACAAGGTTTATTCATAAGAAAAAGATGCTTACAAAAGGGGGAGGGGTAGGATATTTATAGATTTTCTATGCCCTCACTAACCATGGTTATACTTGGATTACAAGTCCTCTTCCAAATTGGAATACAAGTCCTTTCCTGACTAGGTTAGAATTACAAGGTGTAAAGGGATTAGGAATCCTAACTATGTTAGAATAACTTGGTCTTCTCCTTATTCTCTCCAACTTGGACTTAGTCAAACTTTTGGGACGCCCACTCCTTGGGTGTGTGGACCTTAAGGAAGCAAGGGGGAGGTCGGCCAAGGCTTGGAATGTAAGGGCTTGGGCCCCCTGGAAGCTAGGTTGCCTGGTTCCCTGGGCTGGCATATTCCTGGTATCAAAAGGAATCTTGGTTCTCTTATTTTGGGCTTGCTTCCTGGGCTTGAATTTGGAGGCCTGGAGTGCTAGGATAGCCTAGTAAACATGGGCTCCTAGCATATAGAATATTCTAGAGGCATCTGGAGGGAATCTGGCATCTGAAAAGGCATCCAGAGGGAATCAGGGCACCAGAGTGTCGATTGAGCTCCCCTAAGCTGGTGTAACTACTTCTGGCTACAGAATAAGGTATGGTGGAATCCAAAATAGTGTAGCTTCCTCTCTTATACAAGAAGTGAACTCATACTAGACTCATACTGGTATACAGGACTCAATGTATTGGACTAGGTTGAGGTTTGAGACAAATCAACTAACCTCAACTTATTACAGGACTCAATCCTAGTTGATTACAAAACTTTGACACATGGCTAGATTAACCAAATAGGGCCTGGTAATCTGTGTCTGATCTTGGTGCCCCCACCAATTCTCCTACGGTGGGAGGAACTCGACCCATCGAGTGTGGGATAACTTGGCTCTCATAGTGCTCGAGTAGGTCTGGGTTGAGGCACTGCAGATCCTCACGGGTGATCCACGAGTCCTTAGATTATGGCCGACCTTGCCACCAAACCAAGTACCTTTGATAGCCGTGTTTCCGAGTACATATGGCTTAATCGTCCAGGATTCTCTTGATCTTTTCCTTACTATTTGGCCAATTGGTTGGTGGACACTCTGGGGCAGGCTCACTCTCAAGCGAAGGGATAGGTCCAAAAGGCTCGCTGGGAATCGTTGCTAGCTTCCTATACTCTACAAGATCTGAGATGTTGAAGGTGGAACTAATACCTAAGTCAGGTGGTAACTCAAGCACATAGGCATTGGGTCCAACTCTCTTTATTATCTTAAATGGGCCAGCTCTGCAAGCATGAAATTTCTTTATGGTCCCTGGAGGGAACTGTTCAGGCCTAAGCCTGATCATCACAAAATCCCTACAGAAAATTCTTTAGCTCTTTTTCGAGAATTAGCCAAGTTTTTATATAGTTCATTACTTAGGTTTATCTTTTCGGTAATTTCTTGATGCAGTTCCCTAACATGCTATGCAAAAGACTCAGCTGAATCAGAAACTCATGCATGTGAGGGTAAGGGGATCAAATCAAGAAGTTTATTGGGTTTGTATCCATGCACAACCTCAAAAAGACTCTTTCCTATGGACCTATTAACAAAACTATTATAAGCAAATTCAGCTCGGGATAATAATAGGTCCTAATTTTCCATGTGTTCACCTACGAGGCATCTAAGAAGGTTTCCTAAGCTTCTATTCACTACCTCGGTTTGGCCATCAGTCTATAGGTGGTAGCGGTGGAAAATTTTAACTTGGTTCCTAATAGATGCCAAAGGGTCTTCCAAAAGTAACTAGTAAAGCGGACATCCCTATCTGACACTATTGTTTTAGGCAATCCATATAATCTAACCACCTGGTCAAGGAAAAGATGGGCTACTCTAGATGCGTCAAAGGTTTGAGAGCAGGATATAAAATGGGCCATTTTAGAAAATCTATCGATCACTACAAATATTGAATCATGTTTCCTAAGGGTCTTAGGTAGGCCTAAAACAAAGTCCATGCTTAAGTCCTGCCATAGATGCTCTGGTACGGGTAGAGAGGTATATAATCCAGTATTTTGTTTCTACTATTTTTCAACAGCACAGGTTCTACATCTGGACACTATATTGGCTATGTCCCTCTTTAAACTAGGCCAAAAGAATTGATCTTTTACAACTAAGATAGTCTTATTTCTTCCAAAATGACCAGCAAGGCCTCCAGCATGGATTTCCCAAACTAAGAATTCTCTAAGGAGGTCCTGGGAAAACAAAGTCTATTGTTCTTAAACAAATAACCATCTTGAAGGGTGTATTCACTATGGGTACTAAATGGTCCTTGGGCTAAGGATTGGACAACTTCACTAAAGTCTGGATAGGTTGTATAGTCATCTTTTAACCTATCAAATCCAATGACTTCAGTGCTAAGGATATTCAACAGTAAGGCTCATCTGCTAAGGGCATCTGCTACCTTGTTTTCAGTTCCGGCTTGGTATTTAAGTATAAAGGTATAGGCTTGTATAAATTCTACCCACTTAGCATGCCTAGGATTTAATTTCTTCTGGGAGTTCAAAAATCGGAGTGCTTCATGATCATAATATAAAACAAACTCTTGGGGTAGTAAATAATGTCTCCAATATCTAAGAGCTTGTACTACCGCATAAAACTCTTTGTCATAGGTTGAGTACTTTAATTTAGCCTCATTAAGTTTCTCACTAAAAAAGGCTACTAGGTGATTCTCTTGGCTCAGAACTCCTCCTATGCTGACTCTCGAAGCATCACAAGCTACCTCAAAAATCTTAGTAAAATCGAGTAACCTCAAGATGGGTGCTTGTGTCATCTTAGTTTTAATCTCTAGGAAGGCTCTATCTACAGATTTGGTCCATTCAAAACTACCCTTCCTAATACAGTCAGTAATTGGTGCTACTATAGTGCTAAATCTCCTAATAAATCTTCTGTAGAAAGTGGCTAAATCATGAAACTTCTAACTTTGTGGACACTAGTGGGTACTGGCCATTCTATAATGGATCTGACCTTTTCAGGGTCAGCTGCTACACCTTCACGGGTCACCACAAAACCTAGGAAGATAACTCTATGGGTCATGAAATCACACTTCTTCAAATTTGCATAGAGGCTCTCTTTCCTAAGGGTCAAACAAACTTGTTTCAGATACTCTATATGATCTTCCTTGGTTTTACTATAAATCAGGATATCATCAAAATATACTACCACCAATTTACCTATGAACATTCTAAGGACTTGGGTCATAATTCTCATAAAGTGCTAGGGACATTGGATAACCCAAAAGGCATTACAGACCACTCATATAGATCATCTTTGGTTTTAAAAGCTGTTTTCCATTCATCCCCAGGTCTAATTCGAACCTGATGGTAGCCACTCTTAAGGTCTATCTTTGAAAAGATTATGGCTCCTGCCATCATATTTTACATATCATCCAAGCAGGGGATGGGAAACGTATACTTCACAGTTATCTTATTTATGGCACGGCTATCAACATACATTCGTCACGTGCCATCTTTCTTAGGAGTTAATAGGGCTGGTACAGCACAAGGACTTAGGCTCTCCCTAATAAATCCTTTTCTAAGAAGCTCACCTACCTGTCTTTGAAGCTCTAAGTATTCAGCTAGGTTCATCCTATAATGAGGTAGGTTGGGCAAGGTAGCTCCTGGGACTAAATCAATTGCATATTGGACATCCTTAAGAGGTGGTAAGTGGTCAGGTAAATCTTCAAGAAATATGTCACTAAATTCATTCAAGACTCCCTTGACCTCCTGAGGGTACTCTCTATTAATAGGATCAGACACTTCCTTCATAGCTAACATCCAAACAGTAGTGCCCTCAGATATCTCCTTCTCTAGCTCTTTTGCAGTGATTAGGTTAATTCCATACTTTTTCTCCTTAAGTGAGCTACATCCTTTCTTAATTAACTCCTGAGGTGGGGTAGGGTTTATGGTGATCTTCTTCCCATGGAAAGTAAACATGCAAGCATTAGTTCGACCATAAAGAGTGGCATCATGATCATAAAGCCATGGCCGTCCTAGGATGTTACTACTTACCCCCATAGGCACAACATCACACCACACTCTATTTTGATATGATTGAAGCTGGAGTTGTACTTGGCATCTAGATTTAATGGGTATAGAGGTGGAATCTATCCATGATACCTTATAGGGGCTTGGGTGAGGAACTGGATGTAAGCCTAGGGTTTTGACAGCCTTATGGGATATGGCATTCACACAGCTCCCACTATCTATGATTATTTTACACACCTTGTCTCCACTCTTTACTAAAGTCTGTAGGATATTCATCCTACGCCAATCTTCCTGGGTTTTATTCTGGGACAAGATGTATCTAACTACCCCTGTGAGGTCTATTTGTTCAAAATCCTCCTCATCACCTTCATACTCTTCAATTAAGTCTGGTTCAGCTTCATAGACCTCTTCCTCTTCTTCTTCATTGGGTTCAGGCTCATCTTCTACAAGCTCCCCTATGTGCAAAGACCTGGTGGGACACTGGCTAGCAAAGTGACCTACCTTATTGCACCTAAAACAAGCATTGGGACTGTGGCTTAGGTTCTTTTGAAAAACTGGTGCCTTACCTTTATCATTCATCAAAGATGTTGAGTTACTTGAGCTAGCATGACTCGGACTTGGGTTAGGACGAGGTGGATTAGGGTTGGGATGGGTTGGATTGGGTTTAGGTCAACTTGGGTTTGGGTTTGGGTTTGGCCAATTTTGGTTAGGGTTGGGACGAGTTTGGTTGTAGCTGGGTCGGTTTGGGTAGAACTGGTTCTGGTTGGACCTAAAGCTAGGAGTGTTGGACCTAAAGGGTTCAGGTTTCCTAACTATAGGTACCTTCTGGAACCTTTCAAAGTTTTTAGCTACACGATAGGCATGGGCCATGCTATCAACGTCTCTAAGGTACACCTCCTTTTGGATCTCCTCTCTGGGACCATTCCTAAACCTAGAGAGGGTAACTGACTCATGTTCATCTATGCCGCATCTTAGGGCGCACTCATCAAACTGGGCTATGTATTCACTCACAGATTTGTTTCCTTGTTTTAATTTCTGCCATTGATCTAAGAGACACTGCTGATAGTATGGGGGAACATACTTAGCCCTAAGCTTTAACTTCATGGCTTCCCAGGTGGTAATGGGTAGGTTGCCTATCTGATTATTGAGTCTTTCTACTTGGTCCCAGTATAATCTAGCTTGATCAGTTAGCTTGAGCTGGACAAATTGATACTTTTTCTCATCACTCAAGGCATAAAATTTGAAGTACCTATCCATACCTCCCTCCCAATCTATATAGACTTTTGGATCTAGGCTACCATTGAAGGTGGGTGCATCTATCTTAATGCTCCTAAGTAGCCTATCATCTTGATTTTGGTCCTCATGATTGGGTCTTCTATGGTTAGGGTCATGGTATTGATCCTGGTGTTGGTTTTCCCTATGGTTAGGCTCCCTAAATTGATCCTGGTTCTGGGGTCTCCTAGGGTTATGTTCTATAAAGGGTTCATGGGTTTGGACTCTTCTAAGGTTGTTAGGAGTAGAAGGGATGGAATCCAGGTCTAGTTCAATGTTAGACTCTTAGATTTTCTCTACAGTCTCTAGTCAGTTCTTAACTTGGGCTAATCTTGTGGTTAATTGGTTGATCCTAGTAGTTGTTTGGTTAAATTGTTGGTCCACTTGGTTGAATCTTTCGTTCATTTGGTTCTAGAATTGGGACAATTGGGTTATCTGATCATTGGTTTGGTCAAGCTTATTATTAATTTAGGTATTGGATTGGGTTATTTGGGTAAGCTGGGCTAGGATGGCCTCCAAATTAGGATCCATGGTTGGGTTTGGTTGGGGTTTAGATTTTTGATATTGGATCCCTAATCTAGTGGTCATGCACAAATCAAATAATCAAAATGAAATGATGCAACCAAGCATGCAAAAGAGAAAGAAAATGCTAGTATAATCTAGGGTTTCCTAGACCTAGAGCCAAAATTGAGTAGGTCAGCTCAACTTACACCTAACCTAGTAGCTAATCCTTCCACTGGCCAGGTAGGGGGTGGGAGTGTGGGAGGCCCCCCTGCTTTCACAGGGACTCAATTAAAAACCACGACACCACTTAGGTCATTTGACTCTGGACCCCCAGCCTTAGACACTAGCTTTCAGTAATAGCTAAAGGATTAAATACACTAGTTGGCCCACACAGTTCGGACCCGACCTGTTGGGTGTCACCTAACCCACTATGGCAAATTAAGTCTAATTAATTTTAATTAAAGCTTGGGTAGAAATGCTGTGTGGTTGTTTTGGGCCCAAGACAGATAATGACCTCCTGCCCTAATGTTATATTGATTGTCCTTAAGATTAGATTAGAAGATGATGAACATTCAATGGTCTTGATGCAATCTAAAACAATCAGAAAATAGAATATTTTTTAATTAATTTATGAGATGTCAAGTTAAGTTTAAGTTAACTGGGGTTATCAAATAAAGTTTAGCTTGGGATTGGGGTTTTGGAAGTAATTAGGTTTGAGTTAGTCGGTGCAAAATCAGCAGAAATCAGAGAATTATGATTTCAGTTGATACAGAATTTGATACAGTTACTGTTGCATAAAAAATTCAAAAAAATTCCAAAATAGAGGATGGACGGTGATGATGATACCTACTAAATTTCATATAAAACAAAAATCAAATGATGATGCAAATCCTAGGGTTTTTTGGACTGCTATAAAAATTTTCAGAATTCTGTTAGGGTTTCTAATATGCCAAATTTTAATAATTTAGGATTTCTATAAAATGAATTAAAATTTTGATAAAATAGAGGACATGATAGAAAACAATTCATGCAAATTTTATAGAAAAATAAAATTCCTAGATGGTCAAAATAAGATGCAAAACAGACACCTAATGCAGTGGACACGATACAGAAATTAGGGTTTGTAAATGCAAAGCAGATAAAAACTATCCTAAATCCGCTCTGATACCAAACTGATATGGAATGACTCTAAGAATGCTAAATATGTAGTAAAGTAGTAAACTAATTTTTTTGTGATTTTTAGATTTAAGTTTGTTGGCTAATTTCTCAAAACCAAGTAAAGAACTAGCAGGTATTCAGCAATTCTAAGATCAACTTGTCGCAGGCTGAATCATGCAAGATAAATAAAAGTCAAGACCTGAAAATTGAGAAATTTCTAGCTTAGGATAGTTAATCTTCAAACAAATCCGATAATCAGAGAAGGAAAGGTTTCTTACCAGTCAGAGATTGAAATTCAATAGTAGAAGAGATCACTTACAACTTTGATCGGAGCCTGGAAGAAGAAGCCTTGTCTCCCTTGAATCTAATGGCGGATATGGGTGGTCCGAGCAGCAAAGAAGGCCTCCTCAGGGGAGGGGAAGCACCTTGAGGATCCTGCAAGCATCAGGGTTAATCAAAACAGCAATAAAAAAATAAGAAAAAGAACTATGGATTGAAAGGAATCGTGATTAGGGTTAGAAGATGGCAGCCGGGAAGAAGAAGCTCCTGGGCTTGGACGGCAGCAAGGGCTTCTGTTCCTTAGGTGTGGCTGATCTCCAGGGATGCAGGAGGGTGCTAGGGCAGCAGGGTTTCAATCCAAGAATACAAGGAGAGCACTCAAAGTAAGAACCAAAACTCAAACACAAGGCAATTGATCACAATTTCAACAAGATTTATTAATAAGAAAAAGATGCTTACAAGAGAGGGAGGGGTGGGGTATTTATAGAGTTTTCATGTCCTCACTAACCATGGTTACACTTGGATTACAAGTCCTTTTCTAAATTGGAATACAAGTCCTTTCCTAGCTAGGTTAGAATTACAAGGTGTAAAGGGATTAGAAATCCTAATTAGGTTAGAATAACTTGGTCTTCTCCTTATTCTCTCCAACTTGGACTTAGTCAAACTTTTGGGATGCCCACTCCTTGGGCGTGTGGACCTTACGACAGCAAGGGGGAGGTCGGCCAAGGCTTGGAATGTATGGGCTTTGGCCCCCTGGAAGCTGGGTTGCCTGGTTCCCTGGGCTAGCATATTCCCGATATCAAAAGGAATCTTGGTTCTCTTGTTTTGGGCTTGCTTCCTGGACTTGAATTTAGAGGCCTGGAGTGCTGGGATAGCCTAGTAAACATGGGCTCCTAGTATATGGAATATTCCAGAGGTATCTGGAGGGGATCTGACATCTGAAATGGCATCCGGAGGGAATTAGGGCACCTGGGTATCGATTGAGCTCCCCTAAGCTGGTGTAACTGCTTCTGGCTTCATAATAAGGTATGGTGGAACTCCAAAATAGCATAGTCTCCTCTCTTGTACAAGAAGTGAACTCATACTAGACTCATACTGGTATACAGGACTCAATGTATTGGACTAAGTTGAGGGTTGAGACAAATCAACTAACTTCAACTTATTAGAGGACTCAATTCTAGTTGATTACAAAACTTTGACATATGGCTAGGTAAACTAAATAGGGTCCAGTAATCTGTGTCTAATCATGGTACCCCCACCATGCTTCCGAGAAGTTGCTTATCAAATGACTTTCATCATTGGAAGACATCTTCTGAGAATACAAGACAGAGATAAAGAAGAAGGAAAGTCAAAGAAAAAATTAAAAGAAAATGCCTCCATCCAAAAATTGAATGAAAGTGGAAGGAAGGAATATCGAATAACAACAAAGACAAAAAAGAGTGCCTACACTCTATAAACCTATTGAACTGAAAGAAGAGAACATAAGGAGAAGAAGCGGAAGACCAATTGAGGATACCCTAGAAAGTTAGAGCATGAATAACTTCTTTTCTCTGCTCTCTTCCCTCTTTTCTCTATTCTCCCCTTCTTCTTTGCTGGCAAGGATCCCTGTGATTATAGCAAGGGAACCCTATATATATAGTCCTGGTGACAAAGATTAAAGCCTCGATTCTATTAAGACCACCAGATCCTTGCATGTGGCCTACTCCTAATCTAGTAATGCCATGCCATTTTGGAATTCCGACCATCGATTAACTCTTAAATTATGATTTCTATGCAAATCATTAAAAGTTGCAGCTATCAGGCTATGTGGTATTTCTCCATTGGTCGAAGAAGATCGAATGAATCATCAACCCTACTAAGAATTATTGCATCGTGCATTCGAGCACTATGCCAATGATTTCTCTCTTCCAAGATCAAGGGGATAAAATAGCAGGCAGCGATTTTCAAGAAACCAATCAATACATGGAGAATGAAAAAATACGCCCAACTCCCGAGGCTCATGGACTAATAACTTCCTTCGCCTAGAGATAATAAAGTTAGATAAACTTACTCGGTAGTGCTCTAGACTCGGGAGTGGGGGGCATCTATTGTGGTGACTATCTATTCGACCTTGAAACACCTATTGGACCACCAACCAAGATAGAGTCATCCACCAGACAATCAAAAAGTGATCACACCATCGACTACATCACCAACTAAGGGAAAGATCATGACTAAACTGATCGCTACACTGACTATCTTCAATACCTTGCACCAAGAGATTACACACAGTCAGGCCTATTTGATATCCCTTCTACATATCCATCGAGTACTTGGACCTGACTAAGATCTAAACTTAGTCTGGTACACTAAAGTGAGGTGTCGAGGCCCCTTCTCTCTTGGCAAGGTCTCTTTATCTCTTGATAAGGTTCCTTCTCTCGGGAAGTTCTCTTCTCTCTTGGCAATGGACAAGCCATCCCAATAGTCGAAGCCAATGACACTCGAGTAAGTGATAAGTTGGTCCCGAGTGTCCCAGTAGCAAACATGGCAAGTCGCATCATGGCGGACAAGTTCGTGGGAGGCAAGACTCAATAGAATTGGCTATCTTAATAAAAAAATACTAATGGAAAGGATTCCAGGAGACATATATCCAACATCCTACCAAAATTTTATTATGCTTGTCAAAGGAGGCCACCTACCTAACAATATTCTATAACTCTACATAACTCTAAAAATTAGTAAGAGGGAACCCAGGTGAGGTGCATTTTACTACCACTCTCATGCTTTTAGTCATCTCTCTTGGCTCTCAACCTTGATTATTATAGCCCATCTCATCCTCCTCATTAACTTGAACGTCAGAGAGTCCCCCATCGGTAATTTTGGTCCAAGGACTATTCTTGCAGGTTTCCATTGAGAGCCACCATGAGCAATATCCAGTTCTACCTAGAAAAGACTGGAAGATCCTCAAGCACCGCCATACCTTAGCAGAGGGTGATTTCTCATCAACAAGGACCATTGCATTAGGTTGTGACCCTATACTACAAAGATGAGAATAACAAATGAGAATAAGATTTTTAAAGTTGAAGTTGACAAGCTTATTACTAGGGGAAAGCCATATTTTTATAGATTTTATGTTGGATTTGGTACTCCGAAGAGAGATCGGCTAGCAAGGTGCAAGCCAATCATTGGATTACATGGTTGTTTCTTAAAAATATTCCTAAGAAGCCAACTTCTTTGTACTATAAAAAGAGATGGAAATAACAATATATTCCCAACAGCCTTGGTAGTTGTTAAGGATGAGAGTGAGAACATGCAAGCACAAAGACCAATCTAAAGGAGCTAGACTTGAGAAACTCCTAGTATGTATAAAGCCATAATGTACGATGCTTTATAGCCCTACATGAGTCACAATGACTTTGAAAAATTGTTTTTGCTACATGCATGTTAGGGAAAGAGGGCACCATGAAAGGTTCAAGGTGCAAGATGCACTTCTCAAATACCAAGGAGTGTAAATAGGCCAGGCCAAGAATAATATTATTTCATGTTTACTTTATCATAAATGTTGGTTATTTTTAATTACAATTATATACACTACATTGCTAAATGTACAAACATTCTTCATCACAGGTTACCCAAGATTATGGTGTCTATTGATCTCCTGAGATTGGACTAAAATATATTAGGATAATATTATTTATCATTATGTACTAATTCTATATATAATGCTAACCCTAGTTAATGAATAATTTATGATTAAAAGATGCATGGAAGTAGCACAATTCACACCTTTGTAGGTGCAACCATCAAACCTCTAATTGAAGGTGCTGCAATCAAACCTTCACTTGGAAGTATTGCAACCATAAAGAGCTTTAGGGATACCTAAAGCTCTTCATTAACTCAAACTCAACCAAGCAAAAGAGAAAATGGGACTTTAGAGAGTGTTTATTGTAGTAGTGTATTCTAGTTGTTCTAGACATTATGCATATGTTCATAATTTTTTTTTTGGTTTTGAATGTGTGACACTATAGTATTCCAATTGTTTTGTTTTGGATAGTGGCTATCTAAACAGCCATTACAAATCTGCATGGGTTGACATGAAATGAAATTTTCTTTTGATTTAGCTCTTCTATGCACTATATGTGTAGTGCTTAATATAATTATGTAATAGGATTCAGGAGCTCTAAATTTAATTACAAACTTCAAACTTAGTGATCTATTCAGACTTAACATTAAAAGCAAGCTTGTTCACGAGAACATCATACTTCATCTAAAACCACCTTGAGAAAAATAAGTTTCAACACCAAGGTTTAGCAGTATGTAACACACCTAACTCATGACATGTCATGGCCAATACTAAAGACATCAAGTAAATCTATACTTGTGAAACTTCACTGGACAGGGTTTCACTATTGATATAGTGCTTATAAGACTGACTAAAAATAAGATTCTTGGATGTCTTTGACTTTCCCTTTTCTATAATTACTTTGTTGTATATAGATTTTATGGAATAAAATCCTTGGATGACACTTTACACCCAAAAAAAAAAAAAACAGACAATGCAAAAAAATCATGAAACATAGGCAAACAATTGAACACAGCTTTTTAAAACTACATAATACTATTCATTGTTCATAATTAACATTCTTGTCCTAACATCAATATAACCTAACATCAATATAACCTAACATCAGTACATAAAAAAAGTTTTTTAATCTTCATTGCCTTACATGAAACATTGGAAATTAAGGTAAGTAATGCTGAGAGATTATTTTCAATTTATTCTCAACAACAGTTAGTACGCTGGTAGCATTGTCATCTATAAGACCACAATGATCCTAACATACATTTTTTATCTTCCTCTTCACCTTAAAATCTCTTGCCTTGAGTACTTATTCTCTTCCTACAATTTTACATCCTCGATTTTCATTTTCCAAGCTTATCCTCTATTTTTGCCTTCAACATCTTTAGTTTGATAGTCTTCTCTTCTATCATTTTACATTTTTTGCAACAATTTCTTTCATCACCTCCACTAGTCGAAGCTTCTCTTTGAACTCTTTCTTTAATTACTCAATGTGATAGCCATCTCCTTCTCATGGTTATATATATCAAGATTAATCCATTAGAAAAAACTATAGTCATTATCTTACAAAAAAATAGCTCAAGCGGCAACTACCAGCTCCCAATTTTAGTCAAGCATTTGAAA
This sequence comes from Areca catechu, assembly GCA_021397845.1. Classification (NCBI taxonomy): domain Eukaryota; kingdom Viridiplantae; phylum Streptophyta; class Magnoliopsida; order Arecales; family Arecaceae; genus Areca; species Areca catechu. The sequence goes on along the minus strand of CM038049.1, from coordinate 158,591,617 downwards.
AAATATAAATACTTTCTAACATCGACACCGCAGGAACCTCCTTTTTGGATTATTTTTACTCCATAAAGTATACAATCTAGCTTTAACTTGATGATGATATAACATTTCATACCTAAACACCATCTAGCAATTGCTTAGCTACAATCATAAATAGTTTCTATAATCGTGAGGGCAAGATTTGCACAATATGGAGCATGGGAAAATTATCTATGTGATATCTTCAAGACATGCAATCAATTATCCGAAATGGCCGATTTGTATATCCTAAGAGGATTTCCAAGCGATAGGCATCAAACCTCACCTTAGTCACCTATATAAATCACTCACAGGGGACTCTCCAAGTAAGCCTTTCACATCTCTTGTTAAGTCTTCCAAGTACTTTGGAATTCTTACCACTCCACCACTCTTATAGTACCTCTACCTCTTCCTGAAAGTTTATTTGACTTAGGTATTATGGAGTTTTCTATCGGACACTCTATGTCAAGAAGACTTACTTTCTTATCCGTGCCATTTCAAGTCAGATTTGGTGTTGACATGAAGTTCCAAGCATGACCTCCATCCCTTGGCCTCATCTTGGGTGCAATCCATGCTACATTGATCATATTCCAAGTCTTGGCAATCACTGCATGACCTTTTAAGAGACATATCATGATTTTTCATCCGACTCCTTTGATTTATTTAGTACTTTGCTGAGCCCTCCAACATACTGGCCAACTCAATATTCTAGTCGGATCAGCTTCTAATGACAACAAAATGTATAATTTAACATAATATATTATAACACAATATATTAAATTATATTATATATTATTAAATTAAATTATATATTATTAAATTATATTATAATAATAATATAATATTAAGTTAAAGGATATTTTAGAAATAAAATAAAAATATTTATTTTATTAGTTAATGTTCAAGTAGATAAAAATTTTTCTTTATTTTATGGATGATTGTTATTCATGGAAGGCTAACTCATCTATTTTGAAAAGTATGGGAATATGGATAAATTCGCCAAACAATTATTTAAAAGGATACACGGAAAAAAAAATTTATAAAGATGTATATAAAATAGTAAGTTGAAAAAAAAGTATGAGGATTTATAAAATATACATGTAAATAATATGTTGGCAATGATTTCCACGTTATTTTAGATTTTTACACGGTTATTCATGGAGAAAACCTAAACATCGCACCAACTGAGCGTCGGTGCGACGATTGTGCTCCGGAGTGGTTATCTTTCCCTATTTAAGATGTCCCACCGAACTTGCTAGATAGGTGATACATCCAACGGTCAAAGCCAGGCTCCTTGGTCCACCGGGTTTCCGCCCGCTGACTTGGACCGGGTCGATTCCACCCCGCCCGCAAACCCGACACGATCAATCATTGACGAAAGATGCGGGGAGCCAAAACGGGTCGTGAACCTTCCCTCTCGAACCCGACCCGCATCAAACGGGAAAACGTCACCCTCACGAGTAGCCAAGGCTCCCTTCTCCGATTCGGGGGCTCCTGGCGAGAAGGAAGCCATTCGGCCTCTCTCTTTCGCCTCCTCCCGCTTCGAAGTCGATCTTCTCCTCCTCTCCGGATTCGCCGACCACCATCGTTCTCCTTCCATAATTTATCACGGCATCTCGAGCTCTCTCAGGTTCTCGTCTCTTCTTTGACCAATTGCTTGATGGATTTATTGATCTTTAGGGTTTAGCCACGGCTACTTGATTGCTCGAAATAGTTTTCTCTTTTGTCGTGTGAATTGCTGCCGGTTGCGTCGAATTGAATAGCTGTATTGTGATATTTTTGGTGATTATAATCTATTTATGTGATATCTAACGGCTGTAATTTAAACGGGTATTGGAAATGGCTATACGGATTTGGTTTTGGTTAACGTTGTTGAGATGAGAATGCTTGTTTCTGGTGTTCTTTTCTGAATCTAGTTAGCAGATAGCCTGCAGTTGGTTTGGGTGTGTAAAAGACTTAGATAAAGATGGAACTTCATTCTCATCATGCACTTCATTTTCACCTATTGGATATAAGGAAGGGGATTTTTGGAGAATGGCCCTTTTTCCCCCTTTTTACAACCTTTGCAAATTTTAGTGTGATTTACAAGGTCTAAAATGCCTGTGTACGAAATATATCATTTTGGGATGCGTTGTTTCCCATGCTTCAAGTCTTCCCAAAGCCAAGACATGGTATTGCCCCATTAAAAGCTGTATATTTGAGAGGTCCTGATTCGTGGCTAAAGCTGTATATTTGAGAGGTCCTGTTTCGTGGCCAAGGAGTCTTCAAAGCTTGTGACTTTTCATACGAAGACATTTTAGAGCTTTCAGATCATGTCCAATGGTTTAGGTTTGAGTTTTTCAACACCAAAATCTACTTGAAATTAGATCCTACTGGCTTCATGGCCTCCCTATCCAAAATTATATCTAAAGGGGTTCTATATGCTTGTAAAAAATAACTCTAAACTAGCATGAAAATTTACCTTAAGAAAATATCCTAAAGTGAAATAAAGATGGAACTTCATTCTCATCATGCACTTTATTTTCACCTATTGGATATAAGGAAGGGGATTTTTGGAGAATGGCCCTTTTTCCCCCTTTTTACAACCTTTGCAAATTTTAGTGTGATTTACAAGGTCTAAAATGCCTGTGTACGAAATATATCATTTTGGGATGCGTTGTTTCCCATGCTTCAAGTCTTCCCAAAGCCAAGACTTGGTATTGCCCCATTAAAAGCTGTATATTTGAGAGGTCCTGATTCGTGGCTAAAGCTGTATATTTGAGAGGTCCTGTTTCGTGGCCAAGGAGTCTTCAAAGCTTGTGACTTTTCATACGAAGACATTTTAGAGCTTTCAGATCATGTCCAATGGTTTAGGTTTGAGTTTTTCAACACCAAAATCTACTTGAAATTAGATCCTACTGGCTTCATGGCCTCCCTATCCAAAATTATATCTAAAGGGGTTCTATATGCTTGTAAAAAATAACTCTAAACTAGCATGAAAATTTACCTTAAGAAAATATCCTAAAGTGAAATAAAATTTGAAGGTAGACTTTTTCTAAGGGGATTGAAAGAGAGTAAGGAGGAAGAGGAGGGAGGAAGGGAAGAGGAGGGAGAAGAGAATGAGAAGGGAGAGGAGGTGGAGGAAAGGGAAGTCTGGGAGAGGAGTGGAAGGGAAAGGAATGGAGATTAAGGAAGGGAATTTAAGCATTAATTTAAAAATAATCCAAGTTTCATAACAAGGACCTGATGGATGATAAACCTCAATCTAAACCCAACTTAACCTTTCAACAGGTTAGCCATCCTTGACCCAAAACCCAATCTATAGAACCAACTTATCAAGTTAGGTGGTTAAGTCTAAGACTGAGTCAAGCTGGGTTAATGGTTTTGGATCAAACCTGTAAACCCTATTTATCACATCTTTCTCCTGCATTGCATTGAATGCACGATGATGTGCTGAGGTCAAGATTTAGTATCAACAGCAATCATCTGATTGATATCGAGATTTAAATGATTGAAAGATACCTGCTGGAGCAGGTTTGGTAGGCCGTAATTGGATTTCTCCATTGAGATGCCAGTTAACCTGTTACGTTCACCATACTTGCATCCTATATATAATGTTTCTGTGCATTTGAGCAAAGACAGATATGAAGAAAGTGCAAAATGATTTTTCTTTTTCTATGGTAAAATCACTTTAGTTCAATATTTTTCTCCTAAATATCCAATGTATAATTATTCTATGCTTGAGGCCTATGACAGTTTGTCTTGAAAAATGAAAGATATCAAGTTTAGTTTTTTTTTCTAGAAAGATGAGATAGGATTGTCCAATACAAAGGATTGCCAGAGCAAGGGGTCTACTTTGAGGATCAGAAAATATTTAGATATAGAGTACTTTACATGGTACATACTATTGGTTAATATTTAACTACTACGGATTTAGGTCTTTGTTCATTAGCAGTTAGGTAAACATGTGAAACATAATTGCTTTATATGTTAAATCTCTCAAGCAAGTTTGGAAAGTGAAGCCTTTTCTTTTCCTTTCCCCTCCTCTTAAGTTCTTTAGGCAGGTTCAAAGTTAGTAGGTTAGAGGTTGATGTTGTTAAACTTTAGCTTAATAAGTGGTATGCCATATAACATTTTTATCCCTGTTTTGCAGGCTTTTCACTAAGGTTAGTGATGCTTGGGTTTATGATACTCTGTGATTGAGAAGGTTGAGGTACTTGGGGGCATATCTGAAGTGACCTCGGTGAGGAATCAATCAATAGCCAAAGCATGATAGCTTTCCTTGAGAAGGTTGTTCAATCTTAGCTTGTTGCATGGAATCTACTAGATACGATAACAAGATCTGATCATCTACTTATTTTGTTGCAACTTGATTAGAGTTCATGGAACCACGGGATGGACTTAAAATGTTTGATCAGCATTCTTTTGGACAATGGTTCTCTTGGCATCCCTAACACAGAGAGTTTGGAAGATGATTAAACATCATATTTGGCTGGAACAAGTTATCCTCTATTCCTGAAGGTTTGGGTTAGATTTGTGGAGATTGTGGAGTCACATCGCTTCTTGTGTTTGTTTTTAGTTTCCTGCCTCATCTAGGTTCCAAGTAATGGACTATGTTTTGAAGACTTATTAGTGAATCAGTATAACAACAACTGGCATATCTTCTAGCCACCCATGATCATTTTGCTTTGGTCATCCTCTCCAGGATGTCCCCTTTTTCTTTTGATAAACTTTGGTTTTCACATTTTAAAGTCATATGCCTCTAATTTTTAGTTTCATTGCCTATTTTTTGAAATGGTTTTAAATTAAGTTAATTCTTGTTCAATAATGTGATAGACATTAATTTAGCCATCTAATATTAAAGAGCAGGATTTTGTCAGTTAATGTCTATTTACATTTTTTCTCAGTGATGGCATCCTCCGTGGATCCATGGATGAAGGAGTTCAATGAAGCTTCTAAGCTTGCTGATGATATTACTGTTATGATTTCTGAAAGGGGTTCTTTGCCCCCATCTGGCCCAGAAACCCAACGCCATACATCTGCTATCAGGAGGAAGATAACAATTCTTGGGACTAGACTAGATAGTTTGGAATCCCTTCTGTCCAAGCATCCCAGTACTCAGCCAAAGTACGAAAATCTTATCAAGCTTTTCTCTTTTGCAAGAATTGATTGTGGGTGTATAATTTATTATAATGCTCCAAGACCACATGGTTCTTTTTACCCTGCTTTTGGCTTTCTTGGGTATTTTAAGGATTTTATCAATTACTTAAATGTGTATGGACTAGCTGTATTATTTTAGATTGATGAAGAATGAATCAAATTCTTAGTGTGCTAGTCATTTTAGATACCCTATTCTAGATTTTATTTCTATAGCACACCAGCCTACAGATATCCTGAACCCTATCATCACATGGAAAAGATCAATTTTCAGATAAAAAGCTTCTGTTTGATTATTTATTAGGTTTGCAATTAATGCTATAGCAATAGTACCAATAAATAGCACAAAACCTCATTCAGTCATGATGAGGATTAAGCCTGTATTCATCATACGACCTGAGCAAACCAGCTGGACTGGGTTCGAAAGCCTTTTGGTGGTTTCCTATTAATATGACATGACATATCCATTCAGAGACTAACATTAATTCTTCCATTCTCTCTTTCAATGTTCATTTCTGGAATTTTGAATTATACAAGATACATATATAAACATAAATAACAAACCTTATTTAGTCTGTTTGGTTGAGTTGTTGCATACTATGCTTCAACTAACTAGGGTGAAGGAGAAATCCTCTCCTCTTGAGTTTTCTTAGGCTAACCATATGCAGGTCTCATCCCCTGATTTTACTTTGATTCACTTATTTCTAGCTTGACCTCCTATCTTTTGAAAACATTTATCAAGCATGATTTGTTTAAATAGTTTACCTGGCATGCTCTTCTCTTTCCATATATATATATATATATGCTTGTGTGTGTGTGTGTGTGTGTGTCCTAAGAAATATTTGTTAAAGGCCCTCCATTTCGTTTGGCTTGTTCAAGTATGGACAATAAACTGATGTTTTTAAATGTGTTTAGTTTCCTTTATAACTACCTATTCTTTTCCTGATGACTAAGTTGTAGTCTTAGGGTTCACTGCATTTAAGAGGGATGGCAGGAGTGGGGCATATTGTGGAGAATCCTGTCATGTCATCATTTCATGTAGGGTCTTGGCAAAATTATAGCTATTATGGAAGGCCAAATTTCAAACCCTGGTTTTTATCATGGCTAATATCATGGCAATCACTGCATAAGCAATTTGTGTTCATGATAAACTGGATTCACCTTGTTATGTAATGCTGATATTCATAACACATGCTGATTGTTCACATGCAATCGAAAATATTTCAATATACATGTATGTGAACTCAAGTGAGCTCTATTTGGGTTCAATTTGTAAGTTCTAGCATCTATCTGCTAAAGAACTCATGAATGTGGGTAAAGATAATCTTAGCATCCAGCAAAGATGAAGAAAAATCCTTGGGATTTCTTTTCTTTTCTTGTCTTGTTTGAGATCCTTTTTCTTATGAGTATGGTTAGTTTTTTTTTTGGTTTTTTGTTGAGCTTGCCTAAAGTTCTGGTAGTGGCTGTCAAGGTACATTGTTTTCCAAGCAGGAGTTATACATCATTATGCCTTGATAGTTTTAAGAAATTTTCGGAATGGCATAATGTTTTTCAATCTCGGTTTTTTGTAAGACAAGGTTGTGCTCTTCAGTTCATGAAGTATAGCTACTCAGCTGTAGGCCTTACATCTACTTTTCTGCACATGGATTTACAAACAGCATTTCTATGTAAACAAAATGATATGCTTGCAAAATAAAAATCCACACAACAAGATTTTCTTAATATTCTGTTCTTTAAATTGGTGATGCCTTTAAAAAATTTGCAGAAATTTATAGGTTTTTTATCATTGAAAGCACTAAACTGATCATTCCAATTTAACAAATTACAAGGTAATCATCATCAAAACGATGATAAAGCCAACAATAGTCCATTTGAAAATCAATATTCCCACCACTTATTTTTATCTGCACCTCTAAAATTGCTTAGAAATGAAAAAGAAAAAAAATCATATGTTTTGGAGAACTCTAAGCATGCAACAAGTGCGTGCTAAAATGGACAATGCCTATTGTATTAGCTTGCTAAAATATATGATAGGATGTTTAAATTGGGAACCTACATTGTTGTCTTGTTGATCACTATCAAGAGGTTATCACCATCAAATACTATACAAACAAGCTTATGGGCACACATGCATGAATATATGTGTGAGAAACATTTTCAATATCATTGAAAGAAACTTTCAGTTTTTCATTGTTCTCAAAAACTCCATCTTATATGACAGTATCCTCTATTATCTATTCAATCTCAAGTCTTGACCCAAAAGTATTAGCTTTTTTGTAAATGATGCAAAAACTCAAATTTTTTACTAATCTTTTAGCTCATTATGCAGTTTCTTGTGTACAATGCAATAATTTCTTGTGGAGCACTTTATGTGATATTCCAGGCTTAAAAAAGTTTTCTGGTGATTTATCTTGTTTGGAGCTCTTTCTATAATATTTCATATTATAAGCATTGTTGGTAGTTGTTTAGTTGTTAGAATGAGAGAGAGAGAGAGAGAGAGAGAGAGAGAGAGAGAGAGAGGCCAAAACTTCTTTTGCCTCCCGGTTGTCAAGGGCCATTTTTAACCTTTTTGTAGAAGTGTGTAGTTTTAGTTTAAGATTTAATGGGCCAGTCAATTACATGTCATATTATATGTACATTATAATATGATCTTGTTACACATACATAAATGTAAAACCAAGGTGGACTGCAATTGTTGACCATGTGGGTAGCATTGTCTTATATCCATGAATATAAAAGTAAACACATACATATTGAGGCATGCGTTATCTATTTAGATATTAGCATTATAAAGAGAAATACTTAATTTTCTCACTACATTTAGACATTATAAAGAGAAATACTTAATTTTCTCACTACATTTAGACATTATATGTTGAGGCATGCATTATATATTTAGATATTAACATTCTAGTGAGAAATACCCTTTTTTTTCCAAGTGTAAAATCCAGCTCTTTGGGCTAACCCGTTGGCCCAAATCAAAAAAAAAAAAAAAAAGGATGGGGAGGGAGATTCCTATTAGGAGTCTTCTTCTTCTTGGACTCCGTCGGAGCAAAGGAACCAAGGAGCCTCAAAAATCCTAGGATCCGGCCAATAAAAGGACCCGGATAGGAGTCTTCTTCTTCAACTCCGTCGGAGGAAAGGAACCAAGGAGCCTTAAAAACCCTAGGATTCAGTCTATAAAAGGACCCCTCCTCCCTATTTGTCATACCTCAAACCCATCCATTGCCGATGAAGAGAAAACCCCCGTTTTGCTCTTAATTTTGGCGATAGATCCTTGAGACTTCTCCAACGAATTGGCCAGGAGACCTTACCGGAACCAATGTAGGCTAGGTCCCTTTCCTCTTTCCTCTTTCCTTTCTTCCGATTGTTAAAGGGGTGGTTGCATGGGATTTGGGCAGATGAATCACCGGATTTTGCTTAAAGGAAATCACTTTCTTTTCCTTTGTTTTTTCTCTCTTGATTCCGGCATTGTTGGTCGCTTTTGAATGCCTGATAGGGCTAGAACTGGGCCGGGCCGGGCCAGGCCATACCCCTACTCGAGCCTGGCCCGAAAAAGAATTTTGGACTTCGGGCCGGGCCTAGGCCCGAAATTTTTTTAAAACATCAAGCTCGAGCCCGACCCAAGCCCGCCCGATGGATTGGCATGAATCGAAGCTTGCCCACGATCATCGAAACCCCACAAAAAAAAGCTCTGGGCATGACCGGGTGTCGGGTGCGGTCGCCAGAGCTTGGAAAGGAGATTGACCGGGAAGGGACGTCCCGTGTCAGGTGTGGGCATTGGGGCCGGGGAGGGAGATCAGAACCGAGGGGCGCTACGGGTCGCGCGGGGGCGGAGGGGGCATTGGGTATGGCGCCAGGGCCGGGGAGGGAGATCGGAGCCGGGAAGGGCTGCGAGGCCGTGTCGGGGGGGAGGGGAGGGGGCGTCGAGTGCATGCACCGAGGCTAGGGAGGCAGATTGAAGCCGGGGGGCTGCGGGGTTACGCGGGTGGAGGGGATGTCAGGCCCGTGCACCGGGGCTGAGGAAGGGAGATCGGAGCTCAGGGTGGCGGTGGGGTCGCACGGAGCCAAGACGTCGGAGAGCCTGAGACGATGAGATCGTGAGAGCACCAAGAGGTGAGAGGTGAGATGCTTAAATACCAATTGGATTCGAGCCAATTCGGGCGGGCTTGTTTCGAGCTAGGTTTGAGCTGGACCAAGCCGGGCCTGTTTCAGGCTAGGGTCGGGCCGGACCAAGCCAGGCCAAAGGGAAGCCCCAGCCCAACTCAAAAATTGAATACACTTTGTTATAAGGCCTAAAGCCCAGCCTGAATTACTGAAAGCCTGGCCCGAAGCTCGACCCGAATTCGGGCTGGCTCGAAGCTTATCGAGCCAACCCGACCCAGTTCTAGCCCGATGCTAGACCAGGATCATGTTAATGAGATATAGATAATTAGATGTAAAATCATAATTAAGTAAAAAGGAGGTTTTACTTAATGACATATATTATTTTTAAACAAGATGGATATTTAATTTTAATTGATATTTGTTTTTAGTATATGCCAATATTGAGTTATCTCGATCACTTGATATGAGATTTTTAAGATTTATATTCTATTTGATACTATTTACTATTATTTTTAAATTATATTATATTGATATGAGTGTGTGGAGATTTTTATTGGACTGTGAAGCTCACACCCTTACTGTCCCTCTCAAAGTTGCGCAGAATATTCAAGCTTGGCTATGGATTGGATTCGTGGGTGAAAAAATGAATGATAGAGTTATTAATACCTATCAGATAACTGAAGGATGACTGAATTTGTAATTATACAAGTTGTATTATTTTCTTGATATTAGATATTCTTTTATGAATTGTGATTAATAATATTTTTTGGAAGTTGAAGTTATATTAGATTTTTTAAGACCTTGCATGATCTCTAGGGCGTATTCTAGGGTTCGTGTGGCTAGTTGCGTGGTCGACCCGGGTGCTGGGTTCGAATTGTAACAGAATGATATCAAAGCTTAGGTTATGATCACTTAGAATTATGATATAGATGATTCGGATATGATATGGATGATATCGAAATTTAAGTTATGATCACTTGGAATTGTGACATAAGTTTTTAGGGCATCATATGCATGATCCGAAATTCAAGTTATAATGATTAGGGATTGTGGCTAACGGATATTTGTGTTTCAGGTTAATAATCGCTAAGAATAATGATAGAAGTAGTATAATGGATTGAAATTTGGATTTCTGATCACTAGGAATTGTGATATAATTTATGCTTAAAATTTAGCATATGATAAGTATCCAAACAATTAGTATAGAAAAGCTAGATAAAGAATGTCTGATTTTGATAAGTGGAGTTTGACATGAATGTTAGAAGTATTATACTTTGAATATAAGGCATTACGTTGATAGATTATGTAGTATCGTGCGTACTGATCGAGTTTTGGGTTTATCAACAAGTTGAGTAGAATATAGCTTGAGTTTTATGATATTAGAATAAAATATTTTTCAAGGATTGGACCTGTATGTGGATTAGGAATGAAACTAGCTTGTAATAAAAAATGTATTTAGGATACTATAAATATGTGTAATTCATTAATGATGAGTTAAATTTAGTTGTTTGAGACATGCATTTTGGTAGAATCTCTAAAATTTAATTTTCCATCTTTTGATTGGTTTATTTGATATTCCTTGTGTTTGTTGGACATGTTAAAATTCCAGACAAAATTTGGGTTTATGAACTGATCTAGTTATCTTGATAATATTGTTGAATTGAGTGAAGGAAACTGATTTTAGAAAAGTTATATGAGTTTAACATTGGAAGGATAAGATTTTGAATCATTTGTTGATAGATGCTTGGGAATCATAGTGAAAGAAACCTTACGATAAATAAAAAGATTGATTCCATGTATAGAGATGCTGATTTGAAATTTTCTAATTTGTTGGGGATTTGAAGTTAATCTTTTTAAAAAGAAATGTCAATTTGGAAGTGTCTAATTGACTGTCAAGTGAATCTAGAGTTAACTTTAAATTTGTTCTAGATCTATGGGATAATAGAAAGATGGTAAAATTATACAAGGACTTTAAACATAAAAAGTGGATCAAGGTTTAATTTTGTATGATATGTTCAAGGTCTAGTAAGGACAAGAAAATTTGATAGTTTTGACATCATTTTATTTAAAAACTTGAATGCTGGAATTTTTTTAGATTCTAATATAAAGTAGTATCCTTGTCAGAAATTCATCTAATAAAATTAGAGAATCTAATAAATTTAAAACAGAGTGCAGCGAAAATGTGGTGGTATGAATTGGTTAGAAACTTTAATTTTTATTCAAAAGATATTATGATGGAAAAGACTTGAGCTAGTTTCTAGTGAAGAAGGATTTTACTAATAAAGAAAATGATAATTATTGATTCTTTGGCTAGTCTGCAAGTGTTGCTATGCAAGTTTTATTAGTAGGATTCTTCTAATGTAAAGAACACCAAGAAAAATCTTGGATATCTCCAAATTTAGAGTAAACAAATGATGATTCTTTTGCCATGCTTGGATTTGGATATTTTGACACAAAGCTCCTTTTAATTTTGATATTATGATTTTATTATTTGAAGAAGCTTAAGGTTTTTCTAAGATAAAAGTCTAATTTTAAAAGCATGGGAAAGATTAAGAGAATAAATAAGGATTTAGATTCTAAAGAGTGCTCGATGCTCAAGGCTTCTTTATTTGTGTTAATAGTATAGATAGGGCCAATTATGATTTCCATGTAGAGTGAATAAGAGCAATAAATTTCATGGGCGAAAAATTATGTATTTTAATTCAAGGTTGAGACATTAATGTTCGTTTGAAAGAGATTGAAAGAATTCACCGTGTATTATGGATGGTATGGATCAAAATTTGAGATACCATATAATTTTGTTATGTTAAGGTCTTATGAAGAAAGCATTCTAAGAGAATATATCAGAAAGCTCGAGGATAATGTTAGGGTTGGGTATATCTAAAGTTTGGGCCATTATGATTTTCTTGTAGAATTAATCACGTTCTTTTAAAAGAGTTCAAGAAAATTTGATATGTATTGTGGATGGAAAGGATCTAGTTTTGAGTTTTATATAATTTCATTTTGTTAAGACCTTAAGAAACAAGTACTCTTAAGAGGCAGACTATTTGGGAGCTTGAGGATGACATGAGGGTTAGATACTTTCAAAGTTTAAACCTTAAACAAGCTAATTTCGATATGAAATTATTTTAAAAGGGAAGAATGTAAAACCCAGCTCTTTGGGCCTTCCAATTGGCCCAAATCAAAAAAAAAAAAAAAAAAAAAAAAAGGGAAGGAAGACTCATGATATGTGTCTTCCTTTCTCCAACTCTATTGAAGGAAAGGAACCAAGGAGCCTCAAAAATCCTAGGATTCAGCCAATAAAAGGACCCTCTTCCCCCATATTTGCCATACCTCAAACCCATCCATCGTCGGCGAGGAGAAAACTCATGTTTTGCTCTTGATTTTGGCGATGGATCCTTGAGACTTCTTCGATGAATTGGCTAAGAGACTTCATTAGAATCGAGGTAGGTTAGTTCCCTTTTGTCTTCCTTTTCTTTTGATTGTTAGAGGGGTGGTTGCATGGGATTTGGATTAGCGAATCACCAGATTTTGCTTGGAAGAAATCACTTTCTTTTCCTTTATTTTTTTTCTTTTCTCCCTTAATTCCAGTGTCATTGGTTGCTGTCGAACGTCGGACCAGGACCAGTGGCCATGCCATCATGGACCTCAACCATGGTCACCTCATCCGGGCAAGAACCCCGGGTTTTGGGGGAATGAATGGGGAGTACAAGGTCCCCTGTTCGGGCCGAGCAGAAGAAAAGGAGAAAAGAAAAAGAAAAAAAAAGAAAAGAGAGAAAAAGAAAAGGAAGAAAGGAAATAATTTTTTTTCTCTTTCCTCTCTTCTTCTCTAATTTCTCTTTCCACTCTCTCTCTAAAAAGTTTCTCTTCTAGGAATTAGGGAGGTTGTGAAGGTGGAATCAAGAGATTGGTGGATGAATCCTTGATGAATCTTGGTAGAAGGTGATTCCAGATTGATAATTGTTACACCATGAAATCTATTTATTAATATCAAGATTGATTCTATAAGAGAATAAATTTTTAGACAGGAGGATGTTGAGAGAGCTCCTTAGCATCTAGATCGAGGATCCCGGTGTGAATTGGTATATGGCATGTTAAATTTGTCATCAGTAGAGATAACGATTTTTTGATACGATCACTAGTTTATATATTTTTACATTGCATGGTTTTAATTCTTGGACATGAGCATTAGCATGTATATTATTTATGCATTATATGATTTGATTTCTCGTGATGGATATTGTGATTGTTGGTATTATTATTATTTATATTTTTCATATAACATGTTTATATCAAATATGATTATTTTTAGATGATTTGGATCATGATACTGGCTATTGAAAATCTTGAAATGAATATAATTTGACAATATGTTGAAATTTGATAAATTAATAATCAAGAAAAGGGTATTTGGACTAGCCACGTTAAACAGAGAATAGCCTAGCCACCGGTAGATAGTACAAGGTGAATATATATATATATATTGAGAATAACCTAGTGTGGAATAGCTTAGCCTTGAGCGGATAGTACATGGTATATATATTGAGAATAGTTTAACCATGGACGAATAGTACATGAAATAGTCTAGCCACAGATGGACAGTACATGGTATATATACCAAGAATAGTCCCGTCACGGGCAAGAACGTGGTACTTGAGATTGTCAGTCATGGGCTGAAGCGTTACTGTGATTAGTCCAAAATCCTAAAAGATAATAATAGTTGATCCAAATCATGTTAATGAGATGTGGATAATAAGACGTGAAACTATAATTACATAAAAAAATATTTTATTTAATGACATGTGGTATATTATTTTTGAACAAGATGGATATTTGGTATTAATTGATGCATGTTTTTGCATATATCGATATAGAATTATTTTGATTACTTGATATGGGATTTTTGAGATTTATGTTTTATTTAATACTGTTTACTATTATTTTTAAATTATATTGTATGAGTGTGTAGAAATTCTTACTGGGCTGTAAAGCTCACATCCCTTACTTTCCTTTCTTCTCAAAGTTGCACAGGATATTCAAGCTTAGTTGTGAATTGAGTTCGTGGATGAAAAGATGAATGATAGAGAGTCATTAATACCGATCGGATAATTGAAGAATGACTGAATTTATAATTATACAAGTTGTATTATTTTCTTTATATTAGGTATTCTTTTATAAATTGTGATTAATAATGTTATAGGAAATTAAAGTTATAATAGATTTTTTAAGATTTTGCATGATCTTTAGAACGTATTCTAGGATTCATGTGGCTGGTCGCGTGGCCGATCCAGATGCTGGTATCGGGGCGTGACACCAAGAGTGACTAGTTAGCAGACAGAAGAGAGAATTGGTTAGTAACCATGCAATGGTGTTGGTTTCTCAAAAAGTTAATATTTGAATCACATTCGGCAATGCACTATCAGAAGTATGGACTAGAGAGACAGTGTGTACCTTTCTTTTTATTGTAAATGACATGCAACATTTCAAATGAAAGATGATATGCTTAGAATTTATTATAACATAATCCTGAATTTATTTTGTACACAAGTGAAAAACAAATTGAGTTCCGCCTGTTGTATGCAGAATGCAAAAGGAGTTGCAAAAACGCCAAGACATGGTTGCAAATTTGAAATCTAAAGCAAAGCAGATGGCATCTACATTGAACATGTCAAATTTTTCTAAGAGGTAAGAAGCTGGAGTCAGTTGCCGTAAGGATGATACCATATATTCTCTTTATGTATTAAATGTGCAAATCATGTTTTAAGTCCATTTTTTGATGGTATACATTGCAATTGTCATTCTGTTTTCAGTCACAAGTTTTGTGTTGAATACTAAAGGGGATTTGCTTTTTCCTTGTGAAATTTAGGGAAGATTTACTTGGACCAAGTCAAAAATCAGTTGATGAGATAGACAGAACTTCAGGGCTAGATAACTATGGTGTCGTTCATTTACAACGGCAGATCATGAAAGGTATGTTTGTTTGATTAACTGAGGATTACAAAATAACCAAGAAAGCCTTACACAAAGTCTGGCTGAAGAATCAAATTAACAGAACGAAGGGAATCTGTCCAGTGAATCCCATGATTCTAGTCAGCCCCCCAATTTTACTGTCTTTACAAGTTGGCTAGGTTTATCCCTGGAGAGAACACCCTTCCATGGCTAATCTTCCACTGAGACATCATAAAGGAAAGCTTCCATTGCATTTGGGATTCTGAACATCTGCACGCTTTCTCAACACTTATTGGAATGACCTTCTTAGTACTTTCTGGCTTTAATAACTCAAGTTCTGGTTTGACATTATGTGCTGTGTTGTGTTTTCTAGAACAAGATGAGAGCCTTGAGAAGCTAGAGGAAACAGTGATAAGCACAAAACATATTGCATTGGCAGTCAATGAAGAATTGGATCTTCACACGAGTCTAATTGTATGTTAGTCCTGATTTTATGTGTTTGCCTTGTTTCATGGATCATATTTACACTCTGTAACTCTCCCACCATTTCAGGATGACTTGGACCAACATGTGGACTCAACAAACTCACGGCTTCAGGTAAATCCATTCTTCCATACATTCTGTCTACTTTGATTTGTGTAATAGTGATAACTTTTTCTTCTTCTCAGTCAGTGACCCCCTGATTATATTATGCAAAAAATCTCATTACACTTTGGTTGATCAACATCAATAAGTACAGAAAATATCAAGCAAGAATGTATATTTCAAAATTTATATATTTTTGGTATTAGTTAAAAATATTAGAAAAAGGGGATCATTAGTAGTGATACAAACATGAAAATATTAAACATGAGATAGACTGCTCCATACAACCTCATATATTTACCGTGGTAGACTTTTGAGTTTACAGATCTCGTGTCATCACATCAGAACTTAATGACTTAAATTGATCTTCGATTTAAAGGAGTATATATACCATCCAATAAAAACTGTACATTTTCTGAGCCCCTGTTTTGCAAATTTAAGCAATTTAGAATTTTCCTTTTTCTTTTCTTGAGGAGTTGAGAGGTAAGGAGGTGTCCGGTATTTTTCAACAGAGGAAAACCCAGCTTTGACTAGCTATTTTGGCAGTTATTATTTGTGAATGGAAAAAATGGAACAGTGTTTACCCCGATGAGGTTATGCATGAGGTGACATGTTGGAAAAGTCATAATCTCAGGCACTTGCCCCGTAACCACAAACTTTTGCACGCATGCATGTACACACATGCAAAAAAAAAAAAAAAAAGAAAAGAGAAGGGTGAATGGAAAGTTTTATGAGTTCTGAGATCATCTAGCTAAGTACTTGTTTAGTTTGTTGGCAAATAACCTCATAAAATATTTTATACAATGTTTGACCATCTTTGCCATTTTTGCTTGCTATTGATGCAGAGGGTGCAAATGAGACTGGCTGTTTTTAACAGGCGTGTGAAGAGAAGTTGCTCTTGCAAGTGCCTGATCCTGTCGTTGGGCGCTATTGTGATTCTAGTTGCTATAGCTATCATCCTCGTTAAGTACTTGTAAAAGTTTCCCAGGCAATTCTCTTGCCAGTCGCTCTTGTTTTGGTCTTGAGTTTGCTCACAGACGTGTGTCATTCCACGCCACTGTCATTTGATGTGCTGGCAATTGTTTTGTTTCCATGAATTGCGTGCGCTTCAGTTAAGGATTCTACCCGGTGCTATGTGCATGTTTGATCGCAAGACAAAAATTTTGTTCGATTCATCATCTTTTCCCTCTTGATTGGTGGTCTCTAACCATTAAAAATTTCATTGTTTCTTTCGGACTAATTTTTGTTATATTACGGGGAGCACACCCAATAATCCAAAATTCGAATAGTATGTCGTCGGCAACAATTCTTTTGTGACAATAATTCTGCAAGGACCTGCCAACATGATGGATTCATTCAGCTTGGCTTGTCCATCATGGGTGGAAGTGGTGGAAACCCATATTTTGGCACTGCTAAACATCCGGCTCTACGGAAGGATGGCACTGGTCATTCATCAAGACACCTCGATTTATCCGAGGATGATTTAATTAGCAGCTATTGTCTTTGAAATGAAATCAATGTCACTCGGTCGGTATACGATGAAATCATCTCGCATACAGAGCCAAATGATCACAAAGAAGTTATGTCCCCGTTCTAACAATGTTACCGGCGGTTCCAGCATGCTAGATTTTTATTTAAAGCGGCTGGTTGGAGAACTCATCTTTTTAAGTGCATCAACTCTTCGAACTCGTCGTCGGTGCTCTTCAGCATGACCGAGAGAGGGACCTTCATCCCCTTCTCCATCAGCTCTCGGTGCCTGGGCTTAATCCTCTTATCCAAACCGAAGGCGAAGAACTGAGGGAACTCCTTCAGCTCCTCCAGTGTGCCGGCCATTTCCTTCACAAAATACTCATACTTGGGTTTGTAGTTCTTCTCAATGCTGAAAGTGAATAAACCTGGGCACCTCAGTACCATCCCCACAGCCTCATCCCGGGAAAGCCCCAAGCCCGTCAAGTACTGAAGCTTGGGGATCAGCGTCTTCTCCACGCTGGAGACGAGCAGGATTGGATCCTGGTAGGCAAGTGCATCCGTGTCCTTGAAACCCAGCCTTTGGAGATAGATGAGGGCGGGCTTGAGCTGGTCCCGGACACTCGAGACTAGCAGCCTGGGGCACTTGTTGATGACCCTCCTGTAATTGGATTCCGGTACCTGGAGGTCCTGGGAGAGGAACTTGAAGACAGGGCTGAGGTCGGAGCGGATACTGCAGGTGAGAATCTTTGGGCACATGCCCAGGATCCTGCCCAAGTCCTTGTGGTGGATGCCTTTGAACTGGAGAAAGGAAATGATGGAATTGATGGAGTCGAGGGATGCGGTGCGGAGAGCTGGATTGAGGGAAAGAGCCCGTCCGGAGTCGATGCCCATGACCTCCAGGCTGAGGATCTTCTCCTTGACATGGGCTGGGAGTTCAGGGAGTGGGAGAGGGAAATCAGTTTGGAAGGCTTTGGGACTGGGTGTGAGGTTCGGAGTCGATGGTTTAACTTTAGCAGATAGGTTTGATAACTGGGAAGCTGCCATGCCGTTGGGTAGCGAAGAGGTGGGAGAGGAGGCGTACAGAGTATTGAGGACCGGCATGTTGCAGGGGTTGGGGAAGCAGGAGAAACGGCGGGAAAGGGAGAACGGTATCTATTATCACGTTTCTGGAGGTGGCAGCAGGAGGATCTAATCCCTTCATCTACTTCTGACTTGTGGCACCCTGCTGAAAGCTCATTGGTGACTAAGATTTCATAGGTATAAGAGGTCGACACGTGGCAAAAGCATGCATCCGAAAATAACCGGACGAGTGATAGATAGCACACAATATAGAAGATAATTTCTGGATAAGTACATCTGAGATGGCCCTCCCAGAAGAGGTAAAAATCAATATAAAATATTTTCTCGGGGAAGATGCGAGATATGGACTTCTGGGCCAAAATTGGCAGGCCCAGGCTTCGACCAAGGTCGTAAAAAAAAAAATATATGGAGTCGGACAAGGAAACTTATTGTTTCTCTTATCCAGCTGGAAAGTTCACCGGAGAAGTCGGAAAGAAGCCAGGAAGGAGAGGGACTTCGTCAGCCTCGTATTTGAAATGGATTGGTATTCCAGTCGACGCGGTGTCCCTTCCCTAAATGACAAGAAGGTCGTCGATAGGTTCCTTTAAATCCTTCCACGCCGCTGCCAAACCGAGTCCGATCGAGCCTCCTTCCATTCATCTCCTTTCTCTCCGGCGAGCGATCAAAAGTTCAACGCCGGTCGCTGAGTTTTTCTCCTTATTTAATATTTTTTGGGCAGATTAATGGAGTTTTTTATTTGGTTTTGTTCGATTTGGATCGTACCTCGCCGGTGGCCGTGCCGTCGTCCGCCTCCAGTTCGCCGAGCTCCCTTCTCGGTGACCATCTCCCTTAGCTATCGGCAATCGTGGGGAGTCTGGGCAATCGTGGGGAGTCTTAGAAACAGGGAGGGGGTCGGGAGAAGGGAAAAGAAGAAAGAAGAAAAAAAAAAAAGGAAGGAAAGAGAAAGGGAAAAAGAAAAAGAAAAGAAAGGAAAAAAAGAGCAAAAGAGAGAAAAAAATGGGATGAGAGAGAAAGATGAGAGAGAAAGAACAGAGTGGAAGAGAAAATAATTATTATTATAAATAGTGAGGGAGGAGATCAGGAAGTTTTTCTCTCGGAATTTGAAATTTTACGAGTAAAAGGTTTGAGTTTATAATTTTTCTAGAATTATTTATTTAAATAAAATTATTTATTATTGTAGGAAAATAGCCTTCTGAGCAGGAAGGAGCCCGGGTATAGATTGATATCGGATACTTTTGGATTAGCTCTTGAAGGTAAAGATCTCTGGACTTGATCATCAGTTGTATATATGTATCATGACATGATTTGATCCGTACACATGAGCATTGGCATGTATAATTTATTTTTGCATCGTATAGTTGACTTTTCATGATGGGTAGTATGATTATTATTATTATATTCCTGTATATCATGTTTTATTAAGTAAAGTTATCTTTGTATGAGTTGGACCATAATACCGGTTATTGAAAAACTGTAAAAGATATTGTTGCCGATCTCGCCGCCGTGCCCGTGCCACGGATCCGCCGATCCTACCAGACCGCCTAGCTCCTGGAGCCTCCTGGCTGGAGCGAACCTGCAAGAGAGGGTCAGAAGACCCCGGCCGGGGATCCCGGCGAGGGAGCTCCGACGGTCAAGTTAGTAGATGGCGAGAAGGAACAGATTCTCCAAGACGGTCCCCCGAAGGAGTCCCAGACTCAGAGAATTTACTAGCAAGAAAGGTGCCGTAGGGACTAGAAACCCGGCCTTGGCCTCCTTGCCGAGCTCATGCCAAGCGATCCCCTCTCGGGACCCTGGATCTTACTCTCGGAGCGGGGCTTTTGGCCACTGTTTCTTACTTGCCCCCAGCTTACCTGGTCGCCTCCAGCTTCCTTCCTTTTATCTCCTCCCGCTGTCCGCCTGTCTTCTGCTCGTGGGAGGCTCCCCTTTCCATCATTTTCTCTTTCCCCTTTTGGTTTCGAGGGCCAGGCGGCTTTCCGACCTCGTTCGCCGAGCCCAGCGGGGAAAGGGTAAAGACAAAAGAAGGGGGGGCGCCGACAGGGCGGCCGGTCAGACCTCGGGCCCAGTGAGGGCGCTCTCCTTCCTAAGTGCCGGCGCTGTCCGTTTACGGACCCTGTTTTGTCAGAACCGCGCCTCTCGACTGCAGGACTTGTCGGGCCGACGTAAGTGGTGTTTCGAGTGCCGCCGCCCTCTGTACGGGGCACCACCTGTGATGCGCACGGCTTGAGGGCCAACCTGGAAACCTGCACCTTCTTTCTTTGGGACCTTCTCTGTACGGGCGGCCTGACCTCGGCCGAGGTGGACCCCTCCTAGGTGGACACCTGGCGAGGTGGCAGGAGGGCGCTCGGCTTCGGTCGAGGTGGACCCGTCTCCGGGGGCCACCTGGCGAAGGAGCGAAGGAGCAGCTGACCTCGGCCGAGGTGGACCCCTCATGGGTGGACACCTGGCGAGGTGGCAGGAGGGCGCTCGGCTTTGGCCGAGGTGGACCCATCTCCGGGGGCCACCTGGCGAAGGAGCGAAGGAGCAGCCGACCTCGGCCGAGGTGGACCCCTCCTGGGTGGACACCTGGCGAGGTGGCAGGAGGGCGCTCGACTTTGGCCGAGGTGGGCCCGTCTCCGGGGGCCACCTGGCGAAGGAGCGAAGGAGCAGCTGACCTCGGCCGAGGTGGACCCCTCCTGAATGGACACCTGGCGAGGTGGCAGGAGGGCGCTCGGCTTCGGCCGAGGTGGACCCGTCTCCGGGGGCCACCTGGCGAAGGAGCGAAGGAGCAGCCGACCTCGGCGAGGTGGACCCCTCCTAGGTGGACACCTGGCGAAGGAGCAAAGGAGCAGCCGACCTCGGCCGAGGTGGACCCCTCCTGGGTGGACACCTGGCGAGGCGGCGGGAGGGCGCCCGGCTTCGACCGAGGTGGGCCCGTCTCCGGGGGCCACCTGGCGAAGGAGCAAAAGAGCAGCCGACCTCGGCCGAGGTGGACCCCTCCTGGGTGGACACCTGGCGAGGCGGCGGGAGGAGCCCTGTACCGAACTCGACTTCGGCGAGGGCGGTAACGTCTCGAGATATCACCTGACGAGGTAGCCTGGGGGGGCAAGGGCCGAGCTCGACCTCGGTAGCGCAGAAGCCGAGGCTGACTCGGCCGAAAAAACCTCCACGTGGCTCGATCATACCTGATGGAATCTGAGACCGGCCACGTCATCATTACGGCCGTAACAGTTACCCCCCAGCCCGCCGTTCCGTTGGGGCATCGTAGAACGGAACGTCGGGATTAAATGCGGATATGACATGGGGAGGCGAAGATCTTGCATCATAATTACCGCGATTCTCGTCGCCGCTTCTCGGTGCGCCCGAAGTCCTATAGAAAGCCGCCACGCGCGTCGCCCACTTGCCCATAATAAATGCGTCGCTTCGAAGCAGAGGCCGTTACCCTGCTAACGAGGCGTCGGTGTCGGGCGTGCGTCCACACGGTGATCATCCAGTGGCTCGGGGCGGAATGACGGGTACGGCTGCTGTCGACTGAATTTGAAAAGGAGGGGGCTTTCCGGAATGAGGCCTTTTCCCTTGCTTCGTGGGCGGTTTGCTGCAGGCCAATTTCCACTGCCCCGCATCTGCTCGGTGTATTTTCGGTGAGTGCCTCCATTTTCTCCTTAGGTCCCCTCTCCTTCTTCTCTGAATCTTCATTTCTTTCTTTTTTGTCATGGCGCGTCGTCGCTATGTTTCCTCTAATCCGGACGAGGCCGGTCCGTCCCGGTCGAGGACTCCGTCTTCTTCCTCCTCAGAGGAGGAAACGATCCCGGAGGAGATCCGCAGGCGACTGCAACATGGGGGTGTCACCATCGGCATCCCCAGGGGGGTCCGGTCTCCTCCGATTGCTTCCGCTCTTCCGCTTCTCTCTCTTCCTGCTCCGCCTCTTCTTCCCGCCGGTCCCTCCGGTCATGCTTCCACCATGACCGAAGGTGACCTTTCTTTGCTCCGGGAGGCCTACGGCATCCCGGGATCAATCCGTTTGTTTGTTCCGCGGCCCGGGGATCGCGTCACCATGAGTGGCCCCGGCCGCATAGCCTTTTATGAAGACTTCCTCCTCGGGGATCTTCGATTCCCTCTGCACCCCTTCTTCCTTTCTTTCCTTAGCCATTTTCGTCTTATTCCGGCCCAGT
Organism: Areca catechu; assembly: GCA_021397845.1. Classification (NCBI taxonomy): domain Eukaryota; kingdom Viridiplantae; phylum Streptophyta; class Magnoliopsida; order Arecales; family Arecaceae; genus Areca; species Areca catechu. The sequence continues at coordinate 158,569,127 of CM038049.1, read as the reverse complement.
TGGCTCCCAACGCCATCCGGGTCATCTTTTCTTTCATAGTTTTTTGCCATTTCCATGGGTTTGTTGCCCGTTTCTCCCTCTTCAGGGCCCTGTTTACCCTGAAGAGGTACTCCACTGACGATGGCTGGTGGTACATCTCGCCCCGGCCCAGGTGCCTCCGGTTCGACCTCCCTTCTTCTATCAAGGGCTGGAAGAACCGGTTCTTCTTTGCCTCGGTCGAAGATGTCGACTGGGCCTGGAGTGAACCAGACCGGTCTCTGAACCGGAACTCCCAGGTCGAGTCGGCGGACCAGGAGGCCTACTCCCTGCTCCTGAGCGACGTGGTCCCGGCGCTCGAGGTTCTGCTCTCGGAGCAGAATCTTTTTGAGGCCGGGATCAGTCCCATCCGCGAGCCGGGTGAGATTCGGTCCTCCCTTGACTCCTGTGTTCTTTTTCCTTTTTAGCCGAGCTGGCTGACCTTCTCTTCTTTGTGTTGCAGGCATGTAGTTTTCGCTGGAGAGCCTCCTGGAGGGCGCGGCCCAGAGGGACGTCGTCGAGGTGGATGAACCCGCGGCGAAGAGGGCTCGCACGGAGGCGAGCCAGGAGATCGTGACGGTGACCGTACCCAGCCCGATGGCCGCCGTTCCCCTGCCCAGACTGCCTCGAGGCGGGGCCATTGATGCGCCTGCCGCCAGACTCGGCGGTGCTGCCGGCGAGGGGGCTCCACCACCAGCAGCTCCGCCCAGCACCGGTCCCGTCATCGCCGCAGCCCCGACGGTGCAGCCCGCGACCTCTGCCGCCCCGTCGACCGCGATTCCTGCCGGAGGGACGGTCACCGCCGGAGCTGACCTGACGGCGCCGCCACCGGTGATCACCCACCGGTGTTCAGTAATCCGCGACAAAGGGCTCGCGGAGAAAGTGATGGAGTATGCCTCCACAGCCCGGGACCGCCGATCTCGAGGCGGCCGGGACTACGCTGATGCTCTGCTCGGGATCCTCCCGCAGCTCTTCACGGTAAGCTCGAACTCGTATTCTTCTGTCATCCGTGACCTCGGGTGGTCCTTCTTCTAACCCGGTTGCTTCACTATGCAGATTGGGAACGACGTGCTCCTACTGAGGAACTTTCTCGTAGGGAGCGCGAAGAGGGATGCCGAGAAGGAAAAGAAACTCGGCAAGCTCGCGGCCGACGTCAAGGACCTCATGGAGAAGGGGGTCGAGCTGCGAGCAAACAACCAGACCCTCCAGGCGGACCTGGCGCGCGCGGAGGGGCGGAACAAGGACCTGGAGTCTTCTCTGTCGGAGGAGAGGATCTCCCATCAGCGTCGCGCGGAGGAGGACACGGCTGAGAGGGCTCGCCTTCAGGCCCATTCTCAGTGGCTGGAGCGCCAGCTGGAGGAGGCCAGGCAGGATGCGAACGCGGCGAAGGAGCGGAGCGCGTACGTCAACGGGCTCCTGGAAGCCGCGAAGCGGGAGGCACAGGAAGCCGTCCCGAAGTTCCGGGCCTCAGACGAGTACACCTCAGAGGTCCGAGAGGCCGCCATGGACTCCTTCCTGAAGGGGTTCCGGATGTGCCGGGAGAAGGTAGGGCCTTCTACCCCGAGCTCGACCTCAGTGGGGTGGTGCTCGGAGGTAGGAGGCAGGGACTAAAGAGCAGGACCTCCGGTGCGGCCGACGCCACGCCTGCGGCCCCGGCGAGCGACGAGGCCGTGGCTCCGGAGCAGCCACCTGAGTCGGCAGCCACCGAAGGCGAGGATGCGGAGCGCGCGACCCAGGCTGAGGGCTCCGACCCTGCGCCGAACTGAGCCACCTATCTTCTCATTTTTCTTTGTTGTCATTGTTGTACTTCTCTTCTCTTTTTTTTTTGGGGATTCCCGGCCTGTCAGGATTCCCAGCTTGTACTTCTTCTTGGATTAATGAAAATACCATTTGTCTAAGTCTCGAATTCACTTTCTTTCCCACTCTCCCATCTCCTCTTTTTCCTTCTTGAGATGTTGAGGTGGAGTGCCGGAACGAGTGTGGACCTGGTCCCGTCCGTCACTCAGATCGAAGGTTGGGACATTCTGGACTGCGTGGCGTCAGAGTAGGCCTTGAGCGGGTCCATCTTTGGGATTGCCTTCATGCTCGCGTGGGCGAAGTGGGTTCTGCCTCGCTTTCCAGGCTGAAGCCCGGGACTTCCGGACTAAACCCCGGGGTCGCAGGCTTTCTCAAGCCTTGCGCGGCTTGCCGAGCTGTTCTCCGTGCTCGCGTGGGCGAACTGGGTTCTGCCCCGCCTTCCAGGCCGAAGCCCGGGACTTCCAGACTGAACCCCGAGGCCGCAGGCTTTCTCAAGCCTTGCGCGGCTTGCCGAGCCGTTCTCCGTGCTCGCGTGGGCGAACTGGGTTCTGCCCCGCCTTCCAGGCCGAAGCCCGGGACTTCCGGACTGAACCCCGGGGCCGCAGGCTTTCTCAAGCCTTGCGTGGCTTGCCGAGCTGTTCTCCGTGCTCGCATGGGCGAACTGGGTTCTGCCCCGCCTTCCAGGCCGAAGCCCGGGACTTCTCGCTTCCTTCGGCCGTCGGCCATGATCGAGCGTGCCTAGGCCAGGGCCATGCGCCAGTTTCCCTACGAGGTGAGAAAAGAGCGTTTGAAGCAAAGAAACTTTATTGCAGGAGTAGGGAACCTTACATTACTGATAATACACTCTTAGGTTCGCGGCGTTCCACGTTCGGGGGAACCTGGTCCCTTCCAATTCCTTCAGGTAGTAGGCGCCGTGAGGGAGGGCTTCTGCTACCCGGTATGGGCCTTCCCAGTTGGGTGAGAGCTTGCCACATTCCCGTGGCTGAGAAGCTTCAGCGCGCCGGAGGACCAGATCTCCGGGACGAAAAAACTTCGGCCGCACTCGGGAGTTGTAATACCTGGCCACACGCTGCCTATACGCCGCCATCCGAACTCAGGCCTTGTCCCTCGTCTCCTCAAGAAGGTCAAGGTTGAGCATCATTCTTGTGGAGTTCTCTGTCTCGTCATATTGCTCCACACGCAGCGTGGGTAGGCTGAGCTCGATCGGGATGACCGCTTCGGCTCCAAAGACGAGGTTGAACGGGGTCTCGTCAGTTGCCGTCCTCAGGGTGGTATGGTATGCCCAAAGGATGCTGGGGAGCTCCTCGGTCCATCTGCCTTTGGCCTGGTCCAGCCACGTGCGGAGGCCCTGCAAAATGGTCATGTTCGTGACTTCGGCCTCTCCATTGGTCTGGGGATGCGCCACTGAGGTGAAGCGATGCCTGATGCCGAGGTCGCCGCAGAACTCTTCAAACTCCCGGCAGTCGAACTAGCGCCCGTTATCAGTAACCATGGTGTGGGGGAGGCCGAAACTGTAAATGATCGACTTCCAAAAGAACTTGGCGACGTTTGCCTCGGTGATCCGTGCCAAGGGTTCGGCCTCGACCCACTTCGTGAAGTAGTCGATGGCCACGATCAAGAACTTCCGCTGCCCAGACGCCAGCGGGAATGGGCCCAGAAGGTCCATCCCCCACTGGGCAAATGGCCACGGAGCTGAAAGCTGGGAGATTGGGTTGGAGGGCTGCCGTTGCACCGTGGCGTGACGCTGGCACCGATCGCACCTCTTCACGAAGTCAGCAGCATCTTCCTTCATCGTCTCCCAAAAGTAGCCCTGACGAAGGGCTTTGTAGGCCAATGCTCTGCCCCCCACGTGGTTCCCACAGACGCCCTCGTGAATCTCCTGGAGCACGAGTCTGGCTTCTGCGGGTCCTACACACTTGAGGAGGGGGTAGGAGTAGGATCTTCGATACAATTGCCCATCCATCAGGACGAATCACACGACTTTCTTTCTGATGAGGCAGGCCGCCTCGCGGTCCTCTGGCAGGGTGCCGCTGGTTATGTATCGGCGTACTTGTCCATCCAGCTGGGCTCACGGCTGACCTGATGGACCTCCACCGGGGTCTCGTGACTTGGGGTCTCAAGGCGCTCCACATGAGCGCGGCCCAGCATCGAGTCCGGTAGGGTCGCCAGCCGGGAGAGAGTGTCCGCACGGGCGTTCTCCCTGCGGGGAATGTGGAAGATGTTGAAGCGCCGGAATCTAGCCGTGCCCGCCTTGACGAGCTCCAAGTATTTTGCCATTTGGGGGTCATGCGCGGCATACTCCCCAGAGACCTGTCCCGCCACGAGCTGGGAGTCAGTGAAAGCTTTGAGGTTGGTCACGCCCAGCTCGCGGGAGACCCTCAGCCTGGCAAGAAGTGCCTCGTACTCCGCCTGATTATTGGTCACGACGAATTGGAAACGGAGCGCGCATTCGGCGACGACTCCGCCGCTGTTGGCAAGAATGAGTTCGGCTCCGCTCCCGCCGGAGTTCGAGGCTCCATCTACATGGAGGATCCAGGCATCCTCTCCGGGCTCGTCGGGGCCCGTCTTCAGCGGCTGGCCTAAGGGGCCTTCCTCGGGCTCCTTGCCTAAGCCTGCACATTCGACCAGGAAGTCGGCCAGCACCTGCGCTTTCATGGCAAACCTTGGCCTGTACACGATGTCGAACTCGCTGAGCTTCAGTGCCCACTTCGCCAATCGCCCCGAAGTGTCAGGTCGGCTGAGCACCGCTTTCAGCGGTTGATCCGTCAGGACGGCGATGGGATGCGCTTGAAAATAGGGCCTGAGACGCTGAGCAGACACTATTAGCACAAAAACGAGCTTCTCGGGCCGAGAATACCTGAGCTCCGCGTCGCGAAGAAGTTTGCTGGTATAGTACACCAGCCGCTAGACTCCTTGGTCATCGGTCCGGACCAGGACCGAACTGACGGCTTCCGGAGTGACCGCCAGGTAGAGGATGAGTTCCTCCCCCTCCTCGGGCCAGGACAGCAGCGGTGGCGATGCGAGCGTCTTCTTCAGCTCCTCAAAGGCCTCCTGGCATTCCTCGGTCCAGGCGAAATCGTTCATCTTTCTCAGCACCTTGAAAAAGGGACGGCAGCGATCTGCCGACCTGGAGATGAAGCGGCTGAAGGCCGCAATCCGACCGGTGAGTTGCTGCACTTGCTTCTTAAAGGCGGGCTGCTCCATGTCCAGGATGGCCTGGACCTTCTCCGGGTTGGCTTCAATTCCTCTTTGGGTCACCATGAATCCTAGGAACTTCCCGGCGGAGATGCCGAAGGCGCACTTCGTAGGGTTCAGCTTTATCTGATGACGCCAGAGGTTGCCGAACATCTTCGCCAAGTCAGCTACGTGGTCCGAATTGGGTTTGCTCATTACCAGCATGTCATCCACGTACACCTGCATGTTGCGGCCGATCTGGTCCTTGAAGATCCTGTTGACCAGACGCTGGTACGTGGCCCCAGCATTCTTGAGGCCAAATGGCATCATCCTGTAGCAAAAAGTTCCGCGGTCGGTGATGAAGGCAGTATGTTCTTCGTCCTCCGGGCTCATTCGGATCTGGTTGTATCCAGAGAAGGCGTCCATGAATGACAGGAGGCGATGTCCCGAGGTGGTATCGACTAGCTGGTCGATCTTTGGAAGAGGGAAGCTGTCCTTTGGGCAAGCTCGATTGAGGTCGGTGTAGTCCACACAGATCCTCCACTTACCACTGCTCTTTTTTACCATGACCACGTTCGCTAGCCAACTGGGATACTGGACTTCCCGCACAAAGCCGGCGGCGAGGAGTTTCTCCACCTCCTCGTTGATGGCCTTCTGTCTCTCCATGGCGAAGCTCCTCTTCTTCTGGCGGACCGGGCGGCAGCTCGGATCCACGTTTAGCCTGTGCGTGATGACCTCGAGCGGAATGCCCGGCATGTCGGCCACCGACCAGGTGAACACATCTGCGTTCGCGCGGAGGAACTCCAGCAGGTGGGTCCGTTCTTCTTCAGGGAGTTGCGCCCCGACCTGCACCGTCTTCAGCGGGTCCGAACCAAGGGGATAAGTCAACAGGCGTTCTACGGGCCCCCCTGGGTTCCTTCTCCCTCAGGTCGAGGTCGTCAACATCGGGGCCGAGCTCCACGCCCCGGGCGCCCGGGATCGTCTGGAGGCAATGCGGGACCGGCTGGGTCGTCCCCTTCATCACCCCGAGCCCGGAAGGCGTGGGGAACTGCACCAACAACCTCTTCATGGAAATCATGGCGTCCAGTTGGTTAAGCCCGGGACGGCCGAGAATGGCGTTGTAAGGCGAAGGGAGCCTGATGACGGTGAACGTCATCAGGACGGTCTCTGCCGAGGTGGGGATCCGGCGGTGACTGGGAGAGTGATCTCCCCTTCGACCCCCATGGAGTCACCGGTAAAACCTACCAGGGGGGTATGCACCGGTCTCAGCTGATCGTGGGACAAATTCATCCGAGAGAAAGCATCGTAAAAAAGCACGTCAGCCGAGCTTCCACTATCCACCATAATTCGATGTACAGGATGCTTCGCGATGGTCATCTTGACCACCACAGCATCATTGTTTACATTCTCATTATCCTTCCCCTCCTCGAGAGGGATTACATTCTCCGGGTTTCCGACTTCCCGGGCTCTCTTCGCCGCTCGCCCGACCCCACGTGAGATCATGCCCACGGGCTTCTCCGTCGGGCGGTTATTGATTGCAGGGACCGGTGGTAAGGCCGCGAGTGGCCGCCCCTCCAGGGGGACCTCGTTCCTGACGAACTTCCTGAGGTAGCCCCTCTTGATCAGCTCCTCGATCTCCCGTTTCAGGTTGCGACACTCCTCCGTGTCGTGACCGTGCTCGCGGTGGAACTGGCAGTACTTTGATTTGTCCCGGATAGCCCTCGGGTTCTGAGGAGGAGGTCAGCGGAGGTAATGCTCGCCCTCAATTTCCATGAGGATCTTCGTCCGAGGTGCGAGGAGAGGGGTGAACCTTCGCTCCGGAATGGCCTCGCCCTTTGGCCTTGGATTCGGGCGAGGGTCGGCAGGTGGTCCGGGCTTCCGAGCTCCTGAAAGATCCCTGGGGGACGGCCTCTTCGGAGTCCTCCCGTCCAGCTCTCGGCGGGTGCGGTCAGCCTCCTCCACTCGGATGTACTTGTGGGCACGGAGGAGGAGCTCGGAGTACGTCCTGGGCGGCTTTTTGTCCAGGGAGTAGGTCAGGCGGGACGTCTTGAGCCCGCGCTTCAAAGCCAGCATGGCTACGGGCTCATCCAGGCTGTAGATTTCCAGGGCTGCAGTCTTGAACCGGTTATGTAGTCCCGTAGCAGCTCCTGATCCTGCTGGCGGATGGAGAAGAGGCTATCCACCTCTCTTGGCACCTTCCGATAAGCATCGAAATGCACCACAAACTTTCCTTCCAGCTGGTGGAAGGAGCAAATGGATCCGGGCTCGAGGCGGGTGAACCAGACTCGAGCGGCCTTCCGGAGGGTAGCGGGGAAGGCGATGCACAAAAGAGTGTCGGTGGCCCCCTGGACCCTCATGAGAGCCTTGTAGCTCTCCAGATGGTCCAGAGGGTCGGTGGTCCCATCGTAGGGATCCACCTGCGGCATGCGGAACCGCCTCAGGATCGGCTCCGCCTGGATTTCTTCAGAGAAGGGGGGATGGGAGTCGTAGCCCGCCGGGTCTGCCGATGAGTTCTGCAGGTCGGCAAATCGGCGGGCGAACTCCCCTAACTTGCACTCATGCTCCTCCAGGCACCTCTCGGCCTGATGCCTGATGGCCTCGTCGGTGGAGTCTTCCACCGAGGCCGCTGGTGAAGGGGGCGCCGATCGGTCTCGGCGCGAGGTCATGCCTCAGCGCCGCTTGCTGCGATGCACTGTCTCGGCTTCATCGGCCGGGGATCGACTCTCGTGATTCGCCGAACCGGAGTAGTTCCTTTTTGCGGGAGCTTGGTGGCTCCCGCGGGGGTTGGAGACTACCCTCGGGTGGGATGGCCTGCCCTGAATGGAGCGCAGGCTCCCACGCTGTCCCGCGGCTCGGGCCGCGGGAGTCCCCGGCTGCGGCTGTGTGGCTAGGGACCGCTGCTGATGTTGAAGCTGCCGGACCGCCGAGGTCAAGGTCTGCAGCTGTTGGATGACGGCCGCGAGGGCCCGTCCACCGAAGTCGGCGGTAGTGGAAGAGGAGGGGGAGCTGGAAGCTCCCTCTCCGAGCTGTGGGCCCCTTGAGGGGAGGGGACCTCCCCCACACGGCTGGTGGACGCCTCGCGCCCACGAGTGACCACCATTGTCGGAGAGCGCGGTACCTGCAGAAAGCTGGCTCCCGCTAGGGGGTGTTGTCCTGCCCCCCTACCTGGTGCGCCAATCTGTTGCCGATCTCGCCGCCGCGCCCGTGCCACGGATCCGCCGATCCTACCAGACCGCCTAGCTCCTGGAGCCTCCTGGCTGGAGCGAACCTGCAAGAGAGGGTCAGAAGACCCTGGCCGGGGATCCCGGCGAGGGAGCTCCGACGATCAAGTTAGTAGACGGCGAGAAGGAATAGATTCTCCAAGACGGGCCCCCGAAGGAGTCCCAGACTCAGAGAATTTACTAGCAAGAAAGGTGCCGTAGGGACCAGAAACCCGGCCTTGGCCTCCTTGTCGAGCTCACGCCAAGCGATCCCCTCTCGGGACCCTGGATCTTACTCTCGGAGCGGGGCTTTTGGCTACTGTTTCTTACTTGCCCCCAGCTTACCTGGTCGCCTCCAGCTTCCTTCCTTTTATCTCCTCCCGCTGTCCGCCTGTCTTCTGCTCGTGGGAGGCTCCCCTTTCCATCCTTTTCTCTTTCCCCTTTTGGTTTCGAGGGCCAGGCGGCTTTCCGACCTCGTTCGCCGAGCCCAGCGGGGAAAGGGTAAAGACAAAAGAAGGGGGGGCACCGACAGGGCGGCCGGTCAGACCTCGGGCCCAGTGAGGGCGCTCTCCTTCCTAAGTGCCGGCGCTGTCCGTTTACGGGCCCTGTTTTGTCAGAACCGTGCCTCTCGACTACAGGACTTGTCGGGCCGATGTAAGTGGTGTTTCGAGTGCCGCCGCCCTTTGTACGGGGCGCCGCCTGTGATGCGCACGGCTCGAGGGCCAACCTCGGAACCTGCGCCTTCTTTCTTTGGGACCTTCTCTGTACGGGCGACCTGACCTCGGTCGAGGTGGACCCCTCCTAGGTGGACACCTGGCGAGGTGGCAGGAGGGCGCTCGGCTTCGGCCAAGGTGGACCCATCTCCGGGGGCCACCTGGCGAAGGAGCGAAGGAGCAGCTGACCTCGGCCGAGGTGGACCCCTCCTGGGTGGACACCTGGCGAGGTGGCAGGAGGGCGCTCAGCTTCGGCCGAGGTGGACCCGTCTCCGGGGGCCACCTGGTGAAGGAGCGAAGGAGCAGCCGACCTCGGCCGAGGTGGACACCTAGCGAGGTGGCAGGAGGGCGCTCGGCTTCAACCGAGGTGGACCCGTCTCCGGGGTCCACCTGGCGAAGGAGTGAAGGAACAGCTGACCTCGGCCGAGGTGGACCCCTCCTGAATGGACACCTGGCGAGGTGGCAGGAGGGCGCTCGGCTTCGGCCGAGATGAACCCGTCTCCGGGGGCCACCTGGCGATGGAGCGAAGGAGCAGCCGACCTCGACCGAGGTGGACCCCTCCTGGGTGGACACCTGGCGAGGCGGCGGGAGGGCGCCCGGCTTCGATCGAGGTGGGCCCGTCTCCGGGGGCCACCTGGCGAAGGAGCAAAGGAGTAGCCGACCTCGACCGAGGTGGACCCCTCCTGGGTGGACACCTGGCGAGGCGGCGGGAGGGCACCCGGCTTCGGCCGAGGTGGGCCCGTCTCCGGGGGCCACCTGGCGAAGGAGCAAAAGAGCAGCCGACCTCGGCCGAGGTGGACCCCTCCTGGGTGGACACCTGGCGAGGCGACGGGAGGAGCCCTGTACCGAACTCGACTTCGGCGAGGGCGGTAACGTCTCGGGATATCACCTGGCAAGTTAGCCTGGGCGGGGCAAGGGCCGAGCTCGACCTCGGTAGCGCGGAAGCCGAGGCTGACTCGGCCGAAGAAACCTCCACGTGGCTCGATCATACCTGACGGAATCTGAGACCGGCCATGTCATCATTACAGCCGTAACAGATATGATTTGATTACATGATGTAAAGGTGAATACGGTATTTGGACTAGCCATACTACGGGATCATGGTTACTTAGATTGCTTGAGCCACAGGCTTTGTATGTGGAATTACTGGAAATTATGTCCCAAAGCCAATCGTCTAGGCTGTAGACGGTTGTGCTATCTTTGTATTTGGATATGAATTCTTTTTAATAAAGAAAAGTTATTTATTTTGGCTGTTCATCATATTTACATTTTCTTGTAAAGAACTCTTGTATGATGGAGTCCTTAGAACTACATTGTTTGATATAGAGAGGATATATCAAGTAGTTTTTAAACTGGTTCACAACCAAAAGATACATTGTTATAGGATGACGATGTATCAAGTATAGGTTGTTGTATGTCACATTTGTTGGTTGTCCTCTTAACCAAGGAGTGTGGAGACACTGGTGTGACATGCAAGCAAAATGTATGACATTTCACTGAACGTGACCATCTACGGAGCTCCCTTCTGCCAAAGGGTTGCTCGCGCAGGGATATGGCTATATATGTCCCTCAGACCTGAGGTCACTATGGCAGCTTGTAAGCAACTCACTATACTTTGGTACCGGACTATTTGGATTTCTAATCCAGTGATGGAAGGTTTCTGAGTGCAGTCAAGTACTTGTGGAGCGATGGTGGATCAAGATGGAATTGATCTCTCCAAATAGTTTAGAGTGAATGACTCACTATGTCTCAATTCAGCAAAACCTTGGCCAGGGTAGTTCTTGTGAGGAGTCACAGAACTTGTGAAGTTGAGACATGATCTGGATGAACCAAATTAGGATTGGCAGTCGAACCCTAGGTCATCCTGAGAATTATGAGGTCAAAGGGATGAATTACGCGGCAACCATATGCCAGAAATCTTGTGAGGTGCTCTGCATCTTCGACCTATCCAGATGTCGGGTATCATTGCTAGATAAGGACTTTGACTGGTTCTAGAAATGTTCCAATGCTACCGGATTAGTGTTCGAACCTATGGGGTCACACACCATAAAGGATTTCTATCTGATCTTTAGGCTAATCGACGATTGAGAATCATTTTCCGTCACCAGAAGTCAATATGATTGACTTTGTTTCAAGTGTCGACACTTGAAATTTTGCAGGTGTCGACACTTGGTGAAGTGTCGATACTTGGCATTTTTCGGGTGTCGACACTTCTTGTGACAAGTAGATTTCTGGAAAGATTTTTTGGAGGATTTTGGGCAAGTTTTGACATGGTTTGAATTTCAAATTCAAACCAGTTTTGGTTCCAAGGTTATTTGGTATGATAGTCATACTTACCTTAATGGGTTAGACCCATTTGGTATGGCCTTGATCCTCTCCCCTCATCTCTCCTCCTTCCTTCTTCTCTCTCTCATGGCTGCACCTATAAATGGGAGTCATTCTATAGGTTGTAGAGGTTACACAACACCACTAGAGAGAAAAGTAAAAGGGTTTACTAAAAAGAGAAGGGTTTGTGAGGTTTAGGGATTGGGTGTGAGTAACGTAACATTCAAGCTAGGTCTTGGGAAGAGAGTCTCTTGGGAAAGGGTTCCACCTTTCCTCCATGTCTTCCCGGAAGAAGAAGATCAGCCCAAGGATCCCGAAGAGCTAGCACTCTGAGGGAGTTGATCAGAGTCAAGCCCAGGTGTATATTTCCTGTAGAGGCCAGACGCATGTGTGGCTCAAACGCCCTCTTCCTTCCACTGCTTCTCTCTTGGTATAAAGGTATGGTACTTTTATATTTGTGATTTTGTCTTGCTTTAATGTTATGTTGCATGCTAGATTATTATGCTAAATCCTGTTGTGGACAGATCGGTAGATCGTTTAGATCTATCTACCAAGCCTTCCGCTATGCATGCTTTAAAATTATTTTAAAATGCATATCTTCTGCCATGTTTTTCTTGCATATTGTATGCTTGGTGTAGGTTCTTTTCACCTTCAATGGTATCAGAGTAAAAAGTTCCTTTTTGTAGTATAATGATTCTAGACATCCTTCTTAAGTACTTGGATTGAGTGCTTCACCATGGCCGTCCGGTCATAGGAGAGAAGTAGGGCTCTGACCCTCTCTTCCCATTCAATGGGGTCTCCTATGGCATGTAGGGGTGCCGATGTAATTAACTTATGAAAAGGAAAATAAGAAACAAGAAAATGTAGATTAAAATTTTTTTAATCTAATAACATGATCATAAAATATCTTTAAATAAGATCTAAGAGTTTATTTTGATCGAATTTGTTAAATGTTTGGAGAAACATTGAATTTGAAATCACTGTCTCAGGCTGTGAGTCGATACTTGGCCTTGTAAGTGTCGACTTATGAGTATTTTTGCCTGAGAACTAGGTTCTGTTTTTCCTCTGTGATAGGTTGAAGTGTCGACACTTGACCAGGAAGTGTCGATACTCGGGCTCATGAGTCGACACTTGGCCTTTTTAAGTGTCGACTCATTAGCAGGTTTCTGAAAACATGTTGTTCTATTTTCTACCTGTCTCAGGTCTTGAGTCGACCCAAGTATCGACACTAGGTATCGACACTTGCTCCTGGTGAGTCGACACTTGGGATGAAAATGAAGAAAAAACAGTGAATTCAAATTTTGAAATTTTTGTAAAATTATTTTACATCTGTAAATTAAAATTATTTTAATTTAATTAAGGCTATTGAACTTAATTGAGAATTAAGATTGACTAAGAATTCTAAGAATGTGATTCAAAGATTTTAAGTCATTTCAATAAGCTTTAAGGGTCATGGGTTAGCTTCTATTAGGTCCTTGATTATGTTAGACCTAAGTTTAAATGCATTGGACAAATTAGAGAACTAATTTAATCAAATGTTGAGTTAGGATTTCTTCTCTAGATCTCTCTAATAGTGAGATTGATTAGTCCATAATCTAAATGGACCTAATTTGTGGCTCAATGAAAAGCCCGAGTCTTTAGGCTAGTCTAATCGAGTCTGATGAACCGATTGGTGTCGAGGTAAGTTTGGCATTGTGATCATGGTTCCTTGGGGCTATCTCTTACCTGGCCAACTCTGTTGGTGTCTAAGGCAAGACGGTTAATGGCGAAACCCAATCCATGATCTCACTTACATGGTCAATATGGTCGATCAGGATTGATTAGATAGTTCATTGACTCATGTTAACCCTTGTCATCCAAGGTTAATCTGTCTTGATTGATTTTAGGTGCCCATGGATCATTAGTTATGTGTAACCCTCCTTGTTTGCTGATTTGGTCAGTGGGAGGTTAATCCATATCTTTCTTTCTTCATCTACCACATTAAAATTAAACCCTCTAAATTATTAGGTCCTTAAAAGGACAAAGTTATAGGGATAACCTAGTCCTAGCCTTCCATTAAGTAGGATAGTAATGTATCCAATAGTTGGGTGTTCATCGGCAGATCCAAAGATCGGATGTTCATCAGGCTATTGGAATTGTTGTTCTTAATATGATGGCTTAGTACAACTCTCTTAACGGTGGTCAGGTGGGCTGGCCAAAGTCGGGCTTGACTATTTGTTAGTTAGAAGCATCGAATTTTGTCATGTTAATGGTTGGACCTAACCGGGACCTTCAATAGGAGGTCCAAAGGCCGATTGAAGTGCTCCTTGGGACAAAACCCAAATGCTAGAGGTTAATTGGAGAAGTAATCGGTTGAAGAACCTACCTTTAGATATGCATAGGTAAGCCAGCCAAAGTCGGGCTCATGTGTTATCTATTGGACTCTGGTACCTACTAGGGAATTAAAGTAATTCCTCAGATTGGAGGTAGAGGCTACCAATCTGAGCAAAATAGTGGGAGGGATCTTTAAATTAAAGTCCATGTTTTTAGGTTAATAATTCATATACACTAATTTAGCTTTGGTTTTCCTTTCAGATGTCTTCCAACCTGTCACTCCGGTCTCTTCTCGATAACGAGAAGCTTAATGGACCCAACTTCGATAGCTGGTATCGAAGGCTCAAGATTGTCTTGGAGCATGAACGGATCCTATATGTGATATCGAATCCGGTACCTGAAATTCTTGCTGCTAATGCTCGGGGTTCGGTTAGAGACACTTATCAGAAGTAGCTCTCTAACAGGACCACTGTCCGATGCATCATGTTGGTTGCGATGAACGACGAGTTCAGTCACAAGTTTGAGGAAGCCCAGCCGGAAGAAATCCTTCAAAGGTTGAAGGAGTCTTTCGGAACACTAGATGATGTAGAGCGGTATAGGGTCTCCTGTGCCATCTACAACACGGAGATACATGATGGGGCCTCGATCACTGATCATGTATTGTACATGATCGAGATGATTGAGCACATGGGCAAGCTCGGTTGTCCCTTACATGAACAGCTTGGAAAAGTTATGATTTTGAATTCTCTCCCCTCCTCCTATCTAGACTTTCTCGATCATTACAGAATGAATAAGCCTACAGTTAATTACCACGATCTATTGGGATTACTGCAGACTTATGAGAAAGACCACTAATTGAATTTAGGGATGGTGAATCTAGTGGGAGGATCTTCGGGAGGGCATCGTCCCTCTAAGAAAGGGAAGAAGAAAAATAAAGAAAAAAAGGTGCTAAGTGCTCTGGGCCCAGTCAGGCCAAGAAAGTGAAGGTTGATCAAAGCCATACAGAGTGCTTCTTCTGCAAGAAGCAGGGTCACTGGAAGAGGAACTGTCATCTTTATATTGCATCCCTTGACCCGAACAGGACCAAGAAGAAAAAACTACAGGATGGTCTTGGACAAGGTATTTATATGATAACACTTTGTAGTTTCTCTGTTTGCGATACTACAAACTGGGTATTGGAGACTGGAAGTCCAATTCACATTTGCAATTCTTTGCAGGGACTTCAAGTTAGTAGAAGATTCGATGACGGCGAGAGATTCTTGAACGTGGGAAATAGAAGCCGAGTTCTAGTTCTGGCGTTGGGAGTCCTTAAACTTGTTTTCGAGTCCTGTACTGTCATTTTAAATGAATGCCATTTTTGTCGGTCTTTCATTTTGAATGCCATTTCTGTAGGCCAATTGGCCATGCATGGTTATAAACTATCAATAAAGAATGACATTTGTAAAATCATTTGGAATGGTTCTGTAATTTTGAATGGACAAATACGTGATGGCATTTATATACTTTCGCGACCTGTTAGTGTAATGTGCACGTCTAGCAAACGTCTTAGGATAGATAATGTCAGTGAGGTGTACTTATGGCATTGTAGGCTATGTCATATCAACAGGAATATGATAAACAGGTTGAAAATCGAGGGTCTCCTCGATTTTAGTGAAGATATTTCACTTCTAACCTGTGAGTCCTATTTTCTTGGAAAAATGACTAAGTCATATTTTATTGGAAAATGTGAACGAGCCAATGAAATTCTGAGTCTGGTGTATACTGATGTATGCGGACCCATGAATGTTAGTACCAGGGGTGGGTATGTTTATTTCATTATGTTTACAGACGACCTTTCGAGGTACGATTATGTCTTCTTGATGAGACATAAATCTGAGTCATTTGAAATGTTGAAATGATATCGCAGTGAAGTAAAAAAATAAACTGGAAAGTGTATAAAAACCCTTCAATCCGATCGAGACGGTGAATACCTTTCGGGTGAGTTTCTGACATATCTCGAGGAGAATGGGATTCTCTCTCAGTGGACACCTCCGGGGACACCTCAATTAAATGGAGTGTTTGAGAGGAGGAATCGAACCCTGTTAGACATGGTTTGGTCCATAATGGGCTTTGCTTCTCTACCGGTATCCTTTTAGGGATATGCTCTAGAATCAGCCTGTTACCTTCTGAATAGGGCTCCAAGTAAGTCCGTTAGTAAAATACTATATGAGAAATGGACTGGACGTAAGCTGACACTATCACACCTTCGGGTTTGGGGGTGCCCGGCTTATGTAAAACGTTTGAAAATTGATAAACTTTGACCTAGGTCTGACCGGTACCTATTTGTTGGGTATTCAAAAGAGTCTAAGGGGTATTACTTCTACTTAGCTGAGGAACAAAAGTTGTTTGTCAGTCTTAGGACTATCTTTTTGAAAAAGGAGTTCCTTGGTGAAGGGACTGTAGCCTCTAAGATTGAACTTAGTAAAGTTCAACAAGTAGAAGAATCGACATACTTAAGGGACAACATAGAATCGGTTATGATTAGATCACACCCAGAACCCACTCATGAACCATTAAGGATATCCGGTAGAGTACCGAGCCGACCGGACAGATACTATAGTTTCTTGGTCCAGGATGATGATCCCATTGCACTCGATGAGAATAATGAGGATTCGATCACCTATATGGATGCAATGTAGATATCCGACTCTGAGAAATGGCTGAGAGCCATGAAATCCAAAATGGAGTCCATGGAGATCAACAATGTATGGACATTGGTTGATGCACCTGAAGGGATAAAATCCATTGGGTGCAAATAGATTTTTGAAAGAAAAAGGGGCGCAGACGGGCAGGTGGAGACCTATAAAGCCCGTTTGGTTGCTAAGGGATATCACCAACGTTATGGTATTGACTATGACGAGACGTTCTCCCCTGTGTCAATGCTCAAATCCATTCGAATTATGCTTGCTTTAGAAGCACACTTTGACTATGAAATCTGGCAAATGGATGTCTGAACAGCTTTTCTGAATGGTGAGCTGGAAGAGGAGGTGTATATGATACAACCTGAAGGGTTCACATCCACATATGAGTCAAAGGTATGCAAGCTTCAAAAGTCCATCTATGGACTGAAGCAAGCATCAAGAAGTTGGAACATGCCATTTGATAAGTGTATCAAGTCGTATGGCTTTGTTAGGAACAAAGAAGAACCTTGCATTTATAAATGGGCTAATGGTTCTGTGATTGTATTCCTTATGTTGTATGTGGATGACATTTTTTTAATCGAGAATGACATCCCAGCACTACAAGGAATAAAGGTCTAGTTATCATCTCAGTTCTCTATGAAGGATTTGGGTGAAGCCTCTTACATACTGGGTATGAAGATCTATAGAGATAGATCTAAGAGGCTTCTGGGACTGTCCCAGTCTACGTACATTGACACCGTGCTGAAACGGTTCAGCATGGAAAATTCTAAGAAGGGCTATCTCCCGATAGGTACTGAAATTGATCTCTCCAAAAGGAATTGTGCGACAACTCCTGAAGAGAGAGAGCGTATGAATAGAATTCCATATACTTCGATAGTAGATTCTATCATGTACGCCATGACATATACTAGACCAGACGTGGCATACTCACTAGGCGTAGTGAGCAGATACCAGTCTAACCCAGGTGAAGCTCATTGGAAAGTGGTAAAGACCATCCTTAAGTATTTACGAAATACTAAGGACCAATGGCTAATTTATGAAGAATTTGACTTGAAACTTGTGGGGTATACTAACTCCAGTTTCCAGTCAGATAAGGATGATAGCAAGAGTATGTCAGGATTTATCTTTATCATGAACGGAGGAGCTATCTGCTGGAAAAGTTCCAAGCAGCCTACTGTGGCGGACTGAGTATGCGAAGCAGAGTATATTGCAGCATCAGATGCAGCGAAGGAAGCTGTGTGGTTGTGAAAGTTTCTTGGCGAGCTGGGAGTGGCACCTTCCCTGGATGGTCCTGTTCCGGTGTACTGTGATAATACTAGAGCCATTACTCAAGCCAAAGAGCTGAAGTCTTATCACCGTACAAAGCATATTCTGCGGCGCTATCACCTTGTACGAGAGATCGTGGAACGAGGTGATATTGACCTTCTAAAGATCGATGGAAAGGAAAACATGGCTGACCCCTTCACTAAAGCCATCGGAGTTCAAGAGTTTGACTATTGTAAACGAAAAATGGAAATGAGATTCTATACTGATTGGCTTTAGTTCAAGTGGAAGTTGTTGGAAATTATGTCCCAAAGCCAATTGTCTAGGCTGTAGACGGTTGTGCTATCTTTGTATTTGTATATGAATTCTTTTGAATAAATACAAGTTATTTATTTTGGTTGTTCATCATATTTACATTTTCTTGTAAAGAACTCTCAATGATGGAGTCCTTAGAACTACATTGTTTGATATGAGAGGATATATCAAGTAGTTCTTAAACTGGTTCACAACCAAAGGATACATTGTTATAGAACGATGATGTATCAAGTATAGGTTGTTGTATGTCGCATTTGTTAGTTGTCCTTTTAACCAATGAGTGTGGAGACACTGGTGTGACATGCAAATGAAATGTATGACATTTCACTGAACATGACCATTGCAGAGCTCCCTTCTGTCAAAGGGTTGCTCGCGAAGGGATAGGGTATATGTGTCCCTCAGACCTGAGGTCATCATGGTAGCTTGCAAGCAACTCACTATACTTTGGTACCGGACTACCTGGATTTCAAATCCAGTGACGGAAGGTTTCTGGGTACAGTCAAGTACTTGTGGAGCGATGATGGATCAAGATGGAATTAACCTCTCCAAATAGTTTGGAGTGAATGACTCATTATATCTCAATTCAGCAAAACCTTGGCCAGGATAGTTCTTAAGAGGAGTCACAGAACTTGTAAAGTTGAGACATGATCTGGATAAACCAAATTAGGGTTGGCAGTCGAATCCTAGGTCATCCTGAGCATTATGAGGTCAAATGGATGAATTATGCGGCAACCATATGCCAGAGGTTCTTGTAAGGTGCTCTGCATCTTTGACCTATCTAGACGTCGGGTATCATTGCTAGATAAGGACTTTGACTGGTATTGAAAATGTTCCGGTGCTACTAGATTAGTGTTCGAACATATGGGGTCATACATCATAGAGGATTTCTATCTGATCTTTAGGCTAATCGATAATTGAGAATCGTTTACCGTCACCGGAAGTCAATATGATTGACTTTGTTCCAAGTATTGATATTTGGAATTTTGTAGGTGTCGATACTTGGTGAAGTGTCGACACTTGGCATTTTTTGGGTGTCAACACTTCCTATAACGAGCAAATTTCTGGAAAGATTTTTTGGAGGATTTTGGACAAGTTTTGACCTGGTTTGAATTTCGAATTCAAACCAATTTTGGCTCCAAGGTTATTTGGTATAATAGTCATACTTACCTTAATGGATTGGACCCATTTGGTATGGCCTTGATCCTCTTCCCCATTCTCTCCCCTCATCTCTCCTCCTTCCTTCTTCTCCCTCTCATGGTTGCACCTATAAATGAGGGTCATTCTATAGGCTACAGAGGTTACACAACACCACTAGATAGAAAAGTAAAAGGGTTTACTAGAAGGAGAAGGGTTTGTGTGGTCTATGGATTGGGTGTAAGTAACCTAGCATTCAAGCTAGGTCTTGGAAAGAGAGTCTCTTAGGAAAGGGTTCCACCTCTCCTCTTTGTCTTCCAGGAAGAAGAAGATCGGCCCAAGGATCCCGAAGAGCTAGCACTCCGAGGGAGTTGATCAGAGTCGAGCCGAGGTGTGTATTTCCTGTAGAGGCCAGATGCATGTGTGGCTCGAGCGCCCTCATCCTTCCACAGCTTCTCTTTTGGTATAAAGGTATGGTACTTTTATATTTGTGGTTTTGTCTTGCTTTGATGTTAGGTTGCATGCTAGATTATTATGTTAGATCATGTTGCGGGCAAATTGGTAGATCGTTTAGATCTATCTACCGAGCCTTCCGCTGTGCATGCTTTAAAATTATTTTAAAATGCATATCTTTTGTCCTGTTTTTCTTGCATATTGTATGCTTAGTGTAGGTGTTTTTCACCTTCAGGAATAGCCGGCCACGAGTGGATAGTACATGGAACAGCCTGAGCCACGAGCTTTGTACATGGAATAGCCAGCCACGGGCTTAGTTCGCAGACTAGCCTGGCCAAGGGCAGATAATACATGATCGATTATGAGGTTACCAGTCATGGGCTGGAGCATGACCATGGTTAGTTCAGAACCCTAAGGAAGAAGGAAAACTGACGAAAACATATAAAGAAACATGATGTTATTAAGGTTTTGTTTTAATTGAATTTAAGTTGTTTTGGTTGCATGATCCGATAACTATTACTTTCTAGTTATTTTCAAATTATACTATTATTGGTGTGATTATTCGGAGACCATATTGGGCTGTTGAGCTTATTCCTTATCTTTTAATTTTTTCAGAGACTCAGGATGTATAGCAAGGATCGGGCTGGGCATGGGACTGAATATCAATATTGTTTAGATAGTATAGTTAGTTTTGGTTGTTTTCGGTTGCTGATACTTGTTGTGAATCAGTGGACCATTTAGTAGTTTGATTTGAATAAATGGATTATTTAGTTATTATTAAATTATTTAAATAATATTGATATAGTTGATGTGATTTTAAATGACATGACTCTGGTGTACCTAGACCTGGCATGATCCCTAGGATAAAACTTAGGGTCGTGCGGCCGGTTACGTAGCCGATTCGAGTATAGGATTCGGAACGTGAAAGAGTGATATCAGAGCAAACAAGGTTGTAAGATCTTATAGTATAAGTTTATTGAGAGAGTATGGGTTGATTCTTAGATGGGATAGATTATGTAATATATTTTTGATCATTAAGTGTTAGTTGTGTACTAACAATGCTGGTATAGGATTCCATGGAGCGTGGTGGCGAGCATGGACGTGCTAGGAGGCCCATAAGATTTGTGGATGAATCAAGTGCTTGGGAGCCCTTAGAGCAGCAAGATGATGCTGGGATCTTACCTGATAATGATGAGCATCTATAGGAACCAATGCCCAATCCCATGAACAATACCCTGAAGACTGGGACCGTAGAAATGGAAACTCGAGGAGGATCTAAAGTTCAGCCTAGGGACCAGGTTGGCCTTTCTCAGCTGATGCAACTACTGGTGCAACAACAAGCTGCTGCGAGAGCTGATACGCTAAGATTAATGGAAGTGCAACAGCAACAATAATAATATATCCAACAATAGCAACAACAACTTATGCAGCAATAGCAACAGTTCATGCATCAACTATCGCAACAGCAACAACAAGAAATTCTACAGCGACAGTCGGAAGCCGAGGTCTCACAAGCACATAAAATAACCTTAATAGATTTCAAGAAATATGCGCCACCAGTATTCAAGGGAATGTCTAATCCCATGGAAGCCGAGGGTTGGTTAAAAGCTGTTGAGAAAGTATTACAGGCCTTGAGGTGCCCGACAGAGGAAAAAGTTACTTTTGCTACCTTCTTGTTGCAAGATGAGGCAGCCGCTTGGTGGGTGTTGGAGCTTGGAAAGCTGGGACCGAATGATGCACCTTTTACCTAGACAGATTTCAGGAGGGTTTTTTATGAGAGGTATTTTCCTCAAAGTATTTGGATGCAAAATTTCGAGAATTTGACCGCATGAAGTAAGGTAGCTTGACAGTTGCTCAGTATGCTGCAAAGTTCGAAGAACTATCAAAGCATGCTCCGACACTGATAGCAGATGAAGGGATCCGGGCCAGAAAATTTGAAAATGGACTTAGAGGTCGGATTCAATAACAGGTAGTTCAAGCTATCCACTTATAAGGAGGTCGTCAACAAGGTACTGATAATAGAAAGGACGTTGGAAGTTGCTCAAGCAGAGAGAGAAAAAACTTTAAAGAAGAGATCCAGATCAGGAAGATATTAGGGTCAACCTAATAAAAACACCGGTTCGAAGACAAGGAAGTTTGACAATGCTGCTCCAAATGACAAGACTCAATAAAAGGATGATATCCAGTGCTATAAGTGTGGTGGGCTGCATCTTAAGTGAGACTGCACCTGGTCGGAGGGAAATGCTATAGATGTAGCAAGGAGGGTCACAAGGCTATTGTGTGTCATAATGTTCAAGGGTCATAGCATCAAGCACCTCAAGCATCTTGTGATGGACATCAACAAGGAGGACAACAAAAACCAAGAACCCAAGGATAGGTGTACGCACTCACTTAGTAGGATGCCAACACTTCTAATTCAGTAGTGACAGGTATGATGAGGTTATTTTCTAGCAGTGTTTATGTTCTGTTTGATGCTGGTGCCACACATTCTTTCATATCAGCTAGACTAGTGGGAAAACAATGAGTTGACTTCGAAGTTGATCTTTGTATTTCTACTCCAAGTGGGGATGTCATTTGGTTAATCAAATCTGCAAGAATTATAAATTGGACATCGAAGATAGGGAGATGAAGGTAGATTTAATAATCTCAGAGATGGACTTTGATGTAATCCTTGGGATGGACTGGTTAGCAGCATATCATGCTTTCATTGACTGCTTCGAGAAGATGGTGAGATTTCGGGTCCCTGGCCAGTCAGAGTTTGACTTTATGGATAGCAAGTTAACTTCTCAGTGGAGGGTGATCTCAGTGCCCGGTGACTCCTCAAGAAAGGTTATGAAGGGTTCTTGGCAGCAATGATAGATACACAACAACAGGAGCTCAGGTTAGAAGACATTCTCATTGTGAACGAGTTTCCAGAGGTCTTCCCCGATGACCTGCCAGGGTTACCTATTGACAGAGAAATCAAGTTCTCCATTGATCTCGCACCTGGCACTGGAGCCATCTCCAAAGCTCCATACAGGATGGCTCTAGCTGAATTGAAGGAGCTTAAGGAGCAATTACAAGAGTTGCTAGATAAAGGATTTATCAGACCAAGCGTTTCTCCTTGGGGTGCTCCGGTATTATTTGTAAAGAAGAAGGATGGTAGTTTTTATCTCTGTATAGATTATCATGAGTTAAACAAGGTAACAGTACATAATAGGTATCCTTTACCAAGGATTGATGATATATTCGATCAATTACAAGGGGCACAAGTATTTTCAAAAATTGATCTTCGATCCAGCTACCATCAATTAAAGATAAGGGCTGAAGATGTGCCTAAGACAGCTTTTAGAACCAGATATGGTTATTATGAGTTCCTGATCATGCCTTCGGTCTAACAAATGCACTTGTAGCTTTCATCGACCTCATGAATCAGGTGTTTAGGCCCTACCTGGATTAGTTTGTAATGGTGTTCATTGATAACATACTAATTTATTCGAGGAGCCCCCAAGCATATGAAGAACACCTAAGAAGGGTATTGCAAACACTCGAGGAGAAGTTGTATGCCAAGCAACAAAAGTGTGAGATTTGGTTGGACAGAGTCTCTTTCCTTGGCCATGTTATTTCTAAGGAAGGTATTTCCGTGGATCCCAAGAAAGTGGAGGCTGTGATAAATTGGAAAAGACCCACCAATATATCTGAAGTTCGTAGTTTTCTGGGAATGGCAGGTTATTATCGAAGATTTGTTGAAGGATTCTCCCTTATTGCCATACCCTTAACTCGCCTGATCTAAAAACGAACAAAATTTGATTGGACAGATTAATGTGAGCAAGTTTTCAAGAGTTGAAAAGATGGTTGGTGACCGCCTCAATGCTGACTGTTCCTAGGAGACAGGGGATTTCACCATATATAGTGATGCATCTCATAAAGATCTTGGTTGTGTCCTAATGTAAATGGGAAGGTGATAGCCTATGCCTCCATATAGTTGAAGCCATATGAGTCAAATTATCCTACACATGATCTGCAACTAGCAGCAGTGGTCTTTGTCCTAAAAATATGGAGGCATTACTTATATGGTAGTCATTGTGAGATTTTTACAGATTATAAAATTTTAAAGTACATTTTCACTCAGAAGGAGTTGAACTTAAGGCATAGAAGATGGTTGGAGTTGCTAAAAGATTATGATCTGACCATTAACTATCATCTAGGTAAGGCAAATGTTGTAGCATATGCCTTAAGTAGGAAGTCTCCAATAAATTGGCAGCTTTACTTATTGATCAAAAGCACATCATAATGGATTTGGAGAGATCTAAGATTGAAGTACGGTTTCATGATCCTGAAATACAACTAGCAAATCTTATGATACACCTACCCTGATTGAAAGAATTAAATCAGCTCAAAAGGAGGATCTAAAGTTACAATGGATTAGGGAGACAGTGGAGTCTGGTGCTTAGTCAGAATTTTCTATACATGCGGACAACACCTTGAGATTTGGTAGCAGATTATGTATTCCTAAGCTTCTAGAATTAAATAATGAGATTCTAGAGGAAGCGCATGGTTCAGCATATACGATGCATCCAGGTAGTACAAAAATGTATCGAGATCTAAAAGAAAATTTTTGGTGGTATGAATGAAGAATGACATAGCACAGTATGTAGCTCAATGCTTGGTATGTCAACAGGTGAAAGCCGAGCATCAAAGACCTATCATACCACTGCAATCTCTTGCGATTCCTCAGTGGAAATGGGAACACATTACTGTGGACTTCATGACAGGCTTGTCCAAAACCCCTAAAGATAATAATGTGGTATGGGTGATTGTAGACCGACTATCAAAATCAGCTCATTTCTTATCCTTTCGGGTCGGTCTTTCTCTGGAAAGATTAGTAGGCTTATACATGGAACAGATTGTGAAACTACATGGAATTCCAGCTACCATAGTATCGGATCGAGACAGTAAATTTGTTTCACAATTTTGGAAGAGTCTTCATAAAGCCTTGAGAACCAAATTAAGTTTCAATATAGTATTTCATCCCCAAATCGATGGACAATCGGAGCGAACCATCCAAATTTTGAAAGATATGTTAAGAGCTTGTGTTATGAACATCAGTGGTGCTTGGGACTGTCATCTGTCATTAATAGAGTTTGCTTATGATAATAGTTATCAAGCCAGCATACAGATGGCACCTTTTGAGATTTTGTATGGTAGAAAGTGCAAATCTCTTATTTGCTCTTTCGATGTAGGAGAAAGGAAATTGTTGGATCTAGAAATATTGCAGCAAATAGTGGATAAGGTATAAATGAACAAGAAACGACCGCATACTGCTCAGAGCCAATAGAAAAGTTATGCATATAAGAGACGGAGGGAGCTAGAATTCAATGTGGGTGACCATGTCTTTTTGAAAGTTTCTCCCATGAAGGATGTGATGCGATTTGGTATACGAGGCAAGTTGAGCACGAGATTTGTGGATCCATTTGAAATTCTGGATAGAGTCAGGGAGGTGGCCTACCGACTAATTCTACCACCAGCCTTATCAGGAGTGCATAATGTTTTTCATGTATTGATGCTACAAAGATATATTCCCAACCCTAGCCATGCAGTAGATTACGTGCCATTACGGCTTCAGGAGGATCTGACTTTGAGGAGGTGCCCATACGGATCATCGATAATAAGGATCAAGTGTTGTGACACCAAACCATACATATGAAGGTGCAATGGAGAATCATAGTGAAAAGGAAGCTATATGGGAACTTGAAGCATAAATGAGAGATAAATGTCCACAGCTTTTCGAAACACCAAGTACATAAATTTCGAAAATGAAATTTTTTTAACAGGAGAAGAATGTAAGATATGGGCTTCTGGGCTGAAGTCAGCAGGCCCAACCGGCTTTGACCCAGATCGCAAAAAAAAAGAGGGAAGCCAAGGAGGAGAGGGACTTCGTCGGTGTTGTGTTTGGGATGGATTGAGACTCCAATCGACGCGGTCTCCCTTCCCTAAGCAATAAGGTGACTATCGGTAGGTTCCTTTAAATCCCCCCACGCCGTCGCCAAACTGAGCCCTATCGAGCCTCCTTCCATGCATCTCCTTCCTCTCCAGCGAGCAATCGAGAGTTCTTCAATGCCGTCGGTGAGTTTTTTTCTTTATTTAATATTTTTTTGGGCAAATTAATGGGATTTTTAGTTTGGTTTTGTTCGGTTTGGCCCGTACCTCGCCGGTGGCCATGCTGTCATCCGCCTCCAGTCCGTCGAGCTCCCTTCTCGGTGACCATCTTCCTTGGCCGCCGACAACCATGGGGAGTCTTGGTTCGGTTGAGCCGAGGAGGAAATAGGGAGGGCTTGGGAGAAGAGAAAAGAAGAAAGAAAGAAAAAAAAGGAAGGAAAGAAAAAGGAAAAAAGAGAGAAAAGAAAGGGAAAAAAAGAGAAAAGAGAAGGAAGAAAATAGAAAATAAATGGGAGGAGAGAGAAAAAGGAGAAGAAGAGAGGAAGAGAAAATAATAATAATAATAATAAATAATGAGGGGGGATATCGAAAAGTCTCTCTCTGAGAATTTGAGATTTTACGGGTAAAAAGTTTGAGTTTACGATTTTTTTAGGATTGTTTATTTGAATAAAATTATTTATTATTATAGGGAAACAGCCTTCTAAGCAGAAAGGTGTTGGACGAGCTCCGGGTACATATTGATATCAGGTACTTTTGGGTTAGCCCTTGAAGGTAAGGATCTCTGGACTTGATCACCAATTGTATATATATGTATCATGACATGATTTGATCCGTACACATGAGCATTGGCATGCTGATTTATTTTTCCATGGTATAGTTGATTTTTCATAATGGACAGTATGATTGTTATTATTATATTCCTATATATCATATTTTATGAAATAAATTTATCTTTGTATGGGTTGGACCATGATACCGGTTATTGAAAAATTGTAAAAGACATGATTTAATTACATTATGTAAAAGTGAATACGATATTTAGACTAGCCATGCCATGGGATCATGGTTACCGAGATTGCCTGAGCCATGGGCTTTATACGTGGAATAGCCGGCCACAGGCAGATAGTATGTGGGATAGCCTGAGCCACGGGCTTTGTACGTGGAATAGCCGGCCACGGACAGATAGTACGTGAAACAGCCTCAGTCACGGGCTTAGTACGTGGGCTAGCCTGGTCACAGACGGATAGTATATGATCGATTATGAAGTTGCCAGTCATGGACTGGAGCATGAACGTGGTTAGTCTAGAACCCTAAAGAAGAAGGAAAACTAATGAACACGTATAAAAAAACATGATGTTATCAATATTTTGTTATATTTGACATTTGAGTTGTTTTGATTGCACGATCCGATAACTATTACTTTCCAGTTTTTTTCAAATTATATTATTATTTGTATGATTATTTAGAGACTTTACTGGGCTGTAGATCTCACTCCTTACCTTATAATTTTTCCAAAGACTCAAGATGCATAGCAAGAATCGGGTTGGGCGTTAGACCGAACATCAATATTATTCAGATAATATAGTTAGTTTTGGTTATTTTTCGGTTGCTGATATTTGTTGTGAATCAGTAAACTATTTAATGATTTGATTTGAATAAATAGATTATTTAGTTACTATTAAATTATTTAAATAATATTGATATAATTACCGTGATTTTAAATGACGTGATTTTGATGCACCTGGACCTCGCATGATCCCTAGAATAAAACTTAGGATCGTGCGGCCGGTCACGTAGTCAATTTCAATGCAGGATTCGGGGCGTGACAAAAGAAACAGAAAACTCAATAGATCCCGTGCCAATTCTCAGGTGAAAAGATAGATTTCCAACAGTTCATATGAGGGTAGTCGAGTAGAATCAATATCATGCACACGGATGGCAACACCACAAATGCAGAAACCGAGCTATACATTTATATGAAATGGGAACTGAAGCACGAACAAGAGTGACTTGCGTTAGATTCTTCAATAGATAAGTGGCCTTGGTCTCTAGATCTGCAACACAATTGGATGTATATCTTGGTCACTGCCCTGAAAAGACTCGGGGAGTTATCAAGGGTACACGCTTCGGTCAGTTCAACTGGCAAAGAGCATTTTAATTAACAGGTCTATACTCAATATTCCCTTATCGGAGGTCACATCTCCAGCTTCTCCTTCCTGCAGATGACCTGGTTGGATCATAATCAAGAAGTTAGAAATCCACCGAGTCATTTCTTCCTCGTACAAAGATAGATATCCATAACATCTGTACAAACAATGCATGCTCAAAATACTCATCAAATACCACTTGTCTACATGTGATTTAAAAGTCCATATTTTGGATGATTTTTAATGGTATTTTGTTCTCGGACGTGAACCTGTTTTTAAGGTATTTGGTACGGGTTCACCCTGAACTCTGCGCAGCTTGATGCCCGTGATACAATCGATGATAAACGTAGAAGACATGACAAACTACGAGTGAAAATAGAAGCTTCCCAACAAGAAGATATCATATAGAAGACTTGTATACCGAAAGTAATATCCAATTAGATGCTGGCATGCCTGAAGTGAACTTATTTTTGCAAGGGGTACGGTCACTTGTCCCACCAGCATTGGGAAGTGAAAGCACACTTTGTAAAATGAAAATTTTAACATCTTCCAGGAAGTTCATTTCTTTCTTAATCCAAGTAAGTTTGCTGATAACGTAATTTACAGTTAAAGAAAATCAAAATACGCATGCACGCCTAGTACTTAATTAACTTTCGATCAGTGTTTTCCCTGGCTTTTACTCACAGGATGGTGTGTCAAAAGTTTCTGGCTAGGAGTTGCATGATCATCCTGTTCACATGGAAATGCCCACATAAAGAGTTATAAGTACAGATCATTGGGCACTGCCAAATGCTTTCTGAAAATATAATGCAAAAGACAAAAAAAATAAAAAATAAAAAAAATGATGAAATCAATTATGTCCATATGTCATGCAACATAAATCCTTTGTGATACCTAATATTGAGGAAATGTGCCCAGGTACAAAGTGGATATATCACTACCTTCCTCTGTTTCATTTTGCTCCCTCCCCAATCTAGGACCCTTTTATAGGACATCCTGGTTTCCAATTCTTACTTCTCTTTTAGTAAAATGTAAAATTAATCCCAGACTCGAATTAGCTTGTCTTCATAGAAGTGGTACTATCTTGAGAAAGCTACAGATATATGCAACAGTAAATCAGCCAACATGAAGGAACGAACTGAAAACAGAGAAGTTGACCATATAATCAGTAAGAATATCGGATCGATGCCCCAAAAATTTTCTGTATGTATCTAGCTGATGGTTACTGCATGCCTAAAACGTGATCGTCTGGGTTGACACAGTACATATTGTTATGGTTCTTTGCCAAAACATGGCAACCACTTCCATGCAACATTTGAAGTAATATGTCATGAAACACAACCATGTTTATACATCAACAACGAAAAGGTTACTTTTAAGACACTCAAAATACCAACTGATAACTACGGAGACTGGTAAAAGATGAACAGACCATAATTTAAGTAAAACTACATACTCAAGACACCGGAACAAATATTATTAAAATATGAAGATACCGAATGAATAAATCTTATCATATGAAGCTTCAAGTATCACCAAGCAATAAGGTAAAAGAGAACAAATAGACATTGTACAATAATCTTTTCCATATCAATATACCAATTCTGCAACTTGTTTTCCTGCTTAACACTCACTACGCTTACACTAAATTATTTTCCTCTTTCAAACCTTCATTCTATTTTCTAATCACATTAACAGCACATGAAAATCAACAAATACATATTTTTGTCTAAATGTAGATAAATCTATGTGTTGATGACATTTATGAACTTCCTTACATATATGGATCACCAACATGTTTGATTGTAAGATCATGACTCCAAAACTAAATTATACACCTAAATGGAGGCCAAAGTAAGGTCAACATGCCAAAAAAGTAAAAAAGAGGGCCTTTTGTGGTCCTTATCAGTTCATATCTGACCGAGAAGAACTGAAATGGACCGGCAGAGATTAATATGCATGAAATGGCAGTATGCACCATACAGGATGAACAGATAAATTATTTGTGTGTGCAGGCGTGTGAATGGGTTGGAGCAGAAAAAAGTAACAGCAAGTGTTTACTAACATCAGCTTGATAAGCAAGTGTTCTACAAGTTTGTTGCCTGCTTTCTTTTTAAACTAAATTAGTAATAATGAAAAAAATCACCATCTTTCAACTAAAAAAATTAACAAATGTTTGCAAAACCAGTCGATCATTAAAATCTAAATTCCAAGTCTTTCTGGGAACAAGAAACAAGCAGATAGCCAGAATTTACCTTATACAAAGAAGCTGCAGACTCGGCCGCATTGTTTGATTAAGAACATGCCCAACGGATTGAAAAGTATCTAAAGCATCCAGGGTAAGCTGCAAACCACAAAGAGCTACGGTACTGCTGGAACTTGAACCACTGTCACTTTCACAACCAGCAGCTGCAACATTTCCATTTACCCAAGGACAATAACTGTTATGATGCTTAATTGGATCAAATTCTCCAGCTTCTGCTTCATAATCATTTTCTCCATTTGCTGTTCCTAGTAAACTAATGGCAGTATGTTTATAAGCACTGTGATCAGAGAAGAAAGTCAATCATCATCAACAAAATAGTGACAACTAACCAAGAAAAACCCTTATTCTCCTTTAAGTGAACATCGGACCACCACATCTATATAAACAGTCACATGTTATTGCAAGATGTGGACGGTAGATATGATAGAAAGCCACAAGATGATTTCGCATGCAAGCATCACCTTAATTGACTTACAGTAATGCATAAAAAAATTCATAGATATTTCATATATGATATGGAGAATGTAAATTCCTTGCAGCTACACAAGAATATCTATGATAGTTGTTTGAGCATTAGCCACTACTCATTTATAACCAATATTAAGGTAATTCCTGAGTGACATGAAAACAGTGATATTTTTGTTCCAGATAACTTTAAAACATTCCCTTCCATTAGCAAATCAAGCTTGAATTGAAGACATGATAAAATGGAAGATAAGGAAAATCTTTCACAATTAAGGTTTATGGTTATTGTAAAGAAACAAGCATGTACATATAACAACACCAAAATGTAATCCAAATACTTCATGCATACCAGGTAAGTTACAAAGAATAGCAGATGAAGACAAGAGTGGCATACATTAATGAAATCACCGGTATAGTCCTCTCCACATAGGAAGAGGGGGAAGAAAAGAAACATAACACATACACAAAATATGGTTTGGAGACAATAGACCGGCCATACAAACTTAAAGTTGAGATTGTGGACAGATCTAATGGTGGTTAAAAGTGATAAATCCAATCAACATGAACTAGGATAAACAATCAAGGAATGATGGAGAGTGACCGTATCTAATTATATTTCCATTGCTGCCTTTTATTTTGTTTCTCATTTGAATGACAGTGAATTTACAAACAAAATCTAGCGATGCTGTAAAAGGAAAAATCATTTATTACACACCTGAACATCCAGTAAAAGTTCCAAATGGTCACAGTATTGGACCAGATAATTATGATGCAGCAACGTTGCACCTACCAACATAACACAGACCAAGGTCCAAGATGCATTTAATGGTCATCAGACGTTATAGTTATATCATTAAAATTGCAAATCTAATTTTCATTAGTTCCATCAGCTTCATCTTGTGACTTCCATACAATATCTTTCAGACCTGTTGAGAGGTTCTTGTAAACCTGGACAAAAAGAAAAAATGTCATTGGAGTAGATCAGAAAATATCACAAAAATATCCAAATACAAAATAAAAACCAAACTAGTACATTTCTTTCACTCACTTTGTGAAATTCGAAGGTATCACCCTAAGACTTGCAAAGCTCCACCATGTATAATGAGGGTGCTACTTCAAAAACCTTTGGAAGAAAAGGGAAGGAAGAATTTCAAGCTTTGTTTGACATAGCATCATTGAAAATGAATGATTAACAATAATTAGTGCCTAATTAGTACACGGGTTGACTCCACTGGCCCGTAAGTGGAATATATTTCTGCAGATATTTGCCTGTAGCCAGACTGCCCCGAGATGCATGCTAGGCACCTAAAGATGAGTGCTGGCTACATTTAGGGACTTGCATGCATCCATGGTTGTTTAACTTGCATCTCAATGCTTGATAAATGGCATCTGCAATTAGTGAAAACTTGTGCTCTCATTGACCAGCAGATTCAACCCCCATCCCAAAGAACATAAACATATGATCTACCTCTGTCGTAATGGCTAAATGACCTTTCCTTCCACTCTTCTCCCCTTTCAGCTTTAACTGGTACAAATGAAAATTGCATTTATAATTAGATAAAACAAACAAGTGATAAGCGTAAATAACGCTTAGTGGAAAATGTAAGAAACAGATGAAAGCAGTCGATATGCCACCATCAAATTCAATTGGTCAACCATAAAAAACCAAAAAAAAAAAAAAAAATGCTGATTCCCATGTAAACTTGAATAGAGTTTTCACTAATAAGGTAATTCTTTCTAGAATAGAAGGAAACGCAAGCATATGATGGTGGAAAGCAGACCTTGTAATTTTGCTTCTCTACATTGAATCCCAGAGGCGTGGCAGCTTGTTCAATTTTTGAAAGTATCTCATTTGCAGGAAGTTTTGATGCAAACCTTGTTTTTCCTTTGACAATGCTCTGTTCAACATTCTGTCAGTAAGGCTGCATATTTTACAGGCAAGGGAAAAGCACAGAAACAGAGACAGAAGAAAAGAGGAGGGAGGAGGGGTTTGTATATTAACAATTGACAAACACATAGGCTGTTTCTTTGGTAAACCATCAGCAAGTGTACAAATTTATAACTACATGAACAACACCATTCACCGAGCAGATAATATCAAGTACAATAACCTGCAGCAACGAAGCACAATGCACTCACTTAAACAAGCACTAAGAAGAAATATAGAAGAACAAAACAACAAAAAAATATTCTCTCTCATTTTATTTGCTGTAGAAGATAAAGACCAACGAAGAAATTTCGAAGTTCAGAGTCTGACGCCCGGAGAGTTCACGGAGAAAATTAGTTTCTTGAGCAGGAAAATAAACAATCCAGAATCAATTGAGAAAGAAAATATAAAATCAACCAAAAAAAAGGTACCATTTGTTTCTCAAAAAGGATGCCAAGATTGAGACCCTGAGAGGTCGAAATAAGCTCAAAAGCAACCATTGTCTCTGGCCTTTCATCTCGTCTCTCAACAACAAGATTCGCAGGGTCCTGCACATAGAAGAACAGGGTTCAAAAAAAAAAAGGGGAAACTTGCACATTTCAGGAATTTCATGTCAGGGGAATATGACCAAAACCTACCCCAGATCCACCAAAAATTGCATCTACATCGCCAAGATCAACATCTGGTGTCTCAAAACTTGGTGGCTGATGTCCTTTCTTAAACCACTCAGTTAATATAATTTTTTAATATTTAACATAGTAAAAATTATCAGTTAATTAATCATGATTAATGATATATTTTTTTTCAAGCAAAATTTTCAATCATGGTGTTTTTTTTAAATAATAAATGATGTGATAATTTTCTTTCGGGTGGTCACGATTCTAATCGATCTCATTCATCTGTACACCTCAATTTGGGCAACAATTAGTGACTGTAATTGATTGTATGCACGGTCATTGGGGTGCACGCAGTTATGCACGGTCATTGGGGTGCACGCAGTTTGGG
This sequence comes from Areca catechu, assembly GCA_021397845.1. Classification (NCBI taxonomy): domain Eukaryota; kingdom Viridiplantae; phylum Streptophyta; class Magnoliopsida; order Arecales; family Arecaceae; genus Areca; species Areca catechu. Next base: position 158,536,015 of record CM038049.1, on the reverse strand, counting down.
CAACAATTTCTCGTCCCACACGGCAGGAAAAGATACACCGCAATGGCGTGATCCCAAGTTCCAAACGATCCGGGTAAGGTTAAGATACAAAAGAAGAAAGGCTTCAGCTCCGAAGCATACGAATGGGGATCATTACGGGGCCCCGTAAATCCAAATGTTCCGCCCGCCACCTTTTGCCTGGATTCCGGGAGCTACCGGGCATTTTCAATCCGTGGGATTTAAAATTCCATGCTGGAAGCCTGTCGTCGCAGGTGGGACACCGGAGGGCCCACCTGAAGGAAGGGAGCACTAACCGTTGATGGTCTGACGGACGGTTAGATGAGAGGCTGGATGACACGATCCTGTTTGGGATGGAGCAGGGGATCCCGCATCAGGATCTTCTCCGATAATAAGAGGTAAGGTTCCGGCAGCGACGCCATCGCATTAGAATCAGAGGGAACCAGTAACAGGGGATGCGGCACTCCAACCACGTTGGATCTCCTGCACCGTCCCCGGTGTACAAAGAATTTCTCTTACATCAATAAGTTTGAACTTGTCCCGGCGGACGGCGTACCGGGAACATTGAAAATTGATTTTATTAATGTTCAAATACCAGGAGACGTTGGCACGTGATGCGCACGTGTTAATCGGCCCGGTCGCGGGAGAAATATTCTTCTCCGCATTAAAAAACCAAAAACGGAGGGAGAAAAAAAGCCAGGGAGCAGCATCCGGAAAAAGAAGAAAGATAAAGAAAAGAGAGAACGAGCAGAGCGAGACCAAACCCTAATTAGGGCTGGACGACGACGAAGGATAGCAAGGATCCAGGCAGCGAACGGTGCCCAGCAATGGCAGCCACCGAGGGAAAGAGCTCCGCCTCGTCTTCGTCTTCGTCTTCGTCTTCGTCCGCGTCGGTGGTGGATGCGTACATCGGAAGCCTCATTAGCCTCACCTCCAAAGCCGAGATCCGCTACGAGGGCGTCCTCGTCTCCATCAACCCCCGGGAGTCCATCATCACCCTCCGCAACGGTACGCCCCCTCCCACTTGACTCCTTACCGACCTGTCGGTTTCCGTTCTGAGGGTTCGGTTCTTAGGTCGCTAATTTTTTCTTGGATTTTATTGATGTGTTCGGTGTTCTTTTGACTTGCTCTGCAGGTCAATCTCTTTTGATTTTTTGATGATGTTTTTTTGAGTTTCTTTGTTCCTCTCCTTTTCTGGATTAGATGATCGAATTATATTCTGTTTGGTGTGAAATTCCCTGCATGTTTCTGCTTAAAAAATCTGATCGTTTCTGGCATTGTGGAGCTGCTAATGTGTTTTCTTATGCTTGGTGTTGCTGCCAGATCACCCTCCGGGACGTCGCAGCGGTGCCGGGTGTCCTCCGGCTTTATGGCAAGTTTGGATGATGCTCCCGGTGGTTCACCAATGGCTTCCCTGGGCCGGGGTTACCATGATACTCCTCTTAAGGCAGTAAGGGAGGATGGAATGAGCAACTGCAGCCAGAGCTCTAAACTATGATGACTGCATGGGTGTGAGTGTAACAAGTACTCATAATGGCTTACCTTGCTAGGTGTCCCTCTTATCTATTTATAACATTATATGGTGTCACGAAAATACTATCAAGGAGATGGTCTGACTGGTATAATGGATCTAGACAGGTTGTTAGGATCTTGTCTCTTAAAATTATTTTTGCTGGCATCTTTTTTGTGAGAATTGCTGATTCTATTAAGATATTGCCTTCCACAAACTTGCTTATTGGTCATGCCTACTGTACTCATTGCAGTGAACATGTAGGAAGATTGGTACAGTTAGAGTAGGTTGGGTCGATCATAACGGTCTCGGTACTGAAAGATGGCTAAGCATCGTGAGTGGATCTTGCCGAGAAAGGGCTAGGCACCGAAAATGAGTTAGGCATCGAGAGAGGGTACTGGGTACCAACTCTCTAGCATGCCCGACAGGCATGGGAGTCGGCTTTGACTATAAGGTCTTCTAGGATTTCTACAAGAGATGGTCGATGATAAAAGAATTACCCGATTGCCCGATGGCCATCCCTTCCATAGTCGGTGGTCCAATAAATGTCTCGGGGTCAAGAAAGAATGGTTGCCATAATAGATGCTCCCCACTCCCAAGTCTAAAACGGAGTCAAGTTGGTCTGTCGAGACTTGCCGCTTTAGGGAGTCAAAGGTAATCGCTTAATTGGTCCCGAGAGTCAAATTTGTCTTTTCACTTTCTTGCTCTTTCACCTTTTGATTTTTAATTCGTCACTTGGAAGTTGTCAAACACCATCTCACCATTTACGGATAGACGCTTTGTTGTTATGAGGGGAGCATCGAAACAGAAAGGACAATTATTATCTTAGTACCTAAAGAGTCGTGCCACAATCCTTGAGAGTATGCACGATCGCTGTTGACTTGTTGGGTGGTGCCATGTGGCCTACTAGCCATAAACCTTAAATGCTATGCATGGAGCCCGGGGCAGAGAGGTGGTCGAACAGCTAGGCTTTCGAAGTGTCACAACCATACATGGATGGTAGTGGTCCACGTGGCATGATTTGGGGGCCTTGAGAACGTTGGGCTTTTGATCCCAATGGGTCGAGGGCTTTATAAATAGGAGCCCCCTAAGTAGGTTGGGGGATCCTTGTCATTGCACTCGATAGGCGATTGTTGGAGAAGGAAGTCTGCGCTCTCCCCCCATGAAATCTCTTCCAGGTTGGTCCTCCTCTCTATTTCTTTAAATGCCCTTGTAGAACTTAGGGTGTTCCAAGGGTTCCATGGTGATCACCTCGTTTCCATCTTCTTTGCGACATTTTCTTTCTTCTTCCACCTGTCCTTTGGGAGGAAGTGTTTTTCTTTCTGGTCTTTTTGTCTGAGTTGGCCTTCATGCTCTCAGAGGATGTCTTCTGACGATGAGAGTCACTCAGTGAGTTATCCTTTAGGGGCACTAATCTGCAACAGATCCCTTTTTCGAGGGAATGAGTCTTTTGAGGGTCTTTTCGAAGACGTAAGTCTGGTGAAGGAGCGTTTTAATGGAGAGAAAGCCTCGGTCGAGAGAGGAAACTCAGGAGAGGATGGAGGGGATTCAATAGGGGAGGAACCCCAAGCCAAAGAGGAGGCCCCTATCCCTTGAAAGAAAGGTTAGGCGGGGACTTCTTGAAGCTCAACCATACCTTCCACGAGGTCGATGTTCGAGGTCTCGAACGTGATCGAGGATGACATCGTCGGGTTCTGGGAGACATAAAACCATGGTCGAGTTTTATCTCCATGTGCCGAGACTAGAGGACTAAGCTGCCTCTGGTCCAACCGGTTTCCTTGCTATATATAAGGAAGATTTTCATGCTGGCCTCTGCTTTCCTTTGCATCCATTGATTCGAGACGTGTTGCATCAGTACGATATTGTACCTACGCAACTCAACCTGAATTCCTTTCGAGTCTTGGATGGTTTTGTGATTCTTTATCATTTCCATTGTATCCGCCCCCGACTGTCGTTGTTTAGGGTCTTTTTCAAATTAAATAAACTTCTTGGATCGAAGGCTTGGTATTTCTTCAGCTCGAGATAGGGGAGAAAACTCATAAAACTCCCTAGTTCTATTCACCATTGGAAGGTCCGTTTTTTTTTTTGTTTCGTCCGACCAATACTGGGAATTCCGAACATCCTAGGGAGAGCCGGACACCTCTCCCAATCAAAACTATCTGGTGATCGATTCTAACAAGGAGGATTTCATATTGCTTTCTAACATGGAAGTCTCCTTTTAACTGAGCAAAATTTATACGATGCCGAGTTTAGTCCAATCAACTCAGTAAGATTTCTAAGTTTTTCATTGGGTTCTTGCTTGAATTGGGTGCTAACTTTTGTCTTGCTGTTGCTATGAGGAGGTATCGAATGACGTGATTCGGGCGGCTGCATTGAAGAGGCATTCTCCTGAGGGTGGCAAGAAGGCTGCCAGTAAAAAGCCAAAGACTTCGGGGCCATCGGTCGAGGCCCCTGCAGCGGCGATGAGGTCGCTCGTCCCTCGAATTGCTGTTGTTCCCTCGAGGGATGCCGACCCCGGTGATGAAGAGGTCGAGGTCGTACTAGCCACCTTCGCCGTCTCGGCCCCCTCAGCCACCGTCTCGGCATCCCCAGCAGCCGTGATGGTGATGTCTAGCCTAGGCCCTTCATCAGGTGTGCCAAGAAAGGCATCGACTGTCTTGGGGGTGATTATGGCCCTTTCATCGTCCTCGGGGCCGAGAGTATCTGGAGGTTCCTCGGCCTGTGGTGGTGTCGGAACGTCTTCGTCTCCGCAAAAGGTCGGGACTTCGTGGAAGCCTTCCGGGCACCAGACCTCCATGTCTTGGTGCGCAGAATTGATGGCAGATGGATTTATCAGATCTGCACCGACAAGGGTGACTCGGCGTTGCACAACCCCGCGATCGCTCGAGAGCTATCTCGGGTCATGTTGCACTTTTGGTATATGAAAGAGTTGGAGTTCCAAACCATGAGTGAGATGGTTAATGAAACTTTTTCGATAATCATCAGAGTAAGCCTTATCTCATTTTTTCGAATATTAGCTGAGTCATTTGGTTAACTTTGTATGTTATTCTGGTGTAGCTCCACGACTTGACGACTATGCGCACTCTGGTTCTCAAATACGTCTGAGACTGCTGGTAGCTGGGAGGATCGGATCAATGTGGCGAAAGACCAGGCGGTGAGGGCTGAGCGTGAGCGCGACAAGGTCACTAAAAAGGAGACCAAACTGAAAGAGCAAATGGCCTCCCGGTTAAAAGACGAACGATCCACTCGTCAAGGAGCGTGCATAGGTCGCAGACACGGTGGCCCGGTTGGACCATTCTGAGATCCAACGCCGACTTGCCACCGACAGGGCCTTAGCGAATGAAGAGCGGGCCAAGGTCGTCGAGGAGCATGCCAAGGTCGAGAGTGGTCGGGCCAGAGCCGCCGAGGATCAGGTCAAGGTGGCAAAGGCTTGGGCCAAGGATGTAGAGAGTCGAGCTGCCCAAGTGGTGGAGTACAAGGATTCCGATGCCTTTGAGACCGACATTGTAGCAATTGCTATCAAGGCTTATAACCTTGGGTTCGACGACTGCAAGAGGAAGGTTGCCGAGGCTTTCTCGATTTTTGACCTTTACCAAATCACTCCAATGGGTGAGCCAGAGGACGATGAGGAGGATGAGGGGGAAAAGAACCTGCACAAGTCTTCGGTGGAGATGATGCCAGTGAAGAGGTCATCGAAGTCCCTGCACTTGAGGTCCTTAAGGCAGTGGAGGCTTCAATTGGGGTTCCACTGGTATTGATTGTGACACCTCAGGAGGCTACTGCTATGGCTGACCCTACAAAGGAGTCCAGCATCACCTCGAGAGAGTAATCTCGAGAGTGCTTTAGCTTCTTTTTTCTTTTTCTTGTATTTTCGATTTCTTCTCTCAAGATCCTTCATCTTGAATTTTGTCTTGTCGAGCCTTTGGTTCCCTATTATAAATATTTCATCGAATTTGAAATAAAATGCTTCCTTATTTTGTAAAGATGATCCTTTCTTTGTGTTCTTTCAATTCTTTCGATTTTTTTAAGTATCTCATCGGGGGTAGGGTCAGGTTAGAGAGAGTCAGTTTTGTTTGTTGTTCGAGTGGGCGTATCCGATTATCAAATTGAGAGATGATTTTCATCGAATATGAGCGCTTAGGAAAACTCCTTGTCACACAAGTCGCGTGTTATACCTGTTTCAAATTTTTCAAAATATTTGGTCGATAATAGAATGAGTGGTTGGGAGTTATCTTCATGGAAGTCGTCTGAGTAGAGAGTTATCCTAGCGAGAGTCATCCGAGTTGGGAGTTATCCGAGTTGAGAGTTATCCTGGTAGAAGTCACCCGAGTTGGGAGTTACCTTCGAAAAAGTTATATTGGTGGAAGTTATCCTTAACTGGTTGTCTTCTTTGACCAGTCATAGATCGGTCGGGATTCCAGCAGGCTTGTATGAATTCGTCGCCGAGTGAGTGTGAAATTGAGAAGTCCCGATAGATGGAGGAAATTCTCTTGCATTCATCAATGTGAAAGCTTACAGCATCGTTAGTATATTCGGAGATTGTCGACATTCCATGTTCTAGGAATGGGAGTTCCACTGGGATCTTCAATTTGGTAAGCTCCTTGGTGAAGGGCCTTGGTTACTCGGTAAGGGCCTTTCCAATTAGGGGCTAGCTTGCCATGTTCCACGGGTCTCGAGATTTCGGCTCACAACACGAGGTTCCCAAGACGGAAGGTCTTGGACCTCATGCGTGAGTCATAGTATTGGGCGATCCTTTGCCAGTGGGCAACCATTTTCAGGTGGGCTTGATTTTGGATTTCTTTCAAAAGATCGAGGTTGGCCCTCAACCGGTTTGAGCTAGTTGCTTCATCAAAGTTCCCTGTTCACACGGTCGAGAGCCTAACTTCAACAGAAATTATTGCCTCATTGCTGAAAGCCAAATTGAAGGGAATTTTGTTCATAAAAGTCTGTGGGGTCTGTGGTATGCCCATAGCACTCCAGGTAATTCGTCTATGCACCTATCCTTCGATTCATCCAATTTAGTCTCGAGTCCCTAAAGGATGGTCCGATTCGTGACCTCCGCCGCACTGTTAGTTTGTGGGTGACTGACGGATGTGAATCGGTGCCGAATATGGAGCTCGGCGCAAAAATTTCTAAAAGCTTGATTATCAAATTATCGGCCATTGTCGGTGATGATGGTATGCAGGAGCTCGTACTGATAAATTACTGATTTTTAGAAAAAATTCTTGACCTTGCTTTTGATGATATGCACGAACGGCTCAGCCTCCACCCATTTAGTGAAATAGTCGATGGCGACAATAAGGAACTTTCGCTGTTTGGATGCCGGAGGAAGGGACCAAGTATATCCATTTTTTATTAGATGAATGGCTAGAGGAGAGTTGGCTCAGCTGACTCACCGGTAGGTGATGTATATTGGCGAAGTGCTGACAGTGATCGCACTTTTGGATAAGCTTCGTCGCATCTTTGCACATGGTCGGCCAGTAATATCCTTGTATCAGGGCTTTGTAAGCTAAGGACCTGGCTTCCAAATGATTTTTGTAGATTTCCTCGTGGATTTTCCGGAGCATGTAGTAAGCTTAAGCAGTGGGAGAGAAGAATTTTTTGTGGAGTCGTCCGTCTAATAGCACGAACTAGGAGGCCATCCATTTGAATGTTTTACCTTTGGGACGGTTATTATGGAGAGTGTCGTCGATCAAATATTTGAGAAAACAGTCCATCCAGCTTGGCTCGTGATCAACTTGGTAGACTTCTTCGGTTTCCTCGATGATTGGGACGTCTAGGTACTTTACATAAACTCGACTGAGCAAGCTGTCCGTTGCCATTGCCAGTCAAGAAAGTATCGGTGTAGGCATTCTCACGTCGGGGGATGTGAAAGATGCTTAAGTGCTTGAGTGCCGCAGTCAAGGTCTGCACCTTGTCCAAATACTTGGCCTTCATTACGTCTCGAGCTTCGTATTCGCCGGTCACCTGTCCAACCACTAACTGTGAGACGGTGAAAACTTTCTAGTGCCCCACCTTGAGATGCTTTGCGAGTTTTAAGCCAGTCAAGAGGGCTTCATATTTAGCCTGATTATTGATCACCTTGAATAAGAGGCACAGGGTGTACTCGGCGATCACATTGGGTCGGGTTGCTCAGTGGGGGGTTCAGTAGATGCCTCTCCATGTACGTCATCTGGCCAGGCGCACGCTACGAGAAAGTCGACCAAGACTTGCGCCTTCATAGATGAGCCTGGACGATACGAAATGTTGAATTCTCCAAGCTTGATTGCCCACTTCACCATTCGTCCAGAGGTGTCCGGGCGTTGCAAGATGGCTTGGAATGGTTGATCGGTGAGGACAGCTATCGGGTGTGTTTGAAAATATGGCTTGAGACACTGTGTAGATGTGATTAGTGCGAAAACTATCTTTTCGGATTTAGAATACCTCGTTTCCGCATTGTGTAGCACTTGACTCGTGTAATATATAGGTCTCTAAACCCCTTTATCGTCTAACCGAATAAGTATAGAGCTAACTGCTTCCTGGGAGATGACGAGATACAGATATAATTCTTTTCCGAGCTCGAGTTTAGAGAGTACGGGCAGAGAGGCAAGGAACTTCAAATTCTTGAATACTGCTGACATTCCTCTGTCCAATCGAAGCTGTTCATCTTTCATGGGGTTTTGAAGAACGGCAAGCATTGCTCAACCGACCTTTGAGATGAATTTGCTCAGATGGCTATGCGATCGATGAGCTACTGCACCTCTTTCTTGGACGTCGGGTGCCGCATATCCAGGAGGGCCTGGATCTTCTCCGGGTTTGCTTCGATGCCTCAGCGGGTGACCATAAATTCGAGAAACCTTCCAGCAATGACACCAAATGTGCATTTAGTCAGATTCAACTTCCTGCGATATCGGTAAAGGGTGTTAAAGGCTTCTTCTAGGCCGACGTGGTCGGCTTCTTCAGTGCTTTTGACAAGCATATCATCGACATAGACCTCCATATTTCGGCCGATCTGGTCTTTAAAGACCTTGTTGATGAGTCTTTGGTACGTGGCCCTTGCATTCTTTAGATCAAAAGGTATTACTTTATAACGATATATACCTTTATCTATCACGAAGGCCGTGTTTTTTCATCCTCGGGAGCCATTCTTATTTAAATGTAACCCGAGAAGGCATCTATGAAACTGAGCAGTTTATGGCCTGAAGTGGCGTTAACAAACTAATCAATCATTGATAGAGAGAAATTGTCCTTTGGATAGGCTCTGTTCAGATCAGTGTAGTCCATGCAGATGCGCCACTCCTGCTCATTTTCTTCACCATGATGATGTTGGCTAACTAGTTGGGATAATGGGCTTCCCGAATGAACCTGGCGGCCAGGAGTTTGTCGACTTCTTCGTCGATGGTTTCTGTTTCTTGGAGGCAAAGCTCCTCTTTTTCTGTTGAATAGGTTTAAAACTTGGATCGACATTCAGCTTATGGGTGATTATTTCAGACGGGATTCCTGGCATGTCCGATGTTGACCAAGCGAAGACATCCACATTTCGATGCAGGAATTTCAAGAGTCGATTTTTTATTCAAGCTCGAGCAAGGATGCCCCGATCTGCATAATCTTTACGGGATCGTCATCCAAGGGAAAAGAGAGAAGGCTATTGGCAGGCTCGTCCCTTTTATCGAGTTCTCTTTGGTCCAATAGCCTGGCAGGTGGATGCTCGTTGGGCCTTGGCTGTTGTGGTGTCATCTGGAAACATTGTCGAGTGAGTTGTTGGTTTTCCCACATTTCACCGACGCCATTATTTGTGTGGAAACGGACAAGAAGATGCTTGTTAGTTATCGCGGCATCTAGCTGATTTAGTCCAGGGCATCCAAGAATGGCGTTGTATGCTGAAGGGACTTGAACCACAGTGAAAGTGATGAAAACCATCTTCAACCAAGATGGAGTTCCTATTGTGATGGAAGAGTTATTTCCCTTTCGACACCGACCGATTCTTTGTTAAAGGCGACCAAAGGCATAGAAATAAATTTTAAACACTTCAATGGCAAATTCATCCTAACAAAAGCATCATAAAAAAGGATGTCAGACGAACTTCCACTATCAATAAGGATTTTTCTTACAAGATGCTTTGTTATCGTCATTGAAATGACAATAGGGTCATTGTTAGGATTATGAACCCCGACTAGGCTGCCGAGTGTCTCTCTTATCTATTTATAGTATTGTGCGGAGCCACAAAAAGGTTGCCCGGGAGATGGTCTCTGACGAGCATAACAGATCCTGACAAATTGCTAGGATCTTGTTTCTTGGGATTCCTTTCGCTAGCATCTTTTCTGTTAGGGCTGCTGATTCTGTTGAGATGCTGTCTTCCACGAACTCGCCTGTTGGTTGTGCTGGCTGTACTCACTGTAGTGGACACGTGGGAGGATTGGTATAGCTGGAGCAGGTGGGGTTGATTGTGGTGAACTCGGTGTCGAGAGGTTGCTAAGCATCATGAGTGGACCTCGTCGAGAGAGGGTCAGGCGCTGAAAATGGGCTAGGCATCGAGAGAGGGTACTGGGTACCTACTCTTTGGCACACCTGACAGGCATGGGAGTCAGCTTTGGCCATGAGGTCTTCCAGGGTTTCTACAAGAGGTGGTCAATGATAAAAGAATTACATGATCGCCTGGCAGCCGCCCCTTCTATAGTCGGTGGTCCAATGAGTGTCTCGCGGCCGAGAAAGAGTGGTTGCCATAACACTTGGGATTGTATCAGGTGGATACTTTTTCTTGTTGAATGAAATTACTAGAATCTTGTTGTAACTTTGTGGTTTTCTACTTTCTCATGCCTTTCCAGATTTAAAAAATTGTCCAAAAATAGTGATAACTGATCTGAATTTGACAATTGTTACATAGATTCCTATTCTTTACTGGGAATTTTTATCAGTTGGTATGTTACATTGCCTGTGCTCCATGGTTGCATTGAGGTCATATGGAACTGAAGGACGAAAGGAGGACGGTCCTCAGGTTCCCCCAAGTGACAAAGTATATGAATATATTCTGTTCCGAGGAAGTGACATCAAGGTAAATGCGAAGATCCTAGTTGATTTTAAGATCTTATGGATAATTCCTGGCCTACAATGCATCCTTAATGTAATTGAGTGATGTTTCACCTGCACTGCCTCCATTAAACTGAAAGATTACTGAGTTTATCATTTATTCTGAATGAAGAAGTTTCAGTGTGCTCTTGCTTTCCCTGATGGTTATGCTCTTTAAGTCTTGTTGGAATCTTTTATTTGGTCAAAAATTAATTTTCTTCTTGTCATATATTGGAAATCTGGTTATTGAATTGTTTATTTCCAATACTTTTGAGGAAGTTGTGTAGGTTATGAATAATTTAACTTTCCTTCCTCCACTTCTATGTTAGTTTTTGTTTCTTGGAGGATCCATAGGAACAATTTGGTTTTACTGTTGGATCCCTGAATTTGGTTATACTTGAATTCTAGCATTTTAAGGTGCCTATATCATTTTACAATGGTCCATGACTTGTTCAGAAACATTTTTGGACCAAATATGGTTTTGCTGATTCAGTTATTAGGTCGTGAATAAAACATGCCACATGAGGACTAGATGTGGCAGAAAAGTTGGGGATGTAAAGATGGATCCATGGTAGATCTGGAAATAAGGTTAAAGTATGCTTTTTGATTCATGTTTAACTTGCAAGATTAGAGATATGGTGAAGATCCTTTTTCACAAAGGACTCATTTTTTATGCATGTTAAATTTGCAAGATTAGAGATATGTTGAAGATCCTTCTTCCCGAAGGACCCATTTGGTTTGCGGGAAGTGGAGGGGGAAAAGTGTAAGCAATGGGAAGTGGAAAAATTCCTCTTGTTTGGTTGGAGTTTTCAAAGAAAAGACTGAAAAAAAGGTGTTTCTACGGGAATAAAATTTTTATGTTTCATGAAAAAGAAAAATATATGTAGGACACAGGGTTTTGGCTTTCCCATGGGATGGAAATCGAAGGGTTTTTTTTTTTCCAAAAATATTCTTATATGACGTCAAAAGATCTTCGGCTAAAATGAACATTCTTTTCATCCCAACGCTTCAAATCCTCCACTATGATTTATGGCAAAAAGTATCCTTAACCATCATAATTTTTTATTTGCAAATAACAGTAATATGTAGAATAGGGTAAGTTTTTTTTCCTTGTATTAAGGGTTTACTAGATATCTTATACAACTTTGCCAAGAAAGTGGATGCTCAACGAAACATAAGCCACTAATACATGGTCAACCAAATATGCCAAAATCACTTTCTTAGAAATTATATTCCCAGAAAACAACTCCTTTAAAGCAAACATTTTTAATTTGGAGTATGTGTAGTATAGTTGAGTGTGTGAGATGACCCTTAGCACAATGCTAAGGTTGCTCTGTTGTGACCTGGAGGTCATGGGTTCAAAACACAAAACAGACTCTTGTCACTTGCGAGTAAGGTTGCATACCCTCCATAGACCCTATAATGAAATGAGCCTCATACATTGGGCAGTATAGTTGAGTGTATATAATGAACCATTTTAAAACAATTCCTCTCTAAGATTACAACCATCCATCAATTATCTTCCCTCGACTATCTTGCTAAAGTTTTGCTGCCACCCCTCTTTTTTCATCTACATTGTGTGTGATGAGAGAAAGGGGAAAGGAAGGAGGCCAAGGGCAATGACCGAGTGGCCAGAGAAGTTTTTTGTGGACAAGTGTGTTTACATGTTTTAACTCTGACATGATCATTGCAGACATTTGTCTTTGTGTTTTGTCATTTATATAACTAACTTTATACACCTTTTTATTTTTTTTATAATCATGTGACTATCTTTTGCTTTTTTGGTGCAAGCTTTGGTATTTATATTGTGTTTTGTTAGACACTAATTGATGCAAGATCATGATAATGTTGATAGGAAGCTGTGGATTGTTGAATTGTTTAAGGAAAAATTTTTTAGGTAAGTAAAACTCAAGCAATGAAACTAGAGATTTGATTGGATTATCTAGGTAGTTAATGGCCTTCTCATTTATCAGTACAATGTTTTCTGATGTTTTCTACAAATTACATGCATACATATGTGCATGCATGCATATGTATGTCTATATCTTGTTTGCTGATCATTTGATGATGCATGTAATACTAGTTTCATTAATTTTGGAGATTTTTATTCTAGTTGCCTGCTTGGATGCCTAAATGTTCCACCTAGGCATTTGAGGGGCCATTGTCTTGGACTTCCCAGGCCTTCTGGACAACCTTGATCTATCATAATCATGATAAGGTCATGATATCTTGGATGAGCATTTGACTGATGGATATGAAAAGTGGAAGCAAATGGGCAAAAAAGTATGAAAATGAGAAACTATTTGCTCTAATTGTAGATTAGGAGAGCTTGGTGATCATTTTCCTTTTGTTTTTTCTGGGCTTGATGGTGGGTCTCTTATCCTCCTTAAGCATGTTTTTGGTGATCTATTTCTTCCATGGTCTGTCCTTACATGTGTTTTCCTCTTTTTATTTTTTATTTTTTATTTTGTTACATTGTAAGATTGGTTTTTTGGATTTGTATAATCTGTTATATGTTGTTATGAGTCTGTTCATACTTTGCATCTATTTTGAATTGGCTCTAGTCTCAAGAGTTGGTAGCAAGAATTTTTATACAATCTTACTTTTGGTATCCCTACTCCTTTATTATGGAGTTGCTATCAATTTGATGAGTTATCCTTTCAAATTCTCATAATTTTTCCTAGATATGTATTTAGTTTATTCCACTAATTTAAGGGAAACTTGATATATGTGGCAGGAAATCTTCTAATATTATCATTACCAAAAGGCTGTAAGTTATGCTTCTAGAAGTTTTAATTAGTTTTTCTCCCACTATGCTGCATTTGCATTTGCACAATTGCATGTGCTCTATTATTAGTCTGCAGTGATATGCATACATATACATAGACATGACTATGTTTTATCTTTATATACTGTAGAGATACAAATATGAAAGTTAATGTGTTGTATTGCCATAATATGGATACATACATACATACATACATACATACATACATACATACACACACACATACATACATACATACCTATATACATACCTATATACATATACACACATATATACACACACACACATATATACACATATATATACACACACACATATATACATGCATTTATATGCATGTATATATCTATACCTATTAAATGGTCAAGCAAAAGAAAGGCCTTACCTCTCCAAATTTCAGGAAAAAAAAAAACATCCAAGAAAAATCTGAAAAAATCCCCATGTTACAACATTCTGGAAACACATTATTCATGTAGGACTATCACCATCCAACAAGACATCAATCAAATAACCCCTTTCTCTTACCAGACTCTTGTTGCCTTCCTTGAGTTCCTGGATTAACTTGGAAACTGCCAACATTGGGGCCGGATGAGGATGGGACCCATCCTTGAGTTAGAGATAAGGTTGCTGGAGAGAGTTTATTTGGGGCTTTATCTTGCTGGTTTCCTTGAGAGTAGAGGAGTCCCTGAGGGAGGATCCATCAAACAACCCCTTTCTCATGTTGGACTCTTCTTGCCTTCCTTGAGTTCCTTGACAAACTTGGAAAGGGACAAGATACGGGATGGATGAGGATAGGACCCATCCTTGAGGCCGACATAAGGTTGTTGGAGAGAGTTTATTTTGGGCTCCATCTAGCTGGTTTTCTTCTAAATATAAGGGGACTAGAGGTGCCAGTGAACATGAGTCATGGATAAATTCCTGGGCTAACCCTCCAGCAAATTCCCAGCATACCAAGGTGCTGAAGGAAGTGCTCGTTGTTTGGTGCAGAGGTCATCCATGTGACTGCTGCTTGGAGTCTGGCATTCAAAGTGGTGGCCCAGACTTCTAAAGAAGAGCTTTAGGGTTCTAACTTCATGTTATTTGAGATTAGGAGCAAGGTAGGAGAGGTCTCCATGTTAGGTAGCTAGAGGTTTCTTGGTTTCTTTATTATGTTAAAAGAATTATTTTAACATAAAACCTATTAAACGTTTATGAGAGAGAAAGACCTTATGTCTCCAAAACTCAGAAAAATGTCCAAGAAAATCTGAAAAATTCCCCTATGCCACATCATTCCAGAGACGCATTATTCATCTAGGACTATCACCATCCAACAAGATAGCGATCAAACAACCCATTTCTCATGTTGGAGTTTTCTTGCCTTCCTCGAGTTCTCAGATTAACTTGTGAAGTGATAAGAATCATAAGATAGGGGTTAGATGGGGATGGGACCCATCCTTGAGATCGAGACGAAGTTGCTAGAGAAAGTTTGCTTGGGACTTTATCTTGCCAGTTTCCTTGGGACTAGAGGGTCCTGTGGGAGATGCACCATCCAACAAGGCAGCATCAAGCAGCCCCTTTCCTGTGCTGGATTCTTACCTTGGGAAGTGACAAGATAGGAGGTCGGACGCTGATCGGATCCATCCTTGATATTGAGATAATGTTGTCAGAGAGAGTTTGCTTGGGACTCTATCTCGCTGGGACTAAAGGGGTCATGGGAGAGGCATAGATAAATGCCTGAGGTGTGAGGATAGCAGATATACCTCTCTCAAATAATTGGTAAGCTGAAGTGTTGAGAGAAGTGCTCGCCACTTGGTGCCAAGGCCATCCATGTGCTTGTTACTTGGTGGTTGGCATCCAGAGAGGTTGCCTGTACTTCGTAAAGAAGAGATTTGGGGGCCTAACTTCAAGTTGTTTTGGATCAAATGCGGGGAGAGGTCTCAATGGGAGGTAGCTATAGGTCTCTTGGTTTCTTTAAGAATTATTTTAATATATGCTTTTATGTTATTGGTCCCAAGATATCGGTGTTTTTATGTATTTATGGAGGTGGCAAATCAAGTTGGGGTTAGACCTGGTTCTGTAATTGCTATTAGAATGGGAAGTTTCTTTTCTTCTCCCTCTCATTTTATGCGGAAAATATTACCATGGAGAGATATGAGAATGGCATGTGGATCTCAAGGAATTAGGATCAAATGATAATATTATAACATTGGTCATCCAATCACAAACTTAATATAATTGTTGTAATGATATCTTATTTTATAGGTTGAAATAATCACATGACTCAGTTGCGTCAAATTCCAATTGAAGCCAAGCTTTTGTTTGTTAGAAGATATTATCTCTTATTCAATAATTTAGATTTAAAAATTTAAGATCTAACTCAAATTCATTTTCTTTAATATTTCTTTATATTTACTTTTTACCACTCCCTGTCATGATGTTATTTTGCTTGCATGTATGCATGTATGTTAGGAATATTTCAGTATGTTATACTAACATTTCATAAATATAATAATTTTAGTGATGTACTTATATTTTTTTTATTTCAATTATGCGATTAGTTTTAGATTGTACATTTCAATGTTGCTTTTTCTAGTATGTTATGTTGAACTATGCCATCATTTTTGTTTTCTCTAACTTGTATATTTGTGATCGATGGATATGGTAAATAGCCACACACGTATTTAAAGAGTGCATAGTTATCAAAAATATATGATTCATATCTAACTTTATTTTGAGTAAACATATATATTATTTTATTAACCTATTCATTTTGATCCACTCCATCCAACTATCTATCTATATACATACATGCATACATTGACACACTCATACCGATCTACATGCTTGTACTTATGTGCATGCATGTGTGAAGCATAGACATGCATATGTATTTACTACTTGCACTCATAAAGACATATGTTCATTCTGCAAATATGGATACTCCAATTATATGTATGGGTATTTTAAATTATTTTAGAAAAAATATGATGCACCAGCTCCCCTTGGCAAATCCCCTTCTTTCTTCCCTCCCCTCCCCCCTCCCTATCTCTATTTTTCTCTCTGTGTCAGTTATCAATGTTGACAATGTGATCTACTACTTAAAGAAAAATGTTGATCAATATCCCTCCCGTCCCCCAACCTGACCCTTTTAAGACACCCACCCCACCTTGGGCACCGAATTCACATTCCTTCTCTCCTACCAGTCTCACACTTTTTTGTTGCCATGCAGCTAAGGTTTATTCCTTCTCTCCTACCAGCCTCCACTTTTGTTGCTGCTATGCAACTAAGGGTTTCTGTTCCATAAGCTCTGAGGTGGAGCTAATGCTTCAGGAAGCTGAGGCTTAGGTTTTCTATAGATCTGTTTGCTTCCTAATAATAACCCTTCAATTCTCAACATCAAAATCTGTAAATAAGTATGTATATTTGTAATTTTGTATAGTATCATGTTGATCTTTAAGGAGGCCAAGACATTATTTGTGATTCACGATGAACAAGCTTTTCCCTTCCTCTCGTATGCTCATGAAGCTTCTCTGATATGCATTGCTAAAATGTTATCTTTTCCAATATCATTCATGGCTTTGAATTCTCCCCCATATCCAAGATAATGTAGCTAACTATGTAGGATACACTATATCTGTCACCATTTCAGATGTTGAGATGGGCTGTTCTATCACCACTGGGTCCTTAATAGAGACTTGAATCCAAATGGATACTTCTAGACGTTTTGCCTTATTTCTTGTTAAACTTGACAAAGCTAGTCTGATGTGCCATCGATATTCTGTAAGGTGAAGACAAGACAGCTTTGTGGGACTGCACTTTCTGTGATTTCTGCCCGAAATTAGTATTTGTCCATCTTTAGAACTAAAATGTAGAATTATGGGGCAACATTTCCACGTGGTTAGTAGTATATGCATGTTTGGTTAAGAATCTATACTGCAAATAATAATTCAAATGCTTGGAGTCAGGCCTTATGAGGCCTAACTCCAAAGATATGAAGCCTTCTCGTGTAGTTAATTTTTTTAATGCCGTTCAGATGCTTAAGCAGGTTGAAATGCAAAATTTTTTTGAGGAGAAAAATTAGATACTGGGGTTCCATTTGGCACCACTTCTAGTTTTTAATAGTCATGCAAACCAAAATATGTTTCTATTTTCTTGTGAAAACTGAAACCAAGACTTGTTTGGTATTCATTGGTTGTCATTGGTGGTGGTGGCAGCAGGCAGCCGGTGAGTGGTGGCCAGTGCCACCAGCCAATGGTAGTGGCTGGTGGGCGGTGACAGATGGTGGCAGTGGTCAATGGGGGTGGTGGCACCATAGGTGGTGGTGATGGCTATGGACAATTTCTATTTTTGAAAAAAGTGAAAGCTAATCCTTGGAGATTTCACTTTTTCAAAAATTGTAGCAAATGCTTTTAAAAAGCTCAAAAAGCAAAATGGGTAACCAAATGAGTTTCCAGCCTTGTTTCCCATGTTTGTCAGATCTGGATGATTGGATTTGCACCAATGTAATAAATTCCAAACACAGTCGCTCCAGTCTATATATTATTCATAGACAAATTCTGGAAACTGGCGGCAATGCCAAATGGTCCCTCAGTGTCTAACCCATTTTAGGTAAGGTAAGAAAATAAAATCATATAGATGATCATAAAGGATCAAGTTACATTCAAAACAGGATTAGCATCTAGGATGACCCAACATTCTTAACAGTCCCCAGGCATGTGATTTTTCCTTTGAACTGGATGCTCGAAACCTTCAGTCATGTCTTAGTCTTTCTGATGACCCTGAGGCTGTTCTTCTTTTTCTACTGAACATTCTTGCATTACTTTCCATCCAAATGTCCTGAAAGATGCCTACTACCACCCTACTCATCCTTTACACTGATTCTTCTTAACTTGACTGTTTCTCCAATCAACCTAGAGGTCTATCACCTTCTTGTGGAAATCATTGATTTTCAACCAAAGCTCTTCTAAATCAACACAGATTGCACCAAGGACTTCAATCACACAGGTCTTTCCATGATACACCGACCATACTACTACATACAAGATTGCTTCCACCATCTTTCTTGTCTATTTTACAACCAACAGTACACCAAACTCCTACCACAAATGTAAACTTTCCAAAATTACTATCAGCAAGGTAACAAGAAAATAGAAAACCCAACAAAGTAAATCCCAGAAGCAATGTGCATAACTATTGCTTAGACACCCTGCTTCCATCACTACAGCCACCACTAACTTCAGCTCAATGAATGATGATGTTGCCACTATCTTGTGTTGCATACTTCTTGCTTGGCTTGTTCTTGTTCCAAGTCTTCAATCTTATCCAATGTAGCTTCAATACATTCTTCAATTATCAAGAGCATATTTCTTCCCTTGGGTTATGAATTTCTCCTTGACCTTCTGACTTTTAAGTCACCATAAGACACGTCCTCCCATAGAAGCCCATTCTCCATAATAGCATGCAAATTTTCTCTTTGGGGTCCAGCGCTTCCTAAATTAGTTGCCTCAGCCTTGGGTTGTGCTTAACTGAAACTCTGTAAACTTTGACACCGCATGTTCCTACAAACCTGAACCTCTGGAGCTGGTCAAGCTGAAATAGGATTAACCTGAATGGGATCTGAACTATTTAGGTCCACAGGGTTGGGGCCCTTGCCAGCCATGGACACCAAGGCAGTTGCCAGCTTTCTATCAGCATTTGAGCTAGAGGACGTTTTTATTTTCTATGAAAGGAAAAGTTTGTTATGTGATGCATTCTTTTAGCATGATATCCCATTGGGAGAAAGTCAGTAAAACCCCTATGGCCCTATATAGCATGATATCCACTGGGAAAAAGGCATAAAACCCTTATGACCCTATCTCTCTCAACAGAGGCATTAAAGTTTTGACCTCTATAAAAACAAGGATTATTCCATACTAATAAAGAGCCTCTTTTTGGACCCTCAATTTCTGGAGCCCTTGCATCTCCAAAGAAATAGCCTGAGAGTTTTGGTACATCAGATATCGGCGTATCAGAAGCAATTGGAGATACATTTAAATTTAGGTTTAAAGAAAATTGTATTTCTGATTTCAACTGGGTTCAGGTGCTGGGACCACTTTAGCACCTCAGCTATTCCCAGCATCACTACCTTCCCCTTTATCCTTCTACCCTCCTCTGACTTGTCGACTGCTATTGGAGTGTCGGATAAGCCCCCATCTGGATGATAGTTCTTGGCAGAAAAATCTCTCTCCGGTGCTCGTTAGGATTTCCATGCAGCCTTCGAGAAGGTTCAATCCTGTTATTTGGCCAACAATTCCATGTCTTCGGTCAATCTTGTTAGGAATCCAGCAGAAATCCTTGCGGAAAATTAAAATTACACTCAATATATATCTACCATATCTAGTTATGGGAAACCTTGGAGTGTAGCACTTTGCTCAACTCTGAGGCTATGATGCTTGGTCTTGGTAATATAGCCTGATGTACCCATGTTGACTTGACATGACATGACATTGAGTACATGTTTGGGATATGAGTCGAAAGCATTAGCATAATTATCAGAAATGGCACTTCAAGCAACACCTCTAGACTGGGAAGTTGGATGGAGTAGAGCGGGAATGGAGATCTAGAAGAAGGTGAGGGGGGTTCGAAGGGAGGGGGAATTAGAGAGATATTTAGAGAGGTTGCGCTATTGTTAGGCAATGTCTGATGGATGATGTTGCCATTTTTGGAAGGCAGATGGTGATGTTAACCATGCATGACCATGATTGGAAGGCAAAGCATATTGTAATGGGAAAGAGGCTACTTGTTAGCATTAGGAGACAATGAAAGGGGGTTAGTGATTTTATTAGGAGGTAATGTCATTATGTGTCAGAGGGTTATAGGTTGTATGATTAAATGGTCTCTCTCTCTCTCTCTCTCTCTGATTTATATAGCTTTATGAACCAAGTTACTATAGTGGTACTGCTAAACAGTTTTGGATAGGGCCAAAATCTATAGATTGCTGAAATTTCAGAAAAGACCTGAGTCTTTAATAAAAGTGAAGTAGACAGACAAATTCTTGAAGAAAATAGACATTGATTGAGTCTAATGACTCTAATCTAACAAGATTCTAGGATTTTAGGGCTTGATTTGGTTTTTAGGGCTTTATGTGGAATAGCCAAAGTCAAGAGTTTGCTGGTATTTGTCTGAGGAAAACAAGTTCGAGTATATATGTCATGAAGGATCTAGGGAACATGAAAATATGGCATTGATTGAAGAATATTAGAAGAAAGGCAAATAGTCACGCAAAAAAGAATGAAAGAAGAAAAACAGAAAAAGGAAGAGGGATGATAATACTGTACTCATTCATCAACCAATGATTCACACTTAGGGTTGCAAGCCACATGCTTGCCCTATGGCATCACACCATATGAAGTAAAAAGGTAATATTCCATTCATCACATAAAAACTGATTTCATCACTCAAATTTCCAAGCTTACAAGAAAAAAAGACTAACAATCTTTTATAATCCTAAAAGGCTAAAACTACCATCATCATGCATGATTTCTATTCATGGTTGCTATAGCATAAATAGTGCTGCAAACAGTATTGTTACAGTAACTTGGTTCAGAAATCTATCGTTATTCTCAGCCCTTGATTTTAAATGATCCACTGATAAAAAACTAACCAGAAATAAAAGAAAATACAAGAACTTGATAGCTAAAATCAAATCTAGTTAAACTGTAACAAGTGTGAGGATTTCAACATTGGGTGTGATTCCTAGGTTGTGGAGTGAGTCTCATATTATCATCCCTCTTTTTTTTTTTTAGGGTTGTTTGCCTTTAATCTTCTTTGATCAAAAACATACTTTTGTCTTCCCTAGATCTTTCATGACAGATTTTCTTTCCCAGAAAATTACTGCAAACTGTTGTTTTTGGTCATTCTATTGCATCAAGCCCTCAATACCTAATCAACCCTAAAATCCTAAACCCAAGGATAGATTATAGCCAACCATTATCTATTTCTTCAAGAACATTGACTTTCTAGTTTCAATTTTGTTGAAAATCAGGTCTTATTCTCTAAACAAAACCTTAATAAATCCCTTTCCATAGACTTTCCTACATTATTAGGACCTGGCACATATGGTACATCTGCTTTCACTTTAGAAAGAGGAAAATTGAAGTCTAGCCCTTGATTAATTGATGTTAAATTTAGCCCTTGTTTGGTGGCCTTGTTATTCCACTCCTAAAATTTGAGGGGCATTTTATTCTTTGAACTCTAACCGTCATAAGCTTGTGACAAATATGCATAATTGATTAACTGTATACAAACAGAACCTAATTGTGTATAAGGCTTAAAAATTAAATGGTAATTGTGTAAGGACTTTTTGAAATAGCAAAGTATGCCAAACTCCATCCAATAGTTAGATTAAGCTAAAATTCCTAAAGTTGCAATCCAAGACACGAATGCAACAGATTCAGGTGCTTGCACCTAGTTTTTGAATCTTCCAGTGTCTTAAGATTTGGGCCTAAAACAGATCTGAGCCTTACATGCCTGCTTTCAAGACTAGACTAGAGTATGGACCTGGTCAGGTCATGTTTGGGCTGGGCCCTAGCATGGGATCAAGAGCTTAATTGGGCTCGAGCTGGCCCAAATCAGTATGCTTGGGAGTGGAGGCAGCACCATGGATGTGGCGGTAAGGGGGGTGGGGAGAGAGAGAGGAGTTGGAGAAGACAATAGTGGTGGCTTATCCTGCCTATGGTGAGGGAGTGGGCAGGGGGAGGGGGGGTGGAGCTGCCAGACAAGATGGACAGACTCCTCTTTGTTAATCTTTTGGGGTAGGCTGTAGGGCCATATAAGGGCACGTGCTAGTGGGCACCAGGTAGGGAAGGTGGGGGTGGAGAGAGAGAGGGAGGTTGAGAGGGAGGGAAAAGAGAGGGAGATGTACTCTAGCTAGCAAAGTATGAAACTTAGGGAGACGAGAAAGGGAGCAAATTAAGATTTAATTTTTTTTTTCCCCTTTTCATATAAAATGTATAATAAATATTGCATATTTTATTAGATGAGTTTTGAGCCGGGCCAGGTTAGAAGTTGACTGTGTCTAGCCCCTTTGATGGAATATCTATGCCTAGGCACACCAAAAATCAGACCAAGCAGCCAAGGCTAGCTTTCGCAGGTCTACCCAAGACCCATAAATGAACAATGTAATATAGCTATGAGGCCTTCTCCGTTTTGGTCTTGCATTGACCTCAGAAGTCCTGATAATGAAGGAAACTAAATTGCCTAAAAAGAAAAGGTTTTTGATTTTTAAACTTCCATTCCATAATTTCCTTATATCAATTGCAGTGCCAAACACTAATATCACAAAGACAGGATGAATTTTTGCTGTATGAAAAGCCTTTTCAAGCCTTTGTCCTGCTGACTTGAAATTGCTTATTTCCTCTTCTTATAGCATATGTTAGCAAGGAAGTTTTATGAGGTTTCTGCATCTTCTTATTATGGAGAGTGGAAGCAGAAGATTCATGTGGGGGCATGTGTCAATTTATGCTGGCATAAAAAAAGAATAATAAGAGGAGGGACAGATAAGATCTCATTTGAAAATAATTGTCAACATGATTGTCCTCGATATAAGGTCATATGAAAATAATTGTTCCTACCATAAAATTTGATTGCTCATGTAGTTGCATTATTGTCGTGTTTCTAAATGTTGATGCTAAATTTTCTTTGTTACAACACCTGAATAATTTAGAGCTTTGAATGCATGAAGATCCATGAGCATAATTTCTTACCAGGTGGTCTTATAATAGACCACAATTCCATGTTTGATTTTCATGAAGTTGATGCATTCTTAGCTTATTTTGTTTTCAGGATTTGCAAGTGAAGTCATCTCCAGTTCTTAGTAAGCCCCAGGCACACAGTGATCCAGCTATTAATCAGGTATGTATTATTTGACACTGGGATTTTTTTTGGTGCCACTTACTGTGTGTACATTATCTTTCGATCATGTGCTTTGCAGTCACGTTATGCTTATGCACCTACTACAAGTACATCAGTTGGAGGCAGTGATCTTACCAGACAAGGCTCCCATGCTGCACACTCATCTTTAGCCAGTCCATCATGTCCAGATACATTTTCACATTATCAAGCCGGGGTTACTCTCGGTTCCGGACCTCCTTGCCTGCTTCTACAAATATAAATGGGACCTCTTCTAGTGCACCTATGTATTGGCAAGGACATACTGGTGGACTAGATGGTCAGGCTCCTGCTCAACAGCAATCAGTTCTTTCACAACCCTCTTCAGCAATGCTGCAAGATCAGTTGCAGTTACCTGTAAGTCAGGCACAAACGAGCACTCCATATTTCATAGACCCTGCCCCTTTAACGACTCCTGCTGCCATGTCTTCTCATTTTGGAATTTCTAGCCCTGCTGATGTATTGTCATCGGTATCCAGTGATACTTCTCAACCATCTCATCAATTGGCATCTCTTCCATATCCATCAACAAAGTCCTCATTTTCTTCATCAAATCAAGAGTTAAATGCCTCCATGTATTCAATTTCTAGCAAAGCTGGATCTTCGGCACTGCCAATCCTTTCCATGCCAAGTTTACCTTATTCCTCAGCTTCAATCTTGGGATCTGCTGCATCTCCTTTAACTACATTCCCTCCTCTGCTAGCCCGTGATCAGTTCTTACAATCTAGACCAACAGCTTCCTCCCTTAACCAGAGACTGATCCCTGAGAAAGAAAATATGGCGGCCATGTTACCACCATCATCAGACCCACCGTTGTCAGTTAGTTCACTGCCTCAGGCACCATCTTTGCCATTACCATTGCCTTCCCAACAGGTATAATGACACTTTATATTAGTTTTCATATATAAACTAAATTGTTTTCTCAGGTTGGTTATGTCCATGTGGTTCCTGTTATTTTCTAAAGGATCTGCTACTTTTTTTTTTTTTTTTGTTGGTTTTGGCAGGGGGGGGGGGTGGGTTCTAAGAATGTCTTTGAAATGGTCTGAAGTCTATCTGGATTCAATTGTTTAGGCCGGAAAGGTTTTTTTTTTTTTTTTTTGAATCATGATCGTCTTTAAGTGAATGTAAAGTCAATATTGCTTATAAATGAAATTTAAGTATGCAATGATATCTAGGACATTACAAACACATTCTCAAGTCTCAACTAGATGAGCTAATATGCATCCGCATGGTTGATGCTTCGAGCGAAGTGCAGCTTTTAGGCTTAGTATATTAACTGTGCCAGGAATAGAAGAAGAGGATATGGATGGCACGGGAAGAACATTAGTGATATTTGACTTTTTAAAATTATTTTGCATGGTTTTCACTATCTGAATGCTAGAGTTTAACATGTCCTATGGTGTGGAGACACATGACACCCCAAGTAGAGCTTCATCATTGCACTCAGGTGTTTGAGTTTAACGGTAGAGTAGATTCAATGAGTTGGAAGCAGTTAGATATTTTTGTATCCAAGGATTATAATACTGATGGATATTTGCCAATCACACTGTGATATGACAACAGATGCTGACGTGAAGCTCTGACAGGAAAGAGCCAAAGTCTAACATATCAAAAGTTGTATGCAGTGCACCGCATTGGCTGAGACATTAGTACATTACTTTTCAACTACTGGAGTGAGCTGTATGGGTACATGCATATGATTCATATCTGATGAAATGAGTAAGGAAAACATATCTTTGTACCTATCAATGTTACCAATTGCATTGATGAACTCAGTTTTCAAAAAGAAAGACCAAACAATAATTTCCAGAAACATATCTCTCTCTGCATCCAAACTTGATAAACAGTCAGATTTGAGTTAGGATTTATCCAAATGAGTAAGATTCAAACTCAATCCAAACCTGATTAATTCCAAGTTCGTATTCAAGTTTTGTGAGGTCCATCACATGCTTTTAGTAGGCCAACTGTCCAAGGGTCAACAATTCCTGAAACTAAAATGACTGTAATCACGATAGTACTCCATATGTAGTGAATTTGTGACAGATTATGCTGGGAAAGGAGCCCAAATGGGAAGTTAATGATTGTTTTTTTTTTAAAAAAAAAACCCAATCACTTTGGGAACAGATTTGAGTTTCCATTTATGTTTATTTGATTATCAGCTAGGATTTGGGAATTGAAATGGGTGCAGTCAAGAATTATAGAGAGCATGCATGAGAAAAATGCACAAATCCAAACATGCAGAAAGTAATTAATACAATTCAGAGCCAATCCAAGTTCAATTAGATTTGGTATGTATTTGGGTTTTTGATCTGCTGCATATTAACTGCATCCAAGTTCAATTAGATAAGCAATCAGATCCGACTTGAAATCTGACTTCGGTACATCAAGGTTATCAAAACTTGTATAGATCCTTGCACGATTATTGTACCATTTACACACCTACAGCTACAAACAATGACATTGTTTAAGTAATTTCAATAAAGTACTCTTATCTTTGCTTTGTTGGAATTTTCGAGTCCTGATGCCCAACTAACACCAAAAATGCTGCATAGGTTAGGTTGCATATTAAACTGCCACTAAAATTTAATTTTAAGAAATCTAATGGAGGATCAAGAATTTTGATTTTATGATGTAAGACTAGTGATTGTGATTTTAGATGGAGCTCCATCAATGTTATCTCACAAAAATATGAAATGTAGATTCCCACATAATTCAGCTACATGTGCATCACTTTACTGAAGAGACCTGTATCAATTGAGTCCATTTAGTGTCTCAATCCTAAATTTCTTTTTTTGTGAACTGCAATTTTCTTCTTTTCATGCTTCTTTGCTAGGCTTCTCCTGATCACTTCACTTTTAGTGCATATTCGGGGGTGAGGTTCTGGAAACCATCATTCCTCATGAGGTTTATTAACTTGTGAAAGTAGCTGGGCTTTTTTTTTATGTTCAAAAGCTTGCATAGAAATTGGGTGTCACTTCACCCACTGTTTTCTAATCCAAGTTCCAACTTGGAATTTATATTAAGGTTTTAAAAATCACTAGAACAGGATGCTATTCATGGCACTGTACCATTCCAGTAAAAAGATAGCAGTGGTACATAGGGTGTCAGAATGGTGTGCAGTCCCTATTATGTTTTGATGCCTGGTACCATGAAAAAGCAGTACATTATCTGATACTGGTCTTAAAACCTTGATAGTTGTCCCCTATCTGGTACAGGGTGCAGTTTGCTTGTTACAGGGTCTCAATGAACTACTAACCTAATCTAGCTAATTAAACTAGTTAAAAGAAAATGAAACAAAGAAACACATTATTTGATGTGATGTAATTTAGGCTTTTGTAAGGGTATATATGCAAAAAAATCCTGAATCAAATTAGAAGACGTAAATCAGAAATCATTGTACAAGATGTTGAATACATGATGCAGTTTTTGTCTTCTGTAAGGTGCTTGATGAAGAGGGTGAGCCTTGGTGCAACTGTAAGGTTGCTCTGCTATGACCTAGTGTCATGAGTTCGAAATATGGAAACTACTTCCCCGCATATGGGGGTAACTCTAGACCCTCTCCAAACCCTATAGTGGTGGCAGCCTCGTGCACTAGGCCACCCTTTTTTGGAAGCTATTGGATGACATAAAAGAAGGTAATTGCAGTTCACACTTGTTTCTATTAGCTACAAGGCACATGCAATGGTGGATGAGATAGAATTCTGGCATTCATGTGTTGGTATTAAAATTTGGTGGAATAATGAATAACATTTTGAGACCCTTCTTAAAAAGAAAAAGCATGAAGACCTTGGACCATTTTATGTAACAATTGATTAATACTGATGCATTCTTGTACATCATGCCTAGTTGTATGAAAACAAATGCTGATGTAAGACTTAAGAAAAGAAAAGAACTGAAGCCTAAGGAATCAGAAGCTGTGTGCTCAATTAGCTGACATATGGTTTCATCCTATTTCATTACTTTAAATGTAGTAGAGCAGCCTATTTATGTGTTCTTGCATACATGCATGCATACCCCTCATATTTAACAAGTTCAATAGAGGAAAAAAATACAGACCATCTATCAATTCTGATTGCATTAATGGAGTCTGTGTTTGATGGAGGTCTTTCTCGATCAATTTGGACAATGACATCAGGCAATTAGTTTCTATGAATCAGCATCATGAAGTTGTGCATGTGCATTCTTGCCTTGTGTTTGTTAGAATTCATGAATCATAGCATCCAACTAACATGTGGCTGTCAAGGAGGGGCACTCAGTTTGATTTGGTATGGAAGACTACTATCATAATTTTATATGCAGCTCCATTCATTGAAAATTACAAAATTATGAAATTTAGACTTTCCTGATCTTTGATAATCATATTTCAACTACTCGAACACCACTTTTCTGGAAAAAAATGCTTTATTTGAGTACATTTTAGTGGCTAAATCTCTAAAGTTCAACCTTTTGTGATTCATTTTTAATCTACTTTTCTTTATGGACCTCGCTTGACTTTTGTTGGCATCCTCACTTTTACTGCATCTTTGAGGGAGAGGGACAGGAAACTTGATTTTTCATGGCACGTGTTAAAATTTGAAAGGAATTGGACTTCTCTTCACATTTAAAATCTTGAGGATAAACTGTAAATAGGTGTCGCTTCCCAGCCGTTTTCTAAGAGCTTTTTCTTTGGATGTAGAGATGTTGGTGCATATGGCCTATACTGCCACTTTATGAGAACAATTGTAATTTGGCCTGCCAAGCAGTTAATTTTTATCATTTGTCAGTGCACTGTTAACCTACGTTAGATGATCAAAGAGGTTACTAGAAAATGGAAATTAATATATAAATCAATTTAAAATACATACATTAGAGATTAATACATAAAAGATGCATATCCATAAAGAAGTGACATTTCTTGCTTGGGCCCGCACCATGCTTCGCTTCAACAAGTGGTAGTTTCAGTGAAACTGGTGAACCATGTGAGGTGGTAAGATGCATGAGGCTGAGGGCAGTACCTAATAGTGCGGCTACACGGTGTATGTAGTTTTCAAATTTTTTTAAGCTACTTGATCACTTGAAAGGAAATAATCACGGTTTATAACTGTTTTCATTAGCTACAAAGCATATGCAATAGTATATTAGACAGTATTTTGCCATTTAGGTTTAGATATCAGAGTATGGTTTGACTTATTTTTGAAGGTTTTTAGTTTGTTCTCACTAGAATTTTCTTTACTGTTTGCTTAAATCTGCAGGGACAGGTTGGGGTGGCTCAATTCACTGAAGAATTTGATTTTGCAGCCATGAATGAGAAATTCAACAAAGATGAAGTTTGGGGGTCGCTTGGGAAGTCAATACCAAGAAGAAGAGTAGAAAATGAAATAGGACAAAATCCAGCTCATGATGATTTGGAGGCTGAACATCGTTATGAACGAGATCCCAAGCTTGACCATCAAGTAAGACATGCTTGTTTACCATTTCTTTTGTCTCATTCTTCTCTCATGATTGTTTCTTTCAACACTTGAAAGTCAAAACACTGAAATTTATAAAAATCAATGATCCTGAAAAGTTTTGATATCTTATTAGAGGAGCAGGTTAGATGCAGACTTGGTTGTTTGCTGGTTGATGTGACCAAGGCTCTATTTGTGGTGTCTTTTAGTGAGTAATTCAATTTATAGCCTGTTTTTGAATCAAAATCTAGTGTGGTGTCTGGAGACGCTTGCGGATGCTAAAATTTGACTGCACCATACTTCACTTCTCACATCCTGCCTGAGTTTCAGCTAGTGGTACACATGGTTCCGGGGAACCCAAGGACTGAACTGTACCAACTTCATTGGTTGTTCAGATTTTAGCATACGCTGGTCCAATCCATGTCTGGTGGTTGGATAACCTGATCTAACCGTAACCAAATGAATCAATATTTATATAAATATTTTTATTATATGTATTGCATATTACATCGTCTAATCAAAGTTTTTATTAATTTCTGTTTTGTTAAACAGAATGTTGGATTTTTTTTGTTTTTGGTAACATATCAAATCCAAATAGTTTATTGTTTGGGTTTTGTTGTTGTACATAGCGTTTAGTATATTAATTGTTTGTTTATTTTGATTTGCTAGTTTATATGGGTTTTCTTGAGAGAAAAGAATCAGTAGATTCTTATGTCGATAATGCAAAAAAAAAAAAAAAAAGGATTTGATATGTTTGAGAACAAACCTGATCTTGGTCCATTGGTCTAGTTTTTCTCCAGCATCAATTGGTTGACCTTCCAATTCCAAAAAATGGGTCCTTTCGAAATTGGTTTTGTTCTGGATTGATCGCTAGCCCAAACTGATCTGAACCTTGTGCAAGATAGTTTCAGCACTCTGCTTGTTATCTATTTTGCTGCTTGATGAAATTCTTGCTTGGTTAGTGATTTTAATATTGATAGCTGTGCAGGCCGAAACATACAATATACTGTAAGACATGACATAGAGGCAGAAAAATGCTTACTAATGAGCAAGCCCTAGTTTTATGGTGATATTAATTCTTATAAATTCAAGCATTTAGCTTCTTTGACTAGAAGTGATTCCATTTGCAATCCTATTTGTGTCCTGTTTTGCAGCCTATATATAATAAAGATGACTTCTTTGACAATCTTTCTTCATCGAGCGGCCGTGTCAGGTTCTCTGAGATAATGAAATTGGACACAGAGGTTTGGAGTTGCTTGTCTTTGCATTTAATATTGAAGAGTCTTAATGATGCTAACTGAAGAAATTGATGAAATTGTTGTTTGGCTGGCAGACTTTTGGTTACTTTCAGCGGAGGACTCATTTGGGTCGTGGCATCCATGGGCCTTCTCATTCTGGTAACTTCAGGGGATCTTACAACCGTGGAAGAGGTAGTGGAAGGGGCAGTGGAGGATATAGACCTGTCTAGAAGCTTTTCTGTTCGGTTTTCCTAGTATTTGTGCTCTTGCCAGTGTGCTCATTTCAGTCCTGCTACTTCACCCTGTTAATCTGTCTGGCAGCTCTCGAAACCGCTCTCTTACTGGCATCAAGCCATAGCTTCGAAGCTATTCACATTTAACCATTGATGTGAAATACCGTCTTTTAGAAACTTTTGCTGTCCCTACCTAGTAATTTGTCATAGTATGGCCCGCCTTTTTCTTGCACAGGCTTCCTTTGTTGTATTACAGGGCAATTTGGCAGTCTCTTAAGATATATTCTCAGGTAATTGGAAATAAAGAACTGTCAAGTACTACATACCCCAGCATGTATATGTCAAGTGGTGAGAAAAGAACGAATTTTTATACGGTTATGAATGATTTGTTAATTTTGGTAATTATTGTTGTTATTTGATGCTTAGCCCAAAAATCTGTTCAACTGTTTCTTGGTTTCATTTTTAGAAAGTCGAATTTGGAGATTGGTATTTTGGAGTGGAATGCAAGGAATCGGTGTAAAATGTCTGAGATGTCTGTTGAAATAGATGTTGCAAATTAGGAAGGGATAAGTATACTAAAAAGTTAGGAGGTGATCAAATGGTATGTGGTAAACCGAGGAGCTCTATTTGAGGATCTGGGCTTGTATCGGATTTGAAAATATTTTAATGTTTATTTGCTATCTTGTTTGCATAAATCGTGAAGAGCGGATAGTCCAATAGCCTTGTTGCGAAAACAAGGCAACCTGGACCCTGTGTAGTATTTGCATGGTCTTGTCACCTGTCAGGACCTTTTCCCAGAATTTTCTAAATATATTTTAGCAATAATGAAAAGCTGATGAGTATAGAATATTTAGGTCATCTGTTTTGTAAGATTGCTTTTTAAAAAAATAAAAAAAAAATGTAAATGACAAAGCGGTCAATGTACTGGCTTATGCATGTACTTATTGACGAACAAAAGGCAGCTTTTGTCACGATGCGAATTCCTCGTATCGCAGCATACTTGGTGCTTCAGCGATCATGAAAGCAAATAGCTCTTTTATGTTTGCTATATTTTATTTACTAGCCTATCCACTGGGAAATGATTAAAATTGCATGTCAAGGAATTAGACTTGTTAAATCAAGATACCTTTGTATCAAAGAAAAATATTTTTTTTAATAAATCAAATTTATTAAATAAATCTGGAATAAAATAATAATGTGAATTAATATATATATATATATATATATATATATATATATATATATATATATAATATATATATATTAAAAAATTGGAATATTTGACATCGTCTCAAGCATAGATTTTGTTTGATTGGTCATATGATGCCATACAATCTGCTGTACTAGTTTTTTTTTTCAATAAATGTGTAGAATAATTTTTTTTGTTTTTGATGATTTTTCAAGGCCATCTGGGGATGATCAGCTACCATAAACACGGAGGAGATGAGGGTCTTTTAAGAAGCTGGCGGGTTGAAATACCCTGTTGGTAGAGTGAATTTTTTGGCACCGTAAATGGCTTAATCCAATTATGTCTCATTCCGTGAAAAGGTAAACAAACCGGCTATACTAGAATACTCCTTATAAACATTGAAAAAAAAAAAGAAAGAAAGAAAAACCTATTGCTGGAGTTTAACGAATAGCAGTTTATATATATATATATATATATATATATAACAAATGTAATGGTCTGTGTATTTCCGTGTGTCCAGGACAACATGAGATTTTGGTGGCGGTGTAGGGTGGAGACCAATGGTAGTCATCCGTTATCGACCACCATCACTCAGCTGCGGAAGTATCCCATGCTTAAAGGCAGGCCCGGTCGTCTTCTGTTGCGTCTCTCTCTCTCTCTCTCACTCTCTCTGTAGACGCTGAAAGCTGGGGTCCTCTACACCCACCCCGCCAAAAAAGAAAAGGGTCCTTCCTCCATGGCCGGCCATGTTATACAAGGATGAATTCCCACCAAGCATACCTCAAACAAACAAGGTTAGTGGTTTCCGTCATCTAGATCGGATCCGATGTGATCGGATGCTTAATTACTTTCCGTTGCCGATGATCCCTCCGTCCCTCGTCGGGTCGTGTGCGATGGTGTGTCGTTGCATACGTGAATCCAAGAGTGAAAGCTACGGTCGTGACGACGAGTACGGCTGCACCGAGGAATACTCCATTCCTGACGATGTAGCAATTCCCATCCATCCATCCTTTCCCGTAGGTCTGCCCGCCGTTCATGCTCGACCCGGTAGCCAATAGAATCATGGCCGATCCAAAGCCGATCCTGCAAGATGGTCGGCAACAATTTTTAGAATAGAACAGATGTCCGAAGATCGGTCGGAGAGTTTTAATTGAAGAAGAAAACGTCATCATGACATGCCGCATGCGTACCAAGATAAAACCAATAGGGTGATGGAGACCATTCGGCTTCTCCTGGTCATGTTATGATCTCCTGGGCGAATACATACCGCGGAGGTCCCAACAATCTGGGCTATTGAAAGGCAGACGACCGCTGCGATCCCAATTCCGAAAGCGGAGCTCCTCGGCAACGAACAGAGGCTTCCATCCAGTTTCATATCTTTCGCCTGCAAAAAAAAACCCACTCATGCAGTTCAGTCTCGGAGCTACTCCATAACAATCCAGAACGGATCGAGTGGATCGTTTGCCGGCCATCATCACCTTCACTTTCTTGAATTCGGCCGCCACGGAGCACGAGAAGGCCAGCGTTCCCAGGAACACGACGATGGAGCCAATCACCAGCTTCCCAAGCTCCGGCTTCTCGATCGGCATGGAGGTAGCTTATTCCTAGGGGAAGAATTCGGATGCGATGATCTCAAGAATGTGTCTCAAGGTGCAGCCAGGTTATTCTCGAGGCTTGCCCGGTGGAGAAGGCATGCAGGGCTTCCTCTCGGCATGGGTTTTCCCCTTCGATAATGTCACTGGCTGTGCCTTGCCTCCCAAGGATTTCATCGGTTTGTAGAGGAGACCGATTGACGGGACACGGGAGAGAGATGGCCGTGGACTTCGAACGAATCGGTCCCCGGTTGAAGCCTTCCCGATACCTGGTCAACCCTGCAGCCGCTCGGTTGGGACTTGGGATCGGAGGAGAAAATTGAGAACAGAATAGGGAGGGCATACTTAAATAAAATAAATCTGGAAAGGAGGTTAGCTGAAGGGAATCCCAAAAGGTCGCTCGTTCTTTTTTCTACGCGGTTACTTTTGGTTTGCAGGGGCCCGGCCCACGAGCCGGGCAATCCCCATCCCGACCTTTTCAAGCATTTCAATCCACAGATTTTAGAATCCGGAGTCCGATGGCGGCAGTTTTTAAACATATCCAAAACGAGGTCCTACAAGGGCTGACTTTGTGTAAATGACTTTTTTTTTAAGTTTTCTCTTAAGTTGGGCCAGTTTTTGTACTATTATAACCTCCGTGGTGACGATGGCCAATTCCAAGACGAAGGTACTGGCCTGTCCACAAACAAGATGGCGGACTAGAGGCGGACATTGGGCCGTGCCGGGCCACAGGTTAAGCGGGCCATGCTTTGGCATGGCCAGTTTAACCTGAAGTCCGGGCCCGGCACGGCTCTAGGCCCGGGGGTGGTGGGCCGTGTCAGGCACGGTCCGTTGGTCTATCAGCCCGGTTATTTTTTTAATTTTTTTTTTAAAAAAATGGGCCGGGCCAGGCAAGGCCTGTTTGGCCCATAACAGCTAAAAAACAGCAATTTTTGGTTTTTTACCATTTTAACCCTCACAACTGCCGTAAAATGGCTAATTTGAGGGGTATTTTGGGAAAATAATTTTTTTGGAGTCCTATAAATATCCCTTTCCTCTCTAATTCTCATCACACCAAACTATCTCTTATCTCTTTCTCCGCTACTACTATTTCTCTCTTCTAGTAATATTTAGCAAGTGCTCTAGGCTTGTAGCAATTTAATTTTTAGTTTGCATTTAGCAAGTCTTCAAGTGCTATACAAGAGGAGGTTCTTGTTGAGAAGTTAGAAGTACAAGAGAAAGTAATTTGAGGGGTATTTTGGAAAAATAATTTTTTTGGAGTCCTATAAATATTCTTTTCCTCTCCAATTCTCATCACACCAAACTATCTCTTCTCTCCTTCTCCACTACTACTATTTCTCTCTTCTAGCAATATTTAGCAAGTGCTCTAGGCTTGTAGCAATTTAATTTTTAGTTTGCATTTAGCAAGTGTTCAAGTGCTATATAAGAGGAGGTTCTTGTTGAGAAGTTAGAAGTACAAGAGAAAAAAAGGTCACTCCTTGTTGAGAGCACAAGAGGAAGCTCACAAATATCGGCCTACTTTTGCCTCTGGTCCTCTACTCAATTCCTTCTTGTGGTTAGTTTTTATTTTTTGCATTCATCAATTTAGATATGGCATCTTATGATGAAAGTCATTTTGGCATTCCTCTTGTTTCTGAGGGAGAAGAAACTAATCCCTAAGTTCCTAATCCCTCTAGAACCAGTGAACCAAGTGAAGGTCAAACCTCTTCTCGTAAGAGGACTAGTGCTGTATGGAATGAATTTGATAGAATTATGGTTGATAGACACTGAAAAGCAAAATGTAAAAAATGTGCCAAACTTTATAGTTGTAGTAGTAGTGGAGGAACATGCCATTTAAAAAGACATCAAGAGAGCATAGGATGCATGATTCTCGTCTTCAAAGTACCCTTAATATACAAGGAGATCACTTGTAGGTAATTTTGCATATAATCATGAAAATCAAAGAAAAATACTTGTAAATTGGATAGTTAAGGATGAATTACCTTTTAGTTTATGTTAATCTTTTAATTTTGAAGAATATGTTCAATTAGCCCTACAACCTGCTTACAAAAGAACTAGTAGACGTACATTTAGAAGAGTAGCTATGACTAACTTTTTAGCAATGAGACAAAATTTAATTGAAACACTCTGTTTTAAATGCAAAAGTTTCATTAACTTCTGATATTTGGTCAGCATCTGTAGGTAGTAATTGTTTTATTGCTATTACTGCTCGTTATATTGATAATGATTGGCAATTAAATAAACGTATTCTTGTTTTTCGTGCTTTTGATTTTTCATATTCTGGGCAACAAATTTCAAATGTTATTTATCAAACTGCATGTTCATATAATATTAATGATAAAATCATGTCTATTACTTTTGATAATGCATCTAATAATAATTCTGCTATTGCATTATTGAAGGACTCATTGCATCCCATGTTAAATGAAATTTATTGCATATTAGATGTGCATATCATAGTTTAAATCTTTCTGTTCAAGCTGGCATGGGCAAGATTCAAGATGTCATTTCAAAAATTAGAAATGCAGTTTCTTTTATTCATGCTTCAAGATCAAGACTTCAAGAATTTAAGCAACTATGTATAGATCATGGTAAACGTTTTAAAAAATTTAAACTTGATGTAATTACTCGTTGGAACTCAACATATAGCATGATACATGATGCATACCCATATAAAAACTTATTAAGTGCATATATTAATGATCGTGGATTAGGCTTTACATTAACTGAAATTGATTGGAATAAAGGTAAAACTTTGGAAGATTTTTTGGTTAGCTTTTATAATGCTACTAATATTCTTTCTAGTATTTATCATCTAATTTCATATTCATTTTTACAACAAGCATATATGATTAGTCAAAAATTTGTAGAACATAGATATGATGATATTTTAATGCCTATTATTGAACAAATGAAATCTAAATGGAATGAGTATTGGGACAAGATATGTCCTATGCATAACTTAGCTATTGTATTTGATCCAAGAGTTAAATTAAGTGGTGTGCTAATTTTACTTGATGCATGTTGCCGCCAAGATCGCCGTGGCCCGTGGCTGCTACCGGTGCCAGAGTGCACTCCCTTCGCTGCCTGGCGGTTCTCTGCTCATGGTCCTGCGAGATAGGGGTTAGTAACCCAGGCCGGGGTTTCCGGCGGGGGCACTCCGATGGTCAAGTCAGTGACGATCCAGGAAAACAGATCCTCCTGGTCGGGCCCCTCTTGATGGACTCCGCACTAGGAGTAAAGGATGTGAGAATGAAGGCGAAAACGTAACAGGGGGAGAATGATAGCGGGAACAGAGGGATTCCCTGTTCTACTGTCTCTCCTTGTTTCCCTCGTTTTCGTTCAATTATGGTGGTGGTGGTGGTGCTTCGCCCTCTTGATCGAGCTTGCACTTGTGTTGGTAGTGGGTTGTTGTTACCTTCCCCCTTTCGGGGATGTCGATTGTTCTTTGTAGTTGGAAAAATGGCCGTTGGATGCTTGCCTCGGGATCCTCGCTAGGCTGGCAGGCGCATGCGGCGAGATTCCGTGCCGTGGACAGGACATCTTTCCTGACATGTGGTAGGGGAAGCTTCCATTCGTTCTGACATCCTCTCCGGTCGCCCCATTCTGGGAAGCTTGGCAGAATCTCGATCCAGGGGTCGCCGCCTTAGGGGTTCGTACTCTCTAGCTGGCTCATCTCCCTGGAAGTACGGGCGGACATGCAGTTATGGCGGTATGGGGGGCGCCATTCTGTAGTCCTTGGGTGGCTCGCCGGTGTCCCGGGATAGCAGGGCTTGCTTCGATCTAGACGCTCCGAGCTTATGGGGTCGCCTTGGTGGAGGAGGGCAGAATGCGGGCCCGGTCCGGAGGGCTCGCGCTCAGAGAGGCTCCACGTGGCGGAGGAGTGCTGAGCTCAACTCCGACCACAGGGCTCAAACCTCCGAGGGTCTCGCTCTGGAGGGTGGAGTGCGGGCCCGGTCCAGAGGGCTCACGCTCGGAGAGGCTCTACATGGCGGAGGAGCGCTAAGCTCGACTCCGACCACAGGGGTCAAACCACTGAGGGTCTCGCTCTGGAGGGCGGAGTGCGGGCCCGGTCCAGAGGGCTTGCGCTCGGAGAGGCTCCACATGGCAGAGGAGTGCTGAGCTCGACTCCGACCACAGGGCTCAAACCTCCGACGGTCTCACTCTGGAGGGCGGAGTGCGGGCCCGGCCAAGAGGGCTCGCGCTCCGCCACGTGGAGCCTCTCCGAGCACGAGCCCTCTGGACCGGGCCGCACTCCCCCTCCAGAGCGAGACCCTCAGAGGTTTGAGCCCTGTGGTCGAAGTCGAGCTCAGCGCTCCGCCACGTGGAGCCTCTTCGAGCGCGAGCCCTCTGAACCGGGCCCGCACTCCGCCCTCCAGAGCGAGACCCTCGGAGGTTTGAGCCCTGTGGTTGGAGTCGAGCTTAGCGCTCCTCCGCCCCTGGAGCCTCTCCGAGCGCGAGCCCTCTGGATCGGGCCCGCACTCCATCCTCCAGAGCGAGAACCTCAGAGGTTTGAGCCCTGTGGTCGAAGTCGAGCTCAGCGCTCCTCCGCCACGTGGAGCCTCTCTGAGCGCGAGCCCTCTAGACCGAGCCCGCACTCCGCCCTCCAGAGCGAGACCCTCGGATGTTTGAGCCCTGTGGTCAGAGTTGAGATCAGTGCTCCTCCGCCACGTGGAGCCTCTCCAAGCACGAGCCCTCTAGACCGGGCCCGCACTTTGCCCTTCAGAGCGAGACCCTCCGAGGTTTGAGCCCTGTAGTCGGAGTCGAGCTCAGCACTCCTCCGCCACGTGGAGCCTCTCCGAGCGCGAGCCCTCTAGACCGGGCTCGCACTCCGCCCTCCAGAGCGAGACCCTCGGAGGTTTGAGCCCTATGGTCGGAGTCGAGCTCAGCACTCCTCCGCCACGTGGAGCATCTTCGAGCACAAGCCCTTTGGACCAGGCCCGCATTCTGCCCTCCTCCACCAAGGCGACCCCATAAGCTCGGAGCGTCTAGATCGGAGCAAGCCCTGCCATCCCGAGACACCGACGAGCCGCCCAAGGACTACAGAATGGTGCCCCTCATACCGCCATAACTGCCTGTCCGCCCATACTTCCAGGGGGATGGACCAGCTAGAGAACACGAACCCCTAGGGCGGTGACCCCCGGATCGAGGTTATGCCAAGCTTCCCGGAATGGGCCGACCGGAGAGGATGTCAGAATGAATGGAAGCTTCCCCTACCACATGTCAGGAAAGACGTCCCGTCCATGCACGGAATCCCGTCGCACGCGCCTGCCAACCCAGTGAGGATCCCGAGGTAAGCGTCCAATGGCCATTTTTTCAACTACAAAGAACAATCGACACCCCTGAAAGGGGGAAGGTAACAACAACCCACTACCAACATAAGTGCAAGCTCGATCAAGAGGGTGAAGCACCACCACCACTACCACAACTGAACGAAAACGAGAGAAACAAGGAGAGGCGGTAGAACAGGGAATCCCTCTGTCCCCGCTATCATTCTCCCCCGTTACGTTTTCGCCTTCATTCTCACATCCTTAACTCCTAGTACGGAGTCCATCAAGAGGGGCCCGACCAGGAGGATCTGTTCCCCTGGATCGTCACCGACATGACCATCAAAGTGCCCCCACCGGAAATCCCAGCCCGGGTCACTAACCCCTGTCTCGCAGGACCTAGAGTAGAGGACCGCCAGGCAGCGAAGGGAGCGCACTCCGGCGCCGGCAGCAGCTACGGGCCACGGCGATCTTGGTGGTAACAGATTGGCGCACCAGGTAGGGGGGCGGGCAGCGACATTGTGAATGACCTTTGATTCAAGCCGAGCCCTCCATCTCTTCACAGGAAAGCCATGTGGGAGGATGGTGACAACAAGGACAAGGAAGGCTTCCACCAGTCGTGCGGAGGACTCTCCCTCCCGGGGGAATCCGCACCGCCAAGAAGCGCAGCCACCCATTTCGGCTCAGCCACCTCCGCCGGAAGCCCAACTGGCCGCACTCGCCCAGCAAATGCAAGTCCTCGCCATGGCAATGCGCCAGCTTCAGCACCAGCACCGGTCCTTGGCTACCCACCAGCAGCTAGGGACTCCAGCAGCCCAAGCCGCAGCTCCCCGCGATAGCCTGCGCTCCTTCCAAGGAAGGCCGTCACAGCCGCGGGCCACCACGGACAACCGAGGTAGCCATCAAGCTCCGGTAAAAAGACAACGAGCAGGCTCTGCCGACAGGGAGAGCCGCTCACCAAATCTCGGGCGGGAGGTGCCCAGACCCCACCGAGGCAAAAGAGGCAAGACCCCCCGCCACGGGTGCCATGCACCCACGTCACCTTCTCCGTCTCCTTCGGTGGAGGGGTCCACTGATGAAGCCGTCAGGTGCACGGAGGAAAGGCGCCTGGAGGAGCATGAACGCAAGCTGGCAGAATTTTCCTGCCAGTTGGCCAACATGCAGGGCTCCGCTAGTGAGCTAGAGGGCTACGACGCCCGTCCCCCGTTCTCTCAAGAAATTCAAGCGGAGTCAATTCTGCACCGGTTTCAGATACCGCAGGTGGATCCTTACGATGAGACCATCGACCCCTGGACCACCTGGAAAGTTACCGGACCCTCATGAGGGTCCAAGGGGCCACCGACGCTCTCCTTTACATCGCTTTTCCCGCTACTCTCTGGAAGGCAGCCCGGGTGTGGTTTACCTGTTTGGAGCCGGAGAGCATCAGCTCTTTTGCCCAGCTAGGGTAGAGTTCGTGGCTCACTTCGACGCTTGTAGAAAGTTTCCACGAGAGGCAGATAGCCTCTTCTCCATCCGGCAGCAGGACCGCGAGCCCCTGCGGGACTACGTGGCCCGCTTCAAGGCCGCTGCGTTGGAGATTTATAATCTCGATGAGCCAGTCACCATGCTGGTGCTAAAGCGAGGACTCAGGACCTCCCGCCTGACCTACTCGCTATATAAGAAGCCCCCCAAGACCTATTCCGAGCTCCTTCTCCGGGCCCAAAAGTACATCCGTGTCGAGGAGGCGGATCGCACGAGGCGAGAGCTCGACAGAGGGCCACTGAAGAAGCCGGCCCCCACCGAGATGCCCGGGACTCGGAAGCCAGCAACCCAGGCTCTGAGCTCTCGGAGGGACCGGCCGAGGCCAGGAGGGGCTCCCATTCCCGAGGAGGGTTACACCCCTCTCCTCGCCCTGAGGACAAAAATCCTCATGGAGATCAAAGACGAGGATTACCTGAGGTGCCCACCTCCATTGAAGCCCTTCACCGACCGTGACAAGATAAAGTACTGTCGCTTTCATCGCGACCACGGTCACGATACTGAGGAATGCCGCAACCTCAAGTGGGAGATTGAGGAACTTATCAAGAGAGGCTACCTCAAAAGGTTTGTGGGGGGCAGACCTCAAGTAGAGTCCCAGGCGCTCGTCGCTCTCCCGCCAGCTCCAACCATCGACAACCATCCTACCGAGAAGCCGATGGGCATGATTTCCTGGGAAGCTGCGCGTGCACCCAAGAGGACCCGGGGGGCAGAGGACTCTGAGAATGTACTCCCCTTTATGAGGGAAGGGGGAGACAGGGGAAAAATGTAAATAATGATGTCGTGGTCATTGAAATGACGATCGCAAAGCATCCTGTAAAATGCATCATGGTTAATAGTGGAAGCTCTACAAACGTGCTTTTTTATGGTGCCTTCTCCAGGATGAATCTTTCCCCCGATCAGCTTAGGCCTGTGCATGCACCCCTTGTGATGCGGCACGTATATGATTAATGTTTTGAATATGGGGTTTGTAGAGCAATGAAGCCTAATTATACTTAGCATTGTACTCATCTTAATAAGATTTAAGGATTATATGAAAAGGGACTATTACATGATTAGACACAACTCTAAAACTAAGAAGGAAGAAGATCTAGACAATAGGGGCTAATGATTGAGGACTTACCTTGATGAGTTTTCCAACCTTCCTATGATTCAAAACTTGAAACTACTGATGCTCTGGACTGGAGAACTTGGATAACACTGATCAGAACCCTGGACTTGGGCTTCAGCTTGTTGGTTCATTGTCAAGGGGAACCCTGTTCACAACTCAAGGACTTCGAAGGACCCTGCAATGAAGATCAAAGTTAAGGTTGAAGGATGCAAACATAAAGAAGGGATGTGAGAACTTATGAACAAAGAAAAGATAATTGAGAAGATCTGGCCGACTCCAATGCCTTTGCCTTGAGCTTGGATGATGAATTG
The DNA here is from genome assembly GCA_021397845.1 of Areca catechu. Classification (NCBI taxonomy): domain Eukaryota; kingdom Viridiplantae; phylum Streptophyta; class Magnoliopsida; order Arecales; family Arecaceae; genus Areca; species Areca catechu. Next base: position 158,494,887 of record CM038049.1, on the reverse strand, counting down.
CTAGGGAAGAGAGTGGCTTTGGGCGTGGAAGAAGAAGATAGGAAAAATTTCACACATAAAACTCAAGACAACTTCACTTCAAACTTCATTCATTTCCAAAATCAATCTCTTTTATAATGGGTGTCCAAGGCTTTTAATAGCCTCACAAAGCTAGCTTTTGAAATTTAAAAACTCCCCAAATCGAGGAGGATTACAAGGGGGGTTGGAGGATTTGGTGGAGAGTTTGGAGGGATGTGGGGGGGGTTGGAGGATTTGGTGGACTTGGAGGGATGTGGCCAACCTCCTTGAATTTGAATCTCCCTTGTTGGCGCCCAAAGGGTGATGAGGTGTCTGGTGAAGTTGCACCTAATGACATGGCATGGTGAGGTGGTCTTCTACTTGGATAAGAATGACATGTGGCGTCCAGTGGTCCTAGTTGATGGTCCTTTCTCTTGCTTGGTTGATGTGTCTTCTCTTCTTCATGTGGTCAAATTCTGGGGTCTAGAATTTGAGTCTTGTTGCTAGCTTTCATGGCTTTAAGACTTGATTAGACTTAACTCAACTGAATTAGACTTAACTCAACTGAACTGACTTGACTGACCTAGACTTTAAAACTTGAAATGGACTTACAAGAAATGAAATTTTAAAAGTAATTACAGGACTCAATAAACACTCTTGATTTGAAACTCAAAATTAATTACAGGACTCTTGAAAAGGAAATGACTCTTGAAAATAAAATATTTTTGAACTAAAGGATACAAGGTAACCTAATTATCTTCGATCCAAATTCGGATAAGGCTAACCTTGTTGGAGTGAAGTTTCTTTCGGCTTCTGGTGTCCACACCAATTCTCCTGGGGTGGGCAGAACTCGACCCAGTCGAGTATGGTTCAGTTTTGTCCTGGTAATGCTCGAACAAGTCTGGGTTAAGTCTTTGCAGGTCCTCTCGAGTAATCAAAGAGTTGTTGGACTCAGGTCGACCTTGCCATTGAACCAGGTATCGCTGATAGTCCTTATTCCTGGTAGTAATGATCTTGTCATCTAGGATTCTCTTAATCCTCTCTCTCTGCTCAGGTAAAGTTGGTGGTGGACACTCAAAAATATGTTCACTCTCAATGAAAGTTTCTGGCTCAAAAGGCTCACTAGGTATTAGTAGTGGTTCTTTGTATTCTACTAGGTCTGAAACATTGAAGGTTGTACTAATACCCATATCAGGTAGAAGTTCCAAAACATATGCATCAGGCCCTATTTTCTTTAAGATCTTAAAAGGTCCCGCTCCACGGGCATGCAGCTTCTTTATGGTTCCAGGGGAAAACCGTTCAGGGTTGAGCCTAATCATCGCATAATCCCCTTCACAGAATTCTTTAGCCCTCTTATGTGAGTCAGCTAAGTGTTTATAAGTTTCATTGCTCAGGTTGATCTTATTACTGATTTCTTTATGCAGATTTGTGACATGCTGTGCAAAAGACTCAGCAGACTCAGAAACTTACACAAGCACTTACGAAATGCAGACTGAACTAGGCATCTTTATTGAGAGAAATTTTATTGGACTCTCTAGGACCTAAACCTAACAGATTAATGACTCTCTAGGTTTGACCCTGGTCTGGTATGCACATGAGAATTTACCATGGGTTCCTAGCAAATGCCATAAGGTTTTCCAAAAGTAGGTAGCAAAAGGAATAAGCTTTAAAGGCTCATGCAACCTAGTAATCTCATCAAAATGAAACTTAATGGATCTAAAATTAGGATAAGACTTAAGGAAAGGCGGGAAATAGGAATCCGAGTCTTGGGATAATTTAGGAGAATCTTGAAACATACCTTGGTTACTCATGATGACCTTAAGATTTGAATATTGATCTACAGGCGGGATGCTTCTAGGTAGTTGAAGGTCATCAGGAAAGTCTTCTAAAATAATGATTGGGTTCTTCTCAGGTACCTGAAGGAGTTCTTGTGTCGAAGCTAAAGTATTGGGTTCTTCCTGAGGGCATTGTCTTACGGGAACCAAGTCCTCACTAAATTTTGGTTGTTCTGATGTTTCAGGACTAGGCTCAATAATCTTTTCTTTACCAAAGGTTTCCTCAGGTAAGGTATTAAAGTTGTTCTCTTCACAGTCTTCCCCTTTATATTCATCTATTAAACTTATGTCAGTCTCATACACATATTTACTAGGTTGTTCAAATTTGCCTTCTTCCTTCCCTAGCCCTTCAGTTTGAGGATACCCTAAGTCTTGAGTATCAATGAACTCAACTTGTACTTCAGGGTTCTTACTCCTATCATTCATATGAGCTAATGGAAAAGTAGGAGTTGGTTGGTCTAAGGAAAATTGTTTAGCCAGCATTTGGTTCAATTGGGCCATTAGATCATTTAGGCCTTTCAGCATGGTTTCAAGATTTGGGTCCATGGCTACACTGGACTGGGCTTGGATTGGTGAATATGGTGTCCCTGCTCTAGTTGTCATGCATGCAAATGGACTCAAGCTCGAGCTAAGGTTTCCTAGACCTAGAGCACAAATTAGAGGTCTAATTAAGTGAACCAACTAGCTAGTAGTACTTATGGGACTTAGCCAGGTAGGTGGTGGGGAGTGAAGGTCCCTGATTGCCAACCTTAGACACCAATTTGAGATTGGCCAGGTAGGCGGACCAAATCACAAGCCCTGATGCACCAATCCTAGACACCAAGCCAGTAAGCACACACCAATTAGCTGACACAGTTAACTTGACAATAACCTGAACCCAACTTGTTGGTGTCCCTAACCCACTAGGGCAATTAACGTTCTACTCAATTTTAATTAACGGGCTGGGACCGATATGCTGGTTGGTGATTTTTGGGCTAGGGACATGTGATGAAACCCTGACCCTATGTCAAATTGATGCCCTTAATTTGATTTCTCATGAGATGAATGAAATGCAAAGGTGCTGCAGAAGTGTGTTGCAATTTGAAAGTGGTGTGGAAAACGTGATGAAAAAAATGTCTAAAAATTCTGAAAAATTCACAGAGGATTCCTAACTTATATGTTTCAATGTAGATGAAAGGAATTTTAAAAATAAAATCTATACTAATCTAAGCAGATCCTACAAATAAAGATAAATAAAAAGGACAGAACAGAACCCTAATGATAGTGTCGAACTGCAGAAATTTTTATTTTTTTTATAATTTTTTTCTGATGATGAAATTTAATATGGTGATAACTTACTTAAAAAGGAACAAGAAAAAAAAATATTTCAATAAAAAATTAGTGACTTGCCTTTGGAGCTGCAGACGGATTACAGTAAACAGATGCAAATTTTCATAAAACAGAACCTAATCAAACAAGTGCAATGGCTTACCCAAAACTTCAATCTAAAAACTCACGTCCGGCCAGGGGCTCATTATTCCCATGGGTCATTACAGTGTACTGGAGTACACCCGCTCAGGAGGCGTGAATTTTAGATCTTGCTTGGATTTAAAGAAAACTATTCTACCTTAATGCAACCATGCTCTGATACCAATTTGATGCGGCACGCATATGATTAATGTTTTGAATATGGGGTTTGTAGAGCAATGAAGCCTAATTATACTTAGCATTGTACTCATCTTAATAAGATTTAAGGATTATATGAAAAGGGACTATTACATGATTAGACACAACTCTAAAACTAAGAAGGAAGAAGATCTAGACAATAGGGGCTAATGATTGAGGACTTACCTTGATGAGTTTTCCAACCTTCCTATGATTCAAAACTTGAAACTACTGATGCTCTGGACTGGAGAACTTGGATAACACTGATCAGAACCCTAGACTTGGGCTTCAGCTTGTTGGTTCATTGTCAAGGGGAACCCTGTTCACAACTCAAGGACTTCGAAGGACCCTGCAATGAAGATCAAAGTTAAGGTTGAAGGATGCAAACATAAAGAAGGGATGGGAGAACTTATGAACAAAGAAAAGATAATTGAGAAGATCTGGCCGACTCCAATGCCTTTGCCTTGAGCTTGGATGATGAATTGCTAGGGAAGAGAGTGGCTTTGGGCGTGGAAGAAGAAGATAGGAAAAATTTCACACATAAAACTCAAGACAACTTCACTTCAAACTTCATTCATTTCCAAAATCAATCTCTTTTACAATGGGTGTCCAAGGCTTTTAATAGCCTCACAAAGCTAGCTTTTGAAATTTAAAAACTCCCCAAATCGAGGAGGATTACAAGGGGGGTTGGAGGATTTGGTGGAGAGTTTGGAGGGATGTGGGGGGGTTTGGAGGATTTGGTGGAGGACTTGGAGGGATGTGGCTAACCTCCTTGAATTTGAATCTCCCTTGTTGGCGCCCAAAGGGTGATGAGGTGTCTGGTGAAGTTGCACCTAATGACATGGCATGGTGAGGTGGTCTTCTACTTGGATAAGAATGACATGTGGCGTCCAGTGGTCCTAGTTGATGGTCCTTTTCTCTTGCTTGGTTGTTGTGTCTTCTCTTCTTCATGTGGTCAAATTCTGGGGTCTAGAATTTGAGTCTTGTTGCTGGCTTTCATGGCTTTAAGACTTGATTAGACTTAACTCAACTGAATTAGACTTAACTCAACTGAACTGACTTGACTGACCTAGACTTTAAAACTTGAAATGGACTTACAAGAAATGAAATTTTAAAAGTAATTACAGGACTCAATAAACACTCTTGATTTGAAACTCAAAATTAATTACAGGACTCTTGAAAAGGAAATGACTCTTGAAAATAAAATATTTTTGAACTAAAGGATACAAGGTAACCTAATTATCTTCGATCCAAATTGGGATAAGGCTAACCTTGTTGGAGTGAAGTTTCTTTCGGCTTCTGGTGTCCACACCACCTTGTTGGTTTCACAGGTGATTTCGTAAGGGTAGAAGGAGAAATCACTCTCCCGATCACTGCCGGAACCTCACCTCGGCAGAGCACTGTCATGATGACTTTCACGGTTGTAAGGCTTCCTTCCGCCTACAACGTGATATTGGGTTGGCCCGAGCTCAACTTGCTCGACGCCATTGTCTCCACCAAGAGGCTACTTGTACAGTTTCCTACTCCCTACGGTGTCGGAGAATTGAGGGGAGCACCCCAGCCGGTGCAGCATTGCTTCTAAACCCTCCCTGGGGCCAAGGTCCCCGAGGATGACCCCAGTGTAGATGACCTCGACCAAAGGGCCCAAGACCCCAGGGAAGGCCCGGTCGGGCGCCTACTTTCCTACCCCTTCGGAGACGATCCCACGTAGATGGTGCAGATCGGAGCCTAGCTACCCGAGGAGGGGAGGGCCCAACTGCCAGGGTTCCTGCGGGCGAACGCCGATGTGTTCGCCTGGATGGCGACGGACATACAAGGTATCCCTCCTGACATCATTACTCACAAACTGAGTGTTGACCCAAAGCATAAGCCAGTTCGGCAGAAGAAGAGAAGTTTCATCCTGGAGAGACAAGCAGCTATCAAGGAGGAAGTTGATAAACTCCTGGCTGCCGGTTTCATTCGAGAGGTCCAGTATCCGAGCTGGCTGGCAAATGTAGTGATGGTAAGGAAGAATAATGGCAAATAAAGGATCTGTGTAGACTACACCGACCTCAATAAAGCTTACCCGAAGGACAGTTTTCCTCTCCCGAAGATAGACCAGCTGGTGGACACCACCTCTGGCCACCGGCTGCTCTCCTTTATGGATGCGTTCTCCGGGTATAACCAAATCTGCATGCATCCAGAAGATGAGGAGCACAATGCCTTTTGGTCTGAAGAACGCAGGGGCCACCTATCAGCGCCTGGTCAATAAGGTCTTTAAGGACCAAATCGGCCATAACATGCAGGTGTATGTGGATGACATGCTCGTCATGAGCAGGCCGAGCTCGAGCCATGTCGCTGACCTCGCCGAGTCCTTCCACAACCTACGACAACATCAGATGAAGCTGAACCCAGCAAAGTGCGCCTTTGGGATGGCGGCAGGAAAATTCCTCGGCTTCATGGTCACCCAGAGGGGCATCGAAGCAAACCCGGAAATGGTTCAAGCCATCATTGACATGGAGCACCCGACCTCCAAGAAGCAGGTCCAGCGCTTGACGGGGCGTGTCGCCACCCTCAGCAGATGCATCTCGAGGTCGGTCGACCATTGCCTGCCATTTTTCAAGGCACTGTGCAAGATGCACGACTTCACCTGGACCGAGGAATGCAGAATAGCCTTCGAGGAGCTGAAGAACTTCCTCACCTCTCCCCCGCTGTTCTCTAGACCGGAGGAGGGGGAGGAGCTTCTGCTGTACCTGGCGGTTACACCGGGAGCTATCAGTTGGGTTCTCGTCCGTGCAGACAAGGACAAATCTTAAAAGCCGGTGTACTACACCAGCAAAATCCTCCGCGATGCGGAGATCAGGTATACTCACTCTAAGAAACTTGTTTTTGCACTAATAATGTTTGCTAAGCGCCTCAGGCCCTACTTCCAAGCACACCCAATAGTGGTCGTGATGGACCAACCGCTGAGGACCATACTCAGCTGGCCCGAGACTTCTGTGAGGTTGGCTAAGTGGTCCCTGCTGCTCAGCGAATTCGACATAGTGTACCTACCGAGGTCCTCACATAAGGTCCAAGTCCTAGTCGACTTTGTGGTTGAGTGCACCGGGTTCGCCGAGGAGCCAGAGCAGACAGTAACAGAGCCCGGGCCAGGAGAAGAGCCTTGGATCCTCCACATAGATGGAGCATCCAATTCCGGCGGGAGAGGAGCAGGCCTCATCCTAACTAATAGCGATAGGGTTGTGGTGGAATGCGCTCTCCACTTCAAGTTCGCCGCGACCAACAACCAGCGGAGTATGAGGCACTCCTTGCGGGCCTAAGTGTCTCCCGCGAGCTGGGTGTGTAGGACCTGAAAGTCTTCACCAACTCCCAGCTGGTTGTTGGACAGGTCTCCGGAGAATATGAAGCAAGGGACACCCAGATGATGAACTACCTGGATTAGGTCCGCGTAAGCATGGCAGGCCTCCGATGCTTCAGCATCTTCCACATCCCCCGAGGGGAGAATGCGCGTGTGGATGCACTGTCTAGGCTTGCGACCTTGCCGGACTCGTCGCTGGGACGTGCCTACATTGAGTACCTTGAAAGTCCCAGCTACGAGAGCTCGATGAGGGTGCATCAAGTCGCCCCCGAGCCAAGCTGGATGGACAAGTACGTCCGGTACATCACTAATGGCTCCTTGCCCGAAGACCATGCAAAAGCTGCCCTTGTCAGGAAGAAGGCCTCCCGGTTCGTTCTGATGGAGGGCCAGCTCTACCGCCGATCTTACTCTTACCCACTCCTGAGATGCCTCAGGCCCACCGAGGCAACCTTTGTGTTCCAAGAAATACATGAAGGCCTCTATGGGAACCACGTGGGAGGGAGAATGATGGCTTACAAAGCTCTTCGCCAGGGATACTTCTGGGAGACCATGAGGGAGGACGCCGCCGACTTCGTTAAAAGGTGCGACAAGTACCAGCGCCACACAAATATACAGCTTCAGCCGGCGGCGCCAATCTCCCAACTCTTAGCCCCTTGGCCTTTTGCCCAGTAGGAATGGACATCTTAGTATCGTTTTGACGCGGGGCGCGAGCCCGAATCAATTTTATTCCAAGGAGAACGGACCGTTGGTCGCTAGGAAATGATCCTAGGCTAGGCTAAACCAAAATCTAAATTATTATTATTTTTTTTTCTAATTTTTTATTCCAACGAAACCCACTTTTTTTTTTTTTTTTTTTTTTTTTACAAATAATGCAAATGCAATTAAAATAAAATTGGCTAACCTAACTTAACCTAAACTTGCTCTGATACCAAGTTGACGCGGGGCGCGAGCCCGAATCAATTTTATTCCAAGGAGAACGGACCGTTGGTCGCTAGGAAACGACCCTAGGCTAGGCTAAACCAAATCTAAATTATTATTATTTTTTTTTCTAATTTTTTATTCCAACGAAACCCACTTTTTTTTTTTTTTTCATATTTTTTTTCTCTCTTTTTTTTTATAATTAAATAACCTCTCTCTTTTTTTTTTTTTTTTTTGGAGTCAGAAGAATCTAGAAGATTGCTGAAGCTTGACTCGACGGAGTCGAGTTCTCCCCACTTCAGGGGAAATGATGGGGACATCGGCCCAGAATCTGAAGCAGCCCAGACTAAACCTGAAGCCCAACCAGAAGCCCAGCCCAGAACCCAGAAGCCCAGCCCAGAATCTGAAGCACAGTTCAGTCCAAGCCTGAAGCCCAACCCAGAACCTGAAGCCCAGCCCAGCCTAGCCCAAACCCTGGGGCCCAAGATCCTGGAGTCGATGAGCACAAATCCTGAAGTCATCATCAGCACCGATCCCGATGCAGATCCTGATGCGATCCAGCATAATTTAAATTCGAGGTTTGATTAGGATATTAGGATTTATCTCACTTGTTTGAAATTTGTTTTAGGATTTGATGGTTTAATTTGAATATTTGTTTTTAGGATTTTGGATTTTTTAGTTTGAGTTTGTTAGGGAGAAATCCGATCAAGTTATCGGATATCTTAGATGACTCTATTTAAGAGTCTGGTTATTGAATAAAAGGAGCGATGATGAAGAATATTTGAGAAATCATTTTGGTGTGTCCCGACTCCCTCCCCTCCTTCTTCCTCCCTTTCTCCTTCTTCTGGTTCTTCCCTCCCTCCTCCTTCTTCTTCCCTTCTCCTGATTATTCTTTCTCTTTGGTGATTCTTCTCTGTAGCCTCTCCTATTCTCCCCCTCTTCTTCCTGGTTCTTTCTCTACTTCGAGACTTTCTTCTCTAGGACTTTCTCTCTTTCTCTATTCCTCTCTCTAAGTACTCACACGGATTTTCCTTCTTCCCTACTTTCTTTCTCCAACCTGTGGATCAATCCTCCCCCGGATCTGCCGACCACTCATCTCCTCCGGATCCATCCGAAACCCACTCGGTTCCCTAACTTCGCTCGTGACCGAAACTCGCTCCGCTCCCCGAGCCCACAGCCGCCGCTCAACCACAGCCAGATCGCCCATGTAGGCAGACCTCCATGGCTGCCACCGTCGCCGCCTAGCACCCCGTCATGAAACCCTTCCGCACGGCCCGAAGCCGAGCGCCCCATTTACGCGACGCCCCTTCGATCGCCCCAGTCGCTGCCTCCCGTCCACGTCGCCACCGAGCCAGCGCCCCCTGCACCGCCCACATCGCCACCGAGCCGTCCATCTTCCCCTCCCGTCCGTGTCGTCGTCTTCCGCCCGGAGTCGTCCCCAGCCGGCCATCCGACTCCTCCGCTCCCGTCTCCGCTCGTGACGGCACACCGACGGCCGCCCTGCTGCCACCTCCGCTCGGTCCGTCGACTCAGCCATGGCCGCCACCTCCGCCCGGTCCGTCGACTCAGCCATGGCCGCCACCATCCTCGTCCCCAGCCCCGGCGAAGCCCTGCCGGAATGACTCCGCCCCTCGCCGACGCCGGCGAGGTTTCCCCGCGAGGTCCCCCCGGCCTGCACGGTCGTGAAGGTGAAGCCGGCTACCAATGCCGACTTCACGGGCAATACAGTGAACAAAAAAAAAAAAAATGAGAAGAGAAATAAGAGAAAAATCGTGAGAAAAAAAGTGAAAAAAAAAAGGAAAAGAAAATAAAAAAAAAAAAGAGAGAGGTTATTTAATTATAAAAAAAAGAGAGAAAAAAAATATGAAAAAAAAAAAAGTGGGTTTCGTTGGAATAAAAAATTAGAAAAAAAAATAATAATAATTTAGATTTTGGTTTAGCCTAGCCTAGGGTCGTTTCCTAGCAACCAACGGTCCGTTCTCCTTGGAATAAAATTGATTCGGGCTCGCGCCCCGCGTCACGTTTCCCCTGCACCAGGGCAGCGAAGGTTCCTGCTGGTGGCGATCGACTACTTCACTAAGTGGGTCAAAGCAGAACCGCTAGCTCGGATCGCGGAAGCTAATGTCCGCCAGTTCTTCTGGAAGTCAATCATTTGCCACTTCGGACTCCCTCGGTGTATCATCACCGACAACGGGCGATAATTCGACAATCGTGAGTTCGAAGGATTCTGCACCAAGCACAGCATCCAACATCGATTTACCTTAGTGGCTCACCCTCAAACAAATGGAGAGGCCGAGGTGACCAATCGGACCATCCTCCAAGGACTCAGGACCAGGCTGGACCAAGCTAAGGGTAGGTGGGCAGAAGAACTCCTAAGCATTCTATGGGCCTACCACACAATGCCCAGGACGTCGACCAATGAGACACCCTTCAACCTTGTTTTCGATGTCGAAGCGGTCATTCCGGTCAAGCTCGGCGTGCCCACGTTGCGGGTGCAGCAATATGATGAAGTACGAAACTCGATGCACCTCTTGCTTAACCTGGACCTTCTTGAAGAAGCAAGGGATAAAGCCCAGCTTTGAATGGCAGCCTACTAGCAACGGGTAGCCCGGTATTACAATGCCCGAGTCAGACCAAAAGCTTTCAAGCCCGGAGACTTGGTGCTACGGCAGGCAGAGGTGTCTCAGCCCAGAGAGTGCGGTAAGCTCTCACCCAACTGGGAAGGCCCCTACAAAGTGGTTGAAGCCCTCTCACAAGGAGCCTATTATCTCGAAGATCTCGGCGGTGTCAGATTTCCTCGAACGTGGAATGCTTGCAATTTATGGAAATACTATCAATGATGTAAGGTTTTCCTGCAATAATAATGATAATAATTTTTCCTGCACAAGTGTTTATCTGTCTTGCGGAAAAATCCCATCAACGTCCCCGAGCCTAGCTCCAAGATGCCAGCCCAAGACCGGAGCTCAGATCTCCGGCCAAGGGACCTTCGAGCCATGCAGCTCTCAGTCATCAACCTCCCCGAGCCTAGCTCCAGGATGCCAACCCAAGATCGGAGCTCAGATCTCCGGCCAAGGAACCTTCGAGCCACGCAGCTCTTAGTCATCAACGTCCCCGAGCCTAGCTCCAGGATGCCAGCCCAAGATCAAAGCTCAGATCTCCGGCCAAGGACCTTTGAGCCACGCAGCTCTTAGTCATCAACGTCCCCGAGCCTAGCTCCAGGATGCCAGCCCAAGATCGGAGCTCAGATCTCCGGCCAAGGGACCTTTGAGCCACGCAGCTCTCAATCATCAACGGCCCGAGCCTAGCTCCAAGATGCTGGCCCAAGACTAGAGCTCAGATCTCCGGCCAAGGGACCTTCGAGCCATGCAGCTCTCAGTTATCAACGTCCCCGAGCCTAGCTCCAGGATGCCAGCCCAAGACCAGAGCTCAGATCTCCGGCCAAGGGATCCTCGAGCCAAGCCGCTCTCAATCTCAAACATCTCCGAGCCCAGCTCCGAGACGCCAAGGGATCTTGGAGCCAAGCAGCTCCTATTAACGCCTCGAGCCCAGCTCCAAGGTGCCAAAGACCTGAGCCAAGCCCTCAGGCAACCCTTGGATCGGAGCCCAGCTCTCCAGCCAGGAAGGCCTCGAGCCTAGCTCCAAGGCAATTAAATCCTGTGACCCTCTTCTCTGATCTCCCCACCCAAAAAAAAAAAAAAAGAAAAAGAAAGAAGGGAGGGGAAGGAAAGAAAGAGAACAAGGAGAAAATACAGTAACAAAACTCTTACCTTATCACCTTGGATCGGGGCCCAGCTCTCTGGCCAAGGAACCACCGAGCCCAGTAGCTCGCAACTGCCAGAACCTTGAGTCCGACTTGCCAACGATGAAGCCCGGTGATCCGACCCCAAGCGAGGTGAAACCCTCTTCTCTGATCTCCCCACTCAAAAAAAAAGGGGAGGGGGGAGTGAAAGAAAGAGAAAAGAAAGAGGGGAGAGCCAGACAGAAAGCATGTCACAAGGAAGTTCGAAATTTATTAATTGAATCTAAGTTACAAACATTCAGCAGGCCCCCGACATGCCGGGTGGCCCGGCCAAGTACAGAAAGAAAGTAAAATACAAAAAAAGTAGAAAGGGGCTACCCTCCAGCTGGGCCGCCGGCCTGGGAGTTTTCGTCAACAGGGACCTCCGGCTGTGCGGCTCCGGTTTCAGGCAGTACGGCCCCGACCTCGACCGGCGTAGAAGACTCGGGAGCGGCGGCCTCCTCAGCACCCGCCTCCTGGTCCGAAGTACCGGATAGTTGAGGCTGCTACGGCCCTCATCCGAGACGAACCCCTCAACCAGGCGATGCAGGTACACGAAGCCCTTAAAGAAGGAGTCCGACACCATTTGTTGGATCTCGGCGAGGAACTCCTCCGAGGCCCTGAACCTCCTGACCACCTCTTCAGCTTCCTTCTTCATCGCGGCCACCTCACGCCTGGTGTCCCCAGCTGACATGGCCACCTCCTTGACCAACCTCTGGGCCGTGGCCGACTTCTCCTTCTCCGCTGCCAACTGGGCCTGGAGAGACTGGGCGATCCCCTTTTGCCGAGCCGCCTCGGCATTGAGCATGCCCAACCTCCGCTCGACGTCGGCAAGCTCCTCGGCCTTCTTTCTCGACTACCCCTGCTCTCGGTCAAGGCTCTCCTGATGCTCTTTGGCTCGTCCCTCGGAGTCGTCGAGTTGCTTCTCAAGGTCCTTGATTCGTCAGTCGAGCGCCCTTTCAGAGTCGGCCCTCCCCTTCAGGTCAGCCTTCAGCGATGCGATCTCGGTCGCCCGTTGCTGATCAGCTCGCTCCCAGTTTCGGTAGCTGCTCCTGATGAAAAGGGCCTCGACACCGATCTGCACCATATGAAACGTTTAAAAAAAAAAAGAAGAAAGAGAAGAAAATGAAAAGAAAAGGGAAGAAGAAGAGGAAGGAAAAAATGAAATTGCTTATCGTATAGAGCTGAGGGAAGATGCTATCAATCACATCTCCCAACCGCAGCCCAGCCATCTCCTTCCGATCGCATGATTGGATGGAGAAATCCATCATGCGAGTGGCTAGGGCGCGGTTGTCAGCTAAGGAGCTCTCTGGCCCCAACTTGAACGGGAGGCGACGCCTCACCTCGTCCCTCCTGCTCTCTCGGGGAGCGAGTGCGCCCGTCCCTCCGACGACGGGACCCCAGAGACCGGTCGAGGACCCGGTACCATCATGGTTGGAGCCCCCGTCGTAGGAGGAGCTCTAGTACCGGCCTCTCCCCCCTCGGCCTCGATCATCATCAAACCCGGAGAGTGGGAGGGCACGACAGCGGTAGCAGCACTAGCCCGTGCGATCGTCTTGGGCTCCAGAACAAGGACATCGGCCTATGGCCTCGATAGCCCTTCGGCTCCTCGAACCACCCATCGGCTCGGTCCTAGCACCGCGGACAGTGCAGGGGCTTCCTCGGCCTCCCTCCTCCTCGAGGCGACTGGCGCGGTGGGGGCAGTCGTCGATATGCCCTCAACCCGAGCCCGCCTCGGGGGAGACAAAGTGGCCACCCCGGTGGGCAGCCTCTTCTTGGTAATTGACAGTAGGTCACCCTCCGAGAAGATCATCCCTGCACACAGAAGTCGAGAAGGTTAGCCTAAAATGAAGAGAAGAAAAAAAAACATGTGTGGAGGAAAGAACCGGACTCACTCGGCTCCCTCGATGGGTCGATCCTGGCGTTAGAGAGGTTCTGCTCCGACAGCAGGACCTCGAGAGAGGGGATCTGGGCGGTGCAAAGCTGCTCATAGTCATCCTGATCAGCTGCGTCAACCACGGAGATCCGATTGGGGGACTGATCTGGCTCGCTCCAAGCCCAGTCGACCCCCTCGACGGTCGCGAAGAAGAATTTGCTCTTCCATCCTTTGATGAAAGAGGGGAGTTCAAATCTAATGCCCTTCGGGCAAGAAGACAAGGACCATCACCTGTCCTCAGTCGGGTGGCGTTTCAGGATAAAACATGTCCTGAACAAGGAAAACCGGGCGACGAACCTGTGGACATGGCAGAGGACGATGAAGGAGAAGATGACCCTAATGGCATTCGGCACCAACTGTGTAGGGACCAAACGGTAGTTGTCCAAGACAGACAGGAAGAAGGGATGAAAAGAAAACTGGAGACCCCCGGAGAAGGTCTCCTCATAAAAAGTGAGTCGACCCGGGCCACTGGAAGTGACCCTCCCCCAGACGAGGGATCATGAGCCGAACAGAAGGTGGGATGCCATAAACATCCCGGATGGCCCCTAGCTCCGTGGAGGAAATCGTCGAGGTGATCCCGCCCGGACCTGTTGACCGGACAGACTCAGAAACTGGTTCGGGTAGGGGAGGAAGGCGGGTAGGACGAGAAAGAGCAGCCCCCGGCTCCCTAATGGACATGGGGCGGACTGGAAGGGCCGGTCTCCTACTAAACTCGAATCGTGCCCCCTCTGACTCCTCATCGGAGGAGGAAAGCACCAGCCCCTATACAGAATGATCGGGATGAGACATCCTATGAAAAGAACCCAAGGAGAAGGAAGACTGGACTCGAAAGAAGAACCTTACCCCAAAGGGAAAGGAGGAAGAAGAGCAGGACCGATCTGGTTCCCTAGAAAAGAGAAGAGCGGAAGCAGATCACAGAGAAGGAAGGGTCCGAGTACTGCAACAGGTGTGAAAGGTTTGAAAGAATAGAAGTTTTGGGTAAAAACTTTTTTCTTTTCACTTCGAAAAGACCCATCAAATCCGTGTCGTTATGACCCCCTCGCCAATGGATTCATGCCACGTGCTACCCATCAGTAAAAAGGGGCATCCCGGCCGCTCCGAATTTTGCACCAATTTTAGCTGATCCTTGGACGTGGCCACGTGGCACCCCTACACTGGCCCGCGGCACCATCTCATAAAGCGGCAGCAGTCATGGCCATCATTGCACCAGATCTCCGCCATTCCATGCCAGCATCATAATTACTCCCTTCAGCCCGAATGCCGCTCACTCACAAGCCTCGGGAGTGGGGGGCAAATGATGTGGCGAGATCGCTGATGTGGAGATCTGACAGGTGCCACGTCAAAGGAGACCATCGAGTCGGACGCCAAGGAAACACTTCAGCCTGGACCGCTCTGCCGAGTTGAGCTGAGCTGCCTTGTGTCAGCGAGCCAAGCTCCATCCTCCGCCAGGTCGGGCCCGCGAGCCCGGGATGCCTAGGCCAGAGCCACACTCCACCCTCCAGAGCGAGACCCTCGAAGGTTTGAGCCTTATGGTCGGAGTTGAGCTCAGCACTCATCCTCCACGTGGAGCCTCTTCGAGTGCGAGCCCTCTGGACCGGGCCCACACTCCACCCTCCAGAGCGAGACCCTCGGAGGTTTAAGCCCTGTGGTCGGAGTCGAGCTCAGCACTCCTCCGCCATGTGGAGCCTCTTCGAGTGCGAGCCCTCTGGACCGGGCCTGCACTCCGCCCTTCAGAGCGAGACCATCGGAGGTTGAGCCCTGTGGTCGGAGTCGAGCTCAGCGCTCCACCACATGGAGCCTCTCCGAGCGTGAGCCCTCTGGACCAGGCCCGCACTCCACCCTCTAGAGCAAGACCCTTGGAGGTTTGAGCCTTGTGGTCGGAGTCGAGCTCAGCACTCCTCCACCACGTGGAGCCTCTCTGAGTGCGAGCCCTCTAGACTGGGCCCGCACTCCGCCCTCTAGAGCGAGACCCTCGAAGGTTTGAGCCCTGTGGTCAGAGTCGAGCTTAGCGCTCCTCCTCCATGTGGAGCCTCTCCGAGCACGAGCTCTCTGGGCTAGGCCCGCACTCCACCCTCCAGAGCGAGATCCTCAGAGATTTGAGCCCTGTGATCGGAGTCGAGCTCAGCACTCCTCCACCACGTGGAGCCTCTCTGAGTGCGAGCCCTATGGACCGGGCCTACACTCCACCCTCTAGAGCGAGACCCTCAGAGGTTTGAGCCCTATGGTCGGAGTTGAGCTCAGCGCTCCTCCACCACGTTGAGCCTCTCTGAGAGCGAGCCCTATGGACCGGGCCAGCACTCCACCCTCCAAAGCGAGACCATCAGAGGATTGAGCCCTGTGGTCGGAGTCGAGCTCAGCACTCCTCTGCCACGTAGAGCCTCTCCGAGCGCGAGCCCCCTGGACCAGGCCCGCACTCCGCCCTCCAGAGCGAGACCCTCGGAGGTTTGAGCCCTGTGGTCAGAGTCGAGCTCAGCACTCCTCCGCCACGTGGAGCCTCTCCAAGCGCGAGCCCTCTGGACCGGGCCCGCACTCCACCCTCTAGAGCGAGACTCTCGGAGGTTTAAGCCATGTGGTCGGAGTCGAGCTCAGCGCTCCTCCACCATGTGGAGCCTCTCCGAGCGCGAGCCCTCTAGACCGGGCCTGCACTTCGCCCTCCAGAGCGAGACCCTCGGAGGTTTGAGCCCTGTGGTCAGAGTCGAGCTCAGCGCTCCTCCGCCACGTAGAGCCTCTCCAAGCGCGAGCCCTCTGGACCGGGCTCGCACTTCGCCCTCCAGAGCGAGACCCTTGGAGGTTTGAGCCCTGTGGTCAGAGTCGAGCTCAGCACTCCCTCGCCACGTGGAGCCTCTCCGAGCGCGAGCCCTCCAGACCGAGCCCGAATTCTGCCCTCCTCCACCAAGGCGACCCCACAAGCTTAGAGCGTCTAGATCGGAGCAAGCCCTACCATCCCGGGACATCGGCGAGCCACCCAAGGACTACAAAATGGCACCCCCCATACCACCATAACTGCCTGTCTTCCCGTACTTCCAGGGGGATGGGCTAGCTAGAGAGCACAAACCCCTAGGGCGGCAACCCTCGGATCGAGGTTCTGCCAAGCTTCTCGGAATGGGATGGCCGGAGAGGATGTCAAAACGAATGGAAGCTTTCCCTACCACATGTCAGGAAAGACGTCCCATCCATGGCACGGAATCCCGTCGCACGCGCCTGCCAGCCTAGCAAGGATCCCGAGGCAAGCGTCCAACAGCCATTTTTTCAACTACAAAGAACAATTGACATCCCCGAAAGGGGGAAGGTAACAACAACCCACTACGAACACAAGTGCAAGCTCGATCAAGAGGGCGAAGCACCACCACCACCACCACCACAACTGAACGAAAACGAGGAAAACAAGGAGAGGCGGTAGAACAGGGAACCCCTTTGTCCCTGCTATCATTCTCTTCCTGTTACGTTTTCGCCTTCATTCTCACATCCTTTACTCCTCCTAGTGCAGAGTCCATCAAGAGGGGCCAGACCAGGAGGATATGTTCTCCTGGATCGTCACTGACTTGACCGTCGGAGTGCCCCCATCGAAAACCCCGGCCCGGGTCACTAACTCCTGTCTCGCAGGACCAGGAGCAGAGGACCGCCAGGCAGCGAAGGGAGCGCACTCCGGCGCCGGTAGCAGCTACGGGCCATGGTGATCTTGGCGGCAACAATGCATATTGTGAAAATATGATTCAAGATCCTAAACCTGCTAAAATTGAAGTAACACAACTTCTTTATGATATTTATGCTTTATATGATGAAAAAATTCGTGGATCTAGATTACTAGCACAAAGTTCTATTTCTTCTTCTAGTAGTTCTCGTTCATCATCTATTTTTTCATTCATTGCACAGAGAAAACAAACACATGCTTCAAGTTCATCTTCATCTTCTTCATCTTTAAATAGTGAACTAGAATTTTATTTATGAAATGATCTTCAGTCTGCATATGATGAAAATCAAATAGAAAGTCTAGATGTATTAGCTTGGTATAAGAGTGTTAAAAATCAATATCCTGTTATATCTGCCATTGCATGCGATATTTTAGCTATGCCGATGTCCACAGTAGCATCGAAATCTGCTTTTAGTGCAGGTCGGCGTGTTCTTGATGAAAAGAGAAGTAGGATGACTAGCGACACTGTTGAGATGCTTCTCTGCTTGAAAAATTGGTTGGATGCTGAGGCGAGACTTCAATATAAAGGTGGACATGATACAAAATCCTCTGATGATGATGATACAAACACTACTGATGATTAGTAAGATTTTGATCATTTATTTTTAATTTTTAATTTTTTATAATTATATATTTTTATTTTTTTAATTGTTAAAGTGAGTCATCTCTATTTTTTTATCCTTTCTTATTATATTATGGAGGTCAGGCCTAGCCCCCCTCCTTTCATGTACCATTTTGATTTAAATTAATAAACTGATAGGGGTCTATTCCAAACCCTCCATAATTAAGGTGGCTTTATATTAATAAATTCTTAGTTCCCAATATTTTTTAAATTTATTAAAAATATTTTTTATAAATAAAAATTTTATTTCTATTTATTTTAAGGGGGCCAGGCCATGCTTGGCCCTGCCCAGGCCCTTGTGGGCCGTGCCGTGCCGGGCCCTAATAGGTAGTGTCGTGCCTAGGCCCTAATGGGCCGTGCCATGCCCAGGCCCTAATGTGCCGTGCCCAGGCCCTAATGGGCCATGTCGTGCCCAGGCCCGAATGGGCTGTGCCGTGCCGACCCACGGGCGGGGCCGTGCCGGGCTTGGCTCGCGGGCCAGAAAACCTAAACCCGGCCCGGCCCCTTATTATGGGCCGTGCCAAGCACGGCCCGTTACTGTAGCAAGCGGGCCGTGCCTGACATGGCCCGCTTCGTGCCGGGTCGTGCCGTCCCATGGGCGGCCAGGCCCAGTGCCCATCTCTATGGTGGACCATAAATTTTTAAACTTATTGAAACATGCAAAATAACAACATAGCAGAATTGTGGATTTGGGGTAAATACAAAAAATCTCCTATTTGGGCTAATTATAAAAAAATCTCGCAAATATACTCATACTTGGACTAGAATCATGGATTTGGACAATATTCTTGGTCCTCACTTTATTAGCACTATCGGATCAGGAGAAACTATTACCTTATTTAATGATCCATGGATATCACAAATTTTGCTATCGTATTGGCCTACATATCTGAATATGGATATGGATATCCAGGAATGAAAGTTAAATCATCTTATGACCCTGACAAGTCTTGAGACATCAGCATTTTGATTCAGTTATTTTCGAAAGATCTTGTCCTGTGAGAATTGGGCTATTGGGCTGAAGTCGGCAGGCTCAACCGACTTCAACCCAGCGAAAGGAAAAAAAAAAAACAGAACAGAGAGGCGTTGGAACAGGGGACTCATCCTTTCCCTTATCCGGTCAGAGTTCTCACCAGTTATCGCGAAGGAAGAGCCGTAAGGGGAGAGGGAGTTGGTTAGCGTCGGGGTTGGGGTTGATTAGGACTCTGGTTGGCGTGATTTTTCCCTTCCTTAAATGTCAAGAGACCGTCGGTGGATTTCTTTAAATCCCTATCCATCATCGTCGATTCGAGCCCATCGAGCCGCGCACACCATCCTTCTCCTCTCCGGTGAGCGATGGAGAGTCTCTTCAAGCACCGGTGAGTCCGATTATTTTTATTTCAACTTTTAGGGAGTTTAATCGGATTTTTTTTTTTGGGTTCCCGTTTGGTTTGGGCCGTGGATCACCAAAGGCCGCACCACCATCCACTCCGATCCGTCGGGCTCTCTCCAGTAGCCACCTCCCATGGCCACCACCGGCGACCATGGGGAAGCTGGCTCGGTTGAACTAAGGGAAGAGCAGCAGGGGGTTCGGGAAGAGAGAAGAAAGAAAAAAAAGAGTTACGTTCGGTTCGGGAGAAAAGAAGAAAAAAAAAGAAAGAGGAGAGAGAAAGTGAAGAGAGAGAAAGTGATATAAATATTGGAAGGGTGATCGAAAGGTTTTATTCTGAAAATTGATAAAAATTGGTAATTTAGATTTTAATAAAATTATTTATTAATGTAGGGAATCAGTCTTTTGAGCAGGAAAGCATCGTGCAAATTTCAGGTACGGATTAGTTCAGGTGTAGACAGTTGATTCTTGAGAGGTAAGGAATTCTGTATTGATCACCCATTTATGCATGTATTTTACGTGGCTTGACTTGATCCGAGCATATATATATATATACAGCTGCATGCATAGTGTTATTTCGCTTGGCATAGTTAATTTCTTGTGATGGATATTGTTGTTATTATTATTATCGTCTGTATTTTATATACCATGTTTTAAAGGAAAGTGACACTGGTTATCGTGTGGGTTGGACCACGATACCGGTTATTGAATGGGTTGGACCATGACACTGGTTATCATGTGGGTTGGACCACGATACCGGTTATTGAATGGGTTGGACCATGACACTGGTTATCGAGTGGATTGGACCACGATACCGGTTATTGAATGGGTTGGACCATGATACTAGTTATCGAGTGGGTTAGACCATGATACCGGTTATTGAATGGTTTGGACCATGACACTGATTATTGAGAAATTATAAAAGACATGTTTTTGACTACATTGATGAAGAGTAAATGAAGTAAATACGGTATTGGACTAGCCATGCTACGGTAGCACTGTGGTTACACAGCCTGAGCCACGGGCTTTGTACGTGGGAGCTAGCCATGGGCGGTTAGTATGTGGGACAGCTGAGCCACGGGCTTAGTACGTGAGTATGACCAACCATAGTATGCATGGTCACTTTGCGGTTGCCAGTCATGGGCTGGTACATGACCGTGGCTAGTCCAGAATCTTAAAGATAAAAGTTAATTAATGAAAATTCTAAAAAAAAAATTTAAAGTTATCAAGGTTTTGTCATACATGAGGCTTGAATTATTTGACAGCATAACATGATATACTGGTATTTTGCTTTTTTCAGAAATGTATATTATTATTGGTGTGATCATATGGAAACCTTACTGGGCTGTATAGCTTACCCCCTACTTTTTGATTTTTCAGAGACTCAGGATGCGTAGCAAGATTTGGACTGGGCATGAGACGGAACACCGACTTTTAGTTGTTAGTTAGTTTTATGTAGTTTTTTGGTTGCTGATACTTATTATAGATCAGTGGACCATTAGTAGTTTGATTTGAATAAAAGAATTATTTAGTTATATTTTTAATTCATGTTGATACAATTGCTGTGATTTTAGAAGAATGACTCTTGTGTACCTAGGCCTTGCATGATCTCTAGGATAAAACCTAGGGTTGCGGCCGGTCGTGTAGCCGATTCTGGTACTGGATTCGGGGCATGACAGAGTAGTTTCAGAGCTTAGGTTATGATCATTTGGGATAGTGATACAAGTGGATAATAATAATAATGACATGATGGTTATTAGGATATGACAAGAATAATGTCAAAGCTTAGGTTATGATAATATGAAATAGTGGTACAAATAGTTAGGAAATAATGTGATGATTATTATTAGGACATGACTGAGTAATATCTTAGGTTATGATTACTTGGAACCATGATGATTAGTAAGACATGACAGAATGGTATCAAAGTTTGATTTTTGATCATTTAGGACAGTGGTACAAGTAGTTAGGTAATAACGTGGTGATTATTAGGACACGGCAGACCTAAGTGATCGAGACATAACATGAGGAATATTAAAGCTTAGCTCATGTTTACTAAGGATTGTAATGTAAGTGATTAAGACATGATATGAATGATGTTGAAGCTTAATTTATGATTAATTGGCCTGTGATATAAGTGGTTTAGACATGATATGAACAATATCGAAGCCAGAGTATGATCCCTTAGGATTGTGACATAAGTGATTGGGATATGATGTGAATGGTATTGAAATTTGAGTTATGATTAATATAGACTGTGATTTAAGAGGTATTTAAATTTAGTGTCATGACCGGTCAAGATATGAAGTTGGGAAGAAAATAAATTTGAAGGTTAGATTTATAATCTTTAGATATTATACACAAGATCTAGCATATCATTAGTATTAAAGAGGATCATGATTTTTACCTATAATATGAGTAATGGGATTGATCCCGGATGAATGTAAAAGCTGGATGATTTGTACTCTTTGATTATGATAAGTAAGCATATTATGAATATTCGGAGCTAGATAAGATGCGAGAAATGGATTTGATCTATCTTTAGAAGTGTTGGCCTGAAAAATATGGTGTGCTGAATATGGATAATCAATTACTAATTGAATGATGTGGGGGGGTCCTAAACTTGATATGAATGAAGAATCATGATAAAAAATCATTTGAAGGATATTGTAGAGTTGGATGAGATGCACCTTTGCCTTTGATAAATGAATGGATCCAAGTATCAAGAGTACTGGCCTGAAATTATAGTATATTAATGGGTTATGCCGAATCTATATATAGGTTCAATTATTACTTGAATGATTTTGGTATCCTAAACCCGATGTGAATGTGGATCATGATAACATGTTAGTTCTGTTGTTAATTATTGGATTATAAATCTTGGGACTATTACGAGAAGATGTTTAGAGTATAAGTTTTGAAAGAGTTCAATGATATTAAAAGGATATGTTTTCGAGGAATCTGTATGTAGATTATTAATGAAATTATGTAATAGAAAATGGGTTTGGCATAATGTATAGATTTGCAATTAGTGGAGTAAATGATATTATGTGGTCATGCCATGCACATCTGGGTAGAATCCTTGATGGTGTAGGTTAGTGGGTTGTGATTGAATTACTGGATCTATTTTATAACTGTTGGAGATTATTGGGCATGTTAAATACCAAGTCAAATTAAGATCTATAAGAAGAATTAAGTTATCCTGCTATTGATGTTGTATTGAGCAAAGAGATTGGTGTTAAGAAATTTATATGGGTTTAGTCTATGAGAGACAACATTTTTAATGGTTTGATAATTGATGTTAAGAGTTATGATAAGAGTTAATCTAGATTGACTAATTGAATTGTTAAGAAAAGTATGATTAATCCAGACTTGAACTAGAATTATTGAAGTTATAAAAAGGATGGTAAAATTTTGAAGGACTTTCAATATGAGAACCGGGTCAGGATAAACCTTGATATGATATACCTGAGAGGTAAAGGAGATAGAGAGACTCAATAGCTTTACTTTAATAGTTTTGGATCTTTCTGGTACCAAGTAAGATAAATTTTTAGAGGATTTATTTAGTAAACCTAGATGGTTTAGTAAATTTTATCAGAGTACGCAGTGGAAGTGAAGTGGTCTGAGTTATCTTGAAATCAGTTATGAATGTTAACTTTAACTTTAGAAGTATTATGATGGGAGTACTGATTTGAATATTAGTAACAAGATTCAAGTAATAAATGAAAGGATGATGTTATTGATCCTTGGACTAGTTTATAAGTATGGCTATGAAATGTTTCATCAATAGATTCCATAGTGTAGAGGACTATAGTAAAGATTTTGGACATCACTAAATATAGAAAAAAAAGAAGTGATGGTCCTTTACCCAAATTGGATCGGAGATATTTGTAACATCTGACATTATGACTTCTCCATTTAAGGAGGGCTCAAGGTTTTTCTAAGATAAAAGATTGATTGTAAAGTCATGGAGAGGCGTATGAAAAGAAAGAATGTTAAAGATCGTGGTAGGTACCTAGTGCTTAAGCCTCCTCCAATTTTTTGGTTAAGTATATGTTGGACCAATTATGATAAATCCCGGGGGCAAAGAATTGTATACTTAAGTTGAGGTTGAAATATTAATATTCATTTGAAGAGACTGAGAGAATTCATTATATATTGTAAATCATGAGTAAAAATTGAAGATGTGATATAATTTTATTATGTTATGGATTTATGAAGAAACATTCTAAGAAAGAGATCATACAAAAGCTTGATGATGATGTTAAATTATGTCCAAGGTTGGGCATCATGAAATTTTCTGTGGAATTAATCAAGGATAATTAATTGTATCGACATTGAAAGATTAGTATTCTTTTTAAAGAGTTCAAGAGAATTTGATATGTATTGTAAATGAAAGAGATCAAGTTTTGAATGTTATATTAACTTCGTTGAGACTTAGGAAGCAAATACCTTAAGAGGTGGACTAATTGGGAGTTTGAGAAAGATATGAGTGTTGGTTACTTCCAAGGTTTAAATCTCAATCGAGCTAATTTCGAGGACAAAATTATTTTAACGGGGGGAGAATGTGAGAATTGGGCCGTTGGGTTGAAGTCGGCAGGCCCAACTGACTTCAACCCAGTGAAAGGAAAAAAAAAAAAAACAGGGCGGAGAGGTGTCGGAATAGGGGACTCATCCTCTCCCTTATCCAGTCGGAGTTCTCACCAGTTATCACGAAGGAAGAGTGATGCGGAAAAAAACAAAGGGATGATGATGATGCTAGCACGGATGATGCAAAGGTGGTTATATCTTGTTTTCTTTTTAAGGTTTTATCTTTGGTTCCCGATTGCAAGCAAAGAGAACCTAGGAAAATTGAAAGAAAAGAGGTCTATGCTAGCAGATCAATCCCTAAGAAATGATAGACCAGGACCCCGAGATTAAGGAACCCCGAGATTAGGACTAGCTCGATACACCCAATACCTACCTAGGAGATGGGGATGCAAACCTTTCAAATTCTGAAGCGCCTAGTGCAGAGATCGCTCCACTCGACGGATGCGGCCTGGATGTCCGAGCAATCGCGCCCGTGGATGCGCCGATTCCCGATCATGTGGTCCGTGATGGCAAGACGATCCATCTCCGATATCCGTAGCATCGAGGAAGACCTGTAGGCAGCAAGAGAAAAAACGGTTAGCGAAGATATGAGAAGTGTTGAAGTTGAAATAGGGTTAGGGTAGAGAAACAGGGCTTCGAGCCCGGTATCCGACTGGAGTCCGAAATCGAAGTTGATAACTTGGGGCCTCGCACCCCGCGACGTCCCGGAGGATGAAGGAATTGTGGCCTCCTACCACTCGACGCTCTCAGGCGAAGGAACGTGGCCTCACACCACTCGACATCCCTGGGGATGAAGGAAGAGTTTCACTCACTCACAACCTAGTCTAGGGAGACAGAGGATTGGAGAAGAAAACACTCGAAATTTTTTTTTGTATTCATTCACTAACTATTACAAAGAGGGGTTTGGGTCCTTTAAATAGGTACCCAAAGATACATTCAAAATTCAAAAGAAAACCCATTCAAAACTTGAACCAAAAATACAACTCAATTTGAAAGTGGCGCCCAAGCTTTGGAGAGCTTTCTTCTTGGCCGACCAGCTTGGTATGGCATGATGCTTGGCTTGGAGTGGAGGAGTTGCTCCTTGGACTTCCTTCTTTGCTTGCTTGGTTTTGGTAGAAAACATGAAGTGAGGCTAGCTTGGAGGGATTTGTCCCACTTTGACTTTTCTTGGCTTGATTCAAGGCCGACCAAATGGGAATAATCCTAGGCGTGGCATGATTGGAGGCTTGGAGAGGGGGACTGGTCTTTGACCTTCCTTCCTTGCATGGCTTATTTTGGTAGAAGGCTTAGATTGAGGCTTGATGTCTTCACCATGCCTTTCTTGCTTAACTTCTTTATGGAAGAAGGCTTGAGTGGAGGCATGCATCAAGGGATTTGAAACTTCTTTCCACTTGGAGAATGGAGGATGCCTTTCTTGCTTGACTTCTTTATGGAAGGAGTCTTGAGTGGAGGCATGCATCAAGGGATTTGAAACTTCTTTCCATGACCGCCCATCCTAGATTGGAAGAGAGCTTGAAGAGGGGAGGGGAGGGGGGCATGGATCATGTGAGTGGTCCCCTTTCTTGGGCGCCCAAAACAAACCACATGTCATCACCTCAGTGCGCCACATAAACAGATAAGGTGGGCCCTGAGCTGACATGTCTCCTTGCCTTTGTTAGGCTTAAAAGAGACTTAACTTTTGAACCACTAAAGACTTCATGGGCTTAGACTCGGCCCGACTTATTACAAGACTCAGCTCGACCCGATGGGTCGAGGTACAGACTCCATTTAAGCAAATAAACTAGAGGTTGACGGCCTTATTACAGGACTCGATAAACACAGAACCCTAATTAGAGATCCCCCGAAGTTTGAAGGGCTCAAGTCAAACCCTGATGCCCACATCAAAGAGCCGTAAGGGGAGAGGGAGTTGGTCGTGTCGAGGTTGGGGTTGATTGGGACTCCGGTTGGTGCAGTTTTTCCCTTCCTTAAATGTCTAGGGACCGTCGGTGGATTTCTTTAAATCACCATCCATCGTCATCAATTCGAGCCCATCGAAATGCGCACACCATCCTTCTCCTCTCCGGCGAGCGATGGAGAGTCTCTTCAAGCACCGGTGAGTCCGATTTTTTTTATTTCAACTTTTAGGGAAGTTTAATCAGATTTTTCTTTTTTGGATTCCCGTTTGGTTTGGACTGTAGATCACCGAAGGCTGCACTGCCATCCACTCTGATCTGTCAAGCTCTTTGTAGTAGCCACCTCTCATGGCCATCGCCGGCGACCATGGGGAGGCTGGCTCGATTGAACTAAGGGAAGAGCAGCAGGGGGTTCGGGAAGAAGAGAAGAAAGAAAAAAAAGAGTTATGCTTGGTTCGGAAGAAAAGAAAAAAAGAGAAAGAAAGAAAGAGGAGAGAGAAAGTGAAGAGAGAGAAGATGAAGAGAGAGAAAGAGGAGAGAGAAAGAAGAGGAAAAATTTATATAAATATTGGAAGGGTGATCGAAAGATTTTATTCTGGAAATTCATGAAAATTGAGAATTTAGATTTTAATAAAATTATTTATTAATATAGGGAATCAGTCTTCTGAGCAGGAAGGCACAGCGCGAATTTCGGGTACGGATTAGTTCAGGTGTAGACAGTTAATTCTTGAGAGGTAAGGAATTCTGTATTGATCACCCATTTATGCATGTATTTTACGTGGCTTGACTTGATCCGAGCATATATATATATACAGCTGCACGCATGGTGTTATTTCGCATGGCATAGTTGATTTCTTGTGATGGATATTGTGGTTATTATTATTATTGTCTGTATTTTATACACCATGTTTTAAAGGAAAGTTACACTGGTTATCGAGTGGGTTAGACCACGATACCGGTTATTGAATGGGTTGGACCATGCCACTGGTTATGAGTGGGTTGGACCACGATACCGATTATCGAGTGGGTTGGACCATGACACTAGTTATCGAGTGGGTTGGATCACGATACCGGTTATTGAATGGATTGGACAATGACACTGATTATTGAGAAATTATAAAAGACATGTTTTGACTACATTGATGAAGAGTAAATGAAGCAAATACGGTATTTAGACTAGCCATGCTAAAGTAGCACCATGGTTACACAGCCTGAGCCACGGGCTTTGTACGTGGGAGCCAGCCACGGGTGGTTAGTACATGGGACTGCCGAGCCATGAGCTTAGTACATGAGCAAGACCGACCGTAGTATGCATGGTCGCTTTGCGGTTGCTAGTCATGGGCTGGTACATAACCATGGCTAGTCCAGAAACCTAAAGATAAAGGTTAATTAATGAAAATTCTAAAAAAATATATAAAGTTATCAAGGTTTTGTCATACATGAGGCTTGAATTATTTGACTGCATGACATGATATACTGGTATTTTGCTATTTTCAGAAATGTATATTATTATTGGTGTGATCATATGGAAACCTTACTGGGCTGTATAGCTCATCCCCTACTTTTTGATTTTTCAGAGACTCAGGATGTGTAGCAAGATTTGGGCCGGGATGAGACGGAATACCGACTTTTAGTTGTTAGTTAGTTTTATGTAGTTTTTTGGTTGCTGATACTTATTATGGATCAGTGGACCATTAGTAGTTTGATTTGAATAAAAAAATTATTTAGTTATACTTTTAATTCATGTTGATACAATTGCTGTGATTTTAGAAGAATGACTCTTGTGTACCTAGGCCTTGCATGACCTCTAGGATAAAACCTAGGGTTTGTACGGCCGGTCGCGTAGCCGATTCCGGTGCTAGATTCGGGACGTGATATGTCCAATATATTCTATTCATTCTTATTCCTCTGGGAAGATGGGATAATAACATTACCTGGCGTCTACTGCCACAAACAGAGTTACTCAGAAAGATGTGTATCCCCATATCATACAGCCAAGACAGGTAAGTGGTAATTCTCAAAATTGGATATGGAAATTTCAAACACCTCGGCGAGTCAGAACTTTTTGGTAGAAGCTGGTAAATCGTAAATTGCCTTCTAAGCACTTCCTTTGTAATAAAGGCATTTTACCTGCTGACAACATTTATCGTGATATATGTCTGACTCAGGTGGAGGACTTGGATCATATATTTACCAATTGCCCTTTTGTTAAAGATTGTTGGCTGCTTATCAATGACACTTATACCACTCAATATCATATTAACTCTGTCTCTGACCTTAATACTACTATGACAAGCATACAAACTCATGAAACCACTAAATCCATCATTGCTTATGCTGTGTGGCAGGTCTGGAAGACACGAAATGCTAGATTATTTCAGAATAAGTTCATGTCTCATCGACCAGTCTGCAGGCTGGTGTACAAGTTTAGCATTACTACTATCTTCAACAATAAACAACAGGAGTCTGAGAACCCATCAAGGAACTGGGAAGATCCAATACCCCGCCTTATCAACCATAAGGGATCCAAATCAGTTCGCTGGCTTCCCCCCCTTTGGGGTTCTTAAACTCAATTTTGATGGTTCTGTCACGATGGACGACACCACCATTGCTTACATTATCAGAGATAGGCAGGTATCATGCTTAAGGCAGGAGGTAAAAAGATAATTCACATTTCTGTGTTTAATGCTGAACTTAGCGTGGCCTAGTATGGGATTAAGACTTCTTTAAACTATGTTCAAGATCGATGGGTGATTGTAGAAGGAGATAGTCAAATGGTAATAAACCTCATCAGCAGAGACCTTCACACCTCTTGCAACACTAAACCCATCTTGCAGGATATCTTAGCTTGAAAGGCTCTATTTTCAACATTTTCTACTACGTATATCCGCCGCCACGCTAATCAGGCTGCTGATTATCTTGCTAATCATGTTCAAAAGGGTAACTTCACCTTTTATAAAGACAACGACATCCCTATTGAGCTTGCTGCTATGTTATGGAGGGACATCCAAGGGATTGTTACTACACCAAATGAATATGATAATCACTGATTGTTCCAATACCACATTTTTTCATGTTCATCAGAGTGAAGATAGCAATTCTGCACTTTCTCTATGTCAAAGGGTGCAGCAATTTGCAAACAACGGTCATCTTCATGCATCTCCGTATTAGTGCCCGTGATACCATATATTCGGTGCACAGTTCCCAACATGTGTGCTACATATGGCTTCCTTTAGTGCTCCTTCGAAGGGTTTATCATATTTGTGCTATAGACTGCAAAAAATAATAGAGGTCAAAAATGGAAAAAAAAAAGCCAATCAGGAAAGAAAAAGGAGATTAAAAACAAGAAATTCAAGAGGCAGAATAATTATGAAAAGGAAAAAACAAAGAAAATTATTTGGATAACCATTTTCTGTTCTCTTGCAGGACATAACTGTATATGTTATACTCAATTGGAAGACAGGGGTCAAATGATCGGACATGAACTGCATAATTCTACCAAGGTCCTTTCTTCAGAAGTACCGAAGGAGTTTTATGCAGTCCCTTGGCACAACTGTCCAGCTATTCATATCCATGGCCTGTTTCAGACATACATATACATGTCCTGTTCATGGATCCGATTTATCTCTATCTCAACATCATACATCGGTGGCATATAAATTTGTCACTGCCAAACAATTTTCTCCAGGGAGATTAATTACTTCATGCATCTCAATCATAATATACAATACTTGGATGATGCGCACTTATCGAATCTGGGAACTTGGTATACCACAATGTCTTATATCATTTTGCATGGATATTCTGCTTTTTATCTGCCTCAATAGGCAATCGAATTTCTTACCTACCATGTTGCTTTCCAGATGTCAAGCTATATGGTCCACGAGGATCATATCTAATGGAACACAAATGATACACAAGGTTGGGGCAAAAAGAGAAATGAATGTAGCAAAAACAATGGAAGAAAATTTTGGAATATTGATCAGGAAAACAAACAAGGATGTGCAAGATTGCAATTGCCAGGAAACAATGAAAGAAAAGTTAGGAAAAAAAGAAAAAATAAGAATACAAAAAGAAAAAAGAAAAAAAAGAAGGTATTCTAACAACTTTATCTGTTTTGCAGCTTATATATTCCCGTGCCAAGGCACTGCAAGTTCTGCAACTAGACCTGTCAAAATGGACTAGAGCTCATGGGCCAGCCCATTTGGCCCTATAAATGGGTCGGGCTGGCTAAAAAAATTTGGTCCATTTATGTAAGTTGGCTTTTTGGCCCGGCCCTTGTAGCCCATGGGCTCAACAAGGTTAGGGCCGGGTTAGCCATGGACCAAGAATTTTTTTATAAAAAAATATTAAAATTAAAAGATTCAAAATAGAAAATGACAAACAGGTTACGGGTTACCAGGTCAACTTATTAGAGTAAACCACGGTCCATGTTAAATTAAAAGTTTAAAACTTTAAACTTAAAATGGAAAGATATTTTATTTTTTTTCTCAATCTTCCATGTCGTTCCCACTTTCCTTCCCTGTTTACAGTGTTCGGCTATTTCCATTCCCATTTCCACTTCGATACGACGATACTCGATAGTTTCGGGCTTCCGGCGATTCAAACTTCTTCCGAATTTTTGATTCATGGGAGTTCGGGACCGGCCGACCAGGGCTTTGATGCTGCTCTTATACTCCTCGATGCATTTTATACTCTCCCTATTCTTCATTCATTTTGCATCTCATTTTCTCTTTTATCTTTCTTGAAATCTATCTTGGATATGTTATCTTACTACTATTGTATTGTAACATTGTGTTCGGTTCCTGTTGAATTACCTCTGTGTCCACGGTCCTAGCCCTAGCCCACTATCCACGATCCTAGCCCACAGCCCATATAGGGGGTTGGCCCGGCCCTGGCCCATGACCCGTATAGGATCAGGCCGGGTTAGATTTTTTTGGTCCATTTGTGCAAGTGGGCCTAGCACGGTCCAGCCCATAAAATGCAAGTCCATATGGGCTAGGGCCGGACCAGGCCGGGCCAGTCCATATTGATAGCTTTACCTGCAACCCATTACCTCAACAAACACTGATTATATCGGGTCTTTTATAACTAACAAAACTATCTACATTCAGGCTGCTTATTTTCTCATGCCTTACAGCTCATTCATCTCTCTTGAATTTCAATTTCGACTGGGTAAATGCTTATCCCATTCTGTTTCATTCCACAATTTCTTCAATGCTTGTACAATTCCCCAACTGAAACACCATGAACATGAATGGCATGGTTCGCGTAGGCTTTTTTCCTTTGTCAGCCAAGCTCTCCATCGGATCAACGCCTGCTACAACAGTTTAAGGATCAACTTTGGACAGGCTTGGTGATCTTGTTTAGGCTAAAGTCAGTGGGGACTTTAGCATCAGCTTTTCCACAAAGACATGGGGCAAATGCCATACCAGTGAGTTAAGTGATTTGGGAATCATCTATTCATGCTTTACTACTACTGCTTTCTTCGTGACGCATATCAAGAAGCTCTGGGATCTTGGAAACTTGCTTATCCTTACTAATGATTTTTTGTCTGGACACAATTTACTTATGCCAAATTGGATTCTATTTTCTCTAATGAATTTTGGATTGTTCTCCTGTGTTTATGCTGAATTGCTCAAATTTTACTGTATTAATAGATTTACATTACCACCTCATATTATCTTATGGAATTCAAGGATTATTAGTGCCATAAACAAGATACATACTTATATCCCTCATCACAGAATGGCCTGCTGCTGTCACAAAGTTCAGGTGGTTTCTTATGGGATTTCTCATATTCTTACACCTTCACACATCACTTGTCACTATTATACTCGATACATGTTGGAAGGTTTCAGGGATACTGCATCGATCACTCCCTCCTCTACATCAGATGGTTGCTTTAAATATTCTTTCAACAATTGTGCCAATCCTTCCTGCAGGCAAAGGAACCTTAATTTCTGCTATGACCGGGGTATTAAGAATGTCTTAATCAATATCACAGCAAACTTGAGGAGTACTAAGTCTTGGCAAGATGATCACTTCTTCAGGGTTGTCACTAACCTTTATGTTCTCATGATATCTGTTTCACAGTCATTCTTCCTATGTGCTACAAATTTCACTGCTAGCGGAGGGCTCTTGACTATGTTTATGTACTTACTGTCCTGCTTGCTGCTTGCTGCTTGCTGCTATGGTTATTGCTATGTGCTGGTCTGGGTCTCTTGAATTATCTGTGCATATTCTTCTATGTATATTTGCAGCTTCCTACCGAAGGCCTCTTCACTGTATCCATCCATATCTCAATGCTTTCGAAGGCCTCTTCACTACAGCTATCCATATTTCCAGTGTGCTGCAAACTTCAGTTCTCTTCTGGTTGCTGCTACATTTACCTCTCCGTTCTCACAAGCTTAGGCGGATACTCTTGTATTCAGGTGGTTGCTATTATTACATCATCATCCTGCTTGCTGTTAAGTTTCCCTCTGTCTTCATCTCAGGTCTCCTTGTAATCTTCCACCTACTTCTTTGGTGCCTGTATCTAAATATTCTTATTAATTTCTGGGCCTCAGTTTGGTTTACATATCACTTTTGCTTCAGCGCTCTCCCTTTTGGTCTCTGCAATAGTTTTGTCCTTCTAATGGTCTTTGTAATGGTTTGGTCTAGGCTTGTTTCATTTTGGTTAATGGTATTGTCTTTGTACCAGGCTTGTAAACTCTTTATTGCTATTAATATATCCCTGAAAAGGGGGTCTTTTATCAAAAAAAAAAAAAACACATAGCAGAATTGGGATTTTAAGATTGTTTTTTATTTTGATCGATACATTTATCAACCGGATACTTTTCAATAAAAAAATTTAAATTAATTAAAAAAAGTATAAACCGTTAAGGCAATAACTCCGTTGGTAGAAATTTTGTCTCGCATCTAATTGATTAAATCTAGAACTGTTTCCTAGCCTCCGTGTGACAAGTCCCCCCACTTTTTTCTATTTACTTATTTTTTTATTAGAGGTACATTCATTCAAACCTTCTCTTTGATCATAGTCTCCAATGCTCGAGAAAAAGTGATACCACCGTTCACGTCATCATGCGGGCTGATTTACCCTTCTAATATGCGTCAACCAAGTCCTCCCACGAGGAAAGGAAGCTTCCCATGATGCTGATATATTGCAAAGAACAGGAGAAGACGTGATTGAAGGGCCGAAGACCTACCGGCCTAGCTTCATGCTTGAATCCTGTTGATGCTGATCCTTGCGAACCGGTTGGAGTTCCTGGATCGCTGGTTCATCTTCTTGGATTCTTGCAAAACAAATTTCTGACCAGATTTTTTCGATGGGGAACACTCCGATGCCTAAGTGAGTAGAGTTGGTGGGAACACCAGAGGCACCAGAATAAGATAGAAGCTTCTCAACCCTCTGTGGATTAATTAGCAGGATCTGAGTCCATTTGTAATAAAGGCTTAGTCCATCTAAGTTATTTTTTTTATTACTTGAGTCCTGTACTAGTCAGCTCATGTTGAGCTAGTCATCTTTCGGAGTTCAGTACATGTCAGTCCAAGTATAAGTGAAGACATGCCAGCCCAAGTACAAGTGAAGACCAATCAGTCAAAGTGAACTCCAACCCAACTAGAAGCTTTGAAGACCATGAAAGGCCTAGGAAAAGAAAATCAGAAGCCTGGAAGATAATTTCGAAACCCTGAAGCCCTGGACTGCAACCTGAAGCAGATTGGGCCAATCATGACCCAGGAAGAGAACCAAGGGGTGCCAAGCTTATGCTCACCACCCCTTGGTCGACCACTAGGGTCATCTCCCTTGGCCAACCAAGGCAAGTGAGAGAGGGAGGGAATTTAGGGATTTTTTTCTACCTAGCCTACCATGTTTTCTAGCTAGAGTTTGATTTGGATTAAAAGTCCTATGTAAAGTCTCTTTTAACCTTACTTGGGGGCCAAGTCTAAGAGTCCATTTAAAGGGCTCTAATCTCTTGTATCAAGATAATTTTATCATGAAATAATATTGAATTCCTCCAATTGCTGTGTGCTACCTGCTGTGTGCTTAAAGGGATTCTATGTGAGCCCTTCTTCTTCCCGGTGTCCTGTGCCTGCCTCCAACCTCCAATTGCCACTCCAAGCCCTAGCCGCCCTCTTCAAATATCATCTTCCCTTTGCTGGTTTTTAAATTAACTCTCCACCTGTGCTTTGTTTTCTAACACTAGAACGGATGTTTGCAGGTCCCTCGACTCTGACGAATCCAACGACTCCAGTCGGGCCGCAATCGGACCATCGAGCAGAAAGTCGGGAATCCGTGGGTCTCCGGCTTGATTTTTCAGGCCGCATCTGGGAGTGAGAGCGACCTCTTCGCATACGATCTGCACCAGGTGCTTCAACCGTTGTCAGGTACACCCCCTTTACCGTCAGTAGCCCTATTGTAGGTGAACTAGCCAACCGAGGCTTCTCAGCCTCGGCGGTCCCTTTTTTTATTGCTTATTAGGTCCTGTTATGCATGCTTTTAGCTTCTTATTTTCATATAGAACTCTTTACATCGTTCCTTAGTCTGATCTTTGGGATTGAAACTTATAACTCAATATTTAAAAACATAAAAAAATAATTGCATGCATATATAGTTCCGCATCATTTGGTATCAGAGCCTGTTTGGGCTCAGTTCTCTTTGGATATTCGGATCGGGTGCTTCACCATGGCCGTCCGATCATAGAAGACTAGTAGGGATTCAAACCCCTCTTTCCCAATCGACGGGATCTCCTATGGCAGTATGGGTGCCGCTGTGAATTAACCCCTGAAGAAGAACACAAAGAGTTCCTTAAGATTTTTTTTCATTTTCGGTCTTTAAGTATATATTCTGTTATTTTAATTATTTTGCCTGTATAGAACTCAAAAATTCTGAAATTTATTTTTGAATTCCCCATATTTTAAATTAATTTTCAAGATTTTCTCAAGAATTATTTTAGTCTGTGGATTTTCTCTTAGCCAAAATACTGCCTAAGAACAATTCTGCTCTATTTTGGCGGCAAAGCCGATTGCGAAAAGTTCAGGGTTTTTTAGTATAATCTTTGCATATCTTTAATTTTAGCATATTTCCTGCATATTAGATCATAATCTGCAATTATCTTTCTGTTTAAGAAAAATCCAAAAAAAAATTTACATATATTCAAAAAAATACCAAAACACCTAAACCCTAATTTGCATCTTCATCTGCCTGCCATCATTGCATAAATTACTTTAAGGGCACTTTCTATATGTCAGATAAGGGAAGGAGTTGATAACCTCTTCTTAGCCCAAAACCACATCCCTTGCATTCAGTCCCAAGCCTAATCTAAAATTAACTAGACTTAATTTGCCGTAGTGGGCTAGGGACACCCATCGATCAGGTTCTGTCATTGTGGGATGACTAGTGCACCCAATTCATTTCCTGTTACTGGATACTGGTGTCTAGGAAAGAGGTACAGAGTCAAACGACCTAAGCGGATCGGTGGTTCCTTAATTGGATCCTTGCAAGATTAGGGGGGCCTCCCACCATCCCACCTCTTACCTGGCCAGATTGAAGGACTAGGATTTGAGTTGTGTGTAAGTTGAGTCAACCCATTCTGATTGGGCTCTAGGTCTAGGTAGCTGTAGTCGAGTCAGTGTTGAGTCTTGCATGAGCACTAGATCAGGAGCATCATATCATCCACCATCTCCACATTTGGTTGAACCCATGGATAACCTTGAAGCCAAGATTAATGCACTCATTAAGCAGCTAGCCCAATCCATGGCCTAGATGACTACCTAGATGGCTCAGTTGACCCAGTCCGATACCCAAATTCATGATAAACTTGACCACTTAGCCAATAGGTTTGATCAGGTAGGGAAAACCCGTAGGACCCAGACTAGCACCAAACCTGAGCCACCTTTACCCACACTACCCAAATTATATGAACCTAGAACCTATGTACCCAAAATCTATGAACATAGGTCCTATGCACCCACTCCCTGTAAGCCTAGTATACCCACAACCTATAGATCTTATGACTCCAAATCCTATGACTCTAGAACCTATGAGCCCATATCCCATAAGCCCAGTAGACCCAAGACCCATAGAGCCGAACCCAAATTCTATGACCCCATATCCTATAATCCCATGACTCGTAGATATGCGCCCTTGTCCTATGAGCCCAGGGAGCCCATAAGCCCTAGGTAGCAGCCTAATACTAGTCAAGTTTCTCCTAGTCAACTTGAACCCCATATGATTAGTACCCCTAAATATGAGCTCAGTAGTAAGCCACTACCCTTTAGGCAACCTGAACCTACTAGAAGTAGTGCCCATAATCAGAAACCAAGACCTTTTCAATTTTCTCTTAGCCGACCTTCCCCTACCATCCCTTCGATTCACAAGGCTTACATTAAAGCGGAAGTGTATGAAGCTGATGTGAACTTAGTGGATGAGTATGAGGGAGAAGAGGAGACATCTCTAAAAGACCTAGAATTAGTTGACCTCGTAGGTACCCAAGTAGAAGCCAATCTAGAGTCAGCTAACCCTGACCACACCCAGATTGAATATGCAATAGAGGACCAATTAAAGGAACGGAACTCTGCTACTAGAAATTTACCTGAGGAAATACTAGAAAAGAGCCTAATTGTAGAGCCTAGTCCTAAATGCTATGAACTAGAAGACTTTATTGAGGATTTGGCTTACTTAACCCATTGCCCTCAGGATGAATCCCTTCCTACCATTCCTATTGAAGATCTCTTCACAGAAATTGTTGACCCATCCTTCCATAGCATGGACCTTTCTTTCTCATAGATATAACTCCATATTCATACATTAAGGTCTGTCTCTTTAGCCCAGCACCAGTCCCGGGATCCTCTTCCTATTTCCTACCCTTCCTGAGTCTTCTCATGTGTCTAGAACTATTAGGTTATATTTTGTTGAGGTTACCAGGTTGCAAGAATCCATAGAGCCCATCCCATTTGGTACCTACTTTTGGCAGACCCTCTGGCATCTATTAGGAGTTACTGGCAAATTTTCTTCTGCATGTCATCCATCAACCATGACTCATGCACAATACCCAAGTTGTAGTTAAGACCTAATAAACCTCTTTCGATAGGAATGCATAGTCGAGTCTGGTAAGTGTTGGTATGAGTCCTTTGCATCACCTGTTAGGAGCCTGCATGTGCCCAACATGTTCACCAGTTGCCCTAATTTTGAATCAAACTGGCTAATTCCCGAAGAAGTGCCAAGGAATTTGATGTAGTGGATTCTATCTTGGTTAGGCTTAGGCCTAAAAGAAGCTTCATGCTCATGGAGCCGGACCTTTTAAAGTGATAGAGAAGGTTGGACCAAATGCCTATGTATCATATTTGCCTTTGGATTTGGGCATTAGTTCTACCTTCAAAATCGCAGACCTAGTTGAGTATAGGGAACCGGCAGCGATACCTAGTGAGGCCTTTGGACCTACTCCTTCCATTGTGAGTGACCCTAACCCAGAGTGTCCACCAATTATTTGGCCTAAGAAAGGAGAATGGATCGAGCGTATCCTGGACGATCAAGCCATAACGACCCAGGGCCATGGCTATCAATGCTACCTGGTCCAATGGCAAGGCCGGCCAGAGTTGGATGATTCGTGGATTTCTTGAGAGGATCTGCAGCACCTCAACCCAGACCTCCTCGAGAGTTATGTGAGCCAACTTGATCTTCACTCGACAAGATCTAGTTCCTCCCACCCTGAGAGAATTGGTGGGGACACTAAAGGTACCAGAATAAGACAGAGGCTTCTCAACCCTCTGTGGATTAATTAGCAGCATCTAAGTCCATTTATAATAAAGGCCTAGTCCATCTGAATTATTTTTTTTATTACTTGAGTTTTGTACTAGTCAGCTCATGTTGAGCTAGTCATTTTTCGGAGTTCAGTACATGTCAGTCCAAGTACAAGTGAAGACATGCCAGCCCAAGTGCAAGTGAAGACCAACCAGTCAAAGTGAAGTCCAACCCAACTAGAAGCTTTGAAGACCATGGAAGGCCTAAGAGAAGAAAATCATTAGCCTGGAAGACAATTTCGAAACCCTGAAGCCCTGGACCGCACCCTGAAGCAGATTGGGCCAATCAGGGCCCAGGAAAAGAACCAAGGGGTGCAAAGCTTATGCTCACCACCCCTTGGTCGGCCACTAGGGTCACCTCCCTTGGCCGACCAAGGCAAGTGAGAGAGGGAGGGAATTTAGGGATTTTTTTATACCTAGCCTACCATGTTTTCTAGCTAGAGTTTGATTTGGATTAAAAGTCCTATGTAAAGTTCTTTTAACCTTCCTTGGGGGCCAAGTCTAAGAGTCTATTTAAAGGGCTTTAATCTTTTGTATCAAGATAATTTTTATCATGAAATAATATTGAATTCCTCCAATTGCTGTGTGCTACCTGTTGTGTGCTTAAAGGGATTCTGTGTGAGCCCTTCTTTTTCTTGGTGTCCTGCGCCTGCCTCCAACCTCTAACTACCACTCCAAGCCCTAGCCACCCTCTTCAAATCCCATCTTCCCTTTGCTGGTTTTTTAATTAACTCTCCAGCTGTGCTTTGTTTTCTAATCCTAGAATGGCTGTTTGCAGGTCCCTCGACTCCGGCGAAACCAATGACTCCAGCCGAGCCGCAATCAGACCACCGAGCAGAAAGCTGGGAATCTGCGAGTCTCCGACTTGATTTTCTAGGCCGCATCCGGGAGTGAGAGAAACCTCTTCGTATATGATCTGTACCATACACTTTAACCATTGCCAGGTACATCCCCTCTGCCGCCAGTAGCCCTATTGTAGGTGAACTAGCCCAACTGAGGCTTCTCAGCCTTAGCGGTCCCTTTTTCTATTGCTTATTAGGTCCTGTTATGCATGCTTTTAGCTTCTTATTTTCATATAGAACTCTTTACATCGTTCCTTAGTCTGATCTTCAAGAATAAAACTTATAACTCAATATTTAAAAACATAAAAAAATAATTGCATGCATATATAGTTCTGCATCAAAAGTTCAGGTCATAGAATGGAGAATTTAAATAAAGAAAGTGAGATGAAATGAGCAAAGAGTTAGATGTACATAGTGCAAGCTAGTCATAAACCGGCTTAAACTTGCATGGAATGGCCTACCTGGGAGGTCCCCTCTTACCGTTTTTTATAGGTGTTACTATAACTGAAAGTAGTTAAATTTTCTTGATTCTGTTAGGGAAGTTAGTCAATATAACTTCCCTTCAACTGATTGTAGTTACTGTCGGAGGATAGTTACTTCGGTCTTACTGAAATCGTGGCTGTCAAACATATAATTGGTTGGCTGTAATAACCAAGTCCGTTCTTGACGGCTTTAGTTTGAAGTAGATCGGCCATTCTCTTCAGAGTAGACCGACCATTATTTCGTTGGATGTAGATCAGCCATGTACTTTGGAGTCATCCTCTTCGGAGTGGGTCGACTGTAAATCAGCCATTTACTTTGGAGTTACCCTCTCTAGAGTGGCCGACTATAGATCAGCCGTTCACTTCGAAACTGTATGGATCGGCCATTTGCTGAAGGCCGATCTTAAGTTGTATGTCATTACTAGCTGAAACATAGCATCGATCTATTCTCCCATCAGAGGTCAGGAGTGTCATCATGTCAATCTGTCTAGTCGACCGGTCTGGGTAGGATCAATTAAATCTTTGAACCGGTAATTATCTCTTTGAGCCGGTTTATCACAATAGTTGCCACCCACTCCCAATTTCAAAGCAATTTATTACTTTGAAAAATTGGAGTATTAATATTTTGTCATTTGTTGATGGAAGAAAAGATAGCCAATGATGGCGAATCTTCGATCCAACTGATCATAATAACTGCTTGTTGTTTCGAGCATCGTGTCTTGGACAGGTATCGAATTCTTGTTGGTCCTTGGAGAAATAGAACGGGCTGGAGAGTCATGCCTATCTTTCTCATTATGAGGTTTTCGACGGACTCTTTGTCTTCGGCTAGGATCGAGTGACATGGCATCATCATATTCATCCAATATCTTGCGAAAACCTCATCTCGACCGTTGATTGTCTTCTCGCGGATCACGACTGACAGGTTGGTTTTTCTCCCTTTGAGTTGGCTAGTGTCCCTTAGGACTTCGTACCCATGATCAACACCGCTCATACATGGCATGATCGGAGGTATTTCTAGTCTTCTGAGGAGACTATCTGAACCATCATCATTGCATATATAAAGGGTATTTACCCTACGGAATGAACTTCTCCACCTCCGTCAAGATTTTTCTTCTCCTTCAATCGTTCTGAACCTCCTTCTCAAGTCTTCCTCTCTTTCCATAGGTAGAGACTTCATTCTTTTTCTCCCTTTTTATCATGATTAGGTCTTTAAGAGTCCCTACTGCTGGTGGGATTCCAGTCAGTAGGGAGGGGGGTGATTCCTCCGGTGCCTCAGGTCCTTCCAGGAAGAGTAACACTGAGTCCAAACTGGAATCCATTCCAAGCTCTTTGTCCTTTTCCAAAATAGCTTATCTTAGAGAGTATTACCATATTCCTGAGAGTCTTCCATTGATACTTTCTCAACCCGATGAAAGGGTGAATCATCCTCCTTCTAGCACCATCATGATGTACGAAGACCACTTGAAAGCTAGTCTTCGATTTTCTTTGCATCCATTTTTCTCTAAAATTTTTAATCTATACCATGTAGTCCCTGCGCAGCTAACTTCGAATAGCATACGGACCATCTGTGGATTCTTAGTTCTTTGTGATATCTTGAATATAGAGCCCAGGACTTCCTTATTTACATCCCTCTTCATATTGAAGAATGATTTCCATGACCAGGGGTGGTGGATCATCAGCCCTCGTCCTGGTAGGAGACTAATTAAAGGTATGCCTAGCACCATCCATGGATGGAAACCCTGCTTCTTCTTCGTATTCTCTTATCTTCCATGGGGATTTAACATGGAGTGGAGGGAACCCCAATTGGATCCAATGCAAGTAAGAGAGTTCTGAGGGCCGACCAAACAGACTTTGATACGTTGTCTGGATCCGAAGTTCTTTTAGTTAAGGAATCGCTAGAGGAACGTAACCTTCATCTTGCTCACATCAGCAAGTTCCCATCTTTAGATATAATTGTTAGTCAATCTTTGTTCCATTCTACCTTTTATGTATTTCCATTAACTGATCTTTGTAGCTCCTTCTGTTTGCAGGTAGGAAGATGAAGCCGGACTTCAGGAAGCTTCGCCAGGCCACTCGAAAGAGGCCCGTGCCAGCCCCTCTAGAGGGGTCGAAGATTCGGAAGAAGGCTCGGGATGAAGAGGCCTTGAGAAGTACTTCGACAAGGAAGGCATCAGACGAAGATGATGTGCCATTGACAGAGCTTCACTCAAGGGGCTCTACTCCAGTTCAGTCTCCGGGAAGGTCAGCTTCTGCTCCCATCATCGATGAGCCGCTAGTACGACCCTTCTCTCAAGATAAAGGCAAGGCTCCTCAGGCCGAAGAGGGGTTGGGGAGAGACACTCCTATTGACAAGGAATACGAGGTGGATTTTGCTATTTTCTTGGATCGGCGGGGTTTGCAGAATCCCATGTTGGCCAAAAAGTTGTTGAAGGCTACGCTTCTCCCAAGAGACTGGGAGGTAATGAAGAATCAGCATCTTGAGCAGGTCAGTGACTCGATTTTCCAAAATATGTTGAGAGTAAGTATCTTTCCTCTTATCCCTTCCTTTATGATGGTGGTTGACATAACTAACTCTCTCCTCCTTTCGTTGTCTGGTGTAGCTGATTCATAAAATAACCCTGCTAGAGGAAGGCGTATCATGGTTCACCAGTCTTAACAATAGCCTTCAAGAAGAACTCTAGGCGGTGAAAGCCGAAAAGGAGGTGGTCGAAGAATTGAAAGTGTCCATGGAGAAGCTAAACTAGAGCGTTGCCGACATTCAAGCTCTGAAGGCCGAGTTAAAGAGGACTCAGCTAAAGATATTCGAACAGGAGGCAAAGCTCAGGAAGAAGAAAAAAATCCACTCCTTGGAGCATTCGACCAAGGAGAGTCAGAAGAAGGCTGAAGAGGCGGCCAAGGAAGTTGAATCCCTGAAGGAGGAAGCCACCAGGGCCATTGAAGACTACAAGAAATCTTCGAAGTTCAAGGATGAGCTGACTGAGTCTGGGGTGGGCAGCTACCAATTAGGTTTCAATGATGGAATTAAGGAGGTTCTTGGACTTCACCCAGACTTAGACCTCTCAAACATTCATTTGTATGAGGTCAAAGAAGAACCATAGCCTATAGTTGTAGCCGAAGGAGTTCTAGGATAGCCAAAAGCAGTCCTGGTCATAGACGAAGAAGTACCGAGATAACCAGAAGAGGTCTCGACTGTAGCTAATCCAGAAGCTCCAAGTCTGATCGAAGAGGTTCCTTCTACTGTCGACCCGGATGTCATCCCAATAAAAAGATGACTAACTCTTTGTATTTCCTTTTTTGCTGTCTTTTTTTTTGTAATAAAACCCAAAATGTAAATGTACCAAACTTTTGGGAATGAATGAATGAAGAGTGCCTTTTCTTTCCAAGTGGTGTCACTGCTTAGCTTTCTCCAAAAAGAATTTTTCCAAGTATAAAGTTGTTGCCGATCTCACCGTGGTGGCCTGTAGCTCTTGAGCTGGCACCGATCTCGGACTCTCTCATCTCGAGATCTCCAAGCTCCCGGACCTACAAAACAAAGTCAGAGATCCTGGCCGGGGGTTCCGACGAGGGCACTCCGACGGTCAAGTTAGAGAGCGGCAAGATGGAACAGATCTCGTAAGGCGGGTTCTCGAAGGATTCCCGTGCTTTGAGGAGATGTAAACCAAAGAAGTGTGGGGAAGAGGGGAGTTGAAGCCCGGCTTCCTGCACTGGGTTCACCGAGCTCACGCCTGAGGACTTCTTGAGGCCTCCCATGATCGTTCTCTTGGTATTTTTCTCCCTCTTTCTCCCTACCTTTCCGCCCATTTTTACCATTCCTTTTATATCATCGAACTGTCCTCAGCCCGCATTCCTTTCAGGGGGCTCCCTGAGACCTCTGGACCTTCTCCTCCCCCTTCTTCTTCGGGTCCGGGAGCTAAGTGGCCAGACAGCCTCGTCCGTAGTGTGTTGCGAAAGGGGAAGACTGGTGAGGCTTTGGGTCGAGCATGGGAGCTCTCCTTTCGAGGAATTGATGGTGGGCTTCCAGCTATTTCAGGCTCCTGCTCGTAAGGATTCCGTTTCTCGGTTGCGGGGCCCCGTCTGACTGGTGTAAACGAGGTTTCGTGTGTCACAGCAGGCCGTACTGGCACCCCCTAAGGGGCGCGGCGCGCGCCGGCTCTAGTGGCGACCTTGCAACCGGTGCCTCTGCTTCCCCGAGACTTTGCAGAGTAGGGCTGACCTCAGCCGAGGTGGACCCGTCAGGGGGCGCCACCTGGAGGGGTGGCAGAGAGAGGCTCGACTTCGGCCGAGGTGGACCGA
The DNA here is from genome assembly GCA_021397845.1 of Areca catechu. Classification (NCBI taxonomy): domain Eukaryota; kingdom Viridiplantae; phylum Streptophyta; class Magnoliopsida; order Arecales; family Arecaceae; genus Areca; species Areca catechu. The sequence goes on along the minus strand of CM038049.1, from coordinate 158,451,859 downwards.
TCTTCGGGTGCCAGCTGGCGAAGGAGCAGGAGGGCCCGGCTCGACCTCGGCAGAGGTGGACCTATCTTGGGGCGCCACTTGGCGAGGGAGCGAGGGGTCGCCAGCTTCGGCTGAGGTGGACCCCTCCTGGGTGGAAACCTGGTGGAGTGGCAGAGAGAGGCTCGACTTCGGTCGAGGTGGACCCGTCTTCGGGTGCCACCTAGCGAAGGAGCAGGAGGGCCCGGCTCAACCTCGGCCGAGGTGGACCCGTCTTGGGGTGCCACCTAGCGAGGGAGCGAGGGGCCCCAGCTTTGACCGATGTGGACCCCTCCTGGGTGGACACCTGGCGGAGTAGCAGAGAGAGGCTCGACTTCGACCGAGGTGGACCCGTCTTCGGGTGCCAGCTGGCGAAGGAGCAGGAGGGCCCGGCTCGACCTCGATAGAGGTGGACCCATCTTAGGGCGCCACCTGGCGAGGGAGCGAGGGGCCTCCAGCTTCGATCGAGGTGGACCCCTCCTAGGTAGATACCTGGTGGAGTGGCAGAGAGAGGCTCGACTTCGACCGAGGTGGACCCATCTTGGGGTGCCACCTGGCGAAGGAGCAGGAGGGCCCGGCTCAACCTCGGCCAAGGTGGACACATCTTGGGGTGGCACCTAGCGAGGGAGCGAGGGGCTGCCAGCTTCGACCGAGGTGGACCACTCCTGGGTGGATACCTGGCGGAGTGGTAGGGAGGTGCTTGACTTCGACCGAGGTGGATCCATCTTCGGGTGCCACCTGGCGAAGGAGCAGGAGGGCCCGGCTCGACCTCGGCAGAGGTGGACCCGTCTTGGGGTGCCACCTGGTGAGGGAGCGAGGGGCCGCCAGCTTCGATCGAGGTGGACCCCTCCTGGGTGGACACCTGGCGGAGTGGCAGAGAGAGGCTCGACTTCGATCGAGGTGGACCTGTCTTCGGGTGCCACCTGGCAAAGGAGCAGGAGGGCCCGGCTCGATCTCGGCAAAGGTGGACCCATCTTGGGGTGCCACATGGCGAGGGAGCGACGGCCCGCCAGCTTCAACCGAGATGGACCCCTCCTGGGTGGATACCTGGCGGAGTGGCAGGGAGGTGCTCGACTTCGACTGAGGTGGACCCGTCTTCGGGTGCCACCTGGCGAAGGAGCAGGAGGGCCCGGCTTGACCTCGACAGAGATGGACTTGCCTTGGGGTGCCACCTGGCGAGGGAGCAAGGGGCCGCTAGCTTCGACCGAGGTTCCATCGAGGCGTCGTGGCTCGGGACGTGGGGATTTAATGCGGAGATGACATGGAGAAGGCGAAAATCTCGCACCATAATTGCCATGATCCCTGCTGCCGCTTCTGTTGCGCCCGAGACCCTATGAGAGACTGCCACGTGCGTGCATCCGATGGGCCATTAATGTGCCGTTTCGAAAACGAGGCAGTTTCCATCGGACCGAAGCATCGATGTCGGGCGTGCCTCCACGTAGCAGCTATCTGGTGGCTCGGAATGGAAAGAGGTGTACGGCTACTGTCGATTGAGTCTGAAAAGGAGGGGGACTTTCCGGAAACGAAGTCTCTCCACTTTCTCACACTCCGCCAGCGGTTGCAGTGGTTTTCCTTCATCTTCCCGGGATTGCCATTCCTCTGGTACAAAATATTTCGGTGATTATCTGCGACCTCCTTCTCCTCTTCCTCCATCTCCTAGTCCTTGTGCCAGTTTTTTTTTTTTCGCTTCTTCTTCCTTCATGGCACGTTGCCACTATGTCTCCTCCAACCCGGACGAGGCCGGTCCTTCCCGGCTGAGGACTCCATCGCCCTCTTTCTCGGAGGGGGAAGAGATCCCGGACGAGGTCCGTAGGCGGCTCTAGCCTGGGGTTGTGACCATAGGTGTCCCTAGGGGTCCTAGGTCTCCTCCCGTAGTTTCTGCTCGTCCTATCTCTTCTCTTCCTCCTCCGGTGGCCTCTCCCTCTAGCCCCTCCGGTCATGCCTTAACAATGACCGAGGACGATCTTACTCTGCTCTGGGATATCTATGGAATCCCGGATTCAACTCATCTTTCCCTCCCACGGCCTGGAGATCGAGTAACCTCAAGTGGCCCCGGGAGAGTCGCCTTCTACGAGGACTTCCTCCTTGGGGGTCTTCGATTTCTCCTTCATCTCTTTTTTCTATCTTTTCTTAGCCATTATCATATGGTCCTGGCCCAGTTGGCTCCTAACGCCATCCGGGTCATCTTTGCCTTCATCGTCTTCTGCCACTTCCACAGGTTCGTTGCCCGTTTCTCCCTCTTCAGGGCACTCTTCATCCTGAAGCGCTACTCCATCGATGATAGCTAGTGGTACATCTCACCCTGGCCTAGGTGCCTCAGGTTTGGCCTCCCTTCGTCGATCAAGGGCTGGAAAAACTGCTTCTTTTTTGCCTTGGTCAAAACTGTTGACTGGGCCTGGAGCGAGCCAGACCGGTCTCGAACCAGAACTCTCAGGTCGAGCCAGCAGACCAAGAGGTCTTTTCATAGCTGCTGAGTGACACGGTCCCAGCTCTTGATTTTCTGCTCTCAAAGCAGAACTTATTCGAGATAGGGATCAGTCCCATTCGGGAGCTGGGTGAGGCTTGGATCTCCCTCCTTTGATTTCATTTTATGCTCCGTATTTCCCTTCTTTTAAACTGACTTAACTGACCTCTTTTTCCTCAGGTATGAAGTTCTCCATGGAGAACCTGATGGAGGGCATCGCGGAGAGGGATGTTTCCGAAGGGACTGAACCCCCGGCAAAGAGGGCTCGCACTGAGGCGAGCCGGGTGCCTACGCCCACCTCCATTATTGCCCCTGGGGCGGCGACTCCTGCCTCCAGGCCACCTCGGGCCCGGGCGCCCGATGTCCCTGTTGTCGACCTCGACAGGGCTGGGGAAGAGAGGGGGCTGGAACCTCCTCGGGCGATGCCTGCTCCAGCCACTGCACCGGCCGCTTCCGTAGTGGCCACCAGGGTGGTGGCGGCTCCACGACGGCCGCACCGCTTGGCGAAGGGACGGCCGCCTTGCCTGCTGCCGACGCACCCATTCTCCCCCCAAGTCTCACCAACCGATGCTCCGTGATCCATGACCAGGGCCTCGCTGAGAGAGTCATGGAGTTCGCCAGCACCTCCCGGGGCCGCCGTCTGAAGGGCGGCCGGGACTACAATGAGGCGCTGCTTGGGATCCTCCCGTAGCTTTTTATGGTAAGTTCCGAGCTTGAACTCCTTAAAGTTCCTATTGGATCGTTCTAACTTCGTGTCTCTTTCGATGCAGATCATGACGGACATGCTGTTGCTGAGAAACTTCCTCGCCGGCTATGCCGAGAAGGAGGAGAAGCTCAGCAAACTCACAGCTAATGTCAAGGACCTCATGGAGAAAAGGGTCGAGCTGCGAGGGAATAACCAGGCTCTCCGAGCTGACCTGGTCCGCGCCGAGGGGTGCATCAAGGAGCTCGAGACCTCTCTATCGGAGGAGAGGATCTCGAACCAGCACTGCAATAAGGAGGACGCGACCAAGAAGACCCGCCTTAGGGCTCAGTCCGGTCACTGGAGCGTCGAGTAGAAGAAATCCTCAAGGAGCTGAGCGCAGCCAAGGAGAAGAACTCCTACGTCAACGGGCTGCTGGAGGCATCCAAGAGGGAGGTGCAGGAGGCCGTGCCGAAGTTCCGGGTCTCCGAGGAGTACGTCACTGAGGTGCGGGAGGCGACCATGGACTCCTTCTTGAAGGGGTTCCAGTATGCCGGGAGAAGGTTAGCTCCTTCTACCCCGAGCTCGACTTCAGCGGGGTCGTACTGGGTGGCAGGAGGCAGGAGCCCACCAAAGGAGCTTCGACGGTGGCCGGTGACGAGGTGGTGGCCCCAGAGCAACCCCAGTCGACGGTGCCGGTGGAGAGGGTGCCCCCTAGCCCTAGGAGGATGCGGTTGCGCCGAATTAGCTCCACAACGTTCTATTTTATTTTTGTGTTTTCTTTCTTTGGGATCTCCCGGCCTGTCGGGGCCCCTCTTGTATAAGGAGCTTTTATTTGCAATGAAATTATCTTTTCATTAACTCGTTCCTTCTATCTCTCTCTTTCTTTCTTTTCTCTTTTTTTTTTTTGCATCTTCCGGACTGAACCCCGATGCTAGCTACTGGGACTAAGTCCCATAGTGCGTTCCGAGCTGAACTCCGGAATTGCGTGGGTGAACTTAGTTCTGCCCCACCTTCCAGACCGAAGTCTGGGACTTCCGGACTGAACCCCAGGGCCGCAGGCTGGATCTGAGCCTTACACGGCTTGCCGAGCTATTCTCCGAGATTGCGTGGACGAATTTGGTTCTGCCCCGCCTTCCAAACCGAAGACCAGGACTTTTGGACTGAACCACGGGGCCACAGGCTAGATCTGAGCCTTGCACGGCTTGCCGAGCTGTTCTCCAGGATCGCGTGGGCGAATTTGATTCTGCCCCGCCTTTCAAACTGAAGTCCGGGACTTCCGGACTGAACCCCGAGGCCGTAGGCTGGATCTGAGCCTTGCGCGGCTTGCCGAGCTGTTCTCCATGATTTTGTGAGAGGGACATCGTGCCTTCGCGGGTCTTTTGCCATGTCCATGCTCGCTGAACTTAGAGCTGGATGGCCCTCACCCTACGAGATGAGAGCAAGCATTTGATAAAAAAGATTTCATTACAAAGTTCAAGGAGCCTTACACTATTGGTAATACATCCTCAAGTTTGAGGCATTCTAGGTCCGAGGGAACCGGGATCCGCCCAACTCCTCCAGGTAGTACGTCCCGTGAGGAAGTGCCTCCGCCACCCTATAAGGGCCTTCCCAGTTTGGGGAGAGCTTTCAGCACTTCCGTGGCTGGGAAGCTTCAGCACGGCGAAGCACCAAATCTCCCTAGCGGAAGGACTTCGGTCGCACTCTAGAGTTGTAGTATCTGGCCACTCGCTGCCGGTAGGTAGCCATCCGAACTCGAGCCATGTCCCTCGTTTCTTCAAGGAGGTCCAGGTTTAGCAGCATCCTGGCAGGGTTCTCCGTCTTGTCGTACTGCTCCATGCACAGGGTCGGTAAGCTGAGCTCAACTGGGATAATCGCTTCTGCTCCGAAGACAAGGTTGAACTGGATCTCATCCGTAGCCATCCTTGGGGTAGTGTGATATGCCCAAAGGATGCTCGGGAGCTCTTCCGCCCACCTACCCTTGGCCTGGTCTAGTCTTGTCCGGAGGCCTTGCAAGATGGTCCTATTTGTTACCTCGGCTTCTCCGTTTGTCTGAGGATGCGCAACCGAAGTGAAACGATGGTGGATGCCGATGTCGCTGCAAAACTCCTTGAACTCTCGACAATTGAATTGACGTCCGTTGTCGTGATAATAGTGTGCGGTAGGCCAAAGCGATAAATAATTGACTTCCAAAGGAACTTGGTGATGTTTGCCTCCATGATCCAGGCCAAGGTTTTGCCTCGACCCACTTCGTGAAATAGTCGATGGCCACGATCAAGAATTTCCGTTGCCCGGACACCGAGAAAAAAGGTCCTAGGAGATCCAAGCCCCATTGAGCGAACGGCCATGGGACGGAGAGCTGGGAGAGTGGAGCAGCGGGCTGACATTGCACCACGGCGTGCCGCTGACACCGGTTGCACCTCTTCACGAAGTTAGCTGTGTCTTCTTTCATTGTCTCCCAGAAGTAACCTTGATGGAGGGCCTTGTACGCTAGTGTCCTGCTCCCCACGTGGTTCCCACAAACGCCCTCGTGGATCTCTTGGAGCGCGAGTGCGGCCTCTGCGGGTCTTAGACACTTGAGGAGCAGGTAGGAGTAGGACCTCCGATACAGTATCCCATCCATTAAGACGAACCGTGCGACCTTCCTCTTAATGAGGCCAGCCACCATGCGATCCTCCGACAGGATGCCATCGGTGATGTACTCGATATACTTGTCCATCCAGTTGGGCTCTTGGTTGACTTGCTGGATCTCCATGGGTGTCTCGTAGCTCGGGGCCTTGAGGTGCTCGATGTAAGCGTGGCCCAACGATGAGTCCGGCAGGGTTGTAAGGCGGGAGAGTGCGTCTGCACGAGCGTTTTCCCCGCGAGGTATATGGGAGATGCTGAAACGCCGAAATCCTGCCATGCTCGTTCTTACGAGCTCCAGGTACTTTGCTATTTGGGGGTCTCACGCCCCATACTCCCCCGAGATCTGCCCGGCTACCAGGTGCGAGTCGGTGAAGACATTGAGGTTGGCCATGCCCAACTCGCGGGACACTCTCAGCCCTGCGAGGAGTGCTTCATACTCCGCTTGATTATTAGTGGCAGCGAACTGGAAACGGAGTGCACATTCGGCGACAACTCCTTCGTCGTTGGAGAGGATGAGTCCGGCACCACTCCCCCTAGAGTTCGAGGCTCCATCTACATGAAGGATCTAGACGTCTTCCTCTGGTCCTGGCTTTGGCTGCCAGTCTTGAAGGCTCTTTTCTGCCCCCTCGCCCAGACCTGCACACTCGACCAAGAAATCAACGAGTACTTGTGATGCGGCAAGCATATGATTAATGTTTTGAATATGGTTTGTAGAGCAATGAAACCTAATTACACTAGCATTGTACTCATCATAATAAGACTTAAGGATTATAAGAAATGGGATTTTTACTTGATTAGACACAATCCTAAACTAAGAAGGAAGAAGATCTAGACAATAGGGGCTAATGATTGTGGACTTACCTTGATGAGCTTTCCAACCTTCTTTTGATTCATACCTTGAAACTACCAACACTCAAAACTGAAGAACCTGGATAACAGAGATCAGAACCCTAGACTTGGGGCTTCAGCTTGTTGGTTCTTTGTCAAGGTGAACCCGGTTCACAACTCAAAGACTTCGAAGGACCCTGCAATGAAGATCAAAGTTAAGGAAGAAGGATAAGAACATATAGAAGGGATGGGAGAATTTATGAACTAAGAACAGAAATTTGAGAAGATCTGGCTGACTCCAATGCCTTCACGTGAGCTTGGAAGATGCTTTGCTAGGGAAAAGAATGGCTTTGGCATGGAGGAAGAGGATGGGAAACTTTCACATAAGAAAAAAAAATACAAGACAACTTCTACTTCCAAAATTCAATTTCAATTTTCATTCATTCCCAAAATCAATCCCCTTTACAATGGGCGTCCAAGGCCTTTAATAGCCTCACAAAGCTAGCTTTTGAAATTTAAAAACTCCCCAAATTGAGGAGGATTACAAGGGGGGTTGGAGGATTTGGTGGAGAGTTTGGAGGAGATGGGGGGGGGGGTTGGAGGATTTGGTGGAGGATTTGGAGGGGTGTGGCCAACCTCCTTGAATTTGAATCTTCCTTGTTGGCACCAAAGAGTGATGAGGTGACTAGTGAGATGGCACCTGATGATGTGGCATGATGAGATGGTCTTCTACTTGGATAAGGAATGACATGTGGCACCAAGTGGTCCTAGTTGATGGTCTTTTTCTCTTGCTTGGTTGATGTGTCTTCTCTTCTTCATGTGGTCAAATTCTGGGATCCAGAATTTGAGTCTTGTTGCTGGCTTTCATTGCTTTAAGACTTGATTAACTTGTTGGAGTGAAGTTTCTTTCGGTTTCTGGTGTCCACACCAATTCTCCTGGGGTGGGCAGAACTCGACCCAGTCGAGTATGGTTCAGTTTTGCCCTGGTAATGCTCGAACAAGTCTGGGTTAAGTCTTTGCATGTCCTCTCGAGTAATCCAAGAGTTGACGGACTCAGGTCGACCCTGCCATTGAACCAGGTATCGCTGATACTCCTTATTCATGGTAGTAATGGTCTTGTCATCCAGGATTCTCTCAATCCTCTCTCTCCGCTCAGGTAGGGTTGGTGGTGGACACTCAGAAATATGTTCACTCTCAATGAAAGTTTCTGGCCCAAAAGGCTCACTAGGTATTAGTACTGGTTCTTTGTATTCTACTAGGTTTGAAACATTAAAGGTTGTACTGATACCCATATCAGGTGGAAGTTCCAAAACATATGCATTAGGCCCTATTTTCTTTAAGATCTTGAAAGTTCCCACTCCGCGAGCATGCAGCTTCTTTATGGTTCCAGAGGAGAACCGTTCAGGGTTGAGCCTAATCATCGCATAATCCCCTTCACAGAATTCTTTAGCCCTCTTATGTGAGTCAGCTAAGTGTTTATAAGTTTCATTGCTCAGGTTGATCTTATTATTGATTTCTTTATGCAGATTTGTGACATGCTGTGCAAAAGACTCAGCAGACTCAGAAACTTACACAAGCACTTACGAAATGCAAACTGAACTAGGCATCCTTATTGAGAGGAATTTTATTGGACTCTCTAAGGCCTAAACCTAACATATTAATGACTCTCTAGGTTTGACCCTGCTCTGGCATGCACATGAGAATTTACCATGGGTTCCTAGCAAATGCCATAAGGTTTTCCAAAAGTAGGTAGCAAAAGGAATAGGCCTTAAAAGCTCATGCATCCTAGTAATCTCATCAAAATGAAACTTAATGGCTCTAAAATTATGATAGGAATCCGAGACTTGGGATAATTTAGGATAATCTTGAAACAGACCTTGGTTACTCATGATGACCTTAAGATTAGAATTTTGATCTACAGGCGGGATGCTTCTAGGTAGTTGAAGGTCATCAGGAAAGTCTTCTAAAATAATGATTGGATTCTTCTCAGGTACCTGAAGGAGTTCTTGTGTCGAAGCTAAAGTATTGGGTTCTTCCTGAGGGCATTGTCTTACGGGAACCAAGTCCTCACTAAATTTTGGTTGTTCTGATGTTTCAGGACTAGGCTCAATAATCTTTTCTTTACCAAAGGTTTCCTAAGGTAAGGTACTAAAGTTGTTCTCTTCACAGTCTTCCCCTTCATATTCATCTATTAAACTTATGTTAGTCTCATACACATATTTACTAGATTCAGATTTGCCTTCTTCCTTCCCTAGCCCTTCAGTTTGAGGATACCCTAAGTCTTGGGTATTAATGAACTCAACTTGTACTTCAGGGTTCTTACTCCTATCATTCATATGAGCTAATGGGATAGTAGGAGTTGGTTGGTCTAAGGGAAATTGTTTTGCCAGAGTTTGGTTCAATTAGGCCATTAGATCATTTAGGCCTTTCAGCATGGTTTCAAGATTCGGTCCATGGCTACACTGGACTGGGCTTGGATTGGTGAATATGGTATCCCTGCTCTAGTTGTCATGCATGCAAATGGACTCAAGTTCGAGCTAAGGTTTCCTAGACCTAGAGCATAAATTAGAAGTCTAATTAAGTGAACCAACTAGCTAGTAGTACTTATGGGACTTAGCCAGGTAGGTGGAGGGGAGTGAAGGTCCCTGATTGCCAACCTTAGACACCAATCTGAGATTGGCCAGGTAGGCAGACCAAATCACAAGCCCTGATGCACCAATCTAGACACCAAGCCAGTAAGCACACACCAATTAGCTGACACAATTAACTTGACCCTAACCTGAACCCAACTTGTTGGTGTCCCTAACCCACTAGGGCAATTAACGTTCTACTCAATTTTAATTAACGGACTGGGATCGATATGCTGGGTGGTGATTTTTGGACTAGGGACAGGTGATGAAACCCTGACTCTATGTCAAATTGATGCCCTTAATTTGATTTCTCATGAGATGAATGAAATGCAAAGGTGTTGCAGAAGTGTGTTGCAGTTTGAAAGTGGTGTGGAAAACGTGATGAAAAAAATGTCCAAAAATTCTGAAAGATTCACAGAGGATTTCTAACTTATATGTTTCAATACTACTCTAAGCAGATCCTACAAATGAAGATAAATAAAAAGGACAGAGCAGAACCTTAATGACAGTGTCGAACTGCAAAAATTCTCATTTTTTTTATATTTTTTTCTGATGATGAAATTTAATATGGTGATAACAGACTTAAGAAGGAACAAGAAAAAAAATATTTTAATAAAAAATTAGTGACTTGCCTTTGGAGCTGCAGACGGATTACAGTAAATATATGCAAATTTTCAGAAAACAGAACCTAATCAAACAAGTGCAATGGCTTACCCAAACTTCAATCTAAAAAATTCACGTCCGGCCAGGGGCTCATTATTCCCATGGGTCGTGACAGTGTACTGGAGTACACCCGCTTAGGAGGCGTGAATTTTAGATCTTGCTTGGATTTAAAGAGAACTATTCTACCCTAATGCAACCATGCTCTGATACCAATTTGATGCGGCAAGCATATGATTAATGTTTTGAATATGGTTTGTAGAGCAATGAAACCTAATTACACTAGCATTGTACTCATCATAATAAGACTTAAGGATTATAAGAAATGGGATTTTTACTTGATTAGACACAATCCTAAACTAAGAAGGAAGAAGATCTAGACAATAGGGGCTAATAATTGTGGACTTACCTTGATGAGCTTTCCAAGCTTCTTTTGATTCATACCTTGAAACTACCAACACTCAAAACTGAAGAACCTGGATAACAGAGATCAGAACCCTGGACTTGGGGCTTCAGCTTGTTGGTTCTTTGTCAAGGTGAACCCGGTTCATAACTCAAAGACTTCGAAGGACCCTGTAATGAAGATCAAAGTTAAGGAAGAAGGATAAGAACATATAGAAGGGATGAGAGAATTTCTGAACTAAGAACAGAAATTTGAGAAGACCTGGCTGACTCCAATGCCTTCACGTGAGCTTGGAAGATGCTTTGCTAGGGGAAAAGAATGGCTTTGGCATGGAGGAAGAGGATGGGAAACTTTCACATAAGGAAAAAAAAATACAAGACAACTTCTACTTCCAAAATTCAATTTCAATTTTCATTCATTCCCAAAATCAATCCCCTTTACAATGGGCGTCCAAGGCCTTTAATAGCCTCACAAAGCTAGCTTTTGAAATTTAAAAACTCCCCAAATTGAGGAGGATTACAAGGGGGGTTGGAGGATTTGGTGGAGAGTTTGGAGGGATGGGGGGGGTTGGAGGATTTGGTGGAGGATTTGGAGGGGTGTGGCCAACCTCCTTGAATTTGAATCTTCTTTGTTGGCACCAAAGAGTGATGAGGTGACTAGTGAGGTGGCGCCTGATGACGTGGCATGATGAGATGGTCTTCTACTTGGATAAGGAATGACATGTGGCGCCAAGTGGTCCTAGTTGATGATCTTTTTCTCTTGCTTGGTTGATGTGTCTTCTCTTCTTCATGTGGTCAAATTCTGGGGTCCAGAATTTGAGTCTTGTTGCTGGCTTTCATTGCTTTAAGACTTGATTAACTTGTTGGAGTGAAGTTTCTTTCGGTTTCTGGTGTCCACACCAACCTGTGCCTTCATGGCCGACCTCAGCCTGTAGTGATGTCGAACTCACTGAGCTTAAGTGCCCACTTCGCCAGGCGCCCAGATTTATCAGGTCGGCTAAGCACCGCTTTCAGCGACTGATCCGTCAGGACAGCAATGAGGTGTGCTTGAAAGTAAGGTCTGAGATGCTGAGCGGACATGATTAGTGCAAAAATCAGTTTCTCAGACCTGGAATACCTGAGCTCCGCATCGTGGAGGAGTTTGCTTAGGTAATACACCGATCTTTGCATTCCCTTGTCATCAATCCGAACCAGGACCGAACTAACTGCCTCCGGGGTGACCGCCAGGTACAGGAGGAGCTCCTCTCCTTCTTCGGGCCTGGAAAGCAGCGGCGGGGATGCTAGTGTCCTCTTTAGCTCGTCGAACACCTCCTGGCACTCCTCCGTCCAGGTAAAGTCGTTCATCTTTCTCAGCACCTTAAAAAAGGGCTGGCAGCGATCAGCGGACCTCGAGATAAATCGACTCAGGGCGGCTATCCGGCCGGTGAGTCGCTGCACTTGCTTCTTGGAGGTGGGTTGCTCCATGTCCAGGATAGCCTGGACCTTCTCCGGGTTGGCTTCTATCTCCCTTTGGGATACCATGAACCCTAGAAACTTTCCGGCGGACATGTCGAAAGCGCACTTCGCCGGGTTCAATTTCATCTTGTGAAACTGGAGGTTACCGAAGGTCTCCGCCAGGTCGCCGACATGGTCTGAAGGGGGCTTGCTCATTACCAGTATATCATCCATGTACACCTGCATGTTGTGGCCAATCTGGTCTTTGAAGACTTTGTTGACCAACCGTTGGTACGTAGCCTCGGCGTTCTTGAGGCCAATGGCATCATCTTGTAACAGTAGGTTTCGCGGGCGGTGATGAAAGCAGTGTGCTCCTCGTCCTCCGAGTGCATTCGGATTTGGTTGTTCCCGGAGAAGGCATCCATGAAAGAGAGGAGGCGATGCCCTGAAGTGGTGTCCACGAGCTGGTCGATCTTTGGAAGAGGAAAACTGTCCTTTGGGCAAGCTCGATTGAGGTCAGTGTAGTCCACGCAGATCCTCCACTTGCCGTTGCTCTTCTTCACCATAACCATGTTCGCCAGTCAACTGGGATACTGTACCTCCCGTACAAAGCCGACGACGAGAAGCTTCTCCACTTCTTCATTGATGGCCTTCTGCCTCTTCGCAGCAAAACTCCTCTTCTTCTGGTGGACAGGACGGCACCTTGGATCAATATTCAACCGGTGGGTGATGACTTCTGAGGGGATACCTGGCATGTCAACAGCGGACCAGGCGGTCACATCAACGTTTGCCCGGAGGAAGTCTAGCAAATGGGCCCGCTCTTCTTCGGGAGCTAGGCTCCTATCTGCACTATCTTCTGAGGGTCCGAACCGAGAAGATACGTCAACAGGCGCTCCACGGGCCCTCCTCTAGGATCTTTCTCTCTTAGGTCGAGGTCGTCGACATCAGAGCCGAGCTCAACGCTCCGGGCCCCCGGGATCATCTGCAGGCAATGCTAAACGGGCTGGGCCATCCCTCTCATTACTCCCGTCCCAAAGGTGGTAGGGAACTGCACCAGCAACCTCTTAGTGAAAATGACAGCGTCCAGCTGGTTGAGCCCTGGACGGTCGAGGATGGCATTATAAGGTGATGGGAGCTTGACGACGGTAAACGTCATCATGACCGTACTCTGCTGAGGTGGGGATCCGGCAGTGACAGGGAGAGTGATCTCTCCTTCGACCCCCACCGAATCTCCGGTGAAGCCCACGAGAGGGGTATGCGGTTTTAATTGATCATGAGACAGATTCATTCGGGAGAAAGCATCGTAAAAAAGCACGTCAGTAGAGCTCCCACTATCCACCATAATGCGATGTACAGGATGTTTCGCGATGGTCATCTCGACTACCACTGCATCATTGTTTATATTTTCATTTTTATTCTTCTTTTCAAAGGGGAGTACATTCTCTGGGTCTCCCGCCTCCCGGGCTCTCTTCGTCGCACGCCCGATCCCCAAGGCGATCATGCCCACTGACTTCTCCGTTGGGCGGTTGTCAATTACAGGGACAGGGGGAAGGGCTGCGAGCGGCTGTCCCTTCGCCGGGGCTTCGTTCCTCACGAGTTTCATGAGGTAGCCTCTCTTGATCAGTTCCTCAATCTCCCGCTTCAGATTGCGGCACTCCTCCCTGCCGTGGCGGCGCTCGTGGTGAAATTGACAATATTTTATCTTGTCAATGATGTTCCTTGGGTTCTGAGGAGGAGGTCGGTGGAGGTAGTGCTCACCCTCAATCTCCATGAGGATCTTCGTTCTAGGAGCGAGGAGAGGGGTGAGCGTTCTCTTCGAGGCAACACCGTTCTTCGGCTTCAGGCCTGGACGAAATCTGCAGGTGGTCCAGGCCTCCGGGTCCCAGGGACATCCCTTGGGGCAGGCTTCTTTGAAGGCTTCCCGTCCAACTCTCGCCTGGTGCAATCGGCCTCCTCCGCTCAGATGTACTTGTGGACACGGAGGAGGAGCTCAGAGTATGTCTTGGGGGGCTTTTTATCCAGAAATATGTCAGACGGGAGGTCTTGAGCCCGTGCTTCAACGCCAGCATGGCGACAGGCTCGTCCAGACTATAGATTTCCAAGGCGGCGATCTTGAAGCGGGTAATGTAGTCCTGCAGCAGCTCCTGGTCCTGTTGGCGGATAGAGAAGAGGCTATCCACTTCTCTTGGCACCTTCCGGCAAGCGTCGAAGTGTGCTACAAACTTTCCTTCCAGTTGATGGAAGGAGCTGATAGATTCTGGCTCGAGGCGGGTGAACCAAACTCGAGTAGCCTTCCAGAGGGTGGCTGGGAAGGCAATGCATAGAAGAGCGTCCATCGCTCCCTGGGCCCTAATGAGAGCCTTATAGCTCTCTAAATGGTCCAAGGGATCGGTGGTCCCATTATAGAGATCCACCTGAGACATGCAGAATCGACTCGGGATCGTTCCTCTTGGATTTTCTGGGAGAAGGGTGGTTGGGCATTGTAGCCCGCTGGATCTGTTGGGGAGCTCTGTATGTCGGCAAAGTGGTGGCCAAACTCCGCCAACTTGCGCTCGTGCTCCTCCAGGCACCTCTCGGCCTGGCGCCTGATGGCCTCGTCGATGGAATCTTCCATCGAGGCCGCTGGAGAAGGGGGTGCCGATCGGCATCAGCGAAGGTTCTTACCCCGATGACGCCTGCTGCGCCGCACTACTTCGGCATCGTTGATCGAGGATCGACTCTCGTGATCCATCGAACTGGAGTAGTTCCTCTTTGCGGGAGTCTGGTGGCTCCTGCAGGGGTTGGAAACTACTCGCGAATGGGAGGGCCTGCCTTGGATGGAGCGCAAGCTTCCGCGGGGGTCCCTGGCTGGGGCTGAGGGGCCAGGGAGCGCTGCTGGTACTGCAGTTGCCGCACAGCAGTGGTCAAAGTTTGAAGCTGCTGGACGACAGCTGCGAAAGGACCATCCACCGGGGATGGCTGCGGAGGAGGAGGTGGACCAGGAAGTTCCCTCTCCGGGCTATGCGGCCCTTGAGGAGAAGAAACTTCTCCCGCTCGACTAGCGGATGCTTCGCATCCACGCGTCACCATCATGGTCAGAGCGCACTTTCGCCCACGGAGGGGTTATTGTTCAGCCCCCCTACCTGGCGCGCCAATCTGTTATTGTTCTGCCCCCCTACCTAACTCTTGCCAATCTGTTGCCGATCTCACCGCGGTGGCCTATAACTCTTGAGCTAGCACCGGTCTCGGACTCTCTCACCTCGAGATCTCCAACCTCCCAGACCTGCAAAACAAAGTCAGAGACCCTGGCCGGGGGTTCCGACGAGGCCACTCCGACAGTCAAGTTAGAGAGCGGCAAATGGAACAGATCCCCTAAGGCGGGTTCCCAAAGGATTCCCGTGCTTAGAGGAGATGTAAACGAAAGAAGTGTGGGGAAGAGGGGAGTTGAAGCCCGGCTTCCTGTGCTGGGTTCACCGAGCTCACACCTGAGGACTTCTTGAGGCCTCCCAGAATCGTTCTCTTAGTATTTTTCTCTCTCTTTCGACCTACCTTTCCGCTCGTTTTTACCATCCCTTTTATATCATCGAACTGCCCTCAGCTCGCATTCCTTTCAGGGGGCTCCCTGAGACCTCTGGACCTTCTCCTCCCCCTTCTTCTTCGGGTCCAGGAGCTAAGTGGCCAGACAGCCTCGTCCGTAGTGTGTCACGAAAGGGGAAAGACTGGTGAGGCTTTGGGCCGAGCACGGGAGCTCTCCTTTCGAGGCGTTGACCGTGGGCTTCCAGCCGTTTCAGGCTCCTGCCCATAAGGATTTCGTTCCTTGGTTACGGGGCCCCGTTTGACAAGTGTAAACGAGATTTTGTGTGTCACTGCAGGCCGTACTAGCGCCCCCTACGGGGCGCGGTGCGCGCCGGCTCTAGTGGCGAACTTGCAACCCGTGCCTCTGCTTCTCCGAGGCTTTGCAGAGTAGGGCTGACCTTGGTCGAGGTGGACCCGTCACGGGGAGCCACCTCGGGACTTTGGTCGAGGTGGACCCGCGGGTGCCAGCTGGCGAAGGAGAGGAGGCTCGACTTTCGATCGAGGTGGACCCGTCTTCGACTTGCCAGTCTGGCGAAGGAGCAAGAGGGCCCGGCTCGACCTTCAGCCGAGGTGGACCCGTCTTGGGGTGCCACCTAGCTAGGGAGCGAGGGGCTGCCAGCTTCGGTCGAGGTGGACCCCTCCTAGGTGGACACCTGGCAAAGTGGTAGAGAGAGGCTCGACTTCTACCGAGGTGGACCCGTCTTCGGGTGCCAGTTGGCGAAAGAGCAGAGGGCCCGGCTTGACCTCGACCGAGGTGGACCCGTCTTGGGGTGCCACCTGGCGAGGGAGAGAGGGGCTGCCAGCTTCGGCCGAGGTGGACCCCTCCTCGGTGGACACCTGGCGGAGTGGCAGGGAGGTTTTCGACTTCGACCGAGGTGGACTCGTCTTCGGGTGCCACCTGGTGAAGGAGCAGGAGGGCCCGACTCGACCTCAACAGAGGTGGACCCATCTTGGAGTGCCACCTGGCGAGGAAGCGAGGCGCGCCAGCTTTGGCCGAGGTGGACCCCTCCTGGGTGGACACCTGGCGGAGTGGCAGAGAGAGGCTCAACTTCAACCGAGGTGGACCCGTCTTCGGGTGCCACCTAGCGAAGGAGCAGGAGGGCCCGGCTTGACCTCGACAGAGGTGGACCCGTCTTGCGGCTTGGCGAGGGAGCGAGAGGCCGCCAACTTCGGTCGAGGTGGACCCCTCCTAGGTGGACACCTGGCGGAGTGGCAGGGAGGTGCTCGACTTCGACCGAGGTGGACCCATCTTCGGGTACCACCTGGTGAAGGAGCAGGAGGGCCCGGCTCGACCTTGATAGAGGTGGACCCGTCTTGGGGTGCCACCTGGCGAGGGAGCGAGGGGCCGCTAGCTTCGACTGAGGTGGACCCCTCCTGGGTGGACACCTAGTGGAGTGGCAGAGAGAGGCTCGACTTTGGCCGAGATGGACCCGTCTTGGGGTGCCACCTGGCAAAGGAGTAGGAGGGCCCAGCTCGACCTCGGTCGAGGTGGACCCATCTTGGGGTGCCACCTGGCGAGGGAGCGAGGGACCACCAGCTTCGGTCGAGGTGGACCCCTCCTGGGTGGACACCTGGCGAAGTGGTAGGGAGGTGCTCGACTTCGATCGAGGTGGACCCATCTTCGGGTGCCACCTGGCGAAGGAGCAGGAGGGCCCGGCTCGACCTCGGCAGAGGTGGACCCGTCTTGGGGTGCCACCTTGGCGAGGGAGCGAGGGGCCGCCAGCTTCGATCGAGGTGGACCCCTCCTGGGTGGACACCTGGCGGAGTGGCAGAGAGAGGCTCGGCTTCGACTGAGGTGGACCCATCTTCGGGTACCACCTGGCGAAGGAGCAGGAGGGCCCGGCTCGACCTCGGTAGAGGTGGACCCGTCTTGGGGTGCCACCTAGCGAGGGAGCGAGGGGCCGCCAGCTTCGGCCGAGGTGGACCCTTCCTGGGTGGACACCTCGACTTCGGTCGAGGTGGACACGTCTTCGGGTGCCACCTGGCGAAGGAGTAGGAGGGCCCGGCTCGACCTCGACAGAGGTGGACCCGCCTTGGGGTGCCACCTGGCGAGGGAGCGAGGGGCCGCCAGCTTCGATCGAGGTGGACTCCTCCTGGGTGGACATCTGGCGGAGTGGCAGAGAGAGGCTCGACTTCGGTCGAGGTGGACCCGTCTTCGGGTGCCACCTGGTGAAGGAGCAGGAGCACTTCTTCCTTCATAGGGGATGTTTTGAAAGAAAAAATCCACGTGGTTCTGACCGTGTCCAGCTAGACCTGACACGCGCCCCACGTCAGCAATGTAGCCATATCAAAAGTAATCAGTTATCTAATACCTCCGATTTTGAACAAAATTTTTCTAAGTATGTCATCGGACATATATGAACTCTCATTTAGAAAGAAATTTTTCTAAGTATGAAGTCATTGGACCCCTTTCAATAAGGATGTTGACCTGGTAGATAAGCGATCTACCATTATATGTCAGTCGACCTTAGAGCATCGTTCGACTCTTATATTATGGTCGGCCTCCGTGCGGTGATCGGCCTTTGGGAATAGTTCAGATATATACAGCCTCACCAGCCTGTGGGCTTATTCTGGCCTTTAGTGACTTGACGTGCTTGGTTTTAGTGAGGGATTGCCCCCTTTTTCTCTTTTTTTTTTTTTTATGGAGAGAGAGAAAGAGGTATTATCCAATAATGACGAACTTCGACTTTTGGTGACAGTTTTAACCCACCATTAGTGGGGTGAACTGCCTTTGCCAGATGTCTCATTT
This sequence comes from Areca catechu, assembly GCA_021397845.1. Taxonomy (NCBI): domain Eukaryota; kingdom Viridiplantae; phylum Streptophyta; class Magnoliopsida; order Arecales; family Arecaceae; genus Areca; species Areca catechu. The sequence continues at coordinate 158,433,812 of CM038049.1, read as the reverse complement.
TCATTGGTGGAAAAATTATCATGGTGCTGTGCCGATCGAAATCATTGAAGCTGCATGACTTCGAAATCTGATCGGTCGTGATCTTTTTATTTCTCCTAACTGCCTTCTCACGAACCAAAGTTGTCACCTCGACTCCTGTTGGTTGGAATGTACACACGTGGCATGATCAAAGGGATGTTTAAGAGTTGAACGAGAAATCCAGGCTATCAGCACCTCCTATATAAGAGGTCTTTATCTCCGAGAGGTAAATATTTTTTTCCATTAGCATCTTCATCTTTTGAGCAGCCTTTTATCTCGGTTCTTCCCTTCTGCCAGTTCTTTCATCCCTTCTTAACTAACAAAGTTTGATTCTCCTTTTCCTTCATGGACGCCAAGATGAAGCTAGATGTTGGAAGGCTCCGACAGGCCGTCAAGAAGAGGGCGACCACAGAACCTTTAAGGAGATCGCAACGAAGGGGTATAAAGATGACCCACGCTTCTCCAAAGGTTCCCGTCGGGGACAATACCCCCATAATTGTGGAGTCCACTTTGGATGAGGATAATGTTCCTCCATCGAAATGTTCTTCAAAAAAAGTGTTGGCAGATTTCTCATTAGAGCAACTGCACACATCCGTTAAGCAGTCGATGGCGCCGTCTGCCCCTGAGCCATCTAAGGAGCCCAGCCAGAAGGATAAGGGTAAGGCTCCTATGATTGAGACAACATCCAAGCCACAAGCCGAACCAGAACCACCAGTTGATGAAGAAAAAGGCTTCGAGCGCTTTAATGTATATGCTGCTGACACCGATCTTGATAATCCAAGACTGGCTAAGACCCTGCTGAAGGCCAACATTCTTTGGAAGGATTGGGAAATGATAAGAAAACATGACTGGAGGACATTTTTACCTCCATCTACCCCAAAACATGGTAGGTTGAAATCGTCTTCAAGATTTCCTTTTACAGGTTTTTGTCATTGCTGCTAACTTTATCCTTATTTTTCTTGGCAGTTCATCCATGAAATCTCTCTGATAGAGGAGAGCATCTGTGGATTCACCAACCTCAACAAAGGTCTTCAGGACCAGTTGGCATCGACTAAGGCAAAGAAAGAAGTGGTCGAGGAACTTTGAGCAGCCACGGAACAGAAACTGGACCAGGCCACTACTGTTAATCTTTCATTAGAGAAAGACTTGAAGGTGGCTCAAGTGAATATGACCAAACTCGTGGTTGATCTAAAAAAAAGGAGAAAGCTGCATTCGATCGAAGTAATAATAGAAGACAATCTCTAAAATTTTGAAGAGGTCATGGCCCAGAGGGCCGAACTGGAGAATAAGGTCACTAACCTTGAGCAGATGGTGGAATCAATCAAACAAAGGGCAGAGCTAGCCAACGAAATGCCCTTCACGCCATCGATGAATATATGAAATCCAAGGCCTTCGATGACGAGATCAATAAAGTGGGAGTGGAGAGTTATAACATTGGCTTTCAGGACTGCCTGAAGAAAGTCAAGAAAATATATCCGGACTTAGACATCTCCACCATTACTATTGCTGGCATTGATATTGACGAGGAAGATGGAGCAAAAGAACCAACCAAAGATATGCCAGCTCCGACAATCGAAGAAGTATCCATCCCAGAAGCAATCATTCCTGCTCCAACTTCTGGATCGGCCAAAGAAAAATAATCTCGATGTATGCAGTTTTCTTTTTTCTTTGTCTGTCCATGCAAATCAACTTTCTTTCAGAAATATGTAAAGAATTTTTCTAGATGAATGAAACTTTTCTTTTATTTAATGAGCACCCTTTATTGAATGCACTTTGAATTTTTTCTAAGTATGGATTGGTCGGTATGATAGAAGATGAATCAGAGCATTTCCATGAGAAACTTTAGGATTCCTTACTGACTTCGATTGATCTTATCTTTGTCGTAGACTGAAGAGTCTAATCTTGCTGATACAATAGACAAGTTAGGTCCGTTTGCTGGTGCTTGTCAGCAATATATAGGTATGGTGGGCTAATTAGGCCTATCTTTATACTTTGTTGAATTAACCGTTAGAGCAGACTGATTAAGCCCATCTCTTGTGCTTTTCAAGATAAGGCAGGCTTGTCAGGCCCATCTTTGCACTCATCAAATTTACCGTTAGCGTAGGCTGATTAGGTCATCCTTGTGCATTTCATTGATAATAAGGTAGGCTGGTCAGGCCTGCCTTTGCACTCATCAGATTTACCATTAGGGTAGGCCGATTAGGCCGTCCTTGTGCATTTCATTAATAATAAGATAGGTTGGTCAGGCCAACCTTTGATTGGACACTTCGTTGAGGCCATCCAAAGAAATATTTTTTATTGATAGTACTTGTAAAGATTTTCTACATTCCTTGGCTGAGGTAATAGGGAACCGTCTAGAGTTTCAAGCCGATAAGCTCCTAGGCGTACGACTTCTTTGATCCGATAAGGTCCCTCCCAGTTAGGAGAGAATTTGCCTTGTTTCGTTGGCTTGGATACTTCAGACCTTCATAATACCAGGTCTTCGAGTCGGAAGGTTCGTGCCTTCATCCTGAAGTTGTAGTATTTGGCGATCTTTTTTCGGTATGTAACCATCTTCATCTGAGCCTAAATTTTGGTACTTTGGAGTAGATCTAGGTCTGCTCTACAGCGCTCCAGATTTTCAGGTTCTTTGAAGTGGTCAATCCTTAGGGATTGTAAGGTGACTTCCACTGGAAGAACCGCTTCGATGCCGTAGGCTAAGTTGAACAAAGACTCCCCGGTAGTCGTTCTGGGGGTTGTTCGGTATGCCCAAAGGACATAGTTTAGTTCTTCATCCCATAGCCCCTTGGCATCGTTTAGCCTGATCTTTAGACCATGGAGAATCATCCTGTTGGTTACTTTGACTTCTCCAGTTAATTTGATGATGAAGCATGACTATCCTTCCATCGGTCAATCTTTGGTTAGATAGTTTGGCTTCTTCCACAATCCTCTTAGGGGCAATAGCTTCAGTTCGGGGTTCCTGGATTCTGACATACTTTTCCAAGTATCCCCTTTTGATCAGGTCTTCTATCTTATCCTTGAGTTGGATGCATTCTTCAATGTTGTGGCCATGGTCCCAGTGGAATCGACATTATTTGTTTTTGTTCCTTAATACAGGGAGTGCCTTCATGGGATGCAGCCTTTGCAGGTAGCTTTCCTTCTCTATTTTCATTAGGATCTTCTCCCTTGGAAGAGAGAGAGGAGTGTATGAGACGAATCTACTGCCCAGTTGCTTGGGTTTGAGATTGCATCGTTGAGCCGGTGTGTCGTTGCTAGAGGGTACGGGTGGAATCGATCCTTTGTTGCTCTTTTTCTTGGAGATTGACCTCCCTTCAGTTAAATGTCAGCTCGCTGTTTGCTCTTCAGCCATCGTGTATTTTTGAGCTCTTGTCAGTAGCTCAACGTAGCTCGTAGAAAACTTCTTGTCCAAGGAGAAGGTAAACCGAGATGATCGAAGACCTTTTTTCATAGCAACATAGCCATATATTCATTGAGATCAGGGATCTCAAGGGTGGCGGAGTTGAATCTGGTGACATAATCTTCGAGACTCCCCTTCATTCTTGATAGAACATGGGATCAAGGAGATTAGAGGAGACCAAGCTCTAGCATGACAATATTACATAACAACCCTTTAGGAAGCTAAAATCCTAGAAGCTCTTCCCATCATAGGGTTGGATGCTCGAGACAAGCTAGCCGACCAGCATGGTGAACCTGTTGAAGACCTCATCTCAATCCCACTTGAAGAAGGAAATGACAACCGGATGGTTTGGATTGGGTCACACTTGAACAAGGTAATTAAGCACCACCTTGTTATCTTTTAATAGGAGATCACTGATATCTTCACCTAAATAGCCACCGACATGCCAGGCATAATCCCCGAGATAATGATGCATTGGTTGAATGTCGATCCCATATACTGATCACTTTCAAGCAGAAAAAGAAAAGCTTTGTCCAGGAGCAGCAAAAGGTGATAGCCATGAAAATGGACAAGCTTGCCAACACTGGGTTCATCAAGGAAGTGACTTATCCAAACTGGCTCATGAATATGGTATTCGTTAAGAAGGTGAATGAAAAATGATGGATTTGCATAGACTTTACCAACCTTAACAAAGTATGCCCAAAGAACAGCTATCCATTACTTATGATCGATCAATTGGTAAATGCAATCTCAAGCCATGAGCTACTTACCATCATAGATGCTTTCTCCAACTACAATCAAATCCATGTAGAGCCCGAGGATGAAGAAAAGATTGCTTTTACTATTGACCAAGATATTTTTTATTATAGAGTCATGCCTTTTGGCCTAAAGAATGTATGCACAACCTATCAGTGGTTGGTAAATAAAATCTTCAAAGATGAGATCGGAAGGAATTTGGAGGTATATATAGATGATATGTTGGTCAAGAGCTACCTCAATGGATCACATCGGTGACCTTAGGAAGACCTTTGCTACCCTTCATTGATTCCAAATAAAGTTGAGAACCTGAGTAAATATGCCTTCAAAGTGACCTTCAAAAAATTTCTCGATTTCATGGTATCATGATGAGGCATCAAAGCCAATCTCGAGAAAATATGAGCTATGTAGGAGATGAGCCCATTGAGGACAATAAAAGAGATCCAATGCCTCACAAAGAAAATAGTTGCTTTGAATCGATTGTCTCTAGTTCGGCCGAATAAATGAAAAGTTGAAACTTGAGAATATTAATCAAATGGCAAATGTACTACACTTCAAAAGTTTAGTTGGTGGTTTGATTTATCTGATACATACTCAACTAGATATTGCATCTCCGTTGGTGTTGTTTCTAGGTTTATATATATTTCCTCGAAGCATCATCATGGTGCAATGAAAATGATATTACATTATACTGCTAGAACAGTAGATTATGGGATGTGGTATTCTCAAGTGACTAACTTTAAATCTACTAGCTTTACTGGCATTCATTGGGTAAACTATTTGAAAATAGAAAAGGCACTTCAGAAAGCATTTTCAACTTAGAATTTAAGCTATCACTTCGAGCTCAAAGAAGCAAGCAACAATAGCATTATCATCATTCAAGGTAGAGTACGTTGGCATAGCTTCTTGGGCATGTCAAGCATCATGGCTAAGGAGACTACTTGTAAATCTTCATCAAAAGCAAAGAGTAACTAAATTTTTTATAACAATAAAGTTGCACTTGTAATGACAAAAATCCTAATCTTCATGGAAGAACAAAGCATATAGACATTCGGTATCATTTCATTCAAAACTTAGTAGCAAGAGGGATAATGGCTTTGAAGTTGTGCAACATAGGTGAGCAAGTGGTAGTCATTCTCACCAAATCACTCTCCCGTGAAAAACATGCATACTTTAGATTATAGCTTGGTGTAACTTTAAATGAATGGGAAGTGTTGAAATGTGATTCAAAATTACAACTTATGCTATGGTTTTATCAAATCATAGTATGACTAGGTTATGGTTAGTTTGCTTGTGTCCAGGTTATTTTTTTTCTTCTCATCTAGTACCAGATTTTTCTGATTATGGGTAAGTACTTCTCAATTTAGTTGAGAGATTATAGGATTTAGTCAAGTCAAGTGATGTAATTATAATCCTATATATATATAGGCATATTGAATCTTGTAAATGAAGCATTTTAGTATTATTATATTCTCTTCCACAAAAATTATTCCTTGCTCTCTCCTCGTAGCAGAAGTTGAGCTTCTATCTTCTCTTTTATAGTTTTGATCATTATCCCAACACTTCCAAGACCATCGTGCTTGAACAGTGCCTGATTTTGATACTTGGTCATCAACCATGTTGAACCCTGGAATTTGAATGGCTACATATTTATTTCATTGTCTATGTGCATTATAGATTGACATAAAGGTAGTGTTTGGTTGCCGTATTCCATCAAGAATAAGCCTTTATTCTAGGAATAAAATCCAAACAGCTACGAAAATCAAGGTGGGCCACCCTGAAATTGGTATTCCGGTCAATGAATTTTAATTCTGGAATTGGTATTCCATGGTAGACCATAGAATACCTTATTCAATTGCTCTTTGTTCCCCTGACATGGAGGGGTAATGTCTGTCATTTCTTTACTAGGGTTTGCTTGGGCAGAAATCCCATCTACCCCGTCTTTCTCCCTAGAACCCGATCCCTTGAGCATGAAAGAATGAATTTTTCATTCTTTTCCTTTTGCTACCCATATCTTGTTCCCTTTATTTTTCTAATTAGGGTTTCTCCTTTGCCACCCCCTGTGCATCTCTGTTTGATCGATAAGTTTTAACATCTTTGTTGATTAGGGTTTTCACTTTGTTGTCCATCTCTTGCAACTCGTCTTTCATGATTAGGATTTCCCTCAAACTCATTTCCCCTCCACTATCGTAATAACCATCCATGCTAAACAAACCTCCAAGATTACCATGATCTCAAGTTCACTCCCTCTTCTTAAGCTCCCTGCATTTGATCACATATTGCTATTTAATTAGATTAAAACCCTAGTTTTCCTTCCATCTAGCAATCTACATTTGAGTGAAAAGGTGTTGGTCATTTAAACAATACTCTACCAATGGATAGGAAAGCCAACATGGTATTGCTCAAGTATATAAGCTCAATCAACCCTCTAAAGCAAAAGTATTTTTTCCTTAGTTTTTCCAAGTTTGTTTTTCTTTGTAATTTTTTTAATCAATGATATAATGATCTTTGATGGTGAGTTAGTGGGTGTTTTTTGACCGGGACCTTTTGCTTGGATAGAAGGCTATCTTGTATTTTGGTTTCCAAATTGAGAACTTGATATAGGAATGATAGCATAGGGGTTTGGCTTTGTTCGAAGTTATATTGTTGTAGATTACGTAAAAGAGTTTTTGGTCTATTTTTCATTTTTTTATATTTAATTCTAATGTTATCTCTTTGAGGGAAATAAGATTATATTAAAGCTTTCATTAATTTTTGATGTAGAACGAAAGAGGAGATGAGGCGATGCGGAAGTAAACTAAGACTAACTTTTTTTTTTTTTCTCTTTTTTTTTTATATTTTCAGAAGTCGGCTTTGACTCAAAGGAAAGTTAAACTAAATTGAAAGAAACTATGTAATAATTGAAAGCACAATTTAAAGAAACCAGGTTATCAGAGTAGTTCAGAAGTAAAGGATCGCTGGGGGTTGAGAAACTCCCAGACCTAGGGTTTCGCTCTGAACTTTCAACAGGACAGAAGTAAAGAGAAGAGAAGGTTACAGACCAGGCAGTGATCTTCACAGAGTTTAGTGGAAGGACTCTCTTAAGCAGATTGTTGATCCCCGGATTCAGATATCTTCACAATGGATCCTCCAATACTGGTCCTTTGGCAGAGTTGGCTTCTCCTGAACTCAAGATCTGGGAAAGAAGAAGAACAATTTATGGAACCAGATACTCAAGGAAGGATTTACCAGATAGAAGAACTTGAAAGTTGATGTTGCTGAAGTCCTGATTCTCTTGGATGCTGATCTGGCTTCCTCTGGGATTTGCTCCGTATTCGAAGCAGCCGAACTGGACCTGGATGCTGGTGGTCGGCCTCCACTTGGAGAGAGAGGCCGTGAGAGATGGGGGTAGGCTAGGGTTTGGTGGAAAGAAGAGGATGATGGGCGGCTAGGGTTTTGGAGTTGAAGTGGCTAACCTAGGGTTTAGGGGTTGGAGATCTCACACCTCCTCAAGGTTCCTAGGTGATGCGGCAAGCATATGATTAATGTTTTGAATATGGTGTTTGTAGAGAAATGAAACCTAATTACACTTAGCATTGTACTCATCTTAATAAGATTTAAGGATTACATGAAAAGGGACTATTACATGATTAGACACAACTCTAAAAATAAGAAGGAAGAAGATCTAGACAATAGGGACTAATGATTGAGGACTTACCTTGATGAGTTTTCCAACCTTCCTATGATTCAAAACTTGAAACTACTGATGCTCTGGACTGGAGAACTTGGATAACAGTGATCAGAACCCTTGGACTTAGGCTTCAGCTTGTTGGTTCATTGTCAAGGGGAACCCTGTTCACAACTCAAGGACTTCGAAGGACCCTACAATGAAGATCAAAGTTAAGGTTGAAGGATGCAAACATAAAGAATGGATGGGAGAACTTGTGAACAAAGAAAAGATAGTTGAGAAGATCTGGCCGACTCCAATGCCTTTTCCTTGAGCTTGGATGATGAATTTCTAGGGAAGAGAGTGGCTTTGGGCATGGAAAGAAGAAGATAGGAAACTTCACACATAAAACTCAAGACAACTTCACTTCAACTTCATTCATTTTCAAAATCAATCTCTTTTACAATGGGCATCCAAGGCTTTTAATAGCCTCACAAAGCTAGCTTTTGAAATTTAAAAAACTCCCCAAATCGAGGAGGATTACAAGGGGGGTTGGAGGATTTGGTAGAGAGTTTGGAGGGATATGGGGGGGGTTGGAGGATTTGGTGGAGGACTTGGAGGGATGTGGCCAACCTCCTTGAATTTGAATCTCCCTTGTTGGCACCCAAAGGGTGATGAGGTGGCTGGTGAAGTTGCACCTGATGACATGGCATGGTGAGGTGGCTTCTACTTGGATAAGAATGACATGTGGCGCCCAGTGGTCCTAGTTGATGGTCATTTTCTCTTGCTTGGTTGATGTGTCTTCTCTTCTTCATGTGGTCAAATTCTGGGGTCTAGAATTTGAGTCTTGTTGCTGGCTTTCATGGCTTTAAGACTTGATTAGACTTAACTCAACTGAATTAGACTTAACTCAACTGAACTGACTTGACTGACCTAGACTTTAAAACTTGAAATGGACTTACAAGAAATGAAATTTTAAAAGTAATTACAGGACTCAATAAACACTCTTGATTTGAAACTCAAAATTAATTACAGGACTCTTGAAAAGGAAATGACTCTTAAAAATAAATATTTTTGAACTAAAGGATACAAGGTAACCTAATTATCTTCGATGCAAATTGGGATAAGGCTAACCTTGTTGAAGTGAAGTTTCTTTCGGATTCTGGTGTCCACACCAATTCTCCTGGGGTGGGCAGAACTCGACCCAGTCGAGTATGGTTCAGTTTAGCCCTGGTAATGCTCGAACAAGTCTAGGTTAAGTCTTTGCAGGTCCTCTCGAGTAATCCAAGAGTTGTCGGACTCAGGTCAACCTTGGCATTGAACCAGGTATCGCTGATAGTCCTTATTCCTGGTAGTAATGATCTTGTCATCCAGGATTCTCTCAATCCTCTCTCTCTGCTCAGGTAAGGTTGGTGGTGGACACTCGGAAATATGTTCACTCTCAATGAAAGTTTCTGGCTCAAAAGGCTCACTAGGTATTAGTAGTGGTTCTTTGTATTCTACTAGGTCTGAAATATTGAAGGTTGTACTAACACACATATCAGGTTGAAGTTCCAAAACATATGCATTATGCCTATTTTCTTTAAGATCTTGAAAGGTCCCGCTCCACGGGCATGCAGCTTCTTTATGGTTCCAGGGGGAAACCGTTCAGGGTTGAGCCTAATCATCACATAATCCCCTTCACAGAATTCTTTAGCCCTCTTATGTGAGTCAGCTAAGTGTTTATAAGTTTCATTGCTCAGGTTGATCTTTTACTGATTTCTTTATGCAGATTTGTGACATGCTGTGCAAAAGACTCAGCAGACTCAGAAACTTATACAAGCACTTACGAAATACAGACTGAACTAGGCATCTTTATTGAGAGGAATTTTATTGGACTCTCTAGGGCCTAAACCTAACAGATTAATGACTCTCTAGGTTTGACCCTGGTCTGGTATGCACATGAGAATTTACCATGGGTTCCTAGCAAATGCCATAAGGTTTTTCAAAAGTAGGTAGCAAAAGGAATAGGCTTTAAAGGCTCATGCAACCTAGTAATCTCATCAAAATGAAACTTTATGGCTCTAAAATTAGGATAAGACTTAAGGAAGGCAGGAAATAGGAATCCGAGTGTTACATCCGTGACAGTGACGTGGCCAGGCTCAGGTATCGCCGAATGCGAACGAGCCACGTGTGAGTTTTCCCGCCAGAATCAGCGCCATGCCCTTAAAGCTGGGGTCGGCAAGATCGTGCCGCCCGACGATTATCCGAGAGCAGACCGCCCAGGCCGAGGTCGAGCTCGGCGCGGGGTTCCTCCACCGACTCATCTGCCCCGCGCGCGAAGGAGACGACCCAAGTGAGGTTGGCCGAGGTCGGCCGACCCCTCGCCTTGCGCCAGGTGGCCACCCGGAGACGGGTCCACCTCGGCCGAAGCCAGGCGGCCTCCTGCCGCCTTGCCAGGTGTCCACCCAGGAGGGGTCCACCTAGTGCGAGGTCGGCCGACCCTTCGCCTTGCGCCAGGTGGCCACCCGGAGATGGGTCCACCTCGGCCGAAGCCAGGCGACCTCCTGCCGCCTCGCCAGGTGTCCACCCGGAGGGGTCCACCTAGTGCGAGGTCGGCCGACCCTTCGCCTTGCGCCAGGTGGCCACCCGGAGACGGGCCCACCTCGGCCGAAGCCAGGCGACCCTCTGCCGCCTCGCCAGGTGTCCACCCAGGAGGGGTCCACCTAGTGCGAGGTCGGCCGACCCTTCGCCTTGCGCCAGGTGGCCACCCGGAGACGGGCCCACCTCGGTCGAAGCCAGGCGACCCTCTGCCGCCTCGCCAGGTGTCCACCCAGGAGGGGTCCACCTAGTGCGAGGTCGGCCGACCCTTCGCCTTGCGCCAGGTGGCCACCCGGAGACGGGCCCACCTCGGCCGAAGCCAGGCGACCCTCTGCCGCCTCGCCAGGTGTCCACCCAGGAGGGGTCCACCTAAGCCGAGGTCGGCCGATCCCTCGCCTCTCGCCAATTGGTCCCCGGAGATAGGTCCAACTCAGCCGAGGCCAGACCGATCGTACGGAGAGGCCCCCGGGGAAAGCGACGGGTCCCGAGGCCATCCCTCGGGCCGTACCGACCCCAGACGGCGTCCCGTACGGAGGGCGGCGGCACGCGGAACGTCACTTACATTGGCCCGGCAGGTCCCGCGGTCGAGAGACCCGATCCTGACGGAACAGGGCCCGTAAACGGATAGCGCCCACGCCCGGGGAAAAGAGCACCCTCACGAAGCCCGAGGCCTGACGACTTGCCGCTCTGCCAGCACCGCCTTCCCTCTTTTTTCTCTTCTGTCCTTGCCTTTTTCCTGCTGGGCCCGGCGGACGAGGTCGGAAAGCCGCCTGGCCTCCTTCACCAAAAAGGGAAAAGAAAGGAAGACAGGGAGGAGGAGTTTTCGAGGGAGAAAAGGACAAGCGCACGACGGAGGGAGATAAAGAGGGAAGGATCCAAAGACTGCAAGGTAAGCCAACGAGCCTGGGGACAAGAAGGAAAGACCGGCATAAGGCCTCGCTGGGAGGAAGAAAACCAGGGATCCCGAGAAGGGAATACTGGACGCGAGCTCGGCGGGCAGGCCCAGCGAGATTCCGGTCCCCGCGCTTTCCCTTCACCAGTTAACTCTCCAAACCTGAGACCCTCCAGGGGGCCTGGGAGGGAGAGTCTGTTCCTCCACGTCGTCTACTGACTTGACCGTCGGAGCCCCCTCGCCGGAATCCCCGGCCAGGGTCCTCTAACCCCTTTGTTGCAGGCTTCTCGCAGGAAGGGAGGCTCCTTTGCCAGGCGGTCAGGGAGGATCGGCTGATCCTCTGCACGGGCGCGGCGACGAGGACGGCAACAGATTGGCGCGCCAGGTAGGGGGGCAGGGCACTAACCCCCAGTGGGAACTAGCTTTTTGCAGGTATCACGCTCTCTAGCAATGGTGGTCACTCGTGGTCGCGAGGCGTCCACCAGCCGAGTGGGAGAAGCCCACTCCCCGCCAGGGGGCCACACCCCCGAACGGGAGCTTCCGCTCCCCCTCCTCTTCTGCAGCAGCCTACCCCGACGGACGGATCCCTTGCGGCCGTCGTCCAGCAGCTGCAGACCTTGACCTCAGCGGTCCGACAGCTCCAGCATCAGCAACGGTCCCTGGCCACTCAGCCGCAGCCAGGGACCCCCGCGGCCCGGGTCGCGGGACAGCGTGGGAGCCTGCGCTCAATCCAGGGCAGGCCATCCCATCCGCAAGCCGTCTCCAACCCCCGAGGGAGCCGCCAAGCTCCCCCGAAGAGAAACTATTCCGGCTCGGAGGATCACGAGAGTCGATCCCCGGCCGATGGGGCCGAAACGGCGCATCACAGCAAGCGACGCCGGGTCCAGACCTCGCGCCGAGACCGATCGGCGCCCCCCTCACCTGCAGTCTCGGTGGAAGACTCCACCGACGAAGCCATCAGGCGCCAGGCCGAAAGGCGCCTAGAGGAACACGAGCGCAAGTTGGCGGAGTTCGCCCGACGATTCGCCGACCTGCAGAACTCGTCAGCCGACCCGGCGGGCTACGACTCCCGCCCCCCTTTCTCCGAAGAGATCCAGGCGGAACCAATCCCGAAACGATTCCGCATGCCGCAGGTGGACCCCTACGACGGGACCACCGACCCCCTGGACCACCTGGAGGGTTATAAAGCCCTCATGAGGGTCCAGGGTGCCACCGACGCCCTTCTGTGCATCACCTTCCCTGCAACCCTTCGGAAGGCCGCCCGAGTCTGGTTCGCCCGTCTCGAGCCCGGATCCATTCGCTCCTTCCAGCAGCTGGAAGGAAAGTTTGTGGCGCATTTCGACGCTTGTCGAAAGGTGCCAAGGGAGGTGGACAGCCTCTTCTCCGTCCGCCAGCAGGACCAGGAGCTGCTCCGTGACTACATCGCCCGGTTTAAGACCGCGGCCCTGGAGATCTACAGCTTGGACGAGCCCGTCGCTATGCTGGCTCTAAAGCGCGGGCTCAAGACATCCCGCCTGACCTATTCCCTGGACAAGAAGCCGCCCAGGACGTATTCCGAGCTCCTCCTCCGCGCCCACAAGTACATCCGAGCAGAGGAGGCCGACCGCACCCGTCGAGAGCTGGACGGGAAGATTTTGAAGAAGTCGACCCCGAGGGACGCCCCGGGAGCTCGGAGGCCCGGGCCACCAGCCGACCCTCGCCCGAACCCAAGGCCGAGGGCCGAGTCTGCCCCCGAGCGGAGGTACACCCCTCTCCTCGCACCTCGAGCCAAAATCCTTATGGAAATCGAGGGCGAGCGTTATCTCCGCCGACCTCCACCTCAGAACCCGAGGGCAGCCCGAGACAAATCAAAGTACTGCCAATTCCACCGCGAGCACGGGCATGACACGGAGGAGTGCCGCCACCTGAAGCGGGAGATCGAGGAGCTGATCGGGAGGGGATACCTCCGGAAGTTTGTCAAGAACGAGGCTCCCTCCGAAAAGCAGCCGCTCGCGGCCTTGCCACCTGTCCCTGCGATCGACAACCGGCCAACAGAGAGGCCCGTGGCATGATCTCACGCGGATCTGGCCGAGCAAGAAGAGAGCCCGGAAACCCCGGAGAATGTAATCCCTCCAAAGGAGGGAACTTAGCGGCAATGTAAACGATGATGCCGTGGTGGTCGAGATGACCATCGCGAAACACCCTGTACATCGAATCATGGTGGATAGTGGAAGCTCGGCCGATGTACTTTTTTATGATGCTTTCTCTCGGATGAACTTGTCTCTCGACCAGCTAAAGCCAGTGCACACCCCACTGGTAGGTTTTACAGGGGACTCCGTCGGAGTCGAAGGGGAAATCACTCTCCCAGTTACCGCCGGATCCCCGCCTCGGCAGACGACCATCATGGTAACTTTCACTGTAGTCAAGCTCCCTTCGCCTTACAACGCCATTCTTGGGCGTCCCGGGCTCAACCGACTAGACGCCACTATCTCCACAAGGAGACTGCTGGTGCAGTTCCCCACGCCTTTCGGGTTCGGGGAAATGAAGGGGACGATCCAGCCAGTCCCGCTCTGCCTGCAGACAATCCCGGCATCAAGGGCGCAGAGCTCGCCCGCGAGGTCGAGGACCTCGACCTAAGAGAAAAGGAACCCAGGGGAGGGCCCGTAGAGCGCCTGCTCTCCTTTCCCCTTGGTTCAGACCCCCTGAAGACGGTGCAAGTCGGGGCCCAGCTCCCCGAAGAGGAGCGAACCCGCCTGCTGGAGTTCCTCCGTGCCAACGCCGATGTGTTCGCCTGGTCGGCGGTCGACATGCCGGGTATTCCGCCCGAGATTATCATGCACAGCCTGAACGTGGACCCAGGCAGCCGCCCGGTCCGCCAGAAGAAGAGAAGCTTTGCCATGGAGAGGCAGAAGGCGATCGACGAGGAGGTAGAGAAACTTCTCGCCGCCGGTTTCGTCCGAGAAGTCCAATACCCCAGCTGGTTAGCAAATGTGGTCATGGTAAAGAAGAGCAGCGGTAAGTGGAGGATCTGCGTGGACTACACCGACCTCAATCGAGCTTGCCCGAAGGACAGCTTCCCTCTGCCAAAGATCGACCAGCTGGTCGACACCACCTCGGGACACCGTCTCCTGTCATTCATGGACGCTTTCTCCGGATACAACCAGATCCGGATGAATCCGGAGGACGAAGAGCGTACCGCCTTCATAACTGACCGCGGGACTTTCTGTTACAGGATGATGCCCTTCGGCCTCAAGAACGCGGGGGCGACGTACCAACGTCTGGTCAATAAAGTCTTCAAAGACCAGATAGGCCGCAACATGCAGGTGTACGTGGACGACATGCTGGTAATGAGCAAACTTGACTCGGACCACGTAGCCGACCTGGCAGAGACGTTCGGCAACCTCCGGCGCCACCAGATGAAGCTGAATCCGGCGAAGTGCGCCTTCGGGGTCTCCGCCGGAAAGTTCCTAGGGTTCATGGTGACCCAGAGAGGAATCGAGGCCAACCCGGAGAAGGTCCAGGCCATCCTGGACATGGAGCAGCCAGCCTCCAAGAAACAAGTGCAGCAGCTGACCGGTCGGGTTGCGGCCCTTAGCCGTTTTATTTCCAGGTCGGCGGACCGCTGCCGTCCCTTCTTCAAGGTGCTGAGGAAGATGAACGGTTTCGCCTGGACCGAGAATGCCAGCAGGCCTTCGAGGAGTTGAAGAAGACGCTCGCATCACCACCTCTGCTGTCCAGGCCCGAGGAAGGGGAGGAGCTTACCCTCTACTTGGCCGTTACCCCGGAGGCCGTCAGCTCTGTCCTGGTCCGAACCGACGACCACGGGATCCAGCGACCGTGTACTACTATACAGCAAACTCCTCCGGGACGCGGAGCTCAGGTATTCCCGGCCCGAGAAACTCGTTTTTGCGCTAATAGTGTCTGCCCAGCGTCTCAGGCCCTATTTCCAAGCGCATCCCATCGCCGTCTTGACGGATCAACCGCTGAAAGCGGTGCTCAGCCGACCCGACACCTCGGGGCGATTGGCCAAATGGGCACTGAAACTCAGCGAGTTCGACATTACATACCGACCGAGGTCGGCAATGAAGGCACAGGTGCTGGCCGACTTCTTGGTCGAATGCGCAGGTTGGGCAAGGAGCCCGAGGAGGACTCTTCGGCCCAGCCGATGGAGGTCGGCACCAACGAGCCCGGAGAGGACGCTTGGATCCTCCATGTGGACGGAGCCTCAAACTCCGGAGGGAGCGGAGCTGGGCTCATCCTTGCCAACGGCGACGGAGTCGTCGCCGAATGTGCGCTCCGTTTCCAGTTCCCCGCGACAAACAATCAAGCGGAGTACGAGGCGCTTCTCGCCGGACTCAGGGTCTCCCGCGAGCTGGGCGTGACCAACCTCAGAGCTTTCACTGACTCCCAGCTCGTGGCGGGGCAGGTGTCCGGGGAGTACGTCGCTCACGACCCCCAGATGGCAAGTATTTGGAGCTCGTCAAGGCGGGCGCGTCCAAGTTCCGCGCTTCAACATCTTCCATATCCCCCGCAGGGAGAACGCCCGCGCGGATGCTCTCTCTCGATTGGCGACTCTGCCGGACACAATGCTGGGACGCGCTCATGTGGAGCGACTCGAAGTCCCAAGCCTCGAAGCACCGGCGGGGTCCATCAGGTCAGCCAGGAGCCCGGCTGGATGGACAAGTACGCCGCGTACATCACCGACGGCATTCTGCCGGAAGACCGAGACGCGGCTCGCCTCATCAGGAAGAAGGCCGTGCGGTTTGTCCTGATGGACGGGCAGCTGTATCGAAGGTCCTACTCTTATCCCCTCCTCAAGTGCATTGGACCCGCAGAAGCCAAGCTTGTGCTCCAGGAGATTCACGAAGGCATCTGTGGGAACCACGTGGGGGGCAGGGCATTGGCATACAAGGCCCTTCGTCAAGGCTACTTCTGGGAGACGATGAAGGAGGACGCCGCCGACTTCGTGAAGAAATGCGACCGGTGCCAGCGCCACGCCACGGTACAGCGGCAACCCTCCAACCCGATCTCTCAGCTCTCAGCCCCCTGGCCATTCGCCCAGTGGGGAATGGACCTTCTGGCCCATTCCCGCCGGCATCCGGCCAGCGGAAGTTCCTGATAGTGGCCATCGACTACTTCACAAAGTGGGTCGAAGCCGAACCCTTGGCAAGAATCACCGAAGCAAACGTCGCCAATTCTTCTGGAAGTCCATCGTCTGCCGCTTCGGCCTCCCCCACACCGTGGTCACCGACAACGGACGCCAGTTCGACTGTCGAGAGTTCGAGGATTTCTGCAACGACCTCGGCATCAAACATCGCTTCACCTCGGTGGCGCACCCCCAGACCAACGGGGAGGCTGAGGTCAAAACAGGACCATTCTTCAGGGCCTCCGCACGCGGCTAGACCAAGCCAAGGGCAGGTGGGCCGACGAGCTTCCCAGCGTTCTTTGGGCATACCACACCACTCCAAGGACGGCTACCGACGAAACCCCATTCAACCTCGTCTTCGGGGCCGAGGCAGTCATCCCGATCGAGCTCAGCATACCCACGCTGCGCGTGGAACAATACGACGAGACAGAAAACCCGGCCAGGATGATGCTCAACCTAGACCTCCTCGAAGAAACAAGGGACAAGGCCCGAATCCGAATGGCGGCATACCGGCAACGTGTAGCCAGATATTACAACTCCCGAGTACGGCCGAAGGTTTTTCGTCCCGGGGACTTGGTCCTCCGGCGTGCAGAAGCCTCCCAGCCACGAGAGTGCGGCAAGCTTTCACCCAACTGGGAAGGCCCTTATCGGGTAGCAGAAGCCCTCCCTCACGGGGCATGTTACTTGGAAGAGTTGGGAGGTGCCAGGTTCCCCCGGACATGGAACCCCTCGAACCTGAGAATGTACTACCAGTGATGTAAGGCTCCCAGTTCCTTTAACAAAGCTTCTTCGCTTCAAACATTCTTCTCTGACTTCAACAAAACCCGGAGCACAGCTCAGCAAGCCGCGCAAGGTTTGAGAAAGCCTGCGGCATCGAGCTCAGTCCGGAAGATCCTGGGCTTCGGCCTGGAAGGTGGCGTCGAACCAGTTCGCCCACGCAAGCCCGGAGCACAGCTCAGCAAGCCGCGCAAGGTTTGAGAAAGCCTGCGGCATCGAGCTCAGTCCGGAAGATCCTGGGCTTCGGCCTGGAAGGTGGCGCCGAATCCGTTCGCCCACGCAAGCCCGGAGCACAGCTCAGCAAGCCGCGCAAGGTTTGAGAAAGCCTGCGGCATCGAGCTCAGTCCGGAAGATCCTGGGCTTCGGCCTGGAAGGTGGCGCCGAACCAGTTCGCCCACGCAAGCCCGGAGCACAGCTCAGCAAGCCGCGCAAGGTTTGAGAAAGCCTGCGGCATCGAGCTCAGTCCGGAAGATCCTGGGCTTCGGCCTGGAAGGTGGCGCCGAATCCGCTTCGCCCACGCAAGCCCGGAGCACAGCTCAGCAAGCCGCGCAAGGTTTGAGAAAGCCTGCGGCATCGAGCTCAGTCCGGAGGATCCCAGGTTTCGGCCCGGAAGATGGTGCAGAACTGTGTTGTCCGCGCAAGCATGAAGGCAGCCCAAAGTCGGACCTGCTCAGGATTCTTGCTTTGCCGCAACACGGTTTTGCAGACCCCGTCCTTCGATTTAGTATGGAAGAACCAGGCCCGCAGTTGTCTCAGGTATCCCAGACCGACATCTCAGGAACAAACAAACAAAAGAAGAAAAAGAGCCAAAGTTGATAGACAAATTTTTTAAAAAAGGAGTCTTCATTACAAGTGTTCAGTACAAACAGGGAGCTCCGACAGGCCGGAACTCCCCAAAAAAAAGAGAAAGACACAGAAAGCAAAAGTACAAGTCAACAGTCACTGGGGCGCAGGGTCGGCGCCGTCCGCCGGAGTGCGGGCGCCACCTCTTCAACCTCCACGACGACCGGCTCCGGGGCTGTGTCTGGGCCGCGGCGTCGTCGGTCGGAGTGCTGCAGGTGCCGCCTGAAGTGTCGCCTGGGTCGTGCCGGAGGCCCTGCCCTCGCTCCCCGGCTTCCTGCCGCCGACGACGACCGCACTCAGGTCCAGTTGGGGGAAGAAGGCCCCCACCTTTTCCCGGCACATCCGGAACCCCTTCAGGAAGGAGTCCACGGCGGCCTCCCGGACTTCCGACGTAAACTCGTCGGAAGCCCGGAATTTGGGGACGGCCTCCAGCGCTTCCCGCTTCGCCGCCTCCAGGAGCCCGTTGATGTACGAGCTCCGGTCCTTCGCCATGGCCGCCTCCCGCCGGGCCTCGTCCAGCTGACGCTCCAGGAACAGTGAGTGGGCCTGCAGGCGGGCCTTCTCCGCCGCGTCCTCCTCAGTGCGGCGCTGGTTGGAGGTCCGCTCCTCCGCCAAGGAGGCCTCCAGTTCCTTGTTCCGCTCCTCGGAACGCGCCAGGTCGGACTGGAGGGCCTGCTTCTCCGCTCGCAGCTCGGCCCCCTTGTCCACCAAGTCCTTCACGTCGGCCGCGAGTTTTCCAAGCTTCTGCTCCCGCTCGGAGTCCCGCTTGGCGTTCCCTACGAGGTAGTTCCTCAGTAGGAGGACGTCGTTCCCGATCTGCAAGGACAAAAGCAACATGTCAGTACCGAGGCAGGAGGCCTCGGATTGAAAGAGAAAAGAAGAGCTGAAGCTGAAGAACAGACTTACCGAGAAGAGCTGGGGCAGGATGCCGAGCAGCGCATCCGCGTAGTCCCGGCCGCCCCGAGCTCGGCGGTCCCGGGCGGTGGAAGCATACTCCATCACCCTCTCCGCCAGCCCTCGGTCGAGGATGACCGAGTCCCGGTGCGAGATTACCGGCTGGGCCCTTCGGGCCGTTCCCTGCGACGGCCGCCCCTTCTGCTGGAGCCGCAGCCGACGGACCGGTGGTCGCCACTGGCGGTGCCGTCGGACTGCTGGCCGGAATGGGCCCGGCGGTGGGCAGAGCGGCGGGCGCCGGAGCTCTCTCGGCTGCACCGCCAGGTCGTGGAGCCGAGGTGCCAAGGGCGCCGCCCTGAGGAGGTCTGGGCGGAGAAACTGCGGCGGCTAGGCCGGGCGCGGTCGCCGCTGCGACCTCCCGGCTCGTCTCCGTGCGAGCCCTCTTCGCCACGGGCTCGTCCACGTCAACGACCTCCCTCTGAGCAGCCCCTTCCAGCAAGTTCTCCAATGAAAACTTCATCCCTGCAAAGTGGAGAAATCAAAGGTTAGTTCAATCTTAAAAAGAGAGAGGGGGAAGGGCAGAATTTAATGCGGAGCCGAATCTCACCGGTCTCCCGGATGGGACTGATGCCGGCCTCAAAAGATTCTGCTCACAAAGCAGAACCTCGAGCGGCGGGACCACGTCACTCAGGAGCTGGGAGTAAGCCTCCTGGTCCGCGGACTCGACCCGAGAACTCCGGTTCGGCGACCGGTCCGGTTCGCTCCAGGCCCAGTCGACGTCGTCGACCGAGGCAAAGAAAAACCGGTTCTTCCATCCCTTAACCGAAGAAGGGAGGTCGAACCGGAGACACCTGGGCCGGGGTGAAATATACCACCAGCCGTCATCGGTGGAGCATTTCTTCAGGGTGAACAGGGACCTGAAGAGCGAGAAACGGGCAACGAACCCATGGAAATGACAGAAGACAATGAAGGAGAAGATGACCCGGATGGCATTAGGAGCCAGCTGGGCCGGGACGAGCCGGAAATGGCTGAGGAAGGAAGGAAGAAAGGATGAAGAGGGAAACGAAGACCCCCGAGGAGGAAGTCTTCGTAGAAGGCAATACGGCCGGGGCCACTCATGGTGACACGCTCCCCGGACCGCGGAGCAATAGATGGACAGATCCCGGGATGCCATAAGCATCCCGGAGCAGAGAAAGATCACCTTCGGTCATGGTGGAGGCATGACCGGAGGGACCGGCGGGAAGAAGCGGCGGAGCCGGGAGAGCAGCAAGAGCAGGAAGTGAACGGAGGGGCACGGCAGGTGCAACCGGGGGGACCGGATCCCCCTGGGGATGCCAATGGTGACACCCCCGGGTTGCAAACGCCGGCGGACCTCCTCTGGGATTACCTCCTCATCCGAGGAGGGAGAAGATGGAGTCCTCGGCCGGGATGGACCGGCCTCGTCCGGATTAGAAGAAACATGGCGACGGCGCGCCATGGAGAAGAAAAGAAGAAAAGGATTGAATGATCGAAGGAGAAGGAGGAGGGCTAGAGAAGAGGAAGACGCTTACCCAAAAATGCACAGGCGGGCGCAAGCAGCAGAAGTTGTTAGCCTGCAGCAAACCGCCCACGAAGCAAGGGAAAAGGCCTCGTTCTGGAAAGTCCCCTCCCTTTCAGACTCAGCCGGCAGCAGCCGTACCCATCATTCCGTCTCAGGCCACTGGATGGTCGCCACGTGGGCACACGCCCGACACCGACGCCTCGTTAGCAGAGTAACGGCCTCTGCCCCGAAGCGACGCATTGATTGCGGGCAAGTGGACGACGCGTGGCGACTCCCCATTGGTCTCCAGCCGCATCGAGCCACGACGAGTGAAGATCGTGCCAATTATGAAGCAAGATCTTCGCCTCCCCACGTCATGTCTGCAATTAATCCCGACGTTCCGTTCTACGATGCCCCGACGGAACGGCGGGCTGGGGGGCAACTGTTACATCCGTGACAGTGACGTGGCCAGGCTCAGGTATCGCCGAATGCGAACGAGCCACGTGTGAGTTTTCCCGCCAGAATCAGCGCCACGCCCTTAAAGCTGGGGTCGGCAAGATCGCGCCGCCCGACGATTATCCGAGAGCAGACCGCCCAGGCCGAGGTCGAGCTCGGCGCGGGGTTCCTCCACCGACTCATCTGCGCCCGCGCGCGAAGGAGACGACCCAAGTGAGGTCGGCCGAGGTCGGCCGACCCCTCGCCTTGCGCCAGGTGGCCACCCAGACGGGTCCACCTCGGCCGAAGCCAGGCGCCTCCTGCCGCCTCGCCAGGTGTCCACCCAGGAGGGGTCCACCTAGTGCGAGGTCGGCCGACCCCGCCTTGCGCAGGTGGCCACCCGGAGACGGTCCACCTCGGCCGAAGCCAGGCGACCTCCTGCCGCCTCGCCAGGTGTCCACCCAGGAGGGGTCCACCTAGTGCGAGGTCGGCCGACCCTTCGCCTTGCGCCAGGTGGCCACCCGGAGACGGGCCCACCTCGGCCGAAGCCAGGCGACCCTCTGCCGCCTCCTCGCCAGGTGTCCACCCAGGAGGGGTCCACCTAGTGCGAGGTCGGCCGACCCTTCGCCTTGCGCCAGGTGGCCACCCGAGACGGGCCCACCTCGCCGAAGCCAGGCGACCCTCTGCCGCCTCGCCAGGTGTCCACCCAGGAGGGGTCCACCTAGTGCGAGGTCGGCCGACCCTTCGCCTTGCGCCAGGTGGCCACCCGGAGACGGGCCCACCTCGGCCGAAGCCAGGCGACCCTCTGCCCCTCGCCAGGTGTCCACCCAGGGGGTCCACCTAAGCCGAGGTCGGCCGATCCCTCGCCTCTCGCCAATTGGTCCCCGGAGATAGGTCCAACTCAGCCGAGGCCAGACCGCTCGTACGGAGAGGCCCCCGGGGAAAGCGACGGGTCCCGAGGCCATCCCTCGGGCCGTACCGACCCCAGACGGCGTCCGTACGGAGGGCGGCGGCACGCGGAACGTCACTTACATTGGCCCGGCAGGTCCCGCGGTCGAGAGACCCGATCCTGACGGAACAGGGCCCGTAAACGGATAGCGCCCACGCCCGGGGAAAAGAGCACCCTCACGAAGCCCGAGGCCTGACGACTTGCCGCTCTGCCAGCGCCGCCTTCCCTCTTTTTCTCTTCTGTCCTTGCCTTTTTCCTGCTGGGCCCGGCGGACGAGGTCGGAAAGCCGCCTGGCCTCCTTCACCAAAAGGGAAAAGAAAGGAAGACAGGGAGGAGGAGTTTTCGAGGGAGAAAAGGACAAGCGCACGACGGAGGGAGATAAAGAGGGAAGGATCCAAAGACTGCAAGGTAAGCCAACGAGCCTGGGGACAAGAAGGAAAGACCGGCATAAGGCCTCGCTGGGAGGAAGAAAACCAGGGATCCCGAGAAGGGAATACTGGACGCGAGCTCGGCGGGCAGGCCCAGCCGAGATTCCGGTCCCCGGCGCTTTCCCTTCACCAGTTAACTCTCCAAACCTGAGACCCTCCAGGGGGCCTG
This sequence comes from Areca catechu, assembly GCA_021397845.1. NCBI lineage: Eukaryota > Viridiplantae > Streptophyta > Magnoliopsida > Arecales > Arecaceae > Areca > Areca catechu. The sequence goes on along the minus strand of CM038049.1, from coordinate 158,411,384 downwards.
GGAGGGAGAGTCTGTTCCTCCACGTCGTCTACTGACTTGACCGTCGGAGCCCCCTCGCCGGAATCCCCGGCCAGGGTCCTCTAACCCCTTTGTTGCAGGCTTCTCGCAGGAAGGGAGGCTCCTTTGCCAGGCGGTCAGGGAGGATCGGCTGATCCTCTGCACGGGCGCGGCGACGAGGACGGCAACACCGAGTCTTGGATAATTTTAGGAGAATCTTGAAACAGACCTTGGTTCCTCATGTACCTTAGATTTGAATTTGATCTACAGGCGGGATGCTTCTAGGTGTTGAGGTCATCAGGAAAGTCTTCAAAAATAGATTAGTTTCTTCTCAGGTACTGAATGGTTCTTGTGTCGAAGCTAAAGTATTGGGTTTTCTTCCTGAGGCTTGTCTTACGGGAACCAAGTCCCCTAGATTTTGGTTGTTCTGATGTTTCTACTAGGCTCAATAATCTTTTCTTTACCAAGGTTTCCTCAGTTCAGGTATAAAGTTGTGTCTCTTCACAAGTCTTCTCCCATCATATCATCTATAAACTTATGTTAGTCCATACACTATTTATAGGTTCAGACTTGCCTTCTTCCTTCCCTACCCTTCAGTTGAGGATACCCTAAGTCTTGAGTATTCATGAACTCAACTGTACTTCAGGGTTCTTACTCCTATCTTCATATGAGCTAATGGGAAGTAGGAGTTGGTTGTCTAAGGAAAATTGTTTAGCCGCATTTGGTTCAATTGGGCCATTAGATCATTTAGGCCTTTCAGCATGGTTTCAAGATTCGGGTCCATGGCATACTGGACTGGGCTTGGATTGGTGAATATGGTGTCCCTGCTCTAGTTGTCATGCATGCAATGGACTCAAGCTCGAGCTAAGGTTTCCTAGACCAAGAGCACAAATTAGAGGTCTATTAAGTGAACCAACTAGCTAGTAGTACTTATGGGACTTAGCCAGGTAGGTGGTGGAGAGTGAAGGTCCCTGATTGCCAACCTTAGACACCAATCTGAGATTGGCCAGGTAGGCAGACCAATCACAAGCCCTGATGCACCAATCCTAGACACCAAGCCAGTAAGCACACACCAATTAGCTGACACAGTTAACTTGACCCTAACCTGAACCCATTTGTTGGTGTCCCTAACCCACTAGGGCAATTAACGTTTTACTCAATTTTAATTAATGGGCTGGGATCGATATGCTGGTTGGTGATTTTTGGGCTAGGGACAGGTGATGAAATCCTGACCCTATGTCAAATTGATGCCCTTAATTTGATTTCTCATGAGATGAATGAATGCAAAGGTGCTGCAGAAGTGTGTTGCAGTTTGAAAGTGGTATGGAAAACATGATGAAAAAAATGTCCAAAAATTCTGAAAATTCACAGAGGACTCCTAACTTATATGTTTCAATGCATGTGAAAGAAATTTTAAAAATAAAATCTGTACTACTCTAAGAAGATCCTACAATTGAAGATAAATAAAAAGGACAGAACAGAACCTAATGACAGTGTCGAACTGCAAAAATTTTAATTTTTTTTATAATTTTTTTCTGATGATGAAATTTAATATGGTGATAACTAACTTAAAAAGGAATAGAAAAAAATATTTTAATAAAAAATTAGTGACTTTTCTTTGGATCTGCAGACGGATTACAGTAAATAGATGCAAATTTTCAGAAAACAGAACCTAATCAAACAAGTGCAATGGCTTACCCAAACTTCAATCTAAAAAACTCACGTCCGGCCAGGGCTCATTATTTCCATGGGTCGTGACAGTGTACTAGAGTACACCCGCTCAGGAGGCGTGAATTTTAGATCTTGCTTGGATTTAAAGAAAACTATTCTACCCTAATGCAACCATGCTCTGATACCAATTTGATGCGGCACACATATGATTAATGTTTTGAATATGGTGTTTGTAGAGCAATGAAACCTAATTACACTTAGCATTGTACTCATCTTAATAAGATTTAAGGATTACATGAAAAGGGACTATTACATGATTAGACACAACTCTAAAAATAAGAAGGAGAAGATCTAGACAATATGGGCTAATGATTGAGGACTTACCTTGATGAGTTTTCCAACCTTCCTATGATTCAAAACTTGAAACTACTGATGATGCTCTGGACTGGAGAACTTGGATAACAGTGATCAGAACCCTGGACTTGGGCTTCAGCTTGTTGGTTCATTGTCAAGGGGAACCCTGTTCACAACTCAAGGACTTCGAAGGACCCTACAATGAAGATCAAAATAAGGTTGAAGGATGCAACATAAAGAAGGGATGAGAGAACTTGTGAACAAAGAAAAGATAGTTGAGAAGATCTGGCCGACTCCAATGCCTTTGCCTTGAGCTTGGATGATGAATTTCTAGGGAAGAGAGTGGCTTTGGGCATGGAAGAAGATAGGAAAATTTCACACATAAAACTCAAGACAACTTCACTTCAAACTTCATTCATTTCCAAAATCAATCTCTTTTACAATGGGCGTCCAAGGCTTTTAATAGCCTCACAAAGCTAGCTTTTGAAATTTAAAAACTCCCTAAATCGAGGAGGATTACAAGGGGGGTTGGAGGATTTGGTGGAGAGTTTGGAGGATGTGGGGGGGGTTGGAGGATTTGGTGGAGGACTTGGAGGGATGTGGCCAACCTCCTTGAATTTGAATCTCCCTTGTTGGCACCCAAAGGTGATGAGGTGGCTGGTGAAGTTGCACCTGATGACGTGGCATGGTGAGGTGGCTTCTACTTGGATAAGAATGACATGTGGCGCCCAGTGGTCCTAGTTGATGGTCCTTTTCTCTTGCTTGGTTGATGTGTCTTCTCTTCTTCATGTGCAAATTCTGGGGTCTAGAATTTGAGTCTTGTTGCTGGCTTTCATGGCTTTAAGACTTGATTAGACTTAACTCAACTGAATTAGACTTAACTCGACTGAACTGACTTGACTGACCTAGACTTTAAAACTTGAAATGGACTTACAAGAAATGAAATTTTAATTACAGGACTCAATAACACTCTTGATTTGAAACTCAAAATTAATTACAGGACTCTTGAAAGGAAATGACTCTTAAAAATAAAATATTTTTGAACTAAAGGATACAAGGTAACCTAATTATCTTCGATCCAAATTGGGATAAGGCTAACCTTGTTGGAGTGAAGTTTCTTTCGGCTTCTGGTGTCCACACCACTAGGGAACCCAGATTTACTCCCTCACGGAGCTCAACACCTGGATGCAAGTGCGGAAGAGAGAAACACAAAGTTTGCTCACACATAAATTGGATTCATTCATCAGTTGTTTTCAAACTTACAAGAGGGGTTTATTTTATAAGACTTTACAAGAGGTCAAGGTTTTACATCTTCCCATGTGGGACTAATAGGATGGATCTTCAAATTAGGTTTGTAGAATCAATTTCTTCCCATATGGCCGGCCAAAGGTTCCATATTGTTGATTGATGGCTCCAAATGGTAAGTAGGTGGTGCCTCCTTGCCTTGTTCTTCAAGAAAAATTTTTTTCCTTCCATGGCTCAACTCTTTTGGACACCTCCTTTTCTTTCTCCCCAAGTCATGGCTCTTCCCAACTTTGCTTTAGGCTTTTTACGTATGGATTGGGCGCCCCCTTGAAGTGCTTCCCAAGAAATGCTTCTTCTTCTCCTTCCAGCTTGGCCTTTTAAGGTACATATGGGGCGCCTTCTTGATTTTGGCTTCAAGAAAACTTCTTGCTCCCTTGGGTGTGGGGACCAAGACACTAGGATGGAGATGTGGCACCCCCTGGACTCTGGCGTGTGGCTGGGAGTGTGGCACCCACTTACTTGAGCCTGGGAGAGAATGTGGCACCCTGGAGAAGACCTAGACCACTACTAGGACTTGTACTGAGTCAACATGACTCAACAAAATTTAATTGTAGGGAAATACATACTCAAACTAAAATTGAGTTGACCGAGTCAACCCTTATTATAAAACCATAAAACTCTAATTCTTCGGGCAAGGTCAATCAGAGATCCAGATGGAGCCCTGAAGTCTTCTTCAGAGTCTGGTGCCCGCACCAATTTTTACATATTCTCTCTTTCTATTTTTTGATTCTAAAATGTCATTTCTTAGGTGATATTTTGGTTCAGTGGATAAAGACTATGTTTTGATGTGGCTGGTATGATCACTAGTCCTTGATTCATAGTTTTCATAATTTTCAATTTTTTTATTATTTTTATGTTTTTTTTTTTTTGACAATGATGATGGGTTGCCTTTAGATTAAGCAAGGCTTTGAGATAAGGGTTTAACTATTTAATTAGTTTAATTATCTTGTAGCTGTGATGCTCTACTGACTTTACATTACTTCTCTAGAGCTTCATTTTTATATATATTTATCTTTTATTTTTGGCATTAGTGTTCTAATCACAGATGTTGTTGGATTTTATATGCAATGGTAGCCCCTTATTGGTCATGTATTGGTGACATCTTTTTCTTCGATAATTTTATTTGTCCTACATGTAGAATTTTCTTGTTATTTACCAATTTTGTATATATATTCAGTATGATATTAATTTTTTTGGTAATATTATTTTGGCAATGTTGTTGGGTTGCCTTATAATTGAGCATGGCTTGGAGATAAGGTTTTAACTATATGTATATTTTTTTAATCTTGTAGCCATGATGCTCTCCTGACTTTAATTTTGCATGTCCCGAACCATATTTGCATTGTTATTTATCTCCCATTTTTCGTATTTTCATTAGTAACCGTAAATGTTGTTTGATTTTGTTTGCATGCTTAGTCATGTTATTGTTGTAATCAATTATGCCTTATTCTTATATTTGGGAAGTTTGCATTTATGTAACTAAAATACCAAAAGTTCATATGATCAAAAATCTAATCATAAGAAAGTAGAATCATCATGCAGGAGGGCATCGAATTAGACTGATGCCCTTGATCTGGTTATGCTTGCCTTAATGAGATAAAAAATGACCAAGATAATTATCAAAATGGTACCTTTTCTCAAGAGACATGGAAGAGATGACAAATATATTTAATATATTTTTACTTGTCAAAGTGGCTACCTTTGGCGATGAATAAATATGGGATGAGGTTATCTCAGTCAATATTGTATAGTTGTTAATATCATAGCTATCAAGCATATCATCACATGACGATCCTTGTTTATTTGTATTCAATATAGGTAAACAAGAAGTATACTCACATTAATAGGTAAACAAGAAGTATACTCACATTAAGGATAATCCCTTCCCTATCTATGATGATATTGGTATTCTTTTCTCAAGGAGCATGGCTAGTGGTAGGCGCGAAGACACATCTATACTTTTTAAGGGTGTTTCTGATAATGACACCTCCGAGGATGAGGCATGTCAAATTGATTTAGAAACCTTGAATCTTAGGCAATCCTCATAAACTACTAATGGTGTCTCTTCCTCACATTTGGCTATTATGAACTTTTTGAATATAGTATGTCTGGTATACCCCCCTAGCAACTCAACTATATATACTTCAACACTACCCACCGAGATATTTTTTAGATGCATGTCCATCCTCCTTTAGCAAAAAGAGGACCAGGTCAAGCTCTATGACTCCTATGGCATGTAGGAGTCGACTGAATACTTATGCCACCGATGCTCTCCTAGATTTAGTGGAACAAGAAAGAAAAAAATTAGAAATTACCAGCAAGATTCTTCAGAGGGATAAGCTTGCTAGGCCTACGGTTTATTCGATTGATTAGTATATTACAAAGTTGGAGCAGCTTCCTCGTATTATGCCTAAATGAATTCTTATTGCGGGCGAGGTATTTAATAGGAGACAAATTGATAATTCTTCATGCATTACAAGAGACTACATTAGAAGCTTGGTTGAGGAGACAAATGGCTGACTTCTACCATATCCCATAGTTGATGATAGCCCCTTCTGGATTAAATATATATTTGTCCCTAATGTACTCATGCCCTTACCATGAATTCTGTCAATCAAGGTAGTCCTAATGTTTTCATGCCTCCCATGCATGCTATGAATCAAGCTAGCCCTAATGTTTTCATGCCTACTCATATGCATGCTGTAAATCAATGTAGGCCTAATCCATTCATGGAGAAATCATATTTTCATATTTGGATACTCTGTTCGCGATCTTTTATTCAATGTACTATATAACTTACTTATGTATTTGGATTTTACTTTTTCAAACCTTGATGATGTATTTTGAATTTAAGTTGTTCACAACCTAGTCATGTTGATATGTGTTGCTCGTTCAGTTCTCCTTAATGTAAAGATGTTTAATTTATTGGCGACCCTTTTATGATATGTTTAACATGTTGACATCCCTTTTTAAGCTATGTTTAATTTATTAATGTTTCCGCCTAGAACGACGTGGCCTGTAGCTAGAGACGGCTTTGGACAGCACCTCGTTGCTTCGAGACCCTACTCGGTCACCCAGAATAAGCAAAAAAGAGAAGACCCGGGCCGGTGATCCCAGTGGGGGCACTTCGATGCTCAAGTCAGTGGCGATTCAGGAGAACAGATCCTCCCGATCGAGCCCCATAGGTGGACTCCATGCTAGGAGGGAGAACTTGAGAAATGAGAGAGTGTGAGTTGGTCAAGAGCAGAGCGAGGAGGTGGCAACAAAGGAGAGCCCGAGCTGGGTGGCTGTATCCGTCAAGGCCCTTCCTGTGGGTCTCCGTAGCCTAGAGCGGTGGCCTTCCTGTGCGCTGCCCTCCTCTTACCCGTGTGTTTGGTCGCTTGTGACCTGACTTACCTTATTCGAACCCTGGATAATTCCTTTTAACTAGAGTCGTTGCGTGCCGCTTATCTCGGGATCTTTCCCTCACTTGCAGGCACGTGCGATGATGTCTGGTGCCTTGCACAAGTGCCTTTCCCCATCCGTGATAGGGAACATCACCGTGCACTCTGAACCTCCTTTTGGTTGCTCCATTTTGGAAAGCCCGACAAGGCCTCGATCGACGGGTAGCCAGCCCCTAGATTCAAATCCTCTGGATTGACTTCCTCTTCTGGGTGGCACAGATGGTCAGTTGGGAGTGCAGCGCCTCGATTGGGGTACACCTTTCCTTTTGGTGAAAATGGTGGTTGAGGCAGTTATTGCAGCCTGACGAGTACCCCTACATAGTCCTTGGGTGGCTCGCTGCCATCCAAGGAAGGTGGTGACGTCCTCCAGCTGCAAGGTGCTTCATCTGAGATGGGGCAAGCTCAGGAAGGCGGAGCTCAACTCCGACCGTGGTGTCTCAACCTTGAGGGGAGCCAGCCGGGTGAAGGAGTCCAGACAGAGGCGGAGCTCGACTTCGGTCGTGGCATCTTGACCTCGAAGGGAGCCAGCCAAGTGAACGAGTCCGGGTGGAGGCGGAGCTCGACTTCGGCCACAGTGTCTCAACCTCGAGAGGAGCCACCCGGGCGAAGGAGTATGGGCAGAGGTGGAGCTCGACATGGCAGCTTCATCCAACATGGCATTCGATAAGGTCTGACATAAGTTCCATGTCAGCGATCCCGTCACATCATTTGCCCCCCACTCTCAAATCCTATTGGGGCGCGGCACTCGGGGCAAAGGGAGTAAATGTGGTGCTGACATCGAAAGGCAAAAATCTGGCATAATAATTACTGCGATCACCGGTGCTTTGCAAAGCGATCCTTCGAGCCAATGCGGTGGAGACACGTGGAGCCATCCGAGGAACACTTATTGTTGGCGCAGAATTCAAAACGGTCATGGCTGAAACGAGGTGTCAACCTTCGTCGATTGCTGACATGTGGTGGGGATCCGATGGTGGCAGTTCTATAATGGTACGGTTTGAGTCTGGTCACTTCAAAATGAAAGACAGACTGCCAAAAATATCCCTTCTTTTAAACTTCGCGTGCCCGCCATCGCACCAGAGATCCTTCTTCCCCCACAGCCATTCTTGTCTTCCCAAGTTTAGCCAGGTTCATCTCCTTCCCCTTCTTCCGACTGGGTAGAGTCTTCCTCTAGGGTTAGGGTCTTCTCGGACCTCGTCCGTCTCTTCATTCTCCTTCTCTGTGCTTCAACTTTTTCTTCTTCTTCCGAATGTCTTGCTTTGGGCCAAATTTCCATCCCTTGATAGACCAAAGTGAGGTTGGGCCTTCTCGACTGAGACCGCCTTCTTCCTCTGATGAGGAGGAAGAAATGCATTTCGAGATCCGAAGAAGGCCTTGCCCCACGGGTATAGTTATCAGGGAACCCAGGGTCCGTTCCCCAACTCTTCCTCCTCTTGAACCTGCCCCCGAACCCTCTCGATCGACAGGTTCGGGCGGCGTCGCTTTGACGATGACCGACAAGGAACTCTCGACCATTCGGGACAATTATAGCATCCCAGACTCCATCCATCTCTCGGTCCCTCGACCATGGGAATGAGTCACCTCCAGTGGCCCATGCCGGATTGCCCTCAATGAGGAATCCCTCGCAGTGGGCCTCCGATTTTCTTTTCATCCATTCTTCCTCTCGGTACAAAGTAACTATCACCTCGTTCCTGCTCAGCTTGTCCCAAACGTAATTAGGACCATATTTTCTTTCATTGTTCTTTGCCATTTCCACGGGATTGTTGCCCATTTTTCTCTCTTTAGGGTCTTTTTCACCCTGAAACACCACCCATCCGAGGAGGGGTGGTGGTCCATCTCTTCCCGCCCAAAGGGCATAAAATTTGAGCTCCCCTCTTTCATCAAAGGATGAAAGAGTAAATAATTCTTCGTCTCGGTCGAGGGGGTTGACTGGGTTTGGAGCGACCCAGATCGGTCCCCTAATCAGAATCCAACTATTAAAGCAGTTGATCGGGAGATTTATGACCAGATTTGCACCGACCAGATTCCCTCCCTCGAGGTTCTGCTGTCAGAGCAGAACCTATTTGAAGCCAGTGTCAGCCCAATACGGGAGTTGGGTGAGTTCAGCTGGAACTTTGTCTCTTTCTCTTCTTTTTCTTTTTCTTTTTTTTGCTATCCGAGCTCGGAGTTGACCTTGCCCTTCCATGAAGTTCTCTTTGTGTAAGCATGAAGTTCTCTTTAGATGACCTGATGCAGAACGAAAGCTCTGATACCAAAATGATGCAGAACAAAAAGATGATGCGATGCGGAAGTAAATTAAAATTAATGTTTTTTTTTTATTTATTTTCAGAAGTCGGCTTTGACTTAAAGGAAAGATAAACTAATGCTGAAAGAAACTAAGAAATGACAGAAAGCACAATTAAAAGGAGTGGATTATCAGAGTAACTCAGAAGTAGGATCGCTGGGGATTGAGAAACCCCCAGACCTAGGGTTTACTCCTCTTTCAAGAAACAGACGAAGAGAGAAGAGAAGGTTTTATACCTGACTGTGATATCTCTCGTTGCTTCAATTGAAGGACACTCTCGAACAGATTGTAGGATCCTTGGAGACGAGGTATCTTCGCAATGGATCCTCGGATTGTAGTCCTATGGCAAGGTTGGCCTTCTTCTCGAACTCAGGATCTGGAAGAAGAAGAACAAAAAAAAAAGAACCAGAAACTCAAAGAAAGACACTGACCTGAGGACTTAATGAAGATTGTTGGATGTAGAAGTTCCGGAGATCTTGATACTGATCTGACTCTTCTTTGAACTTGCTCTGTAGTTGAAACAGTTGATCTGAACCTGGATGCTGGTGGCCGGCCTCTATGTGGAAGAGAGGGGCCGTGGGATGTAGATGAAAAATTAGGGTTTGGTGGTGGTGGAGTAGAGATGGGTGGACTAAGCTAGGGTTTTGGGGTTGGAGATCTCACACCTCCTCAAGGTTCCTAGGGAACCCGGATTTACTCCCTCACGGAGCTCAACACTTGAATACAAGTGCGGAAGAGAGAAACACAAAGTTGCTCACAAAGAAATTGATTTCATTCATCTGATTTTCAAGAGTTACATAGAGTTGAATATATAGACATAACAAAGAAATAAAATTTCATACACTTCCCATGTGGGACTAATAGGACTAACCCACACTTTAGGCATCAAATTCTCTTCCCAAGACTCCTTCCATGAGTGGGCAGCCCAAAAACTCCAAGAAAACTTGAAAATCAGCTCCAAATGGCAGGTTATGGGGGTGTCTCCTAGTATCTCTCCATGAATCAAGGATTTTCCCTTCATGGTTTGGCTCTTTTGGACACCTCCTAGTCTTGCTCCACAAGTTTAGGCTTCTTCCTTTCATGGCTTTGGCACTTTAGGAAACTTTTGGGTGCCTCCTTGATTTTCTCCCTAAGATATGCTCTCTTCCCTTTTATAACTTGGTTTTTTATGGAACATTGTGGGGCACCTCCTTGATCCTCTCTTCAAGAAAAATTCTTGCCATCCTGGCTTGGGTTTATCTGGAAAGAAGTTGGCTCCTCCTTGGATTGAGGTATCTTGATGGATTTCTCCCCCAAGTGGCGCATGAAAGAAGGGACTTGCTTTATTGTGGTGTGGGGACCAAGGCACACTGGATGGAGATGTGGCACCTCCTGGACTCTGGCGTGTGGCTGGGAGTGTGGCGCCCACTTGTTTGGTCTTGGAAGAAATGTGGCACCTTGGAGAAGACCTAGACCACTACTAGGACTTGTATTGAGTCAACATGACTCAACAAAATTTAAATTGCAGGGAAATATAGACTCAAACTAAAATTGAGTTGACCAAGTCAACCCTTATTACAAAACTAGAAAACCCTAATTCTTCGAGCAATGTCAATCAGAGGTCCAGATGGAGCCCTAAAGTCTTCTTCTGAGTCTGGTGCCCGCACCATGACCTCCTTGATTTCTCCCAGAAGAGAGGTCCGCTGGCGGGGGAGAGAGTCCTCGCCAAAGAGAGCCCGGGATGAGGACGGGGCAAGGGTGGCACCCGTCAAGCCAGCCGGGGCAAGCAGGAGGAGGGTCAAACCTGCCTCCGAGCAGAACCAAGGTAGAGCTGAACCTATCTCTGAGCCGAGCAGAATGAGGGCCGAGCCCACTTCCGAGCCTGATGCAGAACGAAAGAGGAGATGATGCGATGCGGAAGTAAATTAAGACTAATTCTTTTTTTGTTATTTTTTTTTTTTTAATATTTCAGAAGTCGGCTTTGACTCAATGGAAAGTTAAACTAAATTGAAAGAAACTAGGTAATAATTGAAAGCACAATTTAAAAGAAACTAGGTTATCAGAGTAGTTCAGAAGTAAAGGATTGCTGGGGGTTGAGAAACTTCCAGACCTAGGGTTTCGCTCTGAACTTTCAACATGATAGAAGTAAAAAGAAGAGAAGGTTATATACCAGGCAGTGATCTTCATAGAGTTAGTGGAAGGACTCTCTTGAGCAGATTGTTGGATCCCCAAACTCAGATATCTTCGCAATGGATCCTCCAATACTGGCCCTTTGGCAGAGTTGGCTTCTCCTGAACTCAAGATCTGGAAAAGAAGAAGAACAATTTATGGAACCAGATACTCAAGAAAGGATTTACCAGATTGAAGAACTTGAAAGCTGATGTTGCTGAAATCCGGATTCTCCTGGAGGCTGATCTGACTTCCTCTGGGAATTGCTCTAGATCTGAAGTATCCGGACTGGACCTGGATGCTGGTGGTCGGCCTTGATCTGGAGAGAGGGGCCGTGAGAGATGGGGTAGGCTAGGGTTTGGTGGAGTGAAGAGGATGATGGGCGGCTAGGGTTTGGAAGTGAAGTGGCTAACCTAGGGTTTTGGGGTTGGAGATCTCACACCTCCTCAAGGTTCCTGGGGAACCCGGATTTACTCCCTCACGGAGCTCAACACCTGGATGCAAGTGCGGAAGAGAGAAACACAAAGTTTGCTCACACATAAATTGGATTCATTCATTAGATAACTTTAAAATTTACAAGAGGGGTTTAATTTATAGGACTTTACAAGAGAGCAGGGTTTTACATCTTCCCATGTGGAACTAATGGGGTGGATCTTCAAATTAGGTTTGTAGAATCAATTCCCACACATATGGCCGGCCAAGAGGTTCCAAAAATGTTGATTGGTGGTTCCAAAAGGTAAGTAGGTGGCGCCTCCTAGCCTTGTTCTTCAAGAGAAAATTTCTTTCCTTCCATGGCCCAACTCTTTTGGACACCTCCTTTTCTTTCTCCCTAAGTCATGGTTCTTCCCATCTTTGTTTTGGGCTTTTTAGGCATGGATTGGGCGCCCCCTTGAAGTGCTCCCCAAGAAGAGCTTCTTTCTTTACATAGCTTGGCTCTTATGGAATGTTTTGGGCCGTCCCCTTGAATTGTGGATCCCAGATTATTTTCTCCTCAAGTGGTGCATGAGAGAAGGGACCTGCTATCTTGTGGTGTGGGGACCAGAGCATACTGGATGGAGATGTGGCGCCCCATGGGCTCAGGCATGTGGCTGGGAGTGTGGCGTCCACTTGCTTGGCCTTGGGAGAAAATGTGACACCCTGGAGAAGTCCTAGACCACTACTGAGTCAACATGACTCAATTAAATTGTAGGGAAATACAGACTCAAGCTAAAATTGAGTTGATCAAGTCAACCCTTATTACAAAACCAGAAAATCCTAATTCTTCGGGCAAGGTCAATCAGAGATCCAGATGGAGCCCTGAAGTCTTCTTCTGAGTCTAGTGCCCGCACCAATTCTCCCGTGGTGGGAGTTTCTCAAACCCCAGCGATCCGTTACTTCTGAACTACTCTGATAACCCAGTTTTATTTAAATTGTGCTTTCAATTATTACCTAGTTTCTTTCAACATTAGTTTATCTTTCCTTTGAGTCAAAGCCGACTTCTGAAAATATATATATATAAAAAAAAAAGAATTAGTCTTAATTTACTTCCGCATCACATCATCTCTTTCATTCTGCATCAGAGCCACCAAGGCAACGAGATGTGCCCCCTGTGCTAGAGCCCGAAGTGGTCGCCCGGGCCAGGATTGCTGCTGCTGTTGCCACCGCAATGCCCCCACCTCCTGAGATCATTGAGGTCAAAGAAGATGGGGATTAGGAGAGAGCGGCACCGATGTCAGCGGCGATGTCCATGGTGGTGGCGAGCCCCCACCGCACACCTGAGTCATCCTCGGTTGGAGGAGATGGTGACGCCGCATCGACAATGAGGAAGAGGGAGCAAAACCCTTGCAAGAAGCTGCCCGAGGTGGTGCTGAAGGCCTTACTGGTACAAGACCATGAACTAGCTGAGCGCATGATGGATTTCGCCATCCCATCACATGATCGATGGGAGAAGGCAGGGAAGGTTCTGGGCAACGCCATTAGCAGCACCTTCCCATAACTTTTCTCGGTAGGTACTCCTTTCGCTCGCCCCTTTCCTTCTTTCTTTTTCATTGAGGCTGACGTCTTCTTTGGTGCAGCTCGGTGCTGAACTCCTGCTGATAAGGGACTGCAATAAGAAATGGGCTAGGACGGCAGGCAAAGGGCAGCAGAGCCCGAGTCCTTGAAGGCCGACGCCAAGGAGAAGGTTGACGTGGCCTGGGAGGCCAATATAAAGAATAAAGAACTCCGGGGCAAGGTCGCGAGCACTGAGAGGTGCATAAAGGAGCTCGAGGAGTCTCTGGACCGGGAGAGGAGCCGGTCCAAAGGCAGGGCAGAAGAGCTCAAGGCCAAGGAGGCCAAGCTTAAAGAGCTCGATGCTGAAGCGGCCCAGGAGAAAGAACAGGCCCGAGCTCTTCGGGCAGAGCAGGAGGCGACGAAGGAGCAGGCCAACGCCGTCAGAAAAAGGATCATGGCCACCGAAAAGAAAGCCTCGACCATCAAGAGAGAGCTGCGACCACTGAAGAGAAGGCCACGATGGCTGCCAGCACAGTGGAGGCTGCAAGGAAGGAGGTCGTCGAGGCAGTGGCGAGGTACAAGGCCTCCAAGGAGTTCGAGGCTGAGTTCCATGAAGTGGCAACGGACTCCTTCCTCAAGGGATTCATGTACTGCCGATCCAGGGTGGAGGACATTATCCCGGAGAAGAACATGCACAGGCTTAGTTTCCTGGGTGCTCCGGGTGCGAGCTCGACCCCTCACCTAAGTGAGATAGAGGAACCAACTGCTGCTGCCGACCCAGCTCCGCCGGCAAAGGCCCTCGAAGACGAAGCCCCACTGTCGGAGGCCCCAGAGGTTGATATGCCATCCGAGCACTGCCCTGGGAAGGAGCCAATCGGATAGCCTAGGGGCCGTTTGAAATTTTTCTTTTTTTTGTTCCTGCTCTAGGCTGCCCAGCATGTCGGGGCCCAGAAACAATGTAAAAACTCCAAGTTTGATCAATGAAATCTTTTGTCTTCACCTTGACTTGTGCGTCTTGTTTTTTAGCATTCCAACTTGTACATTCTCGTGTTCTTTACACTTTGTCAAACTTCCTCCCTTCACTTCTTGGTTGCCTGTGTGCATGAACTTGTGGAGGCATCTCACTTGGAGGCTCTGAGTCTTTGGGCCATTCTTCGTTGAGGTCTGACTTCACGAGAAGTCTAGGGAGGAGTTCTCGATTTGCTGAGTCATTCCCACCTCGCGGGCGAAGTGGGTAGAGGTGTATTCAACCTCAACTGGGATCCGCTCCAGGTGTGCTCGCTGGGACCGAGCTCGAGTGTCGCCCTCAACGGATCCATCAGGTGACCGAGAGGTGCCAGGCTTCAAAAGCTTCTGGGCTTTAAGATGTCGGGCTTCAGGAGTTTTCAGTGCCGGGGTTTCCGGTCTTTAGGTGCCGGTCTACCGAATTGTGAGTTTCGCGGTAGATGGCAGGACTTCTTAGAGTCTCCCGTGGACATCTCCATACTATGAGTTCGGTGATAGGTGCGGGGCTTCAGGAGTTTCTTATCTTTGGTGCCGGACTAGAGTCCGGGCTTGAATGCCGGGCTTCAGGATATTCCGGTGCTGGGGTTTCCGATCTTTAGGTGATGGTCTACCGAACTATGAGTTTCACGATAGATGGCGGGACTTCTTGGAGTCTCACGTGGATATCTCCGTACTGTGAGTTCGGCAATAGGTGTGGGGCTTCAGGAGTTTCCTGTCTTTGGTTCCATACTGGAGTCTGGGCATGAGTGCCGGGCTTCAGGAGTTTTTGGTGATGGGATTTCCGATCTTTAGGTGCCAATATGCCGAACTGTGAGTTTCGCGGTAGATGGCGAGACTTCTTGGAGTCTCCCATGGACATCTTCGTATTGTGAGTTCAGCAACAGGTGCGGGGCTTCAGGAGTTTTCTGTCTTTGGTGCCAAACTGGAGTCCGGGCTTGAGTGCCGGGCTTTGGGAGTTTCTGGGCTTGAGTTCTGATCTGCCAAACTGTGAGTTTCGTGATAGATGGCGGGACTTCTTGGAGTCTCCCATGGACATCTCCATACTATGAGTTCGGCAACAGGTGAGGGGCTTCAGGAGTTTCCCATCTTTGGTGCCGGACTGGAGTCCGGGCTTGAGTGCCGAGCTTCAGGAGTTTTCGGGCAATGATGTCCCTGCAAGGCAAAAGTGATTTGCACAAAGAGGATCTTTATTATTAATAGAGGAAGGCCTTACATTACTGATAGTACATTCTCAAGTTGCCGGCATTCCATATCCATGAAAATCTGGAGCCGCCTAGCTCCGCTAGAGAGTAGGCGCCGTGTGGAAGGGCGTCGACCACCTCGTACGAGCCTCCCCAATTCAGTGAGAGCTTGCCGCACTCCCAAGGCTGGGAGGCTTTAGCTCGATGCAGCACCAGGTTGTCCGGACGGAAGAGCTTCAGCTTTACATGCACGTTATAGAACGAGCTACTCGCTGACGATAGGCCACCATCCAGAGTCGAGCCTTGTCTCTGGTCTCCTCGAGGAGATCCAGGTTGAGAAGAAGGCATGCCGGATTCTCTGCTTCATTATATTACTGTACCTGTAGCATGGGCATACCGAGTTCAACCAAGATAATGGACTCCGCATCGAAGACGAGGCTAAAAGGAATTTCATCCATGGCCATCCTGGGTGTGGTGTGGTAGGCCCAAAGAATGCTAGAAAGTTCTTCTGCCAACCTGCCCTTGGCCCGGTCTAGCCTTGTTTTGAGCCCTTGGAGGATGGTCCGGTTGGTCACCTCGGCCTCCCCGTTGGTCTGTGGGTGGGCCACCGAGGTGAAGCAATGTTGAATGTCGAGGTCGGCATAAAACTCTTCGAACTCTCAATTGTCGAACTGCCATCCATTGTTGGTGATGATGCTGTGGGGGAGTCCAAAGTGGCAGATGATCGACTTCTAGAAGAACTGCTGGACCTTGGCTGCATTGTCCTTGCTAGCAGCTCCGCCTCCATCCATTTGGTGAAGTAGTCGATAGCCACTATCAGGAATTTGCACTATCCGGATGCTGGAGGGAATGGACCTAGGATGTCCATCCCCCACTGGGTGAACGGCCAAGATAAGGAGAGCTAGGAGAGTGGCATCACTTGTTGACGCTGTATGTGAGCATGGCGCTAACACCGGTCACACTTCCTCATGAAGTCGACGGCATCTTCTCTCATGGTTTCTCAATAATATCCTTGATGGAGGGCCTTGTATGCCAATGTCCTACCGCCAACGTGATTCCCGCAAAGGCCTTCGTGTATCTCTCGGAGCATGAAGGCTACCTCTGTGGGTCTCAAGCACTTCAGGAGCAAATAGGAGTAGGATCAGTGGTAGAGCTGCCCTTCCATCAGGATGAATTACGAGGCCTTCTTCTTGATAAGGCCGGCCTCTGTGTGATCTTCTGGTAGGGTGCCGTCGTGATGTAACTGATATACTTGTCCATCCAGCTCGGCTCCGGGGTGACTTGCTGCACCTCGCCGGGAGCTTCGTAGCTCGGGTTTTCAAGATATTCGATGTGGGCACATCCCAGTGACGAGTTCGGCAAGGTTGTGAGTCTTGACAGTGTATCGGTGCGAGCATTCTCTCCATGAAGAATGTGGAAGATGCTGAAATGCCGGAATCCCATCATGCTCGAGCGGACACGCTCCAGGTACTTCATCATCTTAGGATCTCTGGCTTCATACTCTCCGGAGACCTGTCCGGCCACCAGCTGGGAGTCGGTGAAAGCCTTCAAGCTGGGCATACCCAGCTCGTGGAACACCCTCAGGCCCGTGAGGAGTGCCTCATACTCTACCTGGTTGTTTGTCGCAGCGAACTTGAAGCAGAGTGCACATTCAGCTACAATCCCATAGCCGTCAGCGAGGATGAGTCCTTCTCTACTTCCGCCTGTGTTGGACGCGCCATCCACGTGGAGGATCCAAGACTCCTCCGTGCTTTCCTGCTCCATTTGGTGCTCCGATGTGATCTGCTCCTGCTCCTCGGCAAGTCCCGCGCACTCGACTGTGAAGTCAACCAACACCTGGGCCTTTTGAGATGACCTTGACCGGTATGCGATGTCGAACTCGCTGAGCTTCAATGCCCACTTGGCCAAGTGTTCGGATGTATCGAGGTGGCTAAGCATGACCCTCAGAGGTTGGTCCATCAGGACCATGATCGGATGCACTTGGAAGTACAACCTGAGATACTGGGCAGACATAATAAGAGCAAAAATGAGCTTTTCAGATCAGGTATACCTGATCTCCATATCTCAGAGGATTTTGCTTGCATAGTACATCAACTTCTGGGATCTATCCTGATCTGTGCCGACGAGAACCGAGCTGACGGCCCCGGGGTGACCACCAGATACAGCAAGAGTTCTTCTCCCTCCTTCGGCCTAGAGAGTAGTGGCAGTGACTCCAGGAAATCCTTCAGCTCCTCGAAGGCTACTCTGCATTCTTCGGTCCAGACGAAGTCGTGCATTTTGTGCAGTGCCTCGAAGAAAGGGGGACAGCGGTCTGCCAACCTCGAGATGAACCGGCTCAGTGCTGCGATCCGACTCGTCAGGCATTGAACCTGCTTCTTCGAGATTGGATGCTCCATGTCTACAATTGCCTGGACCTTCTCCGGGTTTGCCTTAATTCCCCTCTGGGTAACCATAAAGCCAAGGAACTTCCTTGCTGCTACGCCGAAGGCGCACTTCGCCAGGTTCAACTTCATTTTATGCTCCCGGAGGTTATGGAAGGCTTCCGCCAGGTCGGCCATATGGTCCGAGCTTGGCTTGCTCATGATGAGCATGTTGTTGACATACACTTGCATGTTTCTACCAATCTGATCCTTGAAAACCCGATTGACTAGCCGCTGGTACGTGGCCCCAACATTCTTCAAGCCGAACGACATCATTCAGTAGTAGTACATCCCTCGGTCGATGATGAAGGTAGTGTTCTCCTCATCCTCCGGATGCATCCGGATCTGATTGTACTTGGAGAATGCATCCATAAATGAGAGCAAGCGGTGCCCCGAAGTGGCATCCACTAATTGGTCGATCATCGGCAAGGGGAAGCTATCCTTCGGACAGGCTCGATTGAGATCGATGTAGTCCACTCAGATCCTTCATTTGCTATTGCTCTTCTTTACCATAAATACATTCGCTAGCCAGCTCGGATATTGCACTTCACAAACAAAGCCGGCTACGAGGAGTTTATCCACCTCCTCGTTGATCGCCCATTGCCTATCCGGGGCGAAGCTTCTCTTCTTTTGCCGAACAGGCCAGTACTTCGGGTCGATGCTCAGCTTGTGAGTGATGATGTCAGGGGGGATCCCTGGCATATCGGCCATCGTCCAGGCGAACACGTCATCATTCGCTCGAAGGAATTCCAATAGGTGGGCCCGCTCATCCTCCGATAGCTGGGCCCCAACTTGCACCGTCTTCGTCGGGTCGACCCTGAGTGGGTATGACAGTAGATGCTCGACCGAGCCATCTCTGGGATCCTACATCCTTTGATCGAGATCGTCCGTGCTGGGGTCGTCCTCGGACACTTTAGCCCTAGGAATAGCTTGGAGATAATGCTGGATTAGCTAAGGTGCCCCCCTCATTTCTCCAACACCATAAGGGATAAGGAACTGCACCAGAAGCCGCTCAGTTGAAATGACCGCATCGAGCAGATTAAGCTCGGGTCGCCAAGAATCACGTTGTAGGCAGAGGGAAGCCTAACAACGGTGAAGGTCATCATGATGATGCTCTACCGAGATGGGATCCCGACAGTAACAGGGAGAGTGATATCTCCTTCAACTCCCATGGAGCCGGCATTCCTCGGTGTCATGTCCGTGGTCACGATGGAACTGACAGTACTTCATCTTGTCGTGACCATTAGATGACTTCAATGGAGGTGGGTGCTTCAGGTAGCGCTCGCCCTGAATCTCCATTAGGATCTTCATCCTCGGGGCTAGGAGAGGCGTATATGTTTCTTCTAGGATGGGTCCACTCCTTGGCCTCAGACCCTGGCAGAATTTCGGTGTTGCTGGTCCAGTCTTCTGCACCCCGGACATCTCCCCAGGAGTTGGCTTCTTCAGTGGCTTCCCGTCCAGCTCCCTCCTCGTATAATCCACCTCGTTAGCACAGATGTACTTTCAAACATGGAGGAGGAGTTCGGAGTAGGTCTTCGGGGATTTCTTGTCAAGCGAGTAGGTCAGGCACGAAGTCTTGAGACCTCTCTTCAGCGCTAGCTTGGCGACTAGCTCATCTAAGTTGTAGATCTCCAACGCGGCAACTTTGAAATAGGCCACGTAGTCCCGCAGGAGCTCGTGGTCCTGTTGCCTAATGGAGAAGAGGCTGCCCGTCTCGCGCGGCACCTTCTGACAAGCATCGAAGTGGGCCACAAACTTCTACTCCAGTTAAGCAAATGAGCCGATGCTTTCCGGCTCCATGCGGGTGATGTGGGACTAATATGCATGCAATTCTTTTTGTATATTTTATATGTGGGGTTAGGTGATTAATTCCCGAATTTCAGATCAAAATTAGTTGTAGAAAATTTTGTATGAATTTATGAAGCCAAGCATGCAGATTAGAACCTAGAAAAGTACTAAAGAAGGATTGTCGAGGCTGAGAAGCCTCGGTTAGGGCAAGTTCTCCTACAATATAAAGACTGGAGGTAGAGGGGGTGTAACTGACAACGTCTGAAGCACCCGGTGAAGATTGCAGCGAAGGGATCTCTCGTTCCTCGATGGATGCGGCCTGGAAAACTAAGCCAAAGACCGCGGATACCCGGCTTTCTGCTCGATGGTCCGATTGAGGCTTAGTTGGAGTCGTTGGATTCATAGGAACTCGGGGACCTGCAAATGACCTATCAAGGGTTAGAAAACTCAGAGGAAATCAAGAAAACAAAGGAAAACAGCAAAGGAAAGAAAGTTTTGGTGGGGGCTGGAAGGATGGTTGGCGGCAGGAAGATGGTTGCAAACACCGGGAAGAAGAACTCTCAAACCCCTTTATGCACACAGCAGGGTAATCACACAAAGCAATAGAAGAACGCAAGGTTTATTTCATATATCAAAATCTTCCTTCATACAAGAGGCTAGGGTCCTTTAAATAGACCCTTAACCTTGGGCTCCAAGTAAGGGCACATAAGTCTTTACATAAGAATCCTTTTCCCTCTCAAACCCTAGCTAGAAAATAAGGAAACATTAGATAAAAAAATTTCTAAAAATTCTCTTGACTTGGCCAACACTCCAAGGACACCTAGGGGGGCATGTTGGGCTTCTAGGAGCAGCAAGAGGTTGGCCCAAAGGGGCTCAGGCGCATGGATTTGGGCCTCTGGAAGCTGGGATGGCCTAGTAGCCAGGTAGCAGGAATATTCTCTGGTATCTTGCTTCTTAGGGGTTTGGGCTTGGCGCCTGGGATTGATTTCTTTGGGCTAGGATGCAAATGGACCTCTAAAATCATGGATGCCTTGGTCTATGAATATACTTTGGCATCTGAAAGGGAATCTGGGCATCTGGAGAGCATCTGCAAGGAATCAGGGTTTCTGATTTTCCTCCTGGGGTCTTCAAATCTTCAAGCTGGGTTGGACTTGGGCTAAATTTTCATGTCTTCAATCTAGTTAGACTTGGTCTTCACTTGTATGATATGGTCTTGAGTCTTCAGTATGCTTGAACAGGACTCAAAAAAATAAAATTAGCTCAACATGAGTTGACTAGCGTTGGACTGAACTAGCTCAACATGAGCTGACTAGTACAGAACTGAAATAACAACTCAAAAGACTGAAATAACAACTAAAATGGACTCAGATGGGCTAAACCCTTATTACAGATGGACTCATAAATTATTGATCAATCCATAGAGGGTTAAAAAGTCTCTGTCTTATTCTGGTGCCTCTGGTGTCCGCACCAACGGGTAAACCATACCCGGGCTACATTCCGGAGGGTGGCTGGGAAGGCGACATAGAGGAGAGTGTCGGTTATGCCCTAGACTCTCATGAGGGCCTTGTAGCTTTCAATGTGGTCTAGGGATTGGTGGTCCCATCGTAGGGATCCACCTGCGGCATGCAGAACCGAGTTGGGATCGGTTCCTCTTGGATCTATCGGGAGAAAGGGGGTGGGCATCGTAACCCGTAGGCTCACGGGAGGAGTCCTACAGATCGACAAACCGACGGGATAGCTCCGCCAGCTTGCACTCCTGTTCCTCCAGGCACTTTTCTGCCATGCACCTGATGGCCTCATCAGTTGACCCCTCCGCTGAGGCCGATGGAGGAGGTGAAGGTGGCAGATGAGGGGGGTCGCGACGGGAGGCCTTGCCCCTGTGACCTCGATGGTGGTGGGAATCATCTTGCTCGTAGGTCAGAGATCAACTTTTCCTGTCAGCTGACCCGATCCAGTTTCTCTTTACCGGGGTCCTGTAGCTTCCCCGGTGGTCTGTTGTGGCTCGCGGTAGCAAAGGCCTTCCTTGGAATGACCGCAGGCTATCACGAGGTATGGCAGGTTAGGCCGTGGGAGTCCTTGGCTGTTGGCGGATGGCTAGGGACTAGTGCTGGTGCTGCAGCTGGTGCACTGCTGCAGTGAAAAGTTGCATCTGCTAGGTGATTGCGGCCAGCTGAGCGTCCGCTGGAGGTGGCTGTGGTGGAGCGGGGAGCTCCCTCTTTAGATTGTGCGGGTCCCCTAAAGAAGGGGGATCTCCTGCACGGCTGATGGAGACTTCCCTCACTTGCATCACCACCATGCTCCCGGTGGCCTACTTGTTAAGGGGATTGGCTTGGATCAGAATGCATCCTACCCTCCCCCTATCTGGCATGCCAATCTGTTGCCGCCTAGAATACCATGGCCTATAGCTGGAGACAACTTCAAACAGCACCTCGTTGCTTTGAGACCCTACTCGATCGCTCGGAACCTGCAAAAAAGAGAAGACTCGGGCCGGTGATCTCAGTGGGGGCACTTCGATGCTCAAGTCAGTGGAGATCCAGGGGAACAGATCCTCCAAGTCGAGTCCCGTAGGTAGACTCCATGCTAGGAGGAGAAACTTGGGAAATAAGAGAGTGTGAGTGGGTCGAGAACAGAGCAAGGGGGTGGTAGCAGAGGAGAGCCCGAGCTGGGTGGCTATATCCGTCAAGGCCCTTCCTGTGGGTCTCCGGTAGCCTGGAGCGGTGGCCTTCCTATGCGCTGCCCTCCTCTTGCCCGTGTGTTTGCTCACTTGTGACCTGACTTACCTTGCTCGAACCTTGGATAATTCCTTTTAACTAGAGTCGTTGCACGTCGCTTATCTCGAGATCTTCCCCTCACTTGCAGGCACGTGCGGCAATGACCAATGCAGTGCGCGAGGTGCCTTTCCCCATCCGTGATAGGAAACAGCACCATGTGCTTTGAACCTCCTTCTGGTTGCTCCATTTCGGGAAGCCCGGCAGGGCCTCGATCGATGGGCAGCCATCCTATGGATTCGAATCCTCTAGGTTGACTTCCTTTTCTGGGTGGCACAGATGGTCGGTTGGGAGCGCAATGCCTTGATTGGTGTACACCTTTCCTTTCGGTGAAAGTGGTAGTTGAGGCAGTTATTACAGCCTGGCGGGCGCCCCTACATAGTCCTTGGGTGGCTCGCCGCCATGCAAGGAAGGCAATGACGTCCTCCGACTGCAAGGTGCTTCATCCGAGATGGGGCGAGCTCAAGAAGGTGGAGCTCGACTTCGACCGTGGCATCTCGACCTCAAGGGAGCCAGCGGGGCGAAGGAGTCCAGGCAGAGGCAGAGCTCGACTTCGGTCATGGTGTCTCGACCTCGAGGGGAGCTAGCCGGGCAAAGGAATCCGAGCGAAGGCAGAGCTCGACTTCGGCTATGACATCTCGACCTCAAGGGGAGCCAGCCAGACGAAGGAGTCCGGGCAGAAGCGGAGCTCAACTTCGGCCAAGACGTCTCGACCTTGAGGGGAGTCAGCTGAGCAAAGGAGTCCGGGTAGAGGCGGAGCTTGACTTTGGCTGCGACGTCTCGACCTCGAGGGGAGCCAACCGGGTATAGGAGTCCGGGCAGAGATGTCCGACATGGTAGCTTCATCCAACGTGGCATTCGATAGGGTCCGACATAAGTTCCATGTCAGCGATCTTGCCACATCAATTAGTATCCACTGCTATGCTATGTTTGACATGATTGACAGCCCCTTCCATGTCAGGACATTCAAATACTTTGTACACAATGTTAGTTTTTGAAACCATGATGATGGATTTAGAATTTGAGAGGCTGGTATCCAAATCTATGATATGAGATGCTTATTGACATCCCTTTCTAGGAAATATTTAGCTAGTTGGCAGCCCCTTCTATGTAATGTTGAACTTGTTAGCAGCTATTCTATGTTATTTATTTATTTATTTTTCGTAACCCCTATTGTGATATTATTGACTCCATTATTGATTTTGATGATAAGCAAAATTGTTAAGTATAAGTTGAGTACTAATGATTTTCTTGAAGTATGTTTTTATAAAAAAAGGTGCTCACAAATTTGAAGAAGTTTGTTTGATTAAAGAAGCCAAGCTTAGATGAAAAGATCTGCTCAAAGAGGACTTGGACAGTCAAAGTTTGCTTGAATGGTTAATAGAGTGAAGTATAAATTTGTTTCAGCACAAGTTCAGACATTTTTATAAAGATTTC
The DNA here is from genome assembly GCA_021397845.1 of Areca catechu. Lineage (NCBI taxonomy): Eukaryota > Viridiplantae > Streptophyta > Magnoliopsida > Arecales > Arecaceae > Areca > Areca catechu. Next base: position 158,387,615 of record CM038049.1, on the reverse strand, counting down.
AATAAGGTGTCGACTCAAAGTGTCGATACATGATACTAAGTATCGACCCATGGAAGTGAAGTGTCGACTCAAGCTGGTATGCAAAGAATATTTCAGATGGCACGGCTGAAGTGTCAATGCATGGACCTGAAATGTCGACTCAAGGTGTCGACACATGGATCAGCTTATTGCCTGAGATTTTCAAGTCACAGAACTTGGTGAATTTGAAGAACTGCAGAAGTGTCGACACATCGAAGCAAAGTGTCGACTCAAAGTATCGACTCACCTGAGAAAGTGTCGACACATCTGAGATTTCCAGAGAACCAGATTGAAGATTTTTGAACTGGGTGTCGACTCAAGAAGTTCAAGTGTCGACCTGAAGTGTCGACTCACAGCCTGAAGTATCGACACATGGAGTTCTGGAAATAGTAACGGCTAATTTTTCAAACATAGGACTCGACACTTTTGCACTCCAACGACTAGATTTTCAAGTCTAATGGCTAAAAACTAGATTTGAGACCTTGGGAAGGTATATATATGCTCCAAATCAAACCAAAATAGAGATTATTGATGAGAATGAAATAAAAGCATCCAAGAGAGAAGAAAAGAGAGCATTCACTCCTATTCATTGAAGATTCAACCACTCTCAAGCCAAAGCAAGCCTCCAAGCATTCAAGAGCCTTCAAAAGCATTAAAGATCAATCTTTCTTGAGCAATCAAAGAGGCCTCAACAAGTTCAAAAGTACTAATACATCAAGCTTCAAAGAGATACCCGCTTTTTATTAGAAAGCTTTTATTCTCATTACTTCAAACTCTTATTTGTTGTAAGGGTTCTTGGTTAGCCTATTATAAAACCAAGAGAGGTTATTAGTGAGCCTTTGAAAATTAATTAGATTCTTGGTTAGCCCGGAAAATCAAGGGAGGTTATTGGTGAGCCTTTGAAAACCAATTAGGTTATTGGTTAGCCCGGAAAACCAATGGAGGTTATTGGAGAGCCTTTGAAAATCATTTAGGTTCTTCGTTAGCCCAGAAAACCAAGGGAGGTTGGTGATGAGCCTTAAAACCATTTAGGTTCTTAGTTAGCCCATAAAACCAAGTGAAGTTTTGACTTGTGAGCCTTGTGAAAACAAGTTGGGTTTTTGATTAGTGAGCCCGAAAAACTAATCAACTATAATCGGTGGAGATTATAGTGAATTCCCAAGGAGATCTTGGGGAGTGGATGTAGGTGCATTGGATAGCACCGAACCACTATACTTCTATATCTTGGTGGTTGATTATTCTCTCTACTTACTCTTTCATTTATTGCTCTTTATTTCCGCTACAATTTTACTTAAGAGCATTACATTTAAATTCATAGTACCTTAATTAATTGTTGGATTTGATTGCATAGTATTGCATTGCATCAAGTAATAATTTTTTAGAGACCCAATTCACCCCCCCTCTTGGGTTGCTTACTGGGTAACAAGTGGTATCAGAGCCCTATTCTCAGTATATAGGCTTTACTGCCTTGAGTAAAGATCTATGGCAACCCCTATTGGTACTAGCGTAGTTGAGGGTCAAGCCTCAAATAGACCTTCATTTTTTAATGGATCAAATTATACATATTGGAAAACTAGGATAAGAATTTATATGCATTCTATTGATTATAATTTGTGGAGAGTTGTAGATAAAGGTCCTCATATTCCTTCAGTTGTGGTTAATGGTGTTTCCATCCCAAACTCGAAGAGGATTGGGATGAAAATGATATTAAGCAATCCAAGATCAATGCTAAGGCAATGAATCTCCTTTATTGTGCATTAGATCCTAGTGAATTCAATAGAATATCTACATGCACTTCAGCTAAAAAAATATGGGATATACTTGAAGTTATCCATGAGGGTACCGATCAAATAAAAAATACTAAGGTGAACATGTTAGTGCATACTTATGAAATGTTCCGAATGGAACCTAATGAGTCAATCACTGACATGTACACTAGATTTACAAATATTATAAATGAAATGAGAAGTCTTGGAAAAGTAATGTCTAATACTGATCTTGTAAATAAAATTCTCAGGTCACTTCCAACATCGTGGGATCCTAAGGTGACCGCAATTCAAGAAGCCAAGGACATTGACAAGCTACCTTTAGAGCAGCTAGTTGGATCGTTCATGACTTATGAGCTGAATTTGAAATAAAAGTCAATGGACATGGATAAGAAGAAAAAGGAGATTGCATTCAAATCAAACATACAAGAAGAATCCTCAATTGATGAGTCCGAAGAAGATGAAGAAGATGAAGGTAAAGAAGCCCTCCTTACTAGGAAATTTAAAAGATTAATGAAGAGGATGAAGTTCCCTTACAAGAAGAAATTTCAATCAAAAGAAAAAGGAAAAGAAAAAGAGAAAGAAAAAAAAAAGAAAAGGAGAAGGAAATACCAACATGCTTCGAGTGCAAGAAGCCGGGTCACTAAAAGTTCGATTGCCCTCTCCAAAAGATGTCAAGGAAGAAGTTAAGAAAGAAAGCAATGATGGCCACCTGGAGTGATAGTGAAGATTCCGGTTATGAAGAAGAGCAAACTAAAGTTGCAAATATTTATCTTATGGCACATCGAGAGCAAGATGAGATAAATTCCGATACCGAAATAGATTTTACTTTCAATGAGCTAAGAAATGCTTTTGATGAACTTATGCATGATTATAAAATGATTCTATCTAAAAATAAAAGGTTGAAAAAGCATGCAAACAGTTTTTCTCTTGAAAACAACTCCTTATTGAATGAAGTTAGTGATTTGAAAACTAAATTAGATATTTTAGAAAAGAAAAACAACGCTTTGACAATGAAAAACGAAGTTCTGAAAAGACCCAAAACAGTTATTTCAAATGGTGATCTTTTGAAGAAAAATAAAGATTTGGAATTAGAAAATGTAAAGTACAAAAATGAACTTGATAAAATGAACCCCTTTATTGAAAAATTTATCTATAGTTCAGAAAGACTAAACCTACTTTTAAATAGCCAAAGAGTTATTTTTAATAAAGCAGGATCAGGCTATAGACTACAAAAACAACAAAAGTACTTTAAAAACTTTTTTGTTTCTGCATCTTCTAGTATAACATGTTTTTCATGTAAAAAGCAAGGTTATAAATATTTTCAATGTAATTTAAGAAAAATCAATTCTTTTGAAAAAGTGTGGGTTCCAAAAGGAACCATTTTAAGTGCTAACCCTAAAGGACCCAAGTTGGCTTGGGTATCTAAAAACAAAGCTTGATTTTATTGCAGGTGTGTCTTGCAACGAAGGAGAACAAAAGACTTTGGTATCTTGATAGTGGTTGCTCAAGGCACATGACGGGAGATGTGAAGTAATTCACTTCTCTTGAAGCAATGAATGGAGGGACTGTGACCTTCGGAAATAATGATAAAGAAAAAATCATTGGTATTGGTAAGGTTCACATAACTCCTTCTAGTTATATTAGTAATGTACTTTTAGTTGATGGTTTGAAGCACAATCTTTTAAGCATTAGTTAATTTTATGATAAAGGTTTTCAAATCATTTTTAAATCATCTTATTGCATGATTGCTAGTCTGAATATAAAAGGAGTACAATTCATTGGAAAAATGCATGGTAATGTTTATTTGATAGATTTGGATGATCTATCTTTGCCTAATGGAGAATGGCTTGTTGCAATAAATTCTACTAAAGATGAGACTAGTTGGCTTTGGCATAGAAGATTGGGGCATGCTAGTATGTATCTTCTTTCAAAACTTTGCAAAAAGAATTTAGCTAGAGATTTACCTAAACTTTAATTTGAAAAGATGGAGTTTGCCAAGCAAGTCAATTTGGAAAACAAGTTAAAGCCACTTTCAAACCAAAAAGTTTTGTAACTACTAGTAGGCCACTAGAGCTACTTCATATGGATCTCTTTGGACCAACTAGAACATCAAGTCTATAAGGCAAGAGATATGGATTAGTCATAGTGGATGATTTTTTGAGATTTACATGGATTTTCTTTCTAGCACATAAAAATGAATCATTTTCTGTATTTATAAAGTTTTATCGAAAAGTTTCGAAGGAAAAAGGTGTTTCAGTTGTTTGCATTCGTAGCTATTGCCGACCTTATCACTGTGGCCTGCATCTGTGAATTGGCGCTGGACTGTGGTCCCCTTTGCTGCGGAATTCCGATGCTTCCGGACCTGCAAAAACAAGGTTAGAGACCCGGGTCGGGGATCCCGGTGGGGATACTCCGATGGTCAAGTTAGAGAGCGGTAAAGTAGAACAGATCCACTAAGACAGATCCCTGCTGTGGCTCCGTGCTTAGAAGAATCTTTGATGAGAAGATGAGTGAAAACGAGAGGGATCAGCGCTCTGGTTCCTGCAACAGAGCTCGTTGGGCCCGCTCTTGCGAGTTCCTCTGGAGCTCCTGTCGTAGGATTGCCTCCTCTTCCCGTGCACATGTTTGTCCTCTTGATTGCTTACCTTCATTCTTGCCCCCTCATCCCCTTTTCTAGGTCGCCGGTTGCTGGATACATTCGTGCCTCTCCCCCTCCTCCTTGGGAGGCTCTGGAGGTCAGCGATGCTTCGCGACCGTTCTCCTAGGTCACCCTCTTTACGGTTGGGCGTTAAGTGGTGAGCCGATCTCGTTTGCCGTGCAGTCACGAAAGGGAGAACCTGGCGGGGTCCCGATCCTTGCGAAGGCACCCTCAGGCCTGAGGCGTTGACCCTGGCCCGCCCTTTTTGGAGTACCGGATTACCGGGTGCTGGATTCGATACCTCGAGTAGGGTGCCCCTTCTAAACTGGTGCCAACGAGGTTCCACATGCTGTTACAGGCCTGGGGGCACCATACTAGATGCGTCACGCATGCGCATCATCCTCAGCAGCCTCCTCGAGGCTTGCACCCCCAGTCCTTCTGTGCTCCATGGAGAAGGCTGACTTTGGCCGAGGTGGACCCCGCCTGGGTCGACACCTGGCGAAGTGGCAGAGGCCAGCTCGACTTTGACCAAGGTGGACCTATCTGGGGGTGCCACCTGGCGAAGGAGCTGGGAGAGCCTGGCTCGACTCCGACGAGGTGGGCCCATTTGGGGGCGCCACCTGGAGGAGGAGCAGGGGCAGAGACAGGGCCACTTCAAACGAGGTGCACCCCGCCTGGGTCGACACCTGACGAAGTGGCAAAGGCCAGCTCGACTTCGACCGAGGTGGACCCATCTGGGGGTGCCACCTGGCGAAGGAGCAGGGAGAGCCCGACTCAACTCCGATGAGGTGGGCCTATCTGGGTGCGCCACCTGGCGGAGGAGCAGGGGTAGAGATAGGGCCACTTCGATTGAGGTGGACCCCGCTTGAGTCGACACCTAGCGAAGTTGCAGAGGCCAGCTCGACTTCGACCGAGATGGACCCATCTGGGGCCGCCACCTGGCGAAGGAGCAGGGAGAGCCTGGCTCGACTCCGGCGAGGTCGGCCCATCTGGGGGTGCCACCTGGCGGAAGAGCAGGGGCAAGGCCACTTCGATCGAGGTGGACCCCGCTTGGATCGACACCTGGCAAAGTGATAGAGGCCAGCTCGACTTCGACTGAGGTGGACCCATCTGGAGGCACCACATGGTGAAGGAGCAGGGAGAGCCCGGCTCGACTTCGGCAAGGTGGGCCCATTTGGGGATGCCACCTGGCGGAGGAGCAAGGACAAGGCCACTCGACTGAGGTGGACCCCACCTGGGTCGACACCTGGCAAAGTGGCAGAGGCCAGCTCGACTTCAGTCGAGGTGGACCCATCTGGAGGTGCCACCTGGTGAAGGAGCAGGGGCAGGGCCACTTCGATCGAGGTGGACCCCGCCTAGGTCGACACCTGGTGAAGTGGCAGAGGCCAGCTCGACTTTGGCCAAGGTGGACCCATCCTTCGGTTGAGGTGGACCCATCTAAGGATACCACCTGGCGAAGGAGCAGGGAGAGCCCGGCTCGACTCCGATGAGGTGGGCCCATCTATGGGTGCCAACTAATGGAGGAGCAGGGGCAGGGCCACTTTGATCGAGATGGACCCCGCTTGGGTTGACACCTGGCGAAGTGGCAGAGGCCAACTCGACTTTGGCCAAGGTGGACCCATCTGGGGGTGCCACCTAGTGAAGGAGCAAGGAGAGCCTGACTCGACTCCGACGATGTGGGCCCATATGGGGGCGCCACCTGGCGGAGGAGCAAGGGCAGAGCAAGGCCACTTCGATCAAGGTGGACCCCGCCTGAGTCGGCACCTGGCGAAGTGGCAAAGGTGCCAAGCTCGGCCCGAGGTCGTCTTGATCATTAGCCAAGTCACCTGGTAGGAGAGCCTTGAGATGACACCGCGTGGCACTCCTGGCAGCCAACTGGATCTAACGCATACTCCACGTCAACGCTATTACCATATAAGTTGCCCCCCACTCCCAAGTCCCATCGGAGTGCCGCTATAGGGACGTGGGGAGTTAATTTGAAGATGACATGGGAGGACAAAAATCCTGCATAATAAATGCCGAGATCGTTGCCGCTCCGCTCGTTGTGTCGGAGATCCAATGCGTGGGTGCCACGTCCACGCGATCAGTGGGTCATAATTACGCTGTGCCAGACTCGAGCTGGTTTCCAGTAAACTAAAGCATCGTCGTCGGGCATCTTCACACATGGTGCTCATCCGATGGCATTGACAAAAAAAGGAGCTGTACAGCCGCTATTGATTGGTTTGACAAGAGAGGGGACTTTCCGGAAACGAGGTCTTTTAGCTTTCTCACACCTCGCCGGCAGTTGCAGCGGTCCCTCTTCTTCTCTCGGATCGCCATTCTTCTGCCACAACATCCCGGTGAGTGCCCTGCGACCCCCATTTCCTTCATCTGCTTCTTCTCAAGTCTTAGTCCTCCCGAACCAGGCCTTCCTTTTCCTTTTTTATCTCGATGGCTCCTTTGAGTCATCATCGTCGTCCCTCTTCTAACCCAGACAAGTCCAGTCCATCCCAGTCGAGGACTCCATCGCCCTCTTCTTCGGAGGATGATGTTCCCATCGATGTCCGGCGGTGGTTGCGGCCGGGCGATATAACCATCGGAGTCCCTAGGGCTCCTAGGGCTCCTCCCACCATTCCTGTTGTTCCCATCTCTGCCCTTCCCCCTTCGGTGGCAGAGACTTCTTCTGGTCCCTCCGGCTTCGTTTCAACGATGACCGAAGATGACCTTTCCTGGATCCGGGACATGTATAAGGTCTCGGACTCCATCCAGCTTTCACTCCCATGGTCGAGGGATCGGGTGACTTCGTGCGGCCCTGGCAGAATCGCCTTCTACGAAGACTTCCTCGCTGGGGGTCTTCGTTTTCCTCTCCATTCATTCTTCCTTTCTTTCCTTAGCCATTTCTGACTTGTTCCAGCCTAGTTAGCTACCAATGCCATCAGGGTTATCTTTGCCTTCATAGTTTTCTGCCACTTTCATGGGTTCGTTGCCCGTTTTTCACTGTTCAAGGCCCTTTTCATCCCAAAGCGGTACTCCACCGACGATGGCTGGTGGTACCTTTCTCCCCGACCCAGGTGCCTCCAGTTCAACCTCCCCACATCGATCAAGGGGTGAAAAAATCGATTCTTCTTTGCTTCGATTAGGGACGTCGACTGGGTCTGGAGTGAGCCGGATCGGTCTCCGAAACGGAATTCTCAGGTCGAGCTGGCGGATCAGGAGGTTTATTCCTAGTTATTGGGCGACGTAGTCCCTTCCCTTGATGTTCTACTCTCAGAGCAGAACTTGTTCGAGGTAGGGATCAGCCCAATACGGACGATTGGTGGGCCTCTGCCCTCCTTTTTCCTTTTCTCTTCTTCTTCTTCTTTTTTTTTTTTGAATCATCCGACATTCTGACTTTTTTCTTTTTTCAGGGATGAAGTTCTCCATTGAAATTCTGATGGAAGGGGCCCGGAAGAGGAACGCCCCTATAGGAGCCCAGGAGGCTCCGCCGAAGAGGGCCCAAACGGAGACGAACCAGGGGCCCAAGCCCACTCCAGTTCCTGTTGGGCCCAAGGCGATGGGTTCGGCCCCCAGGCCATCTCAGCAGCGGACGCTCGTCGCAGACATCGTCGAGATCGACGCGGGCGGGGAGGTGGGGTGATCGACACCTCCCCCGGTTGTTGCTGCTCCAGCTGCCATGCCAGTGGTGGCTCCGTCGGCTGCACCAACGGCTGCGCCTTCAACTGCAGCTCTGCCCAGCAGGGGGACTCCAGCTCAATCACCCTCAAGCCTCAGCCTGTACCGCCCGTTCTCAACGAGGGCTCCTCCGTCATCCGTGACCAGGGTCTCACGGAGAAGATGATGGAGTACCCGGTCTGGCCTCGGGACCGCCGCCTGAGGGGCGGCCAGGACTACACGGATGCTATGCTCGGGATCCTCCCCCTGCTCTTTATGGTAAGCATCTAGTCCTTCTTTTTAATGTTCTAGTTGGATCCTCCTAGAACCTCAACTCTTCCTTCAATGCAGATTGGAACCGACGTGCTTCTACTCCGGAACTTCCTCTCCACCTCAGCAAAGAAAGAAGCCAAGAAGGAGTGAAAACTGGGCAAGCTAGCGGCTGACGTGAAGGATCTCATGGACAAGGGCCATGAGCTAAGGGGGAGGAACGAGACCCTCCGGGAGGACCTGGCCCGTTCCGAAGGGCGGGTCAGGGAACTCGAGAACTCTCTTTCTGAGGAGAGGATCTCGAGTCAACGCCGGGCCGAGGATGACACGGTCGAGATCTCCTGCCTCAGGGGGCAGTCCCGGTCACTGGAGTGCCTGATCGAGGAGGTCCTAGAAGAGTTGACGGTGGCCAACGAGAAGAACTCCTATGTCAACGGGCTGCTGGCGGCCTCGCAGAAGGAGACACAAGAGGCGGTGCTGAAGTTTCGGGCCTCCGAAGAGTTCGAGAAAGAGTTGCACGAGGCTGCCGTGGATTCCTTTTTGAAGGGCTTCAGGGTCTGCCGAGGAAAGGTGGCTGCCCAGTTTCCCGAACTCGACCTGACTGGGGTCGTCCTTGGCAGCCCCAGTGGGTAGCCTGAAGGAGGAGGAGCAGCACCGGGAGCCGCTGGCGAGAAGGCTTCCGGGCAGCCTCCTGAGGATGCGGTCGGTAGCGCAAAGGCCTCCCAGCCGGAGGAGGGACTGGCAGCAGCGGAGTGACTTCGAGTCCTCCATTTTATGTTCTAGTATAGGGTTTCTCTTTTATTTTTTCTGGGTCACCCGGTCTATCGGGACCCTCTCACTTGTATGAAACCTTACATTAGAAATGGAAGTTTATCTTTCTTCACTATTTCTTGTCTTAAACTTTCTTTTTGCTGCTTGTTGGTATTGTGTTTGATTGTTATATTGTTGCTTGTCATTATCTTTTGTGGGAGTCCAAAGCCTACAACTCTGACTTGCAGCTTGACTTGGGCCCTCGGTTTGAAACAAGGTTCTGGAGACCCCCAAGCTTTGGGAAGGAACTCCTGGGGCTTCTGGCTTGCACTTTGAAAATCTTTGGCACCGGGACTTAGGTCGCCGAGGCATCCTCCGGACTAAACTCCGAAACTTTGCATTTCTCGCGAACCACTTCGTGGGATCTTTGCCTTGCCCTCGTTCGCCAGACTTAAGGCCGGGCGGTGCTAGTCCTACGAGATAGAAACAAATATTACGCAAAGAAATAATTTCATTGTTAATATTTAGGAAATCTTACATCATTGGCAATACATCCTTAGGTTCGCGGCGTTCCATGCCTGTGGAAATCGATCCCCGTCGAGCTTGGCTAGATAGTAGGCACCGTGAGGGAGTGCTTCGACCACCTGATAGGAACCTTCCCAGTTCGGAGAGAGCTTTCCACATTCCCGAGGTTGGGAGGCCTCGACGCGATGCAACACCAGATCTCTCAGGCAGAAGGACTTCGGCCTTACCTTAGAGTTGTAGTATCTGGCCACCCGTTACCGGTAGGCCACCATCTGGACTCGTGCCTTGTCCCTCATTTCCTTGAGGAGATCCAGGTTGAGCAACAGCCGCGCTGGGTTCTCGGCTTCATCATATTATTCCACGCGCAGTGTCGGCAAGCTAAGCTCCACCAAGATTACTGCTTCCGCTCCAAAGACAAGGTTGAAGGGAGTTTCATCAGTGGTCATCCTTGGGATTGTATGGTACGCCCATAGGATGCTGGGAAGTTCTTCAGTCCATCGCCCTTTGGCTTGATCCAACTTGGTTCAGAGCCCTTGCAGGATGGTTCGGTTGGTCACCTCGGCTTCCCCATTGGTTTGGGGATGCGCTACCAAGGTGAAGTGATGATGAATTCCAAGGTCACTGCAGAACTCCTTGAATTCTAGGCAGTCAAACTAACGTCCGTTGTCGGTGATGATAGTATGCGGGAGTCCGAAGTGACATATGATCAACTTCCAAAGAAACTTACTAACATTCGCCTTCGTGATCCGGGCTAATGGCTCAGCCTCGACCCACTTCATGAAGTAATCGATGGCGATAATCAAGAACTTACGCTACCCAGACACAGGAGGAAAGGGACTGAGGAGGTCCATGCCCTATTGGGCGAAAGGCCAGGGGGCGGAGAGTTGGGAGAGCAGCGCGGTCGGTTGGCGTTGCACGACGGCATGACGTTGGCAGCGGTCACACCTCTTAATGAAATTGACCGCATCCTCCCTTATCGTCTTCTAGAAGTATCCTTGACGAAGGGCCTTGTATGCCAAAGTCCTGCCCCCCACATGGTTCCCGCAGAGGCCCTCATGAATTTCCTGGAGCACGAGTACAACCTCCGTGGGCCTCAGACATTTGAGGAGCGGGTAGGAGTATGACCTCCGGTAAAGCAGTCCGTCCATCAGCACGAAACACGCGGCCTTCCTTTTGATGAGGCCGGCCTCAATCCGATCCTCTGGCAAGGTGCCATCGGTGATGTACTTGACGTACTTGTCCATCCAGCTGGGCTCCGGGGTGACCTGTTGGATCTCCCTTGGGACTTCATAACTCGGGACATGGAGATGTTCGATATGGGCGCGGCCCAATGACGAGTCCGGCAGCATTGCTAGGTGAGAGAGGGTATCAGCACGAGAGTTTTCACCATGTGGAATGTGAGAGACACAGAAGCGCTTGAAACCCACCGCGCTCGCATGCACCAATTCCAGATACTTCAACATTTGAGGATCTCGTGCCTCATATTCGCCTGAGACCTGCCCGGCACTAGCTGTGAGTCAGTGAAGACCCTCAGGTTGGTCACACCGAGCTCGTGAGAGACCCTCAGTCCCACGAGGAGTGCTTCGTATTCCGCCTGGTTATTGGTGGCGGTGAACTGGAGGTGGATCGTGCATTCAGCTACGACTCCCTCATTGTTGGCAAGGATGAGGCCAGCTCCGCTCCCACTGGAGTTAGAGGCTCCGTCCATATGCAGGACCCATATGTCCTCCTCTGCTTCAGGCCCTGGTTGTTGACTCTAGGGGTTCTCTTTCGGCCCCTCGCCCAGGCTTGCACACTCAACTAGAAAGTCAGCTGATACTTGCACCTTCATGGCCGATCGCGGTCGATAGACGATGTCAAACTCGTTGAACTTCAGCGCCCACTTTGCCAGGCATCCAGATGTGTCAGGTCGGCTGAGCATGGCCTTCAACGGTTGGTCCGTCAGGACCGTAATAGGGTGCACTTGAAAATAAGGCCTGAGGTACTGGGCAGACACTATTAGCGCAAAAATCAACTTCTCAGATCGAGAGTACCTGAGCTCCACATTGCAGAGGAGCTTGCTCTTATAGTACACAGGTCTCTAGATTCCTTTGTCATCCATCCGGACTAAGACCGAGCTGACGGCCTCCGGAGTGACCGCCAGATACAAGAGGAGCTTCTCTCCCTCCTCTAGCCAGGAGAGCAGTGGTGGTGATGCCAGGGTCTTCTTTAGCTTCTCAAATGCCTCATGGCACTCCATTATCCAGGAGAAGTCATGCAACTTCCTCAGCACCTTGAAGAAGGGCTGGCAATGATCAACGGATCGCAAGATAAATCGACTCAGGGCCGCTACCCAACCGGTGAGCCGCTGGACTTGTTTTTTGGAGGTGGGCGACTCCATGTCAAGGATCGCCTGAATCTTCTTCGGGTTGGCTTCTATCCCTCTTTGGGTCACCATGAAGCTTAGGAACTTCCCTGCCGCCACACCGAAGGTGCACTTCACCGGGTTCAGCTTCATTTGGTGGAGGCGGACGTTGCAAAAGGTCTCCCCCAAGTCGTTGACGTGGTCCGAGGTCGGCTTGCTCATCACCAACATATCGTCCACGTATACCTGCATGTTGCAGCCAATTTGGTCTCTGAAGACCTTGTTGACCAGTCGCGAGTACGTGGCACCGGTGTTCTTTAGGCCAAAGGGTATCATCTTGTAGCAGTAGGTCCCACGATCCATGATGAAGGCAGTGTGCTCCTCGTCTTCCGGGTGCATATGGATCTGATTGTACCCGGAGAAGGCATCCATGAAGGATAGAAGGTGGTGACCTGAAGTGGCATCCACAAGCTGGTCGATCTTCGAGCGAGGGAAGCTATCTTTCAGGCAAGCTCAGTTGAGGTCGGTGTAGTCCACACAGATCCTCAACTTGCCGTTGTTCTTCTTCACCATCACCACGTTCGTTAGCCAACTAGAATATTGTACCTCCAGCATGAAGCTAGCAGTGAGGAGCTTCTCCACCTCTTCGTTGATCGCCTTCTGCCTTTCTGCAGCAAAGCTCCTCTTCTTCTACCTATCTGGACGGCACTTGAGGTCGATCTTCAACTAGTGGGTGATGACGTCTGGGAGAATACCCAGCATGCCCACCGTAGACCAGGTGAACACATCTGCGTTCGCCCGAAGGAAGTCTAGTAAGCGAGCCCGCTCATCCTCTAAGAGTTGGGCTCCTATCTGCACCGTTCTCTATGGGTCCGAGGCAAGGGGATATGTCAGCAAGCGCTCCACCGGGCCGTCCCTGGGATCGTGCATCCTTTGGTCGAGGTCGTCGACATCGGAGTCGAGCTCGGCACTCCAGGCACCTAGGACAGCCTGCAGGCAATGCTAAACGGGTTGAACTGCCCCACAGAGTCTCCGATGAAACCTACGAGAGGGATGTACACCGGTCTTAACCGATCACGAGATAAATTCATCCAGGAGAAAGCATCGTAGAAAAGTACGTCGGTAGAGCTCCCACTATCAACCATAATCCAATGTACAGGATGCTTAGCGATGGTCATTTCGACCACCACCGCATCGTTATTTATATTTTCGCTTTCATTTTCACCTCCCTTCCCCTTTTCAAAGGGGAGTACACTTTCCAGATCTCCTCCCTCCCGAGCTCTCTTTGACCTGTGCCCTATCCCCCAGGAAATCATGCCCACCGGCTTCTCCGTGGGGCGGTTATCTACTGCAGGAACGGGGGAAAGGGCTACAAGTGGCCGGTCCTCCACCGGGGCTTCCCTTCCCATGAACTTCTTGAGATAGCCCCTTTTGATGAGGTCATCGATCTCCCTCTTCAGGTTATGGCACTCCTCCATATCATGGCCATGGTCGCGATGGAATTGACAGTACTTCGTCTTGTCGCGATGAACCTTTGGGTTCTGAGGAGGAGATCGACGGAGGTATCCCTCACCCTCGATCTCCATAAGGATCTTGGTTCTTGGAGCAAGGAGGGGAGTAAAGGTCCACTCTGGAGCGAGACCATTCTTCAACTTTAACCCCAACCGGAAGTCCGCAGGCGGCCTGGGCCTGCAGGTCCCCTGAACATCCTTCGAGGGGGGCCTCTTCGAAGGCTTCCCATCCAGCTCTCTCCTGGTACGGTCAGCTTTCTCAGCTCGGATGTACTTGTGGATGCGGAGAAGGAGTTCGGAGTACATCTTGGGCAATTTTTTGTCCAACGAGTATGTCAGACGGGAGGTCCTGAGCCCTCGCTTCAGCACCAACATGGCGACGGGCTCGTCCAAGCTATAAATCTCCAGGGCGACAGTCTTGAAGCGGGTTATATAGTCCTGCAGTAGCTCCTGGTCTTGTTGGCGGATGGAGAAGAGGTTGTCCACTTCTCTTGGAGCCTTTCGACAAGCGTCGAAGTGTGCCATAAACTTTTTTTCCAACTGCTAGAAGGAGTCGATAGATTCAGGCTCGAGGTGGGTGAACCAAACTTGAGCGGCCTTCCAGAGGGTGGCAGGGAAGGTGATGCACAGAAGGGCGTCCGTCGCCCCCTGGACTCTCATGAGAGCCTTATAGCTCTCCAGATGGTCCAGGGGGTCGGTGGTCCCATCGTAGGGATCCACCTTAGGCATACGAAATTGACTCAGAATCAATTTCTCTTGGGTCTTTCAGGAGAAGGGGGGTCAGGCATTATAGCCCACTGGCTCACTAGGGGAGCCCTGCATATTGGCGAACCGATGAGAGAGCTCTGCTAGTTTGTGCTCTTGCTCTTCCAGGCACCTCTCAGCTAGACGTCTGATGGCCTCGTCAGTGGAACCCTCCACCGAGGTCGTTGGAGAAGAACGTGCCGATGGGTCGCGGCGAGGGTCCTTGCCGTGGCGATGCTTGCTTCACTTGGCAGCATCATTGTTTTCCATCGGGGATCGGCTCTCATGGTCCGGCAACCCAAAATGATTTCTCTTCGTGGGAGTATGGTGACTCCCATAGGGATTGGTTGCTTCCCACGGGTGGGATGGCCTGCCCTAAATGGAGCACAGGCTTACGCAGGGGCCCATGGCTTAGGCCACGGGGGTCCCTGGCTAGGGTTGAGTCACCAAGGAGCGCTGCTGATGCTACAGCTACCTCACGACCGTGGTCAATATATGCAATTGTTGAGCAATGGTAGCATACTGACCGTCCACTGAGGGTAGCTGAGAAGGTGGAACAGGAGGAGCGGGAAGTTCCCTTTCTGGGCTTCGAGGGCCCGGGAAAGAGGGAACTTCCCCCACCCGGCTGGTGGAGGCTTCATGTCCACAAGTCACCACCATACTTGAAATCGAGCTACTCGGGAGCTTGAGGGGGTGCTTACTTGTCTAGGGGCCTTGTCTCCCCTACCTGGCATGCCAATCTGTTGCCGACCTTATCGATGTGGCCTACAGCTGTGAGTTGGCACCGGACTGCAGTCCCCTTTGCTGTAAATTCTCGATGCTCCCGGACCTGCAAAAATGAGGTTAGAGACCCGGACCGGGGATCCCAGTGGGGGTACTCCGACTGTCAAGTTGGAGAGCGGTAAAGTAGAACATATCCACTAAGACGGATCCCTGCTGAGGCTCTGTGCTTAGAGGAATATTTGATGAGAAGATGAGTGAGAACGAGAGGGATCAGTGCTCTGGTTCCTGCAACCGGACTCATTGGGCCTGCTCTTGCGAGTTCCTCTGGAGCTCCTGTCGTAGGATTTCCTCCTCTTCCCGTGCGCGTGTTTGTCCTCTCGATTGCTTACCTTCATTCTTGCCCCCTTGTCCCCTTTTCTAGGTCGCTGGTTGCTGGATACATTCGTGCCTCTCCCCCTCCTCCTTGGAAGGCTCTGGAGGTTAGCGATGCTTCACGACCGTTCTCCTAGGTCGTCCCTCTTTACGGTCGGGAGTTAAGTGGTGAGCCAGTCTCGTCTGCCGTGCAGTCATGAAAGGGAAAACCTGGCAGGGTCCTGATCCTTGTGAAGGCGCCCTCGGGCCTGAGGCGTTGACCGTGGCCCATCCTTTTTGGAGTACCGGGTTACCGGGTGCTGGATTCGGTACCTCGAGCAGGGTGCCCCTTCTAAACCGGTGCCAACGAGATTCCGTGCACCGTTACAGGCCTGCGGGCACCGTACTGGATGCGCCGCCTATGCACGCCATCCTCAGCGACCTTCTCAGGGCTTGCACCCCCGGTCCTTCTGTGCTCCATGAAGAAGGCTGACTTCGGTCGAGGTGGACCCCGCCTGGGTCGACACTTGGCGAAGTGCAGAGGCCAGCTCGACTTCGGCCGAGGTGGACCCATCTGGGGGTGCCACTTGGTGAAGGAGCAGGGAGAGCCTAGCTCGACTCGGTGAGGTGGGCCCATCTAGGGATGCCACCTGGCGAAGGAGCAGGGACAGAGATAGGTCCACTTCAAATGAGGTGGACCCCACCTGGGTCAACACCTGGCGAAGTGGCAGAGGCCTGCTCGACTTCGACCGAGGTGGACCCATCTAGGGGTGCCACCTAGCGAAGGAGCAGGGAGAGCCCGGCTCGACTCCGGCGAGGTGGGCAGAGACAGGGCCACTTCGATCGAGGTGGACCACGCTTGGGTCAACACCTGGCGAAGTAACAGAGGCCAGCTCGACTTCGGCCGAGGTGGACCCATCTAGGGGCACCACCTGGCGAAGGAGCAGGGAGAGCCCGGCTCGACTCCAGCGATGTGGGCCCATCTGGGGGCGCCACTTGGCGAAGGAGCAGGGGCAGGGCCACTTCGACCGAGGTGGACCCCACATGGGTCAACACCTGGCGAAGTGGAAGAGGGCAGCTCGACTTTGATCGAGGTAGACCCATCTGGGGTGCCACCTGGCAAAGGAGCAGGGAGAGCCTGGCTCAACTCCGACGAGGTGGGCCCATCTAGGGGTGCCTCTTGGCGGAGGAGCAGGGGCAAGGCCACTTCGGTCGAGGTGGACCCTGCTTGGGTCGACACCTGGCAAAGTGGTAGAGGCCAGCTTGACTTCAATCGAGGTGGACCCATCTGGGGGTGCCACCTGGTGAAGGAGCGGGGAGAGCCCGGCTCGACTTCGGCGAGGTGGGCCCATCTAGGGGGCCACCTGGCGAAGGAGCAGGGGCAAGGCCACTTCGACCGAGGTGGATCCCACCTGAGTCGACACCTGGCAAAGTGGCAGAGGCTAGCTCGACTTCGATCGAGGTGGACCCATCTGGGAGTGCCACTTGGTGAAGGAGCAGGGAGAGCCCGACTCGACTCCGGCGAGGTGGGCCCATCTGGGGATGCCACCTGGCGGAGGAGCAGGGGCAGAGACAGGGCCACTTCAGTCGAGGTGGACCCCGCCTAGGTCGGCACCTGGCAAATTGGCAGAGGTGCTGAGCTCAGCCCGAGGTCGGCTTGATCGCTAGCCAAGTCACCTGGCAGGAGAGCCCGAAAATGATGCCGCATGGCACTTCCTGGCGGCCAACTGGATCTGACGCATACTCCATGTCAGCTTATTGCCATATCAACAATGATCATGGAACTGAATTTGAAAATCAGGATTTCAAAAGCTTTTGTACTGAAAAAGGTATTGAACATAATTTTTCTGCACTTAGGACACCTCAGCGGAATGGGATAGTAGAAAGAAAAAATCACACTTTAGAAGAAATGGCACGCACTATATTTTGTGAAAATGATTTATCAAGATATTTTTGGGCTGAAGCTATTAATACTGCATGTTACATTCTGAATCGAGTTTTAATCTGTCCTATTTTGAAGAAAACTCCTTACGAACTTTGGAATCAACGAAAACCAACTTTAAAGTACTTCCGAGTTTTTGGTTGTAAATGTTTTATCTTAAATAATGAAAAAGATAATCTTAGAAAATTTGATGCCAAGTATGATGATGGTATCTTTTTAGGATACTCCACATCAAGCAGGGCATACAGAGTTTTCAATGAAAGAACTTTGGTTGTAGAAGAGTCAGTATATGTTGTTTTTGAAGAATCTACTAACAAATCCTCCAGAAAAAAGGATGCATTTGATGAATGTGCAGGTGCTGACAAGCTTCAAAAGTTGATACTGAATGATCTACCTCCTCAGCCAAGTAAAGAAGATCAAGATAAAAGTGAGAAAGGTGAAGACACTCCAAAGCACCAAGATCTACCTAAGGAGTGGAGGTATGCTCATGGACATCCTAAGAAATTAATCCTAGGTGATCCATCTAAAGGGGTAAGAACTCGAGCCTCAATTAGAAATGAATGTGATTATATATATATTGTATCACAAGTAGAGCCTAAATATTTTGATGAAGCTAAAAAAGATCCTAACTGGATTAATGCCATACAAGATGAACTAATTCAGTTTAATAGAAATAATGTTTGGACATTAATAGAAAGACCATCTAATATTTCTATTATTGGCACTAAATGGGTATTTAGGAATAAATTAGATGAAAATAAATTGTTATTAGAAATAAAGTTAGGCTAGTTGCTAAAGGCTACAATCATAAGGAATGGATTGATTTTGATGAAACTTTTGCTCCTGTTGCTAGACTTGAAGCAATTAGACTATTATTAGCATTTACTTGTTTTATGAATTTTAAACTATTTCAAATGGATGTTAAGAGTGCTTTTTTAAATGATTTTATAATAGAAAAATTTTTGTTGAACAATCACCTGGATTTGAAAATCATGCACATTCTGATCATATTTTTAAATTGCACAAAGAACTTTATAGATTAAAGAAAGTACCTCGAGCCTGGTATGAAAGACTTAGCAAATTTCTAATTGAAAATGAATTTTCTAGAGGCCATGTTGATAAAATATTATTTTTGAAGAAGAAAGATAATGATTTATTAGTAGTACAAATATATGTTGATGATATCATTTTCGGTGCTACTGTCAAGAGTTTGCTAAGCTAATACAGGGTGAGTTCGAGATGAGCATGATGGGAGAACTCAATTTTTTTCTCGGATTCCAGATCAAGCAAACTAAAGATAGAATCTTCATCAACCAAGCTAAGTATACAAGAGAGATTATAAAAAAGTTGGGATGGAGACTACTAAATCGATAGGTACGCCTATGAGCCCCTCTTGTAGACTTGATAAGGATGAGCATGATAAATCAGTAGATCAAAAGTTATACAGAGGAATGATTGGCTCTTTACTGTACCTAACTGCTAGTAGACAAGATATAATATTCAGTGTATGCATGTGTGCTAGATATCAGTCTGAACCTAAATAATCACATCTAATGGTTGTTAAGCGCATTAGTAGATATCTATCTGGTACTGTTGATATTGGTTTATGGTATTCTAGAGATTCATCTGCTGAATTAATTGGATATTCTGATGCGAATTTTGCTGGTTGTAAATTGGATAGAAAGAATACTAGTGGTACTTGCCAATTTTTTAGAGTTAACTTAATCTCCTGGTTTAGCAAGAAACAAACTTCAGTTACACTATCCACAGTTGAGGCTGAGTATATTGCAGCAGGAAGTTGTTGTGCTCAAATCTTGTGGATTAAGCAACAACTTGAAGATTTTGAAATCAAGTTGACAAGTACACCTATAAAATATGATAATACCAGTGCTATTTGCTTGACTAAAAATCCTGTTCAACATTGTAGGAGTAAATATATTGAAATTAGACATCATTTTATTAGAGATCAAGTTGAAAATAATGATGTTGTGCTTGAATTTATTAGTACTGAATTTCAATTAGCTGATATTTTGATTAAGCCTCTCCTGGAAGATCGATTTTGTATGATTAGAAGAGAGCTCGGGATCATTAATCCATTTGATTAAATTTTCCTAACTTTGATTCAAAACAATCTTATTTGACATCAATCATACTCAATCTTTGCTAATTTTATTGAATTTCAATTACATTATCTGTGATTTTGATCAAACATTCAATCTCTTATTTTTTGATTTTTAAGTCGATGTGTCGACACATGAATGTGTCGACACCTGAATGTGTCGACATATTCGTGAGTGGACACATGAACGGCAGCAGATCGAGAATAAGGGCATTCCAAAGTATTTTTTCCCCATTTCGTCATCTCTCTCGAGCCGACATATAACCTAAGGTACTCCATACTTTTCCTTCCCTCTATTTCATGCTTTATGCTCTTCTGATTCGTTGTTTGGAGAACTTTCTTGTTCGAATTTTACGACATTTCGCCTCCCATTTGCATTTTGAGCCCTAGAAACCCTAGGTTTTCATCCCAAAGTTATCCAATTTCTTATTCTGAGCAATGGGACCCTGAAAGCAAGTAGTTTGTCACCCTCTTCAGTCCAATTAGGAGGAAGAAAGAGGAACGAAGGCCAGACACGAAGCTAGGGCTCCAGATCCGCCTGCTCGACCTCTTTTTGTAGCTTCTAGCTAGATGAGTTCGAAGGCCATCGTCGGAGGATGACGAGTAGACTTCAATTTCGTCGACCAGCAACATTTCAGGATCGGACAGTTGATTCGACAGGCTGGTTTGACATCATTTTGCTCATTGAGCTAGAGATATTATCCAGGGCTTATTCGGGAGTTTTATAGATCACTAGCCCGTGGGATTGATGGTTGGATGGCTCAAGTTAGAGGCAGGGACATCCTAGTTACCTCAGAGACTTTGAGCAGAGTTTGGGACATTTCGATGACTGGATCAGTGGTGGACAGCCTGATGGATAGAGTGAGTGGTCTCCAGTGTATCTTCGAGTCAGACATATTGCTTGAGAGAGCCACCGTACCTGCATCTCGATTGTCAGCAGAGATGAGACTGTTGCACCATATTGTCGCCAGGATCCTTCTACCAAAGATCGAACGGTTCGATTACATCACTGAGCGGGAGTTGCTCATGATGGTCTCATTAGTTCAGCGCACACCCGTCTGCCTTCCCGTGCTCATGGTTCACCAGATGACGGAGGCTTCAACAAGTCAGCAACTCTGCCTGCCCTATGGGATGGGGTTGACTTTACTATTGAGGGAGTATGGCATCAGCTTTAAGGACGAGCCCTTCTACATGCTACTTCATATTGATGTGTATGACATCATGTCATTACACAGGATGTGTTATCATCTGTTCCAAGGCCAGTGGAGACGGAGAGTATCTGGTCAGGCCAACGACAGAGCTGATGATGATGCTGCAGAGGAGGAGTGCATCCTTTCTGACAAGGCAGGACCTACAGAGAGTCAGCCTGAGACAGCAGCACAGCCAGAGGTTGCATCTCAGTCTGAGCCTACTACTTCAGCACAGCCTTAGCCAGTTCAGACGGAGACTCCAGCAGTTTCAGATAGCTTATTAGACAGAGTCAGATGCATTGAGATAGATATTATGATCATTAAATAGCATCTTGACTACTTCATAGCTGACACAAGAGAGAGCCACAGTGGACTGAGTGATGGCATCTCAGCTATACTGACCGCTCTGTCCAGACCTACAGGGAGTGCTCCAGCTTCTGATATAGCTCCGCCTGCTCCAGCACCAGTTGTTGATGGTGAGAGTGATGATGATGGAGATGATGAGGAGACTGACTCTGATAGATTCGATTTTCCAGATCTAATTTCAGAGCCAATGGCAGAGATGACGGCAGACTTGCCCAGGAGTTCCGCTCTTGACCCTTCTAGTTCACCTACCCAGACTCCAGTCCTATCTTCTCCTCCTTCCAAATTAGATGATCATGTTCCAATTCCTATTCTTTCACCAGTTATTGATTCTCCTATTGATGATTCACCTATTGTTCATTCACCAGTTATTGATACACCCGTTGTCGATACACCCATGATTGACAGTCCTATCACTGATTCACCGATTGCAGACTCACCCATTTGTTCTTTAGCTAATATACCTACCTTTGATACACCTATCGTATCATCAGTTGATACGCCTGTTTTTGATACACCTTCTGTTGTTTCGCCTATCATCCATACATCCTCTATTATCTGAGAGCTTGGGTTTTACACACCTGGCTTTTAGTATCTTGACTATGGTCCCTCCTTTGATCGTACACCACTTCCGGCAGTCGCAAAGACTGTCGACTCGATCAGTTCTGTTCCTGCAGAGGACATTGTTTCCACCTCTACTACTCCAGCCAGAGGTCGGACGTATGCTCGATGCAGATGACATGGTCATCGTACCCCTCCACAATCAACCAGGACCCGCCTTCGAGATCTCAGATCGATGTGGCCTCGAGCTCGATCTTTTACTGATACAGGACCGATTGAGATCGGATCGTCTTCTGATGATGATGATGAGGATAAGGCTTAGGATATCTTTGTATCTTTAGATAGTTTACTTTTATGCATCTTTTATATGTTTCACTGTTGTACAAATTCTAACTTTAGATGAAATACTATGTTGTACTTCATGTAAATGCCTTTGGTGGAAATGAATGAAATGCCTTAAAATTTCTTAGTACTTCATTGTCTTCATTTCTGAATGAATGAATGAATTATACTTCAATGCTATATCTTGAATGTATTCCCTATTTGTCTTCCTACCTTTTTAATGATAACAAAAAGGGAGAGTAATAAGACTAAAGTATAAATGTGAAGTATAAATGTGATGTATAAATATGATGTGCAAGGGGTAATAAAAGTATTTGCAAATTTGAAAATTATTTTGAAAACTTGAATTGAAAATTGTTTACAAATTCCTTAAGTAAGGGGGAGCAATACTTTGTTTATTTTGAAAATCCTTTCTGAATTGAATTTAATCTTAAATCCCTTCTTTAAATGTTTGAAAAGATATTTACAAATTCTTTTATGGATCATCAATTCAGGGGGAGCCTTGTTTATTGCTGAATTCTCTTGTAGAGTATCACGATATGTGTGTTTATGTCTTAAATATATCCCAAAGCTCTGATACTCTCAATCATTATAACAGGCTCTGACATTTTTAATCATTATAGTACTCTTGTTCTGATACATCATGTCAAAATTGCAAATTACCTTGATACACCTATTGTATTTAGCCCTATGCACCTTGTTGAATTCTTTTAAAAGCTTTTTATGCAATTTATACTTAAGGATTTTGTCATCATCAAAAGGGGGAGATTGTTGACTCTATTATTGATTTTGATGATAAGTAAAACGGTTAAGTATAAGCTGAGTACTAATGATTTTCTTGAAGTATGTTTTTATAGAAAAAGGTGCTCACAAATTTAAAGAAGTATGTTTGATTGAAGAAGCCAAGCTTAGATGAAAAGATCTGCTCAAAGAGGACTTGGACAGTCAAAGTTTGCTTGAATAGTTAATAGAGTGAAGTATAAATTTGTTTCAACACAAGTTCAGATATTTTTGTGAATATTTTGGTGAGGTGTCGACTCAAAGTGTCGACACATGACACCAAGTGTCAACACATGGAAGTGAAGTGTCGACTCAAGCCGGTACGCAAAGAATGTTTCAGATGGTACTACTGAAGTGTCAATACATGGACCTGAAGTGTCGACTCAAGGTGTCGACATATGGATCAGCTCATCGCCTGAGATTTTCAAGTCACAGAACATGGTGAATTTGAAGAACTACAGAAGTGTCGACACATGAAAACAAAGTGTCGACTCAAAGTGTCGACTCACCTGAAAAAGTGTCGACACATCTGAGATTTCCAGAGAACCAGATTGAAAATTTTTGAACTGGACGTCGACTCAAGAAGTTCAAGTGTCAACCTAAAATGTCGACTCATAGCCTGAAGTGTCGAAACATGGAGTTCTAGGAACAGTAGCGACTAGTTTTTCAAATGCAGAACTCGACCCTTTTGCCCTCCAACGGCTAGATTTTCAAGTCTAACGGCTAGAAACCAAATTTGAGGCCTTGGGAAGGTATATATATGCTCCAAATCAAATCAAAATAGAGATCATTGATGAGAATGAAATAAAAGCATCCAAGAGAGAAGAAAAGAGAGCATTCACTCCTATTCATTGAAGATTCAACCACTCTCAAGCAAAAGCAAGCCTCCAAGCATTCAAGAGCCTCCAAGAGCATTAAAGATCAATCTTTCTTGAGCAATCAAA
Organism: Areca catechu; assembly: GCA_021397845.1. Classification (NCBI taxonomy): domain Eukaryota; kingdom Viridiplantae; phylum Streptophyta; class Magnoliopsida; order Arecales; family Arecaceae; genus Areca; species Areca catechu. Next base: position 158,364,101 of record CM038049.1, on the reverse strand, counting down.
GAGGCCTCAATAAGTTAAAAAGCACCAATACATCAAGCTTCATAGAGATACCCGTTTTTTATTAGAAAGCTTTTATTCTCGTTACTTCAAACTCTTATTTGTTGTAAGGGTTCTTGGTTAGCCTATTGTAAAATCAAGAGAAGTTATTGGTGAGCCTTTGAAAACCAATTAGGTTCTTGGTTAGCCCGGAAAATCAAGGGAGGTTATTGGTGAGCCTTTGAAAACCATTTAGGTTCTTGGTTAGCCCGGAAAATCAAGGGAGGTTGGTGGTGAGCCTTAAAACCATTTAGGTTCTTGGTTAGCCCGTAAAATCAAGTGAGGTTTTGACTTGTGAGCCTTGTGAAAACAAGTTAGGTTTTTGATTAGTGAGCCCGGAAAACTAATCAACTGTAATCGGTGGAGATTATAGTGAATTTCTAAAAAAATCTTGGGGAGTGGATGTAGGTGCATTGGATAGCACCGAACCACTATACTTCTTTGTCTTTGTGGTTGATTGTTCTCTCTACTTGCTCTTTCATTTATTGCTCTTTATTTTCGCTGCAATTTTACTTAAGAGCATTACATTTGAATTCATAGTACCTTAATTAATTGTTGCATTGGATTGCATAGTATTGCATTGCATCAAGTAATAATTTTTTAGAGACCCAATTCACCTCCCCTCTTGGGTTGCTTACTGGGCAACATATATGTTTAAATTGCTGGAGGGCTCTACTGTGCTTAGAGATTGGCATCCCTAGTACATATTATTTGGAGTGTTGTGTACATGTGTTTGGATCAATTATCTCAGGGTACTAGTATGTTTGGCAAATGAAAATATGGTTTCATTACTTTTGACTTTATTTCTTACTAAGGTTTTACTATTTTTATTTTGTCCATTTTTATATGGAGTAGTTTAAGTTTATGACAATGATGTGGGATGCCTGTTGATTGAACATGACTTGGAGACAAGAGTTAAACTATATAATTAGTTTTTTTTATCTTGTTGCCGCGATGCTCCACTGAATTTAAGTTTGCATGTCCTGAGTCATATTTTTATATGAATTTATCTATTAATTATGGTGGCATCCTTTTCGGCCATATTTTTCACACCATGATGATGGATTTCGAATTTAAGTTGTTGGTAGTCCTTTTGGTACTTTGAGTTACTTGTTAGCATCCCATTCCGTGCAATGTTTAACTTGATGGCAGCCCTTTTTATGCAATGTTGAACATGTTGACAGCCCATTCTTTGCTATGATTAAGTTGTTTGTAGGCCCTTCTGTGCTATATTTAAATTATTGGCAGCCCCTTCTATGTTAGAATATTCACATTCCTTATACACATTATTTGGAGTGTTATGTTTAACTTGTTTGTGGCCCTTCTATACTAAGTTGAGCAAGTTATTTTGTTTAGGCGCCTTGTTGTTGGTTCATGTTAATCTCATATGCATGGCACCTATCATGGTAACGACTTTGCTTTATTATTCCTTGCAACTGTACTTTAAAATATGATAGATCTATAACATCTTTTATATATTTGAGTTCAAGGATCTATGGTGGTCTCTTTGTTTCACATTTTCATCAAGCAGTACATGTTCAATTATTCTTGGCAGTGGTTTTGGTTTGCTTGGTCAAAATTCCTCGATCATGTCAAGATATCCAGGAATGCATTCATATATGTTTGTTGGATCTCAATTGGTGTCCTCTCCATAATGTCTCTTCTCACGTTGTTTTTAGTATATTATCAAATGGATTTTGCATCAAGGTTACCTTACTATTAAGGCCTAATGTTATCTGGATAAACGGGAACAAAGATATTCACATGCTTGTTGTCTGGCACAAAGTGGAAACTGGTTACTTTCACTCTTGTATTTCCTGTAGACAGATCCAAATCACATTGGTACCATGCATATACACTCATTTTTTGGTACACAGTTTCATGTTCTGGCACAAAGTGGAAACATATTATAGCGTACAAAGACTCATCTTTTGGTACAGTGATTCATTTTCTGGTACACCGACTCTTTTTCTGGTACAAAGTAGCTGCTGTTTACTTGTTCTTCATGCATTGCCTTTTTACAGAGACCCATTTTTTCTATCATAAAGTGGAAGCATGTTACTTGGTTTCTTGTCATTCAAGAGGACCGAGGTGGCTTTTATATATATATATATATATATATATATATATATATATATATATATATATATATATATATATTTCCTGCAATATATTATCTTATCTTCAGCCCTTATACTACACATGGCTCTCAATTTTCTATGCGCATCTAGCGTCTTGGGAGGACTTGTAAAAGTTCTGTATGGCTTGATATTTCTACTGCTGCATCTATCTGTTGCTCATCCATTTCATGTAGGCAAAAAATTTAGCATTCTATTGCAAGACAGCAGCTTTATTTGTACTCTTCACATCTTTTGGGATCATCTACTTATACAATTTATACGGCAGCTACTTATACAAACATGTTCTCCTTAGCTTTGTCCAAGAATTAGTCTATTTCCATCTACTTACAAAGTTGCTACTTGGTTTATGTTGTGTTTCGGTTTCACTGAAACAGAACGGGTCCGTATCTTTTTTATTATTCTTTTTTTTTTTATGTTATGGTTCTACTCTATACACTGGTCAGTTTTGTATCTCTTCGTTGTTTTATTTTGCTATATACATTGGTGTTCAGATTAATATAAAGCATGTGGCTGTTTAGTTTCATATAATTTTGAAGGTTTCACTCGTTAATGTACTTTTCCCACATTAATTTTTAAGATTTTATGTTGATGCAAGAAACGCTACTACTAGCTGTATGGATAAACAACAATATATATAGGGTGCATTTATGTATGATCGTTATCTTATTAAATAGAAATGAGAATTCAGAGTTGTAACAACAACAGGCCTGATGTTATGTTATGTATTATTTTGAAAAGGTCTGGGGTATGAAAAGTTTCACGCCTGGGGAAGTCGTAGAAAAATGCATTGCTGATGTCTGTAACGGGAGTACAAAGAAGCAGTTAATAATGCAAGGCCAAGCTGAATTTTGTTGATTTGTTCTGCTTTCTTCGGATGGAAAATTGGGAACTGCTGTGCTTTATATCGATCGGTTTTATACTTTCGATCTCCGACTTCAATTAGTACATCTAAACCTCAAAAAAAGTGATGAGCCCAGAAATTTGTTTAATTGATCTGGCACTTTGGTCCGAGAGCAAGACTTGCAGCTAACATTGGAGTTCCACCATTCGAGCCCGGTAGCCAGAAATTCCTATAATCGATCTGGCATTTGAAGCTTCCAATCTTTAGTTATGCAGATTTTAATGCCCTAATATGTTTGCTGATCGGTTCGAATACAACGCGATGCTATATATGCTTCAGCTTACAATCTAGTTATGGCATGTTAATTTGGAATGATCGTAGCCACTTTAATTTCAGAATTCAAACTCATACTCGCATTCAAATTTTAATATATTGTATCATGTTAGCTGAGTTTTTTTGCCGGTTTAAGACTAAGACATTGAATCCAAGCATGGCCTTCCATTGGCTCTGGGTTTCGAAATTCTAATCAAGTATATATCTTCTGGCACATGGATGCATGTATTTATGCAAGATATCAAGATATTCATAAACTAGTCCAGTAATATTCTTAAATTTTTTAAAAAGATTCTTCCTTTATTTTTTGTGAAATTAAAATTTATTCCAATGTCAACCGAATATCAGTTGAAATAATATTGTATTAATTATACTAAATAATGATGAAATATTATATATTTTTAAAAAAAAAATAAAAATAAAAATTTAGAAGGATAAAAATAAATAACTATTTATCGAAATTTAATCCTTAATTCTATTCATGAAATAAAATTTGAATATCCGAACACTACCAAAATGATCTGTACAGGCGATTCATTTGTTTTTATTGCTGTCATGCACCTATGATCTTGAGCTCGGATGCCCTCCCTCGGTTAGTACTCGGTACCCAATCCTCGCAGCTACTGATACCATGCACGTTGACCCGGAAAAAGTATCGTGTTTGTTAATTCCTGTGCTTCTGCATCATCTTCCTCCTCAACACCTGGAGGATGGAGTTGGCGGTGCAGTAGGCGATGGCCTGCACGGTGACCATGGGGTTCACCCCAAGCGCCGTCGGGAAGACGCTGGCGTCGGCCACGAAGAGCCCTTCCACCTCCCATGTCTCCCCCCTCTCGTCCACCGCTGATGTCGTGGCCTCCACGCCCATCCGGCAGCTCCCCATCTGGTGGGCAGAGCACACCGGCGTTGTCAGACACCCGACCCCTCTCCGGCTCGCCTCCCTCACGAACCTCTCCCACTCCCTAGCGCTCTCCCTCTTCACCCCGAACCTCTCCCCCTTGCAGTGCTGCGTCCCGACCTCCTCCGCCCCCGCCGCCGCCATTATCCAAAGCATCTTCTCCACACCTTTTTTCAGGCTCTCCTCGTCGCCTCTCTCCATCTGGTAGCTTATGTTCCCCTCCCCGTCCACCATGCCGGAGCCACGGTCCCTCGCCAGCGCAAACACGTGCGCCGTTCGCGCGAACCGCGTCATCCGGTCCTTGAAGTCGGCTCCGGACGTCCACGGCGTGACCACCGAGAACATACCCGGATGCAGCGCCGGCGTCTGGATCACCGCACCGTAACCCGTCGTCCCCCAGTTGGCCTCCACCGTCGACATGGCCGTCATAATCCCTCCCTCGTAGCTCCTCTTCTCTTCCTCTCCGTAGTCCGGCTGCCGGCTTCCGGGCTTCGGGAAGTAGCCCCACACCATCACCACCGGGTGGAGGTGGAGGTGCTTCCCGATGTTCGTGTTCCGCAGGCCGCTTCTCTTCAGCAACACCGGCGTATTCAGCGCGCCGCAGGCAACCACGGTCACCTTCGACTCCACGATGCACGTCTCCCCGCTCTTGGATTCGAACAGCACGCCGGTGGCCACCTTTCGACGCCTTCCTCCTCTGTCCCGGTGGAGTACCCTGACGGCTCTGCACCCGGGCAGGATGACGCCGTTGCGGGACTTGGCCATGTCGACGAGCCACGTCTCGGAGGTGGCCTTCTTCCGCCCGTCTTTGCACCCGAAGCAGCACCAGCCGCAGTGGTGGTCGGGCGGGGCGTTGCGGGAGATGTTGACGACCGGGTAGCCCAGCTCGAGGCAGCCGCGCCGGAGGGTGGCGTTGTTGAGGCTCTCCTGCAACTCGTGCACGTCCGACTGGACGCCCATGCGCTCGCACACGACGTCGAGTGCCGCGGCGTAGGCGTCGCTCCCGAAGAGCTCCAGACTGTGGTCGCGCCGCCACTCGGCGGCTACGTGGTCCGGGGTGCGGAGGGCCGCCGCCCAGTTGATGGCGGAGCCACCGCCGACTGTGGCGCCGGAGAGGACGACGACGCCCGTGTCGGTGGTGGTGAGGAGACCGCCTCCCTCGTACATCTGGTCCAAGGCCGCGCCCTCGCGGAGGGAGAGGTTGGAGCGGGCGTAGTAGCCGCCCTTCTCGAGGACGACCACCTTGTAGCCGGCCTGGGCGAGGACACCAGCGACTACCCCGCCGCCGGAGCCGGACCCGACGACCACGGCGTCGCAGCGGATGGTCTGGAGGGGCTTCTTGCGGCGGTCGCCGGGGTAGGGGCGGATAGCGAGGGAAAGACCGGCGCGGGAGAGTGCGGCGGCAAGGACGTCTCCGGGACTCTCCGTGTAGACCATGGAGCTCTGGAGCGGCCCGAAGCGGTCATCCTCGCTGCTCGGCTCTTTGACTTGGTCAGAGAGTTCGGGGTCGGGTCCACAGTAGTCCAACGCTTTCCACGCCAGGTTCTCGTTCTTCTCATTGACCTGGTACACTAATATGCGACATCAATCCTCCGCTGACTGCTGCTCCTCGTCGGCCACTCTAAACAAATGTTATTCAAAATTTATTCATTTCATGGCAAGTAGTGTTATGGATTTTATTTTTCATCTCTCTCTCGAGTACTCTTTTTTAAATCACTTGGAGGCCAAGGTCTTTCAGTCCCAAAATAAAAGAAGAAGAAAAAAAAAAAAACGGCTGTAGGGTAGCTTAACGCCGGTAATATCTGTATCTCTTTCCAAACATGTTCGATAAGTAATATAACATGGAGAAAATTTGAAGAGTCGTAGGACTGCGAATGGAAAATCTTCATAATGAGGCTGAATCCTAAATTCGAACACCAAATCATTGTACTATATTTTATTAAGTATTTTGATCTCAAATCTGAACGGGCTCTTAGCTTTTATTGATATCATATTTTTAAATATTTAGTTATCAAAACATTTATTTAAAGCTCAAGTTGGAGATTAGGTTCTGATAGACATTGACCTTCATTTCAATTTCTATTAGAAATTCTAAATTCTTGATTTTTGCAGGTACAAGAATCTCGATCTCTAGAGGAGCCTGCGTTCCAATCTAGGTAGGACATGATGGGGATAGCCCTTTGCCTTCCCTATTTTGAATAGAGAAGGATTGGTGGAGGTTGACCTTTCCACTTATATCTTCTTACTAACCAATAAATTAATATTATCAACATAACTAGAATTTTGTACAGTATTTCATAAAGAGCACCGATCTTCTATGATATACAGCAACATGCAATGCATCATACCAGTCCACAAACGATGCATGCACAAACCTGGTCTATGCATGCATGCAGTGTACGTAGATTGTTTGTTGGCCATCCAACATACGATGGACAGCCAACACGATGCACTATATGCTATGGTACATCATGCATGCACGTTACAGAAAAGTTAGTTTCTTCCATGAAAAGTTTAGAACCATTTTGCATTATTTTTTATTTTTTATTTATAAAATTATATAAACTGAGATAAAAATCACTTATGCTATTTCTTAAAAATTATTGAAAGTAAAAAATCCTTACTTATAGAATTTTAAAAATAAAAAATAATTATTTTTTACCACTACCTACACCTTACATCTCAAGCGCGCGCAATCACGATCACAATCACCATCACCACCTCCACCCACAACCCCGACCATTTCCGTTCCTTATCATAACCATCGTTATCTCAAGCCCAATTTTAGTCACCACCTCCACCACATCCCCCACCAATTTCGTTGCCTTCCACACGACTATCATAATTATTACTGCTTATATCATACCCACGGCACATGCCACCATTATAGCTATTCCTATTACACTATATATTATTATCATTATAACCACCTCCCTCTATTAGAGCCATCACTGTAGCTCCGTAGCTCTCACCATTACTATTATTATCGATGTCTCCTAGATATAACTTACCATGTTGCCAGTACTCTTATGACCAGTATTCTTATTATTACTAGACCTGCTACCATCATCGTTGCCATTACCATAACCTATCTCATACCATTACCCCTTCTACCATGGATCGATCAATACCGCTAGCACATCCACCGCATCCATTACTACCATAGCTTTTACCACCATCGCCATATTGATATTCATAAAAAAAATTAAACTTACCAAATATATTTATATTTTAACAATTTTTGAAGTTAAAAATTTATTTTTTTTTTGAAACAGAAAAAATGTTGTTTCACTCATGATGGCTTATAGAAGAACAAGGCAGGATTATCCTGAGGATTACCAAAAATATTTTTCTTAACTACTGTATCTTGAAATCTTGGTCCACTAGTTCAGCTATATATAGATCTGACATATTGAGAGGTCTGCTTGGTGAACGAGGCATTCCATCTCGATGGACAAAAAGCGGACTAAACCAAGCGCTGCTCCTGAGCATTAATTGCACTCACCAGCAACCTAGCTGGTTGGAAAGGGAGAGTGATGCTCAAAAAGATTGCTCGATCGGTTTAGACTTTTTTTCATTCGATCACATTTATCGAGAAATTAATAGCGATGACACTATACTTAGCTAATCATTTAAAATTAATATTTTGGATATCTAAGATTGGTTTTTTTTTTATAAAAAAAAAATATTATTATTTTATTTTCTGATTTTTGTAGATATATTTATTCAGTTTGATCTAGTAGTGTATCCATTTTATCAAAAAAAACTATAAAAAAAAAAAAAAAAATTATCCATGTAGATGGTTGTTATAGCTATGATCCATCATTGGGCTATAGCCTATATAGTAGGCTGAGTTTAAAAAATAATTTTTTGATATTAAAAATTTTCTTCTAGAAAATTCCTGATCGGTATTAAAAGTCAGTCCTTATAACAGGTGAAGCGGGGTAAAGACGATCATGGGAGCGGTCAAGAGTCAAGGAGATAATAGTCTTGGGGGCAGGTGTGCAGTCCTTTTGCTCTACTGCTTTTGTCATCCGTAAGTTGGCCTGTCCTTTTTTTTCTTTTCTTTTTTTTTTTTTTCTTTTTCTTGTGATCCGGGTTTTCGTCTTTCGAATATGGTTTGTTCCCGTCGAAGTCGTGATGGAATTAGGTGATTAGGAGACGCTTCTCCCTTTGGTGTCTTGATGCAGCTTTAAGGATGAACATGGAACCAAGTCAGCCATCCGATAGATCATGGACAAAAATGATACACGTAGCTCTCCTCAGAAGCGCCTGGAAGTTTTTTTTTTTTTAACAACCATCTATGGTGACTCCGATTAGAAACTTAGAAGAAAGGCACTCGGGTTGAGGCAGTTCGTTCACACTTGCAGGACGGCAACCAAATGGATATAAAATGATCATTAAAATTAAGATTTTTGCATGCACATGTGCCCGAAAAAAAAAAAAAAAAAAAAAACCGTACCCTCCCGTAGGGATGAAAATGGATGGATACTATTATTGATCTTCGAATCCAAATCTATCGAAATATAGGTAAAAATTTAATTAATACCTGTACTTATCAAAAATATATATATAGATAAAAATAAATAACCATTAATAATATCTTTAATTTTATAATCATAAAATTTAGTTATTTGATGTATATCCATATTTATATTTATATTTATATTTATAATATTTAACATATATTTATATCCATCCAAAATAAATATAAATATAATTTTATATCAAATTAATATTATATTAATATTAATATTTATTAAATAAAAAAAATAAAAATATGAATATAATGGTATCCGATCCGATTTTAATTTTCTCTCATAATTCAAAATTAGAGATCCCCGAGCAAATTAAGGGTTACGAACCCGAGGATAAAACAATGTTATTTTTTTGACCCGCATCATACTCCGCGAGCAGCTGGCATTCTTCGACGCCATATTCGCAGAACGATCATCGATCGCTTGGACATGTTCGTGTTCAAAAATTCTGATAAATTCATTTCGGCAGTAAAAAGCCAAATGAATTTGACGTCCGTGGAGAAACCAGGACGAAAGAAAGAGGAATTCATGCTTTTAAAAGCAAGGTTTTCATCTTGCCAATGTCCGCCAATTAAGTTCTCGATTTGTATCGATAAATATGATTAGATATCTACAAAAATCTCAGCAAAAATAAAGATATAATTACCTGCAATAAAAAAACCAAGTGGTTGATGGCATGCATCCATATATGTGTAAAAAAAAAAAAAAAAAAACTGCTGCCAGTCCCATACGATAAAAAATAATAATATTTTTTATTTTTTATTTTTTTTATAAAAAAAACACGGGGCCATGCAGCTGCATATATACGATGGTGCTAATTAACAAGTGATATATATATATAATTACTGGAGGGGGAGTGAGAATTGAAAGAGAGAGGAATAATTAATTGGGTGGTGTGATTGACCTGGGTGAAGTAGAAGTAGAGGATGAGGAACTTCAAGCCCCTGAAGAGCTGCCTGTAGAAGTAGATGGGGCCGGATGACCAGGACGACAAGATCTGCTCCCTCCGCTTAGGATCGATGTCCGAAAACTTGTGGAAGAAGGGGAAGCGGCACGACACGCACCGCGTCCCGCAGAAGATGAACGTGCCGTACCATGTCGATAGCAGCCACAGCGACAGGCGCAGAAGCCCCAGCATCGCATGCCGTAGCCTCCCACTCAGGTACCCTCCCACCTGATCAATTATAATTAATTACCATATAATTAATTTTAATAAGTACCTTTTTCTTTTTTATGGTCTCCATGCATCCATATATATATTTATATATATATGATGACGATGATGATGAGCATTGATTCTTACAATTTCTGGGGTTCCTATCATGGAAGCGGAGGTGAGGTAGAACGCACGGATGGACTCATTCCGTGCACCGGGAAGGTCGATCGAGGGCAGGAGTGTGTCGCTTATGGCCGCGAGGGAGTCCATCTCTCGGTCTGTGAGACGGTTCGCCCGACTAGGAGGAGGAGGAGGAGGAGGAGGAGGATGCTGTCCTCCGCCCATGGATTCTGAGTAATAGTTCAACGCTTCCATGTCAAGCGAAGTTTCGAGGAGGGCTTTCTTGGCGATCACCGGGGACTTGACGAAGTTAAGCTCATGGCTGGAATCCATGGCTCTAGCAGCAGCAGCAGCTCTTCTTCGACTGTTAAAAAGATGGAGGACAATATATGGGAAACATATGTGTTGCAGCCAGTAGTATATATTCTCGATCTTTTTAGATATATCGAGTTCGATCGATGAAGACAAGGCCACGGGGGATCGTGACGAAACCGAAATATTAATGCAGTCAATTTTTTCGGCCCCCCCCTTGCCCTGATGCCAACCAATTACCTGACGCCCACCTATTACCTGACTCCATTAATAGAGAGTTGCCCATGGCCATACAGGTCCGGAGTCATCAAGGCTGTGTTTAAAAACGGAATAAGAGGGAGGATAAGGCTTTTAACCCTTTTATTTCCCCAAACGGTATAAAAATCCATAAAGAATAATAAAATAAGTTATTCTCCTTGCCCGTAATTCTTGAATTGCTATTCCATGCATCCCGTGAATAGCTCTATTCTCATTTTTCTTATTCCAAAAGTATTAGCGGAATTTCTAAAAATTAATTAGTATAAAATATTTTTTAATTATTTAATATATATAATAAGAAATTAATTAATATAATATAATTTTAATATATCATAATAATGAATTAAATAATATAAAATAATATATTTAATTATTTTATATATCATACTGATAAATTAATCCGTATAACATAATTTTAATATATCATAATAATAAATTAAATAATATAAATAATTTAATTTATTATTTTAATCAATATAATAGATCATACTAATGAATTAATTAGCATGACATAATTTTAATAGATCATATTATTAAATTATTTTTAATATAATAATATATTTACTTAAATATAAAATCAAAAAAGAATTTTATAACTCATTTTATATTAATATTTGAGCAGGGGTATTTTTGGGATTTTAGAAAATTCCCCTTCTATTCTTGGTAGAATACATGCTTATTTCCATCTCATCCAAACACTATTTAGAATAACACCGCATTAATTACACCGGAATAAGGTGGAATACCAGATTTTCATCCAAATAGAAATCGAAAATAACAACGAGAATAAGCTATTCTTGGAGAATACCAATTCCTATTCTCAGAATAACTTTTTACCGACCAAACATTATCTAAAGGAGTTGGCCTTAGCCCTGACCTTCGCATTCAGGTAATGGATAAATAATTTTTTTTATGAATAATATTTACCCACTAAAACAAAAGAAAGTTTCATTCATCTTGTACATAAAATCAATAAGTCATGAAAAATAGACCTTTTTTTTATTTCCAATATATCTTTAACCATATAATAATAATATAATATATTAATTATATATTATATTAATATAATATATTTTATAATAATATAATATATGTATTATACACTTACAAAATAATTGATTATTATTATATAATATATTATATGTTATATATAATATATATGGTACATATAATATATAATATTATAGTAAACAAAACTATATTATTTATATTATTTTATATATTGTGATATATTAAATTATATATAATATAAATTAATAGATATATTTATATGATAAAAGATATTATGAAAAATATGGATAGATTTTAGTAACTTACATGGAAGAGTAGTAATGTAAATAAAGATAAATAATAGATTTCATAGTCATTTTCTAATAAAAAAATATGGATAAATTATTTTTTTCTTTAATACTATCTAAAAATATTTATTAAAATTTAAGCAAATTATTTATCTTTCAAAAAAAAAAAAAAAAAAAAAAAAGGCCCTAAAAAATTTCTTATTGGACGGAAAGCTAGGATATATGATGGATTACGGATGTTAGGTTGTCAAGGTGGTTAATTATTCCAGAGGTCTCTGAATATCCATGTTGAGCTGCACCGGGGTAATACTAATTCATCGATCAATTTCTTAATCTCTTAAACTTTGATGCCAGCCTTACTACAAGGTGGGAATTGAAAAACATGAATATATTCCTCACCACCTTAATCGGTTTTCTAAGTTCAACTCCCAGCAATCCTGACGGAGGGGACCTCACAAGCAAGCTACTCTCATGAGTTGGGAACCGTTAAAGTTTTCGTATGAAAAAAAAAAAGAAAGTTTAAATTAAATCAAATCAAATCTTTTTAATCATCGCTTTCCCTCCTGGTTAAATGGTTAATTAAATATTTTTATCGAACGGTCGTATCTGTATTTAACCGGTTATCGGAAATTTGACTTGGGGCACGCTTCCGGGTTTCTCATTGATTTACTCGAGTTAATCCAATCAGGCTCACGGTAAATTATTTTATTGTTCTCAGGCGTATTTAAATAGAACTTAAACTTTTCTTCTTTTTATTTTACTGAAATGAAATTCTGTTTCTTAACAATTTTTTTTTAAATAATAATTCAAAAAAATAGTTCTCATCAGCTAAAACTCTACTTTCAAATTAATGACTTTTTCTAAAATCTTTTCATAAAAATAATTATAGAATACAGTTACGTATATAAAACCTCTAATATGGTTATGTAACTTTATCCTCGTCGTAGCCACCACAAACTTTATCCCATTACATTAAAATCTTATCTTGAATGTAGAATCGAGGATAAAAGTTAAACATAGAATTAACAGGTTAAAACATAGAAATCCAGAATAAGTGAAATAATTATAGAATACAGTTACGTATATAAAACCTCTAATATGGTTATGTAACTTTATCCTCGTCATAGCCACCACAAACTTTATCCCATTACATTAAAATCTTATCTTGAATGTAGAATCGAGGATAAAAGTTAAACATAGAATCCAGATCGAACAGGTTAAAACATAGAAATCCAGAATAAGTTAAACAAGTGTGCGAATACATTCAGACATCCTGAAAGCTTGGCTTGTTATTACACATATATACGAGCAGGAATGTAAAGCTCCTGGCTTTCTTTCCCACACCTACCACATGACCCTCGTAGGAAGCCAGTTAGCAGGGGAAATTAATTACCTCTCAAATGAAATATATAGGATGTCTTACGCTCATTAAAAAAAATATGGATCCCTCGCGCGCCGATCTCTTCCAAGTTCCAGCAACCGACACTCCATTCTACATCTAAAAGGTCAAAGTTCCAAAAACTACCATAATTATTTAGACTTTTTTTATGCACCAAACAGCAAACGTACGGTGCACACATCACAAGCCAAACTTTCTACATGTATGAAATGTTTGCTTGAATTAGAAAATTAACTTTATGGCAGCTGTTATTTCCACCCGAGAAAACATTTCCCGCCGCTTGCGAAAATTGCTTTATGGTTAACATTCAAAAATGGCATTCCAAAGCCAAAGATTGATGTTCATGCAAGGTTTTTTTTTTTTTTTTTTTAATTGAAGAATCGATTCAAAATTTGGTCAAATCTTTTTTTACTTGTACTTTATTTTAGAACAGGAGTACAATCAAGCCGGGTCCATTCGAATAGTTTAAAGTTTTAGCTCGATTCGATTCAAAATACTACTTGACTCGAGATCGATTGCTTTAACCGTTGGAAAATGTGAGTGGATTTTTATGATCACATTCATGGATATATCTACTTCTTTAATTAGTTTCCTATGATGAATATATGAAAATGAAAGGTTTTAACAAAATTTTATATACATTAAAATATATATAAAGAGAACTAAAAGGGTTCCATGAATAAAATCTTGAACTAGATAAATGTTAATATAAGTCATATAATTTGGTACACTGACCAATGGAATTACCTATCAAAGTTTATTATAAAAGTTTATCTATTAAATGTCAATTGTTATCGGAGTTCATGGATTCAATGTCCTGTATACAAAGTATATACACAAGAAAAAAATATGAGATTCATTATAAAAATTTGGATGCATATTAAAAGATTCATCTAATTTAGGAGGAAGTCATTAAAAACCTTGATTCATTAATGGCATTAAAGATTGTTGATGAAAAAGGTTATTTAGCACTCCATATAGTTAGAGATCCAGTAAAAAATTGTATACATATTAAAAGATTCATCTAATTTAGGAGGAAGTCGTTAAGAGCCTTAATTCATTAATGGCATTAAAGATTCTTGACGGAAAAGATTATTTTAGCATTACATATAGTACCTATGGGCTCCCAGTCCCTCACTCCATCCGCATGCTACTTATATGATACCCAGGTATAAAAGATTATAAAGGAGAGAGAAGATACAAGGTGTTCAAACCAAACAAGATATTGAAATTAAAGGTGAAATACTTGATGTACTTTTCATATTGCAATGGCTCGAGATACCTTTTTGTGATTTATAAAATATAAGCTAAAGATTTTTTTCCTAACATTTGGTAGCAAAGCAAGCTTATGTTTTATAAATTAATGATATGACAATATTAAATGATGGTTGTTTCATGCTAATCTTGTTTTAAGATAAATAGCCCATTTTGGATATGTTCCTTGGACAACTTAAAGACTTATTGACTATTAAAGAGTAAATTTAATTGATTGATTTGTAATCATCAAAGTGGCTCAATTATAAGGATATAATAGTATAGTCAAATTAGAAATAATTTGCATTATAAATTATAGGAGTACAAATGACCCAAAGGTAATTTACAATTTCTATAATCGAAGAAATATTATTATACCCAAAGGTATATAACATCTATATTATAATTGAAAAACTAATTAACTAATAGTTAACTCACTTATAGAGTAAATCAATTGTATGTCCTTATCATTATCCAAAGATGAGATATGATGATGCGATAGATTGCTCGCTAAAATGTCCACTATAAGAAAATAACTTATTAGCAATGGTGACTTGTTGTCACTAAAAACTAAATCGCCACTACTAATATTATTAGCGATAAAAAGCCATCACTAATAACCCATATGTAAAAACCTAGTCACTAAAAGTCATTATTAGCAATGGCAGTAAAAACCATTATTAATAATAATTATTAGCAACAACTATTAGTGACGGTATCACCATCACAAATAATTTTTGTTTTTTTAAAAAATTATAGTCAAAAATAAAACCTTATTAGCAACCCAAAGTGCCATCGCTAATAATTATGAGCCATTGGTAATAATATTAGTGATGGCTTTTACCATTGCTAAAACCTTGATAATATTTTTTTTTTAAAAAAAACATAGTTATAATTTTAAAATTCTATTTTAATTATAATAAAATAGCAATATAGTTCTCTTAAATCCTGTTATGAGTAAATTAACAAATAAATTCCATAATTATAAATAATTTTATAAGTTAACACTACTTTATAAGTAAAAAAATTAAATACATAACATTAAAACAACCAGTGGATGAGAGCCGGATGTTCAACCATCTTGAAATGAAAAATAAAATATGATTAATAAGTTATGATACAAAAATGTATTTATCGTTACGGAGGTGTATATTTCGATATACTTCTTTAATTTTCGAACAGATTATTCTTACATATTCCATTCAATGATACAGAGCTATAGATAACCTTGGCCCATTGATTGGATGGTTAGATTAAATTTTTTCTTCCTAGGTTTTCCTTCCTTGACTTAATTCTAAATATGTGAAGCTTCTAAATATAAAAATTTAAAATAGTAAAAAATTTATTATAGACTTACCTACTCGATGACTATAACAACAGGCTAGTTGATCGCGTAGATGTGGATCCCATAGAATCTCTATGATTGTATCGGATAGCATTCCAGGAAGATCCGAGATTGCTGGGCAAAAAGATGGGTCACAACATTCTCAACATGTATATCACCTCACATCTAGATCATTGAGGCTTGAGAGAAGGACTCTGAAGACCAATGAGATACCGAAGAGTCGAAGCTATGCTTCAATCCTAAGACCCAGCTTCTGGACCCAGCTCCTACCCCCCCTCCTGTGATCCTAAGCCGTCCCTCGATATCAAGGAGAGGCTAAGAGGATGATCCTCATCGTGCCACTATACGACGTACTCCGCATAATCCGTTTATACAGTTTATAAATTCATTAGTCCAATTATATATATCAGTATATAAAAATAAAAATAATACTTTAAGTTATTACAACAATACATCAAGATCTAGGATCTAAGTAATCATGAGTCCTCTTGGACTGGTATGTATAATCTCTAAAATAAAAATTAATATATTCACTGAATTAATTATATATTATGGTTAGTAATGCAAGATTTAAATGATGTAAACAAATATTAAATTTTTTTCAAGAATTATAAACTTAGCACTACTCGTCAACCTTTTTAGATATTTGGATCCTTCATATTCTTCTTCCAATTCTTCTCTTCTTCCATTTATTCATCTTCTTCCTTTTATTTTTTTCCCTTCTTAAATAGAATTATCCTTTAAAACAAACTTGATATGATCTACCTCCTCATGTTGGTCATCACAAAGAAGAATTATTGGAGTATCTAACTCTGCATCTATGAAAGATGATTTTTTTTTTGTTCCAATCATTCAGGCTTTATTCAGGCCAGCTTTGATTCAAGCCAGCCCAATTGTGCTCGGGCTGGGCTCATTCGGTTTGGGCTTGATATTTTCAAAATATTTTGGCCTAAGCTTGGCCCAAGCCCAAAATTTTTTTGAGCCAGGCTCGGGTAGGGGTATGGCCCGGCCCAGTTCCAGCCCTACCTGTATGGTATTAAAAACATGAATTGTCACATTAGATCCAACCACCAAGTGTTAGAAGGATTTCCATTCAATTGGTTTCATAACTAGTAATGAAAGGATCATACCTTTCTTTTTCGAATCATGCTTTGCATTTTGGGCAATTTCTTTTTATATCCCTTCTTTTTGTAACAATAGCATTTGTCATCATGACCAATATTGCTAGATGCAAACTCTTGCTTTTCGTTATTTGGTGATTTTTTACCATACCTTTTAACCTTTCCATGCCTACCTTTATTATGACCTTGAGATATCATGTGATCCAATTGTATTCCTTCTCTCTTTAATCTCTCTTCTTCTCGAACACACATAGCAACTAGTATTTATGTTCCACCTATCCTTTTAATATTATAAATGATTTTAAATGGACCGAATTGTGAAGAAAGAAAGTTGAGAATGAATTGTACCAAGAAGAGCTGAGAAATGATCATATTCATTGACTTACGTTGTTTGGCCAAGTTATTCATTTTCATAATACGCTCACACACTCCACTAACCCCACCATACTATTTAATAGTCAAAATTGCCATGAGCATGCCTCTGCCAATTCCTTTCACATGCCTTCTTAAAGCTTTGTATTATTGCTCTATAGCTTGCAGAAATTCAGGCACCTTGGATGATTCTGGAAAGGATTTGTGGATATTCTTTGTAATTTTACTTTTGATAATCATAAAACTCAGGTGATTGGAACGTTCACAATTCTCATAAGCAGCCTTTTTAACTGGTGTGCTTGTATCAGTGAGCTTCACTAGTTCATCTATAGAAAATATAAAATCCAAGTCTAAGCATCCCAAGTGATATGAACTTGATCATACCAGTATGAGAAGTTAAAACTATTTAATTCTACGATACTGGATAGATGTCTTGAAAGCAAAGCTCATATAATAGCTGAAATACATACAATCATGCCATGAGTACGTTCTTTAAGACTACTACAAGAAAAATTAGTATTAGTGATGGCTAATTAGCCATCGCTAATAAATTTTTATCGACCAACAATAACGACAAACAAAAAGTCCGTCGCTAATGTTATTAATGATGGACTAAGACTATTAGCAACGACATCTACCATCACCAATAAATTTAAAATTATTTTTTTTCTAAAAATATAGTTTTTATCAAATAGTGAAGACTTATTAGTGACAGCATGCAGCCATCGCTACTATTATAGCCATGCTAATCATTATCAGCGACGACAATCATCACCATCGCTAATAATTTAAAACTTAAATTTTTTTATGGACAAATAGGTTTTTATCAATGACTAAGAGTTATTAGCGACAGCATGCAGTCGTCACTAAGTGTATCCCATTCTCACCACTATTAGTGATAGCAATCTATGCCATCGCTAATAGTTTTCTCAAAACCATCCCTACCCATCTAAACAAAAGAATTGCTTTCCCTTTGCAAAAGTAATTACTTCCCCCCCCCCAACCCCCCCATCCGCCTCCTCCTTGGTTTGTTCCCCCTCCCCGCTAGTGTGCCTATGTTGCCATTCTGGTGCCTGTCGACTATGCCCTGCCAGATCTAATGTTCCAATACTGGATTGTCATCCCCACGGTTGATCATCCTCCCTGCACCGTCGACCTCCCTTCTTCTCCCCCTACTGGCATGCTTTCCTCATGGCCGCTAGAACCCACTTCCTTGCCCTCCCATGCTGCCATCCTCATGATCCATCCTTGTGGCCGTATCCCCATGCCATCATCCTCGAGCCGCGTCGCAATCCTCGAGCTGGTATTGCCATCCCCAAGCTGGTGCCACCTTCCTCTTGCCTTCTTCCATGCTACCATCCCACTCTCGCGCCTCAATTTCTCTATGCTAGATTTACCATCCATGGGATCCACCTTTCACTATTTTTGATGAGTATTAGCGATGGTACCAGCAATGAAGCCATCGCTAAAAGTTATTATTTATTTAAAATATATTAAATAAATTTAATTATATATTAATTTATAATTATTAATTAAATATTAATTTAATTAATTAATTAGATATTAATTTATTTATAATAATTAGATATTAATTTTAATTAATTAATTAGGTGTGCATGGATGCATTCCCTGCATGCATGGAACTCGGGTCTTGGCATGCAGAGCACAAGATGGGGCCCAGGTTGCGCACCTTGTACACTCAAGTCGAGGGAAGGTGTCAAGCAGTATTGCAAACACGGGATCAGGGCATGCCTCGTGCTCTAGGATCTCGGGTACCAGCTCGCATCCAAGATAGCTAGCCCTCATGCGCCCCGCATGCTCGGGTCGAGGAAAGATGCTGGGTAGCATTGTAAACACGGGGTTGGGGCATGCCTCATGTACTCAATCGAGTGAAGGTAATTGTGTAGCATTACAAACATAGGACCTAGGGTATATTTAAAAAATTTTACATTACATAGAACCATAGGCCATCTTTTGATTAACGTACACATTCTATATCATATGCATATTTATATATTTTTATATTATTAAGAGAATTATATATTGATCAATTGAATATCGAGTGTGGATAGTTTGAGAATTTAATTAATTCTATAAATAATTACAGTAATCAAATTGTATCCCTACCCAATCTAAACAAAAAGAATTGCTTCCCCTTTGCAAAAATAATTACTTCCCCCCCCCCCCCAACCCCCCCCATCCGCCTCCTCCCTTGGTTTGTTCCCCCTCCCCCCGCTGGTGTGCCTATGTTGCCATTCGGTGCCTGTCGACTAGCCCTGCCAGATCTACTGTTCCAATACTGGATTGTCATCCCCACGGTTGATCATCCTCCCTGCACCGTCGACCTCCCCTTCTTCTCCCCCTACTGGCATGCTTTCCTCATGCCGCTAGAACCCACTTCCTTGCCCTCCCATGCTGCCATCCTCATGAATCAATCCTTGTGGCCGTATCCCCATGCCATCATCCTCGAGCTGGCGTCGCATCCTCGAGCTTGTATTGCCATCCCCAAGCTGGTGCCACCTTCTCTTGCCTTCTTCCATGCTACCATCCCATCTCGCGCCTCAATTTCTCTATGCTAGATTTACCATCCATGGGATCCCCTTTCACTTTTTGATGAGTATTAGCGAGGTACCAGCAATGAAGCCATCGCTAAAAGTTATTATTTATTTAAAATATATTAATAAATTTAATTATATATTAATTTAACTAATTATTAAATATTAATTTAATTATTAATTAGATATTAATTTAATTAATTAATTAGATATTAATTTAATTAATTAATTAGGTGTGCATGGATGCATTCCCTGCATGCATGGAACTCGGGTCTTGGCATGCAGAGCACAAGATGGGGCCCAGGTTGCGCACCTTTACACTCAGTCGAGGGAGAGGTGTCAAGCATATTGCAAACACGGGGATCAGGGCATGCCTCGTGCTCTAGGATCTCGGTACCAGCTCGCATCCAAATAGCTAGCCCTCATGCGCCCCGCATGCTCGGGTCGAGGAAAGATGCTGGGTAGCATTGTAAACACGGGGTTGGGGCATGCCTCATGTACTCAAATCGAGTGAAGGTATTGTGTAGCATTACAACATAGGACCTAGGGTTATATTTTAAAATTTTACATTGCATAGAACCATAGGCCCATCTTTTGATTACGTACACATTCTATATCATATGCATATTTATATATTTTTATATTATTAAGAGAATTATATATTGATCAATTGAATATCGAGTGTGGATAGTTTGAGAATTATAATTAATTCTATAAATATTACAGTAATCAAATTGTATGTTGAAGGTTCGAGAGAAATTTTGGATAGTATTTTCTTTAGTTCTCATACATCTTCACCCGTGTAGGAAGAACTAAGAAAAAATACTACCAAAATTTTCTTTCGACACATATTACATATCGTTTAATTACTGTAATTGACTATAGAATTATATAATTCCTGAATGTGATAGAACCTTTCGTACCTATTAGTTATGAAGGAGTTTTATTATGTAAGTTATTTTAAATAATAGAATAATTAGTTAGCATTGCCTTATATTTGCATATGTAGAATTCATAGATAGTATGCCCATGGACCATTCTTGCTAAATATAGGAAGGTGTAGAGTACTTTTATGATTATGTTTTCGGGAATGCAGCACTATTACATCAAAGATGAGCTCGTTGCTCTTGTAAAAGATGTAGAAACAGGAAATGTTTTGATAGTGATACAATTACTATCTATTTATATAGAGTGGATTTATACCAAACTACAAGTATGGTTACTGTCTGGAAAGACGTGAGAGATAGTTGCAAGGGTTAGAAGTGAGCAAGACAGGGACATGGTAGAATGGTAGACATGATTATGATGTGGCTAGTCTTGAATTTAATTGGGATGTGGAGGACAATCCAAAAGCTAACAGTGGTGATTTTTACAACATGCTAAACAATGCTAATAAACTACTATGGTGACATGTGAAACATACACTATATTATTATTTATGTCAAAGTTATTGAATTTAAAGACTGAGTTTAATATGACAATCAATTATTATGAAATGATGGTAACAATAACAAGAAAATACTACTGAAGGATGAAAATTTATTAAGAGCTTATGCTTCAAAGAAATGGTGAAATAATTAGGCATAAGAAACGAAAAGATAAATGCATGTCATAATGATTGCATAAATTTCTAGAAGGGAGACTAACTGAAGAGTTCATGTGACGTATGTGTGAAAGTAGATTTAACCAAGGCATGAGAGTAGGAATCAAAAGATATATCATACAAGGTTCTTTGATCTTACTCTCACTCCTAGGCTTCGTAAGCTCTACTTGTCTAAAAGTACTACCAGGCAGATGAGCTGGCATAAAAGAAAGTTTGTTAGCACACTGATATGATGAGTCATCCATTGAATGGTGAAAATGGAAAATTTGATATTTGCCATCATTTATTTGCTTAGAACATATTAAAATATCTGACTTGGTCTATCTACAATGAGTTTTACCATTCACTCACGCAGTGGCTCCTTATTCATGTTGACTAGTCTTTATTACTCCATACAATCACCATTAAGGATGTGCATATAAAAAAAATCTTTTTACATTAGTCCATTCTTAGACCACGACATCTTGGTAGAAATGTTGATGTATATCTAAGCCCTCTTGTTAAGGCATCTTATTAAGTTCTCTTATTGATGAGCAGAAATTCTTATTATTCAACGACACATGTATTTTTTATGCATCAATAAAGTAGAATTTTATAATGAAGGCTGCATTGATGTAGTTCATTAACCAAGATGTGGGGGTATCGGGTGCAGGCACCGACTTGGAGAGGTAGATCGAGTCGGGGAGCCATGAGGTCGTATGGGGACCAGGGGGCATCGGGTGCGATCACCGAGGGAAGTGGGATCAAAGCCGGGGTCGGTGGGGTTGCGTGGAGCCAAGGGGTGTTTGGGTGCAGATGCCGGGGCCCGGGGAGGGATATCGACGAGCCGAAGGGGGCCGATGGGGTCACGTGGAGCCAAGGGATGTAGGGTGCGGATGCTCCCAAGGCCAGGGGTTGGTATAGAGCCGATGGCTGACACGGGTGCACCGCCAAGGCTGGGATGGGAGAGGCACCAGTGGTAGGGGCAACGACCGGAAACGAGAGAGAGGCATGAAGTGGCACTATGGTAAGGGTGATGGGCTAGATTACTAGAAGACTGGAAATGAGAGAGAGTAGTAGCACCCCTAAATAGTCTTGGGCTCAAGCCAGGTTCGAGCGGGCCTGTTTTTGGACCGGGTTTGGGCCATAGCAGGCCAGCCAAATGGGCATCTAAGCCCAGTTTGAAAATTAAATGGGCTCTATTATGAGACTCGAAGCCCATCAGGCTGGCCCAACCCAGTTTTAGCCCTACATGTTGGAATTCTTTATAATTCAAAAACCAATGACAATGGAAAGATCAATAGTCGCGGGGAATAGATTGAAAGCAAAGTTAAAACTATTGGCATATTCAGACTTCTTCTAGATACTAGCTTTTTCCTAGATCTCTACAATATATTCTCTGTCCCCACTTTTTCACAAAATTAATGTCTTTGCCTCGTCTTGATTTGGAAGGCTATGCATTTAATTTCAAAGACCAAACCCTTGTTATTCATAAAATGCAAGCTTGATTATAAATGGAATTTTATATCATGGATTGTATAAAGTGCATCTTGATTCCTCTTTTTCTCGATCCTTCTTTCACGGCTTGTTGATGTTGCACCGAACATAGTCATAATAGTGATACTTCATCAAAAGTTATGGAATAAATGCTTAGATCATATTTTTAAAAATGGCCTGAGTAGTTAGTGAAGAATGGAGTTTTACCGATTCTTGACTTTACTAATTTTGATATTTGTATTGGGGTTTTTTGATCGAAATAATATAAAAAAAATTATTTTCAAATTAATGCTGGTTCGATTTTATTTATCGATTTAGGTGTACGGTGCTGGAAAAAAAAAAAACAAAAATAAAATCGCGGGTTCAACCAGCGATTTCAAAAAAAAAACTAAAAAAAACTAAAAAAATGTTTGAAATCGCGGGTTGGACCTACGATTTCTTGAAATTATGGGTCCAACCCGCGATTTCTCTCTGTTACAGCCATGACAGTGACGTGGCCAGGCTCAGATACCACCGAATACGAGCAAGCCACGTGTATGTTTCCCCGGCCAAGTCAGCGCCCCATCCTCAAAGCCAAGTTCGGCAAGACTACACCACCCGACGACTGCCTGAGGCAAACCGCCCTCGCCGAGGTCGAGCTCGGCTCGGAATTCCCCTACCACCTCATTGGCGCCCGGGCCCGGAGGGGTCCGCCTAAGTGAGGTCGGCCGAGGCCAGGCGACCTCCTGCCACCTCGCCAGGTGTCCACCCAGGAGGGGTCCACCTAAGCCGAGGTCGGCTGATCCTTCGCCCTTCGCCAGGTGGCCACCCGGAGACGGGCCCACCTCGGCCGAAGCCAGGCGACCTCCTGCCACCTCGCCAGGTGTCCACCCAGGAGGGGTCCACCTAAGCCGAGGTCGGCTGATCCTTCGCCCTTCGCCAGGTGGCCACCCGGAGACGGGCCCACCTCGGCCGAAGCCAGGCGACCTCCTGCCACCTCGCCAGGTGTCCACCCAGGAGGGGTCCACCTAAGCCGAGGTCGGCTGATCCTTCGCCCTTCGCCAGGTGGCCACCCGGAGACGAGCCCACCTCGGCCGAAGCCAGGCGACCTCCTGCCACCTCGCCAGGTGTCCACCCAAGAGGGGTCCACCTAAGCCGAGGTCGGCTGATCCTTCGCCCTTCGCCAGGTGGCCACCCGGAGACGGGCCCACCTCGGTCGAAGCCAGGCGACCTCCTGCCACCTCGCCAGGTGTCCACCCAGGAGGGGTCCACCTAAGCCAAGGTCGGCTGACCTTTCGCCCCTCGCCAGTTGGCCCCCGGAGACGGGCCCAACTCGCCGAGGTCAGACCGCTCGTACGAAGAGGGCCCTGGGGAGAGAGACGGGCCCCGAGGCCATCCCTCGGCCGTACGAATCCCAGACGGCGTCCCGTACAGAGGGCGGCGGCACGCGGAACATCACTAGCATCGGCCCGACAGGTCCGCAACCAAGAGACGCAATCCTGACGACACAGGCCCCCATAGATAGATGGCGCCCACGCTTGGGGAAGAGAGCGCTCTCACGGAGCCCGAGGCCTGACCGGCCGCTCTGCCAGCGCCGCCCTCCCCTTTTTCTCTCCTGTCTTTGCCTTTTCCCTGCTGGGCCCGGCGGACGAGATCGGAAAGCCGCCTGGCCTCCTTCACCAAAAAGGGAAAAGAGAAGAGGACGGGGGAGGGGAGTTTCCGAGGAGGAAAAAGACAAACGCACGACGGAAGGAGATAAAGAGGGAAGAATCTGGGGACGACAAGGTAAGCCGATTAGCCTGGGGACAAGGAGGAAGCACCGGCACAAGGCCTTGCTCCGAGAGAGAAACCAGAGATCCCGAGAGGGGAACACTGGGCGTGAGCTCGGCAAGAAGGCCCAGCCAAGATTCTGGGCCCCAGAGCGTTTCCTTCACCAGTTAACTCTCTAAGTTTGGAGCCCTTTTGAGGGTCCGGCTGGAGAGTCTGTTCCTTCTCGTCGTCTACTGACTTGACCGTCGGAGCTCCCTCGCCGGGATCCCCGGCCCGGGTCTTCTAACCCCTTTGTTGCAGGTTCTCCGCGGGAAGGGGGACTCCCTCGCCAGGCGGTCAGGAAGGATCGGCTGATCCGTGGCACGGGCGCGGCGGCGAGAGCGGCAACAGATTGGCGCACCAGGTAGGGGGGCAGGACACTAACCCCAAGTGGGAACCAGCTTTCTGCAGGTGTCACGCTCTCCAGCAATGGTGGTCACTCGTGGTCGCGAGGCGTCCACCAGCCGTGTAGGGGATGTCCACTCCCCTCCAGGGGGCCACAGCCCCGAAAGGGAGCTTCCGGCTCCCCCGCCTCTTCCACAGCAGCCTACTCCGGTGGACGGATCCCTTGCGGCCATCGTCCAGCAGCTGCAGACCTTGACCTCAGCGGTCCGACAGCTTCAGCATCAGCAACGGTCCCTGGCCACTCAGCCGCAGCCAGGGACCCCCGCGGCCCGAGCCGCAGGGCAGCGTGGGAGCCTGCGCTCAATCCAGGGCAGGCCATCCCATCCGAGGCCATCTCCAACCCCCGGGGGAGCCACCAAGCTCCCGCAAAGAGAAACTATTCCGGTTCGGAAGATCACGAGAGTCGATCCCCGGCCGACGGGGCCGAAACGGCGCATCGCAGCAAGCGACGCCGAGGCCAGACCTCGCACCGAGACCGATCAGCGCCCCCTTCACCTGCAGTCTCGGTGGAAGACTCCACCGACAAAGCCATCAGGCGCCAGGCCGAGAGGCGCCTGGAGGAGCACGAGCGCAAGTTGGCAGAGTTCGCCCGACGATTCGCCGACCTGCAGAACTCGTCGGCAGACCCGGCGGGTTACGACTCCCGCCCCCATTTCTCTGAAGAAATCCAGGCGGAACCAATCCCGAAACGGTTTCGCATGCCGCAGGTGGATCCCTACGACGGGACCACCGACCCCCTGGATCATTTGGAGAGCTATAAAGCTCTCATGAGGGTCCAGGGCACCACCGACGCCCTTCTGTGCATCGCCTTCCCGGCAACCCTTCGGAAGGCCGCTCGAGTCTGGTTCACCCGCCTCGAGCCCGGATCCATTTGCTCCTTCCATCAGTTGGAAGGAAAGTTCATGGCGCACTTCGACGCTTGTCGAAAGGTGCCAAGAGAGGTGGACAGCCTCTTTTCCATCCGCCAGCAGGACCAGGAGCTGCTCCGGGACTACATCACCCGGTTCAAGACCGCAGCCCTGGAGATCTACAGCTTGGACGAGCCCGTCGCCATGCTAGCTTTGAAGCGCGGGCTTAAGACGTCCCGCTTAACCTATTCCCTGGACAAAAAGCCGCCCAGGACGTACTCCGAGCTCCTCCTCCGCGCCCACAAGTACATCCGAGCGGAGGAGGCTGACCGCACCCGTCGAGAGCTGGACGGGAAGACTCCGAAGAAGCCGCTCCCGAGGGACACCCCGGGAGCTCGGAGGCCCGGGCCGTCTGCCGACCCTCGCCCAAATCCAAGGCCGAGGGGCGAAGCCACTCCCGAGCGGAGGTACACCCCCCTCCTCGCACCTCGAACGAAGATCCTCATGGAAATCGAGGGCGAGCGCTACCTCCGCCGACCTCCTCCTCAGAACCCGAGAGCCGTCCGAGACAAATCGAAGTACTGCCAGTTCCACCGCGAGCACGGGCATGACACGGAGGAGTGTCGCCATCTGAAGCGGGAGATTGAGGAGCTAATCACGAGGGGTTACCTCAGGAAGTTCGTCAAGAACGAGGCCCCCTCTGAAGGGCAGCCGCTCGCGGCCCTACCACCTGTCCCTGCGATCGACAACCGCCCAACGGAGAAGCCCGTGGGCATGATCTCACGCGGGTCCGGCCGAGCAATGAAGAGGGCCCGGGAAGTCCCGGAGAATGTAATCCCTCCCAAGGGAGGGGAAATTAATGATAATGTAAACAACGATGCCGTGGTGGTCGAGATGACCATCGCGAAGCATCCTGTACATCGAATCATGGTGGATAATGGAAGCTCGGCTGACGTACTTTTTACGATGCTTTCTCTCGGATGAATTTGTCCCCGAACAGCTGAAGCCAGTGCACACCCCCCTGGTAGGTTTTACAGGGGACTCAGTGGGGTCGAGGGGGAGATCACTCTCCCGGTCACTGCCAGATCCCCGCCCCTGCAGGCGACCGTCCTAATAACATTCACCGTCGTCAGGCTCCCTTCGCCTTACAACGCCATTCTCGGGCGTCCCGGGCTCAACCAACTGGACGCCACCATCTCCACGAGGAGGCTGTTGGTGCAGTTCCCCACGCCTTCCGGGCTCGGGAGATGAAGGGGACGATCCAGCCAGTCCCGCTCTGCCTCCAGACGGTCCCAGGTGCCAGGGGCGCGGAGCTTGCCCATGATATTGACGACCTCGATCTGAGAGAAAAGGAACCCAGGGGAGGGCCCGTAGAGCGCCTGCTGACTTTTCCCCTCGGTTCGGATCCCCTGAAGACGGTGCAAGTCGGGGCCCAGCTCCCCGAGGAAGAGCGAACCCGCCTGCTGGAGTTCCTCCGCGCCAACGCTGACGTGTTCGCCTGGTCAGCGGCCGACATGCCGGGCATCCCGCCCGAGGTCATCATGCACAGGCTGAACGTGGACCCAAGTTGCCGCCCGGTCCGCCAGAAGAAGAGAAGCTTCGCCATGGAGAGGCAGAAGGCGATCAACGAAGAGGTAGAGAAGCTCCTCGCCGCCGGTTTTGTCCGAGAGGTACAATACCCCAGTTGGCTGGCAAACGTGGTCATGGTAAAGAAGAATAGTGGTAAGTGGAGGATCTGTGTGGACTACACCGACCTCAACCGAGCTTGCCCAAAGGACAGCTTCCCTCTTCCAAAGATCGACAAGCTGGTCGACGCCACCTCGGGGCATCGCCTCCTGTCGTTCATGGACGCCTTTTCCGGATACAACCAGATCCGGATGAACCCGGAGGACGAAGAGCACACTGCCTTCATAACGGACCGCGGGACTTTTTGCTACAGGATGATGCCTTTCGGCCTCAAGAACGCAGGGGCGACGTACCAACGTCTGGTCAATAAAATCTTCAAAGACCAGATAGGCCGCAACATGCAGGTGTACGTGGACGACATGCTGGTGATGAGCAAGCTCGATTCGGACCACGTGGCTGACTTGACGGAGACGTTCGGCAACCTCCGGCGCCATCAGATGAAGCTGAACCCGGCGAAGTGCGCCTTCGGCGTCTCCGCCGGGAAGTTCCTAGGGTTTATGGTGACTCAAAGAGGAATCGAGGCCAACCCGGAGAAGGTCCAGGCCATCCTGGACATGGAGCAGCCCGCCTCCAAGAAGCAAGTGCAGCAACTGACCGGCCGAGTCGCGGCCCTTAGCCATTTTATTTCCAGGTCGGCGGACCGCTGCCGTCCCTTCTTCAAGGTGCTGAGGAAGATGAATGGTTTTGCTTGGACCGAGGAGTGCCAGCAGGCCTTCGAGGAGTTGAAGAAGACGCTTGCATCGCCACCTTTGCTGTCCAGGCCCGAGGAGGGAGAGGAGCTCACCCTCTACCTGGCGGTTATCCCAGAGGCCGTCAGCTCTGTCTTGGTCCGAACCGACGACCAGGGGCTCCAGTGGCCGGTGTACTATACCAGCAAACTCCTCCGAGACGCGGAGCTCAGGCCAAGGTCGGCCATGAAGGCGCAGGTGCTGGCCGACTTCTTGGTCGAATGTGCAGGCTTGGGCAAGGAGCCGAGGAAGGCCCCCCGGCCCGGCCGATGGAGGTTGGCACCGATGAGCCCGGAGAGGACGCCTGGATCCTCCATGTAGACGGAGCCTCAAACTCCGGTGGGAGCGGAGCTGGGCTCATCCTTGCCAACGGCGACGGGGTCGTCGCCGAGTGTGCACTCCGTTTCCAATTCCCCGCAACAAATAACCAGGCGGAGTACGAGGCACTTCTTGCCGAACTGAGAGTCTCCCGCGAGCTGGGCGTGACCAACCTCAGAGCTTTCACTGACTCCCAGCTCGTGACGGGGCAGGTATCCGGGGAGTACGTCGCACACGACCCCCAAATGGCGAAGTACTTGGAGCTCGTCAAGGCGAGCGCGTCCAAGTTCTGGCGCTTCAACATCTTCCATATCCCCCGCGGGGAGAACGCCCGCGCGGATGCCCTCTCTCGGCTGGCGACCCTACCGGACACGATGCTGGGACGCGCTCATGTGGAGCGCCTTGAGGTCCCAAGCCTCGAAGCACCGGTGGGGGTCCATCAGGTCAGCCAGGGGCCCAGCTGGATGGACAAGTACGCTGCGTACATCACCAGCGGCACCCTGCCGGAGGACCGAGAGGCGGCCCGCCTCATCAGGAAGAAGGCCGTGCGGTTCGTCCTAATGGACGGGCAGCTGTATCGAAGATCCTACTCCTACCCCCTCCTCAAGTGCGTAGGACCCATAAAAGCCAAGCTTGTGCTCCAGGAGATTCACGAAGGCATCTGCGGGAACCACGTGGGGGGCAGGGCATTGGCGTACAAGGCCCTCCGTCAGGGCTACTTCTGGGAGACAATGAAGGAAGACGCCGCCGACTTCGTGAAGAAGTGCGACCGGTGCCAGCGTCACGCCACGGTGTAGCGGCAACCCTCCAACCCAATCTCTCAGCTCTCAGCCCCTGGTCGTTCGCCCAGTGGGGGATGGACCTCCTGGGCCCATTCCCGCCGGCGTCTGGCCAGCAGAAGTTCTTGATAGTGGCTATCGACTACTTCACGAAGTGGGTCGAGGCCGAACCCTTGGCGAGGATCACCGAAGCAAACGTCGCCAAGTTCTTCTGGAAGTCCATCGTCTGCCGCTTCGGCCTCCCCCACACTGTGGTCACCGACAACGGATGCCAGTTCGACTGCCGGGAGTTCGAAGAATTCTGCAGCGACCTCGGCATCAAGCATCGCTTCACCTCGGTGGCGCACCCTCAGACCAACGGGGAGGCCGAAGTCACGAACAAGACCATTCTTCAGGGCCTCCGCACGCGGCTGGACCAAGCCAAGGGCAGGTGGGCCGACGAGCTTCCCAGCGTCCTTTGGGCATACCACACCACCCCAAGGACGGCTACCGACGAAACCCCATTCAACCTCGTCTTCGGAGCCGAGGCAGTCATCCCGATCGAGCTCAGCCTACCCACGCTGCGCGTGGAGCAATACGACGAGACAGAAAACCCAGCCAGGATGATGCTCAACCTAGACCTTCTCGAGGAAACGAGGGACAAGGCCCGGATCCGAATGGCGGCGTACCGGCAACGTGTAGCCAGATATTACAACTCCCGAGTGCGGCCGAAGGTTTTTCGTCCCGGAGACCTGGTCCTCCGGCGCGCCGAAGCCTCCCAGCCACGGGAATGCGGCAAGCTATCGCCCAACTGGGAAGGCCCATATCGGGTGGCCGAAGCCCTCCCTCATGGAGCATATTATTTGGAAGAATTGGGAGGTGCCAGGTTCCCCCGGACGTGGAACTCCTCGAACCTGAGGATGTACTATCAGTGATGTAAGGCTCCCGGTTCCTGTAACAAAGTTTCCCCACTTCAAACTCTCCCTTCTAACTTCGACAAGAAGGCCTACGGCACCGGGTTCAGTCCGCAGATCCTGGGCTTCGGCCTGGAAGGTGGCGCCGAACCCAGTTCGCCCACGCAAGCCCGGAGCACAGCCCAGAAAGCCGCGCAAGGCTTGAGAAAGCCTGCGGCGTCGAGCTCAGTCTGGAGATCCTGGGCTTCGGCCTGGAAGGTGGCGCCGAACCCAGTTCGCCCACGCAAGCCCGGAGCATAGCTCAGAAAGCCGCGCAAGGCTTGAGAAAGCCTGCGGCATCGAGCTCAGTCCGGAGATCCTGGGCTTCGGTCTGGAAGGTGGCGCCGAACCCAGTTCGCCCATGCAAGCCCGGAGCACAGCTCGGAAAGCCGCGCAAGGCTTGAGAAAGCCTGCGGCATCGAGCTCAGTCCGGAGATCCTGGGCTTCGGCCTGGAAGGTGGCGCCGAACCCAGTTCGCCCACGCAAGCCCGGAGCACAGCTCAGCAAGCCGTGCAAGGTTTGAGAAAGCCTGCGGCATCGAGCTCAGTCCGGAGGTCCTGGGCCTCGGCCTGGAAGGTGGCGCCGAATCCACTTCGCCCACGCAAGCCCGGAGCACAGCTCAGCAAGCCGCGCAAGGCTTGAGAAAGCCTGCGGCACCGAGCTCAGTCCGGAGATCCTGGGCTTCGACCTGGAAGGCGGTGCAGAAACCGTGTTGCCTGCGCAAGCATGGGGGCGACCCAAAGTCGGGCCCACTTAAGGCTTGCTCTGCTGCGACGCGACTCAGCAGGCCCCATCCTTCGATTTGAGCGATGGGAGGACCAGGCCTGCAACTGTTTCAAGTATTCCAAACCGACATCTCAGAAAGAAGGGAAAAGGAAGGTGAGACGAAACAAGAATCAAGGTTTCGACAAAGTCAGATTTTCATTGATGTGAGAAGTCGGTACAAGCTGGGAGTCCCGACAGGCCGGGACTCCCCAAAAAAAAGAGAGAGACACACAAAACAAAAACAACAAACAGAAGCAAAAGAGAAGACGGCGCCGGGTTCACTGAGGTGCGGGGTCGGAGCCCTCTGCCGAAGGCGCGGGTGCTGCGTTCCCGACTTCTACAACGGCCGGCTCCTGGGGCTGCTCCGGAGCTGCGGCATCGCTGGTCGACGGCGCCGCAGGAGTCGCTTCGGCCGTGCCGGAGGCCCTGCTCTCGCCCCCTGGCCTCCTACCACCGATCACAACTCCGCTCAGATCCAGCTGGGGGAAGAAGGCCCCCACCTTCTCCCGGCACATCCGGAACCCCTTCAGGAAGGAGTCCACGGCGGCCTCCCGGACCTCCGACGTGTACTCGTCGGAAGCCCGGAATTTGGGGACAGCCTCTTGCGCCTCCCGCTTGGCTGCCTCCAGAAGCCCGTTGACATAGGCGCTCCGGTCCTTCGCCGCAGTCGCGTCTCGTCGGGCCTCCTCCAGCTGGCGCTCTAGCCACTGGGAGTGGGCCTGCAGGCGGGCCTTCTCCGCCGCCTCTTCCTCTGTTCGGCGCTGGTTGGAGGTCCGCTCCTCCGACAAGGAGGCCTCCAACTCCTTGTTCCGCTCCTCGGAACGCGCCAGGTCGGACTGGAGGGCTTGTTTATCGGCTCGCAGCTCGGCCCCCTTCTCCATCAAGTCCTTGACGTCGGCCGCGAGCTTGCCGAGTCTCAGCTCCCGCTCGGAGTCCCTCTTGGCGTTCCCTACGAGGAAATTCCTCAGTAGGAGGACGTCGTTCCCGATCTGCAATGACAAAAGCAATACAGGTCAGAATAAAGGAAGCTAAGTATCGAAAGAAAAAAAAAAAAAAAAAAGGGAGAAGGGAGAAGCTCGAACTCACCATGAAGAGCTGCGGGAGGATGCCGAGCAACGCGTCCGCGTAATCCCGGCCGCCCCGAGCTCGGCGGTCCCGGGCGGTGGAGGCGTACTCCATGATCTTCTCTGCCAGCCCTTTGTCGAGGATGACAGAGTCCCGGTGGGTGATCACCGGTGCCGGAGCCTTCGGGCCGGCCCCTGCAGCGGCTGCCCCCTCAGCCGAGGCCGCAACCGACGGGCCGGCGGTCGCCACGGGCGGCGCTGTCGAGCTGGCAGCAATGACGGGCCCGGCGATGGGCGGAGCAGCAGGCGCTGGAGCCCTCTCGGCGGCGCCACCAGGTCGCGCGGCCGAAGTATCAGTAGCCCCGCCCTGAGGTGGCCTGGGCGGGGAAATGATAGCAACCGGGCTGGGCACGGTCGCCGCCACGACCTCCCGGCTCGTCTCCGTGCGAGCCCTCTTCGCTGCGGGCTCGTCCACCTCCACGACGTCCCGCTGGGCTGCCCCCTCCAAAAGGTTCTCCAATGAAAACTTCATCCCTGCAAAACAAAAGAAACAGGAAGTCAGCCGGCTCGGTTATGAAGGGAAAGGGGGGCAGAGGTCAGAGTGGGGCCAAATCTCACCTGTCTCATGGATGGGACTGATACTGGCCTCAAAAAGATTCTGCTCAAAGAGCAGAACCTCGAGCGCCGGGACCTCGTCGCCCAGGAGCTGGGTATAGGACTCCTGGTCCGCCGACTCGACCCGGGAATTTCGGTTCGGGGTCCGGTCCGGTTCACTCCAGGCCCAGTCGACGTCGTCGACCGAGGCGAAGAAAAACTGGCTCTTCCAGCCCTTGACCGAGGAAGGGAGGTCGAACCGGAGACACCTGGGCCGGGGCGAAATGTACCACCAGCCATCATCGGTGGAGCACTTCCTCAGGGTGAACAAGGCCCTGAAGAGAGAAAAACGGGCAACGAACCCGTGGAAGTGACAGAAAACAATAAAGGAAAAGATGACCCGGATGGCATTAGGAGCCAGCTGGGCCGGGACAAGCCGGAAGTGGCTGAGGAAGGAAAGAAAGAAAGGATGCAGAGGAAACCGAAGACCCCCAAGGAGGAAGTCTTCGTAGAAGGCTATGCGGCCGGGGCCACTCATGGTGACGCGCTCCCCGGACCGCGGAACGAACAAACGAATTGACCCCGGAATGCCGTAGGCATCCCGGAGCAGAGAAAGATCACCTTCGGTCATGGTGGAGGCATGACCGGAGGGACCGGCAGGAAGAGAAGGCGGAGCAGGAAGAGAAGGCAGAGCAGGAAGAGAGCGGAGGGGCACGACAGGTGCAACCGGAGGGGAACCGGATCCCCCTGGGGATACCGATGGTGATACCCCCGGGTTACAGACGCCGGCGGACCTCCTCCGGGATTGTCTCCTCATCTGAGGAGGAAGAAGATGGAGTCCTCGGCCGGGATGGACCGGCCTCGTCCGGGTTGGAAGAGACATGGCGACGGCGCGCCATAGAAAGGGAAAGGGCGAAAGATCGGAAAAGAAACAAGAAAGGAGGAGGGGGGCTAGAGGAG
Source organism: Areca catechu (assembly GCA_021397845.1). NCBI lineage: Eukaryota > Viridiplantae > Streptophyta > Magnoliopsida > Arecales > Arecaceae > Areca > Areca catechu. Next base: position 158,330,178 of record CM038049.1, on the reverse strand, counting down.
AAGAAGGAGGCACTCACCGAAAATGCACAGACGAGCGCGAGCAACAGGAGTTGTTAGCCTGCAGCAAACCGCCCACGAAGCAAGGGCAAAGGCCTCGTTCTGGAAAGTCCCCTCCCTTTCAAACTCAGCCGACAGCGGCCGTACCCGTCATTCCGTCTCAGGCCACTGGATGATCGCCACGTGGGCGCACGCCCGACACCGACCTCGTTAGCAGAGTAACGGCCTCTGCCTCGAAGCGACGCATTAATTACGGGCAATTGGGCGACGCGTGGCGGCTCCCCATAGGACTTCAGCTGCATCGAGCCACGGCGACGAGGATCGTGGCAATTATGATGCAAGATCTTCGCCTCTCCACGTCATGTCCGCATTTAATCCCGACGTTCCATTCTACGACGCCCCGACGGAACGGCGGGCTGGGGGGCAACTGTTACAGCCGTGACAGTGACGTGGCCAGGCTCAGATACCACCGAATACGAGCAAGCCACGTGTATGTTTCCCCGGCCAAGTCAGCGCCCCATCCTCAAAGCCAGGTTCGGCAAGACTACACCACCCGACGACTGCCTGAGGCAAACCGCCCTCGCCGAGGTCGAGCTCGGCTCGGAATTCCCCTACCACCTCATTGGCGCCCGGGCCCGGAGGGGTCCGCCTAAGTGAGGTCGGCCGAGGCCAGGCGACCTCCTGCCACCTCGCCAGGTGTCCACCCAGGAGGGGTCCACCTAAGCCGAGGTCGGCTGATCCTTCGCCCTTCGCCAGGTGGCCACCCGGAGACGGGCCCACCTCGGCCGAAGCCAGGCGACCTCCTGCCACCTCACCAGGTGTCCACCCAGGAGGGGTCCACCTAAGCCGAGGTCGGCTGATCCTTCGCCCTTCGCCAGGTGGCCACCCGGAGACGGGCCCACCTCGGCCGAAGCCAGGCGACCTCCTGCCACCTCGCCAGGTGTCCACCCATGAGGGGTCCACCTAAGCCGAGGTCGGCTGATCCTTCGCCCTTCGCCAGGTGGCCACCCGGATATGGGCCCACCTCGGCCGAAGCCAGGCGACCTCCTGCCACCTCGCCAGGTGTCCACCCAAGAGGGGTCCACCTAAGCCGAGGTCGGCTGATCCTTCGCCAGGTGGCCACCCGGAGACGGGCCCACCTCGGCCGAAGCCAGGCGACCTCCTTCCACCTCGCCAGGTGTCCACCCAGGAGGGGTCCACCTAAGCCAAGGTCGGCTGACCCTTCGCCCCTCGCCAGTTGGCCCCCGGAGACGGGCCCAACTCGGCCGAGGTCAGACCGCTCGTACGAAGAGGGCCCTGGGGAGAGAGACGGGCCCCGAGGCCATCCCTCGGGCCGTACGAATCCCAGACGGCGTCCCGTACGGAGGGCGGCGGCACACGGAACATCACTAGCATCGGCCCGACAGGTCCCGCAACCAAGAGACGCAATCCTGACGACACAGGCCCCCATAGATAGATGGCGCCCACGCTTGGGGAAGAAAGCGCTCTCATGGAGCCCGAGGCCTGACCGGCCGCTCTGCCAGCGCCGCCCTCCCCTTTTTCTCTCCTGTCTTTGCCTTTTCCCTGCTGGGCCCGGCGGACGAGATCGGAAAGCCGCCTGGCCTCCTTCACCAAAAAGGGAAAAGAGAAGAGGACGGGGGAGGGGAGTTTCCGAGGAGGAAAAAGACAAACGCACGACGGAAGGAGATAAAGAGGGAAGAATCTGGGGACGACAAGGTAAGCCGATTAGCCTGGGGACAAGGAAGAAGCACCGGCACAAGGCCTTGCTCCGAGAGAGAAACCAGAGATCCCGAGAGGGGAACACTGGGCGTGAGCTCGGCAAGAAGGCCCAGCCAAGATTCTGGTCCCCAGAGCGTTTCCTTCACCAGTTAACTCTCTAAGTTTGGAGCCCTTTCGAGGGTCCGGCTGGAGAGTCTGTTCCTTCTCGTCGTCTACTGACTTGACCGTCGGAGCTCCCTCGCCGGGATCCCCGGCCCGGGTCTTCTAACCCCTTTGTTGCAGGTTCTCCGCGGGAAGGGGGACTCCCTCGCCAGGCGGTCAGGAAGGATCGGCTGATCCGTGGCACGGGCGCGGCGGCGAGAGCGGCAACACTCTCCATCTTTTTTATTTTAAATTTTAATAAAAAATAAAATTAATAATAATAAAATTAATAAAAAATTAGAAAAAAATAAAAAATAATAATAATAATATGATACTATAATAATTTTTTAAAAATTATTATAACCTGCGATTTCGCAGTTCGATCGCCGATCCGGCCACTGGTCTGATAGCCAGTCGGGCTCCGGCCATCGATCCGACAGCCAGTTCGGTTGCTAGGTCGGTGCCAGTCTGATCGTCGGTCTAGCTACCAGTCCAGTCACTGGTCTGACAGTCGATCACCGGTCTGACGGTCGATCCAGTCGCAAGGATCCGGCCACCGGTCTGATCGCCGGTCCGACCACCGGTCCGCCACTAGGGTCCGGCGATCGGATCGGTACTAATCCGATTGCTAGTCCGGTCACCAAGTCGATACCAGTCCGATTGGTAGTTCGATCGGTATCAGTACCCAATCAAATCAGTGATCGGATAGTGGCCGAACTTTTTTAAATTTTTTTAATTTTTTTTAAAAATTTTGATCAGTGATCAGTATCGGTCCGGATGTCCCGTAGCTTTTTTTTATTTTTTAATTTATTTTTAAAATTTTAGATTTTATTATATTATTTTAAATATTTTAATATTTTTAATTTTATTATATTATTTTAAATATTATAAATTTATTATGTTATTTTAAATTTTATTATATTATTTTAAATATTTTATTATATTATTTTAAATTTTGTTATTTGTTTTTTAAATTTTTATTATATAAAAATTTAATTAAAAAAATATTTATGGCGTGCATTTAATGATGGAGTTTTTTTTTTAATTTCTTAAATATCCTTTTGAAAATAAGCTACCAATGACATTTTCATAATTAAATCAAACTTTATGAATGGTATTTTCATAATTAAATCAAATATTATGAAGGGCATTTTGGGAGTTAAATCAAAATCACGTAATTTTGATTTAATTCCCAAAATATCCTTCGTAATGTTTGTTTTAATTATGAAAATGCTATTGGCATCTTATTTTAAAAAGGATATTTAGGTAGTTTTAAAAAATCTACCATCATTAAATGCATGCCTTAAATATTCTTTTTTAATTAAATTTTAATCTAATAAAATTTTAAAAAATAAATAACAAAATTTAAAATAATATAATAAAATATATAAAATAATATAATAAAATTTAAAATATTTAAAATAACATAAAGAATTTATAATATTAAAAATTATTAAAATAATATAATAAAATTAAAAATATTTAAATATTTAAAATAATATAATAAAATCTAAAATTTTTTAAAAAAATTAAAAAAAAAGTTACGAGCCATCCGGACTAGTACCGATCACTGATCTAAATTTTTATAAAAAATTTTAAAAAAAATTAAAAAAGTTCGGCCACCGTCCGGTCACTGATTTGATTAGATACTGATATCGATCGAATTGCCAACCAGACTGGTATTGACCTGGTGACCAGACTGGCAATTGGACTAGCATCGGTCCGATCGTCGAACCCTGGTGGCGGACCGGTGGCCGGATCATGGCGATCGAATCGACCATCAGATCGGTGACCGACTGTCAGACTAATGGCCAGACTGGTAGCTAGACCGATGATCGGACTGGCACCGACCTAGCAGCCGAACTGGCTGTCGAATCGATGGCCGGAGCTAGACTAGCTATCATACCGGTGGTCGGATCGGTGACCGAAATGCAAAATCACAGGTTATAATAATTTTAAAAATATTATTATAGTATTATATTATTATTTTTTATTTTTAAAATTTTTTTTATTTTTTTATTTTTTAAATTTTTATTTTTTATTAAAATTTAAAATAAAAAATGGGAGGAGAAATCATGGGTGGAACCTGTGATTTCAAGAAAATGCGGGTGGAATCTGCGATTTCTTGAATTCGCGGGTTCTACCCGCGATTTCAAACTTTTTTTCCCTGAAATCGCGGGTAGAACCCATGATTTCACTTTTTCCTTTTTTTTTGGATGGGCCATACACCTAAATCCATAAATAAAATGGAAGCGACATTAATTTGGAAAATAAAATTTTAAAAAATATTATTTTAAAAAAAAACCCTTGTATTGATTGTAATAAGGAAAGGCAAATAAAAAGTATCCAAAAAAGTGCCACTAGAAGTTTAGAACTACTTGAAGTAATACATACCGATATATGTGGATTATTTTCTCTTTACTGTATAAGTGAAAAAAAAATATTTTATCTTTTATTGATGATATCTCACATTATAGCTATATCTATCTAATTAAAAAAAATCTGATCCTTTGAATGCTTTTAAGATCTTTAAAGCAAAAATTGAAAATCAAATAGATAAAAAAATTAAAGTTGTGAGATCTGATACAGATGGTGAATGTTGCGGAATGGATCATAGTGGAATACAAAATTCACAGGAAAAGAAAAGAAAACCTAGCAAAATAAATCACATCATAAGCACAACACAAGGGATTACGTGGTTCGGAGACTCCTGCTCCTTCGTCCACGACCGCACAAGAACAAATCTCCATTATAAAAAAGATTTACATAAAGTTTTATAAGATGCTCACCCCAGCCCTCGAATAAGAGAAAGAAAAGAAGAAAACAAAAAATACTCCAAAAAATCTCTCACCCGAAAATAATTTTTGGTGGAAGATCTCTTACCTTCCCATAGTTTTCTCTCTTTCTCTCTCTTTCTCTGCCTTTTTCTCTCTGGATCGCTCTTTGAGACCTATCCCAACGGTCTCCCTAAGCTGCCATCTCCATCAGCTCCAGTCTCTGTCCCTAGACCAATCTCGCCATACCAGGATACTCTCGACTGCCCGATACCTCTAGCGCTCCCTGAGACTGTCCCCTATCTTTCTAAGCTACCTCCGGTACCGCCTCTACTGATGTACTCCGGTGAACTTGAAAAATCCGAGCTTTTCTTTCTCCATCCCTGACAAGCTCCACGTGACCGTCTGCACCCTTCCTGCTATCTCCAGAGCTTACATCTTCCCGTCGAAGCCACCTCGCCTCCCTATCTAGAACATCGACCAGTGCTCCACAGCTTTTGAGACTCGTGCTCCATCGCACTCCTGACCTCGAACTGATGTCTCCCCGCTCTATCCCCGTGACTGCAACACCACCCGTGCTTCCACAGTACACCCAGACAGCTATGCAAACCTAACGCCAATATCAGACATCTTCAGCTTCTGAGCTCCCTAGAAGGCCTTTGGGATGACCGCCTTCTCTCACCGAAAAGAGCTCCACCTATGGACTACCTCATACAAAATCCTCTAATGGCCAAGTCCCCCACGTGGAAAGTCTTTCCACGTCATCTCGCCCCGAAGGGGGGCACTCCAAGATCAGCCCCTCACGGTCTTCTCATGATCGTGAGATTCTTCACGCTCCAAGCCTTAGTCGGCCTCTCTGCAAACCAAGAGACCCCAAAGGGGTCGGCCCCTGTTGGACGTCTCTTCAAGTTCACGCATGCCCCCTCTTCTTATAGAAAAGTGGGCGGTGAAATCCTCCTCAAGTTGGGCTTCAACCATCTTGGACTCATCTTGGGTTAACAATTTCTTCAGATTCTGTTAGGACTCAATCACATGGACGGTTTGGACTTGTCTTGGGCCAATAACAAACTGATTAGGACACCTCACATGATTGGGATTCCTAAATGGTTACAACCAACTGGCTAACCTCCTAACCAACTTAACAAACCTGGACCCAATCCCATAACCCAATTGGGTTATGTTACAATCTCTCAAAAAACCCTTCCCAACAAATCAATGTGAGAAAACTTTCAACCCTGGGTCAAGCCCCCTGACCCAACATGACTCTGGGTCCTCTTGAAACACCTCTAGGACCTCTAGAACACCTCCAGAATAGCCTGGGACATGCCCCCAAGCTCCAGGGATTGCCTCTAGCATCCCTGCCATGGTCTTCCAAGTCTCTCCAAGGTTTGGAAGCATCACACAAAATCCTAGAGTGAAGATTATGAAAAGTTTAATAAAATGGGTTATCATTTGGGACCTTTTGCTAGATTCCTTCAAGAAAATGGCATTATTGCATAACATATAATGCCATGTATGTCTTAGCAAAATGGTGTTCCTAAAAGACATAATCAAACTTTATTAGATATGGCAATGTGTATGATTAGTGATTTATCTTTACTTGAATTTTTAAAAGCTAAAGCCATTAAGATAGCAATCTATATCTTGAACCGGGTTCCAACTAAAGCTATAATTTTAACCATTTTTGAGTTTTGGATTGGCAAGAAACCGAGTTTAAATCATATACATATTTAGGGATGTCTAGCTAAAGCAAGGCTTTATAATCTAAATGAAAGTAAATTGTATCCTAGAACTATTGATTATTTCTTTATTAGTTATCCAGAACAATTTTAAGGGTATAAATTTTATTGTCCTAATTATCATACTAGAATAGTGAAAACCAATAATGTCAAGTTCTTGAAAATTGGGATTTCTAGTAGGAGCCATGATAAAAGAGAAGTGATGCTATTACCTTAAGAAGATCAATCTGACACACTCTTCAGATTTCATCCATTACTGTATCCCAAAGGGTGGAAGATCAATACATATGCCACTTCATAAAAGGGTCATTGATACTACTAGTAAATCTACGATGAATGGTATACGGACAGTCTTACAAAGATTTTAAAGAGAGAAAAAAAAATGCAATCTTGGATGACTAGTTGGTGTACTTACAAGAACAATGTGATGATCCCAGTATTGTTGATGATCCTAAATTTTACAGGCTATAAGATGTAATGAATCCAATAAATGGCTAAATGCAATGAAAGATGAGCTAGTATCTATAAAGGCAAATCAACTCTAGGATTTGGTTCCATTAATTAAAGGACTTGTGCCAATTTAATGTAAATGGATCTTTAAGAGTAGGATTCTAAATGTAATGTTGATTGCCATAAAGCCCGACTTGTTTTCAAATGATTTATTCAAAGAGAAAGAATTGATTATAACGCGACTTTCTCTCCATGATCTAAGAAAAACTCATTTCAAATTCTTAGGGCATTGGTAGCTCATTATAATTTAGAGTTATATCAAATAAATGTAAAAATAGTATTATTGAATGGAAATCTAGATAAAGAAATTTACATAGAATTGTTGAAAGGGTTTAAGGAGAGAGATAAAAAAAATAGCTAGTAAGCAAGTTGAAGAAGTCAATATATGGATTTAAACAAGTTTGACGTCAATGGTATCTTAAGTTCCTTGATATCATTATTTCTTTTGAATTTCAAAAAAATAAATTTGATACTTACACATATCTAAAGGTCGGTAAGAGCAAGTTTATATTTTTGATTTTGCATATGGATAATATTCTACTTGCTACTAGCTATTTTGACATATTGCACGAAACAAAAAGTTTCCTTTCCTAGAACTATGAAATGAAGGATATGGGTGATGCATCCTTTATACTTGGTATTGATATTTATTGAGATAGATCAAAATAACTTCTTAGCTTATCTCTGGAAGCTTATATTAACAAAGTTTTGGAAAGGTTTTAAATGCAAAATTGTTCTCCAAAACTGGCAACCATTGCTAAAGGTGATAAATTATTCAAAGTTAATGTCCGAAAAATAGTCTTGTGTGTAATCAAATATAATCTATTCCACATGCCTTTATTATTATAAGTCTTATATATGCCACCGGACCTAGGTATGCTATGGCTAGATCTCCTGCAAGTCGAGCTCGAGGCATAGCCCAGCATTTTATCACATCTTTCCAAATGCCCATCATAAAATAAAGAACATAAAAGTCAAAGATTCTTTTTACTAACAAAGCCATTAGTTTTCTAATTTTAAAAATATAATATTCTCTTTCTTTCTCATTTTTACAACATACTTTTATTAGCATATACTATATACCTAATAGTATATACTTAGTAAATTAATCATCTAACAAGTCAATACACACATCTAGGTAAATCGATATATTATTTTCAAAACATAGTAATCACCGGTATATAGTAGATAATTAAATGATATACCAAGTAAATTAATTATCAAGTATATTAATATATACTTCAGATAAATTGATATATGTTTTTTAGAATATAGAGTTTAGCAATACATGGTACACGGCCAACTGATATACACTTAATATTATGTTGCAAGATTACCGGTTAATCAATATAAAATTGAAAATAATAATAAGCAATCACACACAAAATTAAATAATAATTTAAGTAGTTTGGCCTTTAACCTATGTCCATGTACAAAGATGGGAAGAGATTTTACTATATTAGTAGATGAAGTACAAAGAGAATGAGCAACAATCTTTATAGTGTACGGTAATTCAAATAATAAAAATGTGATCACCATATATAGCCACCAAATCCTTAAAAAATAAGAAAAGATCAAAATGCCCAAATGGGTTAACTAAAATCCAAAGCCAAATCGGGTCCATACTGTCGGGGCTACACTCCTACACCCTCGTAAGCTTCTTTGATATACATCCAACAATGATTCGATACATACCTCCAAGTAAATGAAAATACTATTTTTAGAATATATTTTTTGCTTATAGATATGTATTGGATCATTACTGGATGTGTATCAAAAATGCTTATGGTATATATCAAAAAGTCGATAAGTATATATCACTTGGCTATGTATTGTATACTGATTAATGTAATTCTCTAGAAACCATATATTATTTTGTTTGAATTAGGTGTGTATTGAATTTTTAAATGACTAACGAGGGATAGCAACGAGTCAAATCTATCGATACCCATATCCATCCTATAATTAAGAACCTTATACCCATATCGACCTTGTACCTATCTCAGGTAGGGTCAAGTAAAGGAGATAGTACGGGTCCGGTTGAGTCGGGAGCAAGGAACTCATCGTATAAATATTCTAAAACAAGATAACTTTGAAAGAAGGGATTTAAATTAAGATTATATTGGATCGGGTTCGAATCGAGATATATACCATTACCCATATCCAGCTCATACCTGTTTTGGATGTTTTATCTAAAATCCATACTGGCCTCGGATTTTAATCGGATCGAGTAAAATTATCTTGATCGGGTCACGTCGAATCGGATATCTGGTAGGCCAGCCATAATTGCCATTTCTATAACTAATTTGCTAAATATATATTACCTATTTGTATAATTATTGATTTGCTTGATGATTAATTATTTGGTATATATCATCTGATTATATAGTATGCAACGATAAAAATTATGTTCTAAAAATGAGAAAAAAAAATAAAATATTGTATTATTTAAAAAAATCATGGACTAACAATTTCATTAGTGAAATTTTTTTTTGATTTTCAGATTTTTATATTAAAACAAATATTAAAGAATACATGGCAAAATCAAAAGTCCATCCTTGTTTCTTTCAGCGGTGCCCATCTCGCATGACTTATGTTCCTCCCTGCCTCCATCACCTGAACATCATTTCAGGAAAACAGTTAATAAGAAGGCGTGCAGGTATACATCACATCCACGATGGATATAAAATAAAAGTCTAGTGAGAGTGACCAGGGTCTATTCAATTTTGCGAGCATGCATGACATGTAAAAGGGACGATACAAGTCCATTGAAAGTAACTAAACCCTACTTAATTTTTTTATATCCCCCCTCCCAGTAATCCAGTCGATTGAAATCTCGTTTCATTATCAATTGATCATGAATTCGAGATATGATCCTGCAAAAGACTCGATTAAATTTAATGATTATTTTTTATGATCCATGACGATGATCGATGAAATAAAAGATCGGGATAAAAAAAAGATTACAAAAATTATATAGTTTAAATCAGATATTTTTTTTGATAGGAAATGGACATGTAGGATAGCTACGGCGAGATCATCCCCCGTCCCTTTCATGTATAATTTTTTTAAAAAAAAAAAATCTCTCCGTGCGTTTCACGAAGAATATTCGTGTTGTTGCGGGTAGCAGAAGGTCAGGTCATGATTGGCCGACGAGCCACCTAACTCCATCGACTCGTGTTCATCCCCCATCGTCTTCCTGCGATCACGAAAAAAAGCAGCGGTCCATCCACGCCACTCATATATTCTTCATGTACGTATTTATTCTGACTATAATAAAAGCTGGGGAAAGTAATCCACTTCCTATTTTTCTTTTAAAAAAAAAAAATTCAGAGGAGCTTCCGGTGCAACTCGTCCATCAACACGATACTGCATCCTTTACTGCATTACCATTTTTTAAAAAAATTCTGGATGGAGGAGAGAACACCCGAAGAGGTGATAGCAAGACCTGAGCATCGATGTTTTTCATTTTTTTTTTTAAAAAAAAAAAAATCATCTACGAATATTATTTTATTTTATTTTTTTAAAAAAAAATTATATATATAAATATTTAAAATTTATCCGGTGCATGATCGATGCAATACTAATCGCGCTCGCGCGTGTCCTTTATCCGTACCCTGCCGATCGGCTCGACATTCTTACCCCCGTCGCCTTTTCGTGTCGAGAAATGTCTGGGAGTACGGTTTACTGCTGGCTCAAAATTCAAAAAAGCCAGCGGCCAACCAATGGCGGCGACGTATTCCTCCGAGCCGGAGCGATCTCTTGCCGGACCCCTTTAGAGGAGAGTAGAGATGAATGAACTGGAGGGATCCACCACCGGGGAGTTCATAAATCGGACGGGTGGGACTCTGACCCACGGGCCGCAGGAGCGGTTCGCGGTTGGAGCTTTGATTGGGTGCTCCTATTCCAGATCATTCATGACACTTGTCAAAAGATCCAGCCAGCCAGCCAGCCAGCAGGGGATGCAATGGTCCAAATTAAGGTACGATAATTTTCCATCAATAAGTGCATGAATACCAAGTTCGTTGAATAGAGCCAGCCGGCCATTAATACGTATGCTTGAATGCCAGCCAATTAGTTGTGCGTTGTTCTCAACCGAAAGTTGCGACGGGTATGATGGCCTGCGAAATGATCTTAATAATTCGCAGGGGCTTGACATTTCGAGGATAGACACGGGGGAGAGTAAACCTGTGTTGATTTGATGAGAAAGATGACCGGAGCTCTGGCTAAAATCATTATCCACTTGTTTTGAATGATATTCCAAGCACCATGTCACCCGTGATCCACTTAATCATTCAAGCCCTGCAAGCATCGAGGAGCATTCAACGGCAGGCTCTGCATAGCTGACAGATTAAAGGAAAATATGAGCATAACACTGACCGATTAAATATTTGTCATGATATTGATTTTTCGGTGAGGCTTCTTTAATGTACTGCAAATCCGAGGCTTTCTGAACCAACAAAATAATTGTTTGTCTGACCTGACAACCATTACGGGGGGTGTGTGCATGGTTTGGAACGGATGATTATTTTGGAAAACGAATTGTCTTGAATCGTTTTTTTTTTTTTTTTTTTTTTTTTTTTTTTTTTTTTTTTTTTTTTAAAAGGGTTGAAACTGAAACCGAACCAGCCATCTTTTCCGAAAAATTTGATTTGATTCGGTTTGGTTTCTTAGATTGCTAAGCTAAATGGGCTTCTATTGCCATGAAGCAAGAGAAAATTTAGTACCAAGAAGAATGAAAGAAAGAAGCCAGATAGCTTATTTTATATAATGCCAGAAGCTATTATCGAGTAGCATGATTGGGACCCAAAAGATGAATGGTTCTTCAGCATTAACGCATGCATAACAAGAACCGAAGATCGAATAAATATATTCATAACTAGTGCATGCCAAATGAAATCGATGCTTTATGACTCGACGAAGCATGCATGCAATAACTACGAGTACCTGGATATCCAAAACCATAAGGATCTGATCATGCTAACAGAAGGATTACCTTAGAAGCTTGGAAGAACGTGGAGAGCAAGGGCAAGATGAAAGTGATGGTATATGACATGGCATGAAAACAACCTGCCATCGTGAACAAGTCATATGGCAAACAATTGCGAAAAGGTTTGAATTCAAAATTTCAATTCCTGGCAGGATTCAAATAAAGAAGGGGATTATAGTAAATTTAAGTACAAATAAAGGAGATTATAACAATCCCTCGGATTTTCTACTTCAAATTATGGCGGATCTTCGCTCCCCCACTATATAAACATGGCAAAGGGAATCCCAAAAAATGAGCTGCGAAAGAAACTCTCGAGCCCTCATCCATCGTTCCGTAAATTTTCATCAAATATTGAAATCAAAATAATGCCAGAGACCAAGCTACCAAGCCGGAGATCAAACTATTAAATCCATAATCGAGGTCAAGGCCGAGCTTCCGGAGCCAAGCTCCAAAGGGCCAAACTCCTAACGACCAATCCACAGCCATCCAAGAAAGATTAGTGCCCCATCTTCCACCATCACAAGGTAAGCAGATCGATCAACACTCTCCAAACCATCCTGGTTTGGCTACATTTTGGTAGCAATAGATTGGCACCATTTATAGGAAACGAGAATATTTCTCATTTCATCCTTTGCTAGATTTGAACATCTACGGCAATGATCTCATTATCAACACATCACAAAATATCTTGGTGGCCAACACTATCAGATGTATGCCCTAGAAACTAACCAGGTTGATATATTTTATTATTCTAAGACATAATTTTATACTTGACTTATTTATTCATTAATAAAATTAGGCATTTTCATTACCATTCTTATTTTATGTCTTTAAATCGTCTAAAAAATTAATAAGATGATGATAAATATTCTCAAAAGTTAAGAATTTGAGGCATGTTTCATTAATTTCTAAATTGCTCTCGATCGAAGGATTATCACGGGATGGTGATTGATCCAGTATGATTGGTACATGGATTGCTTCCTTTTGGATAGACGAGTTTTGAGTCTACAATATGGAAATACTGGAGCAAGTACAAGTGGTTATTAAAGAAACAACAGTACCAAGCATGACCAGTATAAGAGTCACTTAGATGTCTACTCACTCGTCAATAACTTTCTCGATGTTATAATAGTATGAGTGTTTCTTTGGCGTACAGTGCCTTGGATATTCATAATGAGATTGTTGTAGTTTAACTATACATACATTTGGTCTCCTGGACATATGAATCATTGCTGTTGTTGCCGCCAAGATCATCGTGGCCCGTAGCTACTGTCGGCGTCGGATCGCCCCTCGTCTCTTCGGGACTGGTCTGTGCTCCAGGACCTGCAAAACAGGATTAGAGACCCGGGCCGGGGATTCCGGCAGGGGCACTCCGACGGTCAAGTCAGTGACGATCCAGGAGAACGGATCCTCCTGGTCGAGCCCCTTTAGATGGACTCCATTCTAGGAGGAGTGAATGATGTGTGAGTGGAATGCAAGTGTGTTGGAGGGGGTGATGGCCGAGGTGAATCGGAGGTGGCTCTCCTGTGTAACCTCGCCTCCCTTGCTTGATTGAGTGTGTAGGAGTATGTTCATTTGTTTGTTCATTCCTTTTCCTTTTCCTTCTCCTTTTCCTTTTCCTTACCTCCCCTGTTGGGGGTGCCAATGGCTTTTCTAAGCCCAGGTGGCTGCTAGGCGCATACCTCGGGATCATCGTCATGCTGTCAGGCGCGTGCAATGATATCCCGTGCCGTGGACGGGACGTCTTTCCTGGTTCGTGATAAGGAAACCTGCTATGCATCCTGACATTCCTCCCGGTTGTTCCATTCCGGGAAACATGGCAGTGCCTCGATTGGAGAGCCGCCATCCCCGAGATTCGAATCTCCTGGTTGACTTCCTATTTCGGGTGGTGCAGGCAGTTGGTGGAGAGCGTGGCGCCTCGATCATGAAGCTCCTTCCTCTTTTGATATAAGTGGTAGCTACGGGCAGTTATTACCGCCTGGCGGGCGCCTCTCTGTGGTTCTCGGGCGACTTGCCGGTGTCCATGGGGGACGGTGTCGCCCCTTCGGTTGCTGGTGCCTTCATCCGAAGTGAATGCCGAGTTGAAGAGGCAAGGCTCGACTCCGAGGGGGCTCGACCTCGAAGAGGCTCAACCAAGCGGAGGGCGTCGACGGCCTGACTCCGGCCCAGGGGGCTCTCGCCTTCGAGGGGCTTGACCTGGAGGAGGAGGGCAGGGCTCGACCTCGAAGAGGCTCAACCTGGCGGAGGGCGTCGGCGGCCTGACTCTGGTCCAGGGGGCTCTCGCTTTCGAGGGGCTCAACCTGGAGGAGGAGGGTAGGGCTCGACTCCAAGGGGCTCGACCTCGAAGGGGCTCCACTTGGTGGAGGAGGACTGGGCTCGACTCCGGACCAAGGGGCTCGACCTGATGGAGGAGGGCAGGACGCGACTCCTGCCCAGAGGGCTCGACCTCGAAGGGGCTCCACGTGGTGGAGGAGGGCTGAGCTCGACTCCGGACCAAGGGGCTCGACTTCGAGGGGCTCGATCTGGGGGAGGTCGCTCGGCTCCGACCTAAGCATCCTGATCTCACAAGGGCCGACCTGGCGGAGGATGGAGCTCGGCTTCGACAGGCTGCCCCAACATCCTGAAGGAGTTCGGCCCGGCAAAGGAGTCCGAGGAGGAGTATTTGGCATGGCGGCCTTCTCCAACGTGGCATCTGATAGATGTCCCATGTCAGCGGTCCTCTGACAGGTGTTCCTCGTCAGCGATCCTGCCACATCAACAATCTATGTTGGTTATAATAGATTTATTATAGGAATAGAGTGCGCATCTAGATAGGATTTATCAATCTTAGTAGTTAAAAAGCAGTCCTACATGATTTAAAAAGCTGAGTTTTTAAGACCATGGCCATGATGATGTGATTAATGAAAAAAGATTTTCATAAGATTTCATGATATGAATTAGAGCAAATTAAATCTTATATATGATAAATGAGGTTTGACGAGTTTTCTATAATCTCCATCCTATCAAGACTCATGATAAAAGAACTAAATCATATGATAACTCACCTAGAGGTTCATTATCTTCCATTTTACTAAGTTATTATTACATACTACAAGGCATCACTAGTGGATTATTAGGCTCACAAGAATTATCTTGATGATCGATGATTCTTGTTGGAGAGAGATATAATTGTTCTAACCTATTGAAAGGAATTTCAATGATGCTGTTGATGAAGATCACTGTACATCTTACTACCAAACAATAAAATTTATGAGATCATATGCAAAAGAGGTTTTGACTTGATCAAATAATTTATTCATATTTTTTAATTGCAGTAGAATTTTATTTTCAATATGATTGATAATTGGACTAATTTATAAAAGTTATAAGAAAAAACTTTCTAAATGTTAGTAAGTTAGAGGAGGACCTAATTGCAATCATTGCTCTATAATTTGATTTGACCAAATTGAGATTTTAATCCTAATCAAATTAAATCATATTTAATTTAATTAGACATGGTTTAATCTGAGTCAAATTAGGTTTACTATTCTAAATAGAATTTGGACTTAATTCCTGAAAGATTTTGACCAAATTAGATTTAAATTGGATTAGAGTTTCTAAAGTCCCATTAGACTAGGACTCTCTCACCTCTACCATGCCCTAAAGAGGATTGGAATACAAGATGGGCCACATTCCCTCTTGTTTTCGCATGAAAAATAAAGAAAGAGCAAAGGGGCGGGTCCGAGGATTGGGCACCCCTAAGAGTCTATCTCTTTATCGCTTATCTATTTTTGAAGTTTGAATTTGATTCAAACTCAAAAATTAAACCAACAGATTAGGGTTCTCGCATGAAAAGTTTATGAATGAGAGATAGAAATCAGAAAAGAAAAGAAATATTTGTGCCCCTTTTCTTTTTCTTGTATATGCCGCCAATTTATTTTCTTCTTCCTTCCTCCTTTTCTATGTGAAGGTGTTCACACATCCTCTCTTTCATCCTTTCCTCTATAGCTTTCTTCCTTTGTTCTCTTCAGAAGAGAAGAAGCAAGAAAGGATCTCCCCCTTGCTATCTTCTTTCTTCGGATTTTTTAAGAAGAGAAAAGAAGAAAGATTCAACTGCAAAAAGAGAAATCTACAATGGAACTAGCATCCCGGTGATTTTAGATTCTCTTGATCAAGATCAGTCCTATATGGATACATATAGGGGTCGGATGCATGTACAACTTCAACGAACCTTGAAGAGATCTATGGATTTTAAATTGCAATGAAGAACTATCCGTGCAAAGTGAAAGATCGAACCTTCTTCTTTATATTTTATTTTTGAATCTTAACCTCACATATGAAGAATCTTGTGATATATTTTTTAAGATAAGATCTTATGTATACTTGCTAGATTAAAAATGGTTTTAATCTGATTTTCCTTCCACTACGTTGTTTTTAAAATTTTGTGTGCGTAAAAACAATGGTTTTCTCGTAAACACCTCTTTCGTAGCCATCCCCAAGCACTATCTCCTCTCTACACGGAATGTGCATACTGGGAGATTAGGCCATGTATCTTAGGAGACCATGAAGCAAGTCCCAAGAGGCCATCCTTCCATGCCATTCAAGAGACAAGCAGCATGCATGCAAGATGCAACACACTTCTCATTCTAGTACAAACTAAGCAAAGACCAATCTTGACTAGTTAGAGGGGATAACCCATAAGGGTCCCCTATGCACCTCGCCCACATATGAGTCAAGCCAATGGCAAGCATTCCTCATACAAGTACGAGTATGGAAAAATTAACCTCAGCAAACTGAGCACTCCTCCTCTAAGTACTAACCGAGTGAAGGCCGACCTTGACTAGTTTGAGAGGATAACCTACAGGGGAGCCCTATACTCCTTACTCAAGCCCTAGTTGAGCCAATGACAAATACTCCTCATCCAAGCATGAGTCAAGCAGAACTGACCTTGGCCCACCAAGCACTTCCCGTCCAAGTATGAGCTAAGCAGAGGCTAACCTCGACCAGTTAGAAAGGATAACCCATAGGGGACCTCTATGCTCCTCGTACAAGCATGAGTTGAGCTAATTACAAGTGCTCCCTGTCCGAACACAAGTTGAGCAGAACTGACCTCGGCCAATCTAATGCTCCTCATGTAGATACAAGCTAAACATATGCCAACCTCAACTAATTGGAGGGAATAATCAAAGGGGACTCCTATGCTCCTCGCCCGAGCATCAATCAAGCCGACAATGAGTACTCCTCATCCAAGCACAAGTTAAGCAGAACCAATCTTGACCAACTAAGCACTCCTCATTCAAGTATGAGCTGAGCCTCAACCAAATAGAGGGGATAACCCAAAAGAGACCCCTATGCTCCTCTCTCATGCATGAGTCGAGTCGAAGATGAGTACCCTATGTCTAAGTACAAGATGAATGGAGGCTGACCTCGACCAAATGGAGGGGATAACCTAAATAAGGACCCAATCCTCCTTGCACCAAATGTGTGTCGAGCCGACAATGGCATGTTCCTTATATCAGATATGAGTTAAGCTAAGACCCACCCCTCATATCAGATATGAGTATAGTTGAAGGATGGTCTTTATACTAGATACAAGTCAAGCCAAAGCCCACCCCTCGTACCAAATACAAGTCGAGTCAAGGCCACTCCTCATATTAGATATAAGGGTACAAATAGGTCAGGTCGGATCGGGGTCACTCATGACCCCGATCTGACCCGGTTCTTTGATTGAATCCTAATATTAGACCCATACCCAATTCACTTGAAAATTGGATTGGGTCGAGTCGGGTTCACTATTAGAAATCTTAACCCAACAGGTCATTCGGATTGGATCAGGTCCATAACTAACCCGATTCTAATCTAAAAGAAATAGATCTAAATATAATCTAAATAAAATATAGATAATAATATTTCAATTATTATATAGCCAACTATTATTAACCATAAAATAGATAACATACAATATTATTTTAAAAATAAATTAAGATATAAAAATAATTATAACTATATTTTATATTAAAAATAAGTTTCATATAAATTTTAAAATATAATTTAAAGATCCAAATAGATATGATCCTAATAGTATTAGTATATTCGAGTTGGATCGGGTCCAAATTCAATAAACCCAGACCCGACCTGGAAAATGAAATGGATCTACTTTTAGAACCTGATCCGGATCCACAGGTCTATAAAAATGGATTGGATCAGGTCTAAACGGGTCGGGTCATGGGTCAACCTAACCCATTTGCAGCCTTAATTAAATATGAGTCGAGCCAAAGCCCACTCCATATATCAGAAGCGAGGAGAATAGAATCCAAACTCCAGTCACTCAAGAAGGAAACACATCAAACAATAACTAGCGAGCGGGGAGCCAAAGTCCAAGTCGATCATAATTACTTCAAGCCTAAGCTTACTCTTAAAGGTATCTCAGCCTCACTCAGCCACATCCACATCCAAATTCCCAACGAGTCAATTCTCAACTTTTCCAAGCATGTGATCTTAAGCCATGCTAACATCACCATATGTCGAAGTGATAACCATCCCCAAGTATGATTAGCAATTCATCCATCAGAGGAAAAGCCAAGAACAACAACATAGTAGTGGGCTTTGCCCAACAATGTTGAGGTTGTAGACACCATCACTGGGGGATAGGCATTCATTCCTTAGGATAAAGTACTACCAAGCAAGGCTAACACCAGGGAAGGCTATAGCAAGGAACCAACAAGCAATGGAGGGGCTGTGCGAGATGTAAAACATACCAATACCATAGTAGTTCATGTTATACTAGATCTAACTAAAGGAGACCTAACTCAACTCTGACCACAAGAATGCTAGCCATCTCTCCAACAAGGTCGCCACCATCTATAACATCCTTGCCACCATCAAAAATAGAATCAAGGCCAAGCCCATGGCCGCTAAGCACGAGGACATGCCGGTAATCCAAATAAAGGTAGCAGGGTGATGGAAGCTATGTTAGGCTTCATACCTCGGATCCTAAATGGGTTGGATCCATGCCATGCATGAATCATACACAACTTCATTCACCCTGCTAATGGATAGCTTTAATTAGATATAATACAGCTTTCTCTACTCGTTCAGTGTAGCATCACGAGGCTATTCATCACACACGATGTCAATACAAGCATTATAAAAGAAACAAAATACAAGTACCAATAAAATTGTTTTCGATGATGCTTAAAATACTTGATCATGAAACAGATCAATGAGTAATTGAACTCCTTCATCCGAGCTAAAAAAATAGCTTGGGCTTAGAATTGAAGGGCATATGATATGGCATGAAATCAACATGTCCATCATAAGTAAACATGTGGCAAGTGATTTTGAAAAGGTTTGAATTTGAAAATTAAATTTTTAGCATGATCCAAACAAAGAAGGAGATCATTGTAGATTTGAGTACGAATAAGGAAGGAGTTCATGGTAATTTCTCAATTTTCTTCTTCAATTCTTGATGGATTTGTGCTCCCTCCTCTATATAAACAGGACCAAGAAAACCCAGAAGACAAGCTCTAAAAGGGAGAAATTTTCATATCCTAAGATCTCATGGTGAGAGGCTCTTAAGCCTTCATCCATCATTCTGCTCATTTCTTGCAGGTCAGCAAGTCCATAAGGTATTGAAATCGAGATGATGCTAAAGGCCAAGATGCAAACCTAAGGCAGAACTATCAAACTCAAGGCCGAGGTCAAGGCCAAACTCCGAAACCTAGCTTCCAAAGCCAAGCTTCTAAAGTCGAGCTTTACAAAGCCAAGCTCCAAAAGGCCGAGCTCCATGAAGCCGAGCTCTCTAAGGTCGTAATCCAAAGGACCAAATTCCTAAAGCCCAATCCTAAGATCAATCCGAGAAAGCTAAAGTGAAAAGATAGAGATAAACGCCGACCAAAACCTAGCCAACGAGAGATTAGGACAACATTTTACACCACTCTATTTCTCTATCATATTTCCTCTTTATTGCTATTCTTTCAAAGTTTGACATAACTTAGGTATCAAAGGATCCGATCAAAGCTAATCCAATGAGATTTTCTTTTCTTTAATATGTGTGCAAATCCGTGGCCTTTTAAAAAAAATCAATATCCTATCTTCTATAATTGCGAGTCGAGCAGATCAATCAGCGCCCTCCAAGCCATCCTAATTGGGTCAAATTTTAGCAACAACAATATGGATATATTTACTTACCATTACCCACCAAGCAAAAGAAGACCGCAAACAAACCATGAGAAGACCACTGGACCTTGCTTGGCTTACCATTCTCAGCCTCTAACAGCCCCAACAGAGAAGGCAGTGCTGTCCTGACAGAGCAGGAGGCTCGGGGGAATAGCTCTGGGATGGCAAGAACAAAGAGCGAGGGTTACCTAAGCAAGGGTTGGAGAAGGGAGGCAAGAGAGCTACGAGAGGGAGTCCCAAGGGGGTAATGACCAAGCATCGTGGAGCGGGGAAGAGGCGACAGATGGGGTGGGCTCGAGTTTTCTCAGGCGCAAGGGTGGCGAGGGTTAGAGGCCTTCATATATATATATATATATATATATATATATATATATATATATACACACATACAAGTAGCCGTTGATATTTGATCAATGAACTCGGGCCAAGCTCGGAAGTTGGGCGCGATGGTTATATTGACCCGGTTGTCTGTTTTTAAGTTACACAGCATATCTACGGTTCGATTGAAGTAGATCTTTATCTAATATTAAACAGAAACTGAACCGATTTTTCGGTTTTAAAAAATCCAATCCAAAATTAAATCGAATATGGATAAGCCTGATTCAGACCAAATCAAAATAAACAGTTTGGATCAATTTTCTTGCGCCCCTGACTGCATTTGCTGATGACTGACTTTTCATTTCACCATGACAAATTGAAACTGAATCATGAGAACCAATTTAAAAGTTTTCTCAAGTCATGCGGTGCAATAGTTTCCGACACAATCAAAATTTCTTTTTGTTTCATCTAATGATTTCAACGATACTTGTACAACATGATAAACAACTCCAGTGACATACAATTACCTGATGAATATCTTTTGTTGTGTCTATATTTAATGTCAAAACACTGTACGGGGAGAAAACATACTAGAAAAAGCACTTCACCCACAAGTTGCGCTTCCTTCTTGTGGTTTATCAACATTACCAGTGTCTAATGCAGCATCATCCATAGGGACATCTGGAGCTGCTCTGTTACTGTCGTCGACCGCTGTGGTTATAGCAGTCTGCATGCCAATGGCATGAGGAACAGGGACAGTGGTAACTTCATCTGTGTTAACATCCATCAGTTTGTGCTGTTTCCGGGTCCTCTGTGCTGCCAGACCTGGATCTTTGGGTAGATGCCGCAGATCAACAGATCCTGATGCTTTCGAGGCTTGCAGTAACTGTAGCCGGTAATCAGTTTCTGGACGCCTACAAACCTTCCTCAATGGTACTATTTCCTGCAAAAGAATAAAATTTTACAGGACCATTCATGTGCACAATCCTAATGAAACTCTCGTGATAGATTTATTTGTAACAGTTCGGCATTTGATCAACTGACAAGTTATGCATTCATTTCCTGCCAAATGCAAGAAGCATAGGCCTACAGTAATAACGAAATGCTTAGATAAAATGCCCCATATGGTATGAACAAAGTAACTCTTTTTCCTTCAAACCCTTCTTATAAAACTGTGATTCCAATCCTTAAAATGTACCAAGCTAAACTGACAATGCACAGCAAAAATTGTGATCAATCATTTGTTTTTAACCATCTGTTTTTTGGTGTATGAGAACATGATTCATATCAATGCAGAAATGACTGGTCATTCCACTTATTGAAGAACAGCAAATATTTAACTATGCTCCAATAAAGAGTAACTATTGATATGGTAAGCAGTGCAAAGTCAGTAGTTCGCAATCTACAAAAGCTAATAATCATTTGTTAGCCATAATTAAAAAAATGCCCATAAAATTCTCTACATATCCTTTGTTGTGCGCCCACGGTGGCTAGCTGCAAAGCCAGTTTACATGGTAGTGTCAAGGTAATCATGGTAACAGTGAATTTCCAATGTCCAATCACAGACACTAAAAGTTAAAAATTGTAGCTTCAAAGAGTCTGGAGTTCCAGAAATCTTTGCAAATCTAAGGAATAACACAGAAAAAAGAAAATTTATATTTAAAAGAAAAAACAGTCTACCTAATACATGACAAAATGTTAAGGGCATATTTGGATGCCAGGAGATATTATCGGTCAAATAAGATCTTCCTGGCTGGTTGGTCTTCTTAAAAATACAATGAAAAAGCAGCAGCTTAGAGAGGTGGGAATCTTGGGGACGTGACTAATCCTTAGTTTTCAGGGATAACTAATCACTTCTGAAAGATAATTTATCTTATACCAGAAACTAGGGATTAGTTGTGTCTGCATGAAGCTCATCTTCTTAAACCACTCACCCTCCCTTTACCATTCTGATGCAATTATTAGAAGAAGAAAACACTTACAGCATGATCTCATCAGATCCAAACATGCTAAGTGCCTCCTTTGACGCCCTCTTGGCAATTGTCATAAGGACATCCTCCAGAATGGGGATGGGAACTGGGAAGAGGAGATACAAGGAAGAAATTAAGCAAATGGAGAGGCTAACCAGTTCCACAAAGCCAATCTATAAGATATTGGATCTATCTAGAAAACAGATCTTCAGTATTCCCAAAAACTTGATGGTTCTTCATCCACTTTGAAACCACCCAACCACCACCACCACCACCACCAAAAAAAAAAAAAAAGAACTTAACCCTCCTCCCTTGTCTTCTCTTCTGAGCTGATTCCAAATCTAGTAAAGTTTATCCTAGGATAAGCTAACCAAAATCCATACATCTCTCAGAAAACTAGTCAGTGCACCATTAAATCATAAATGAGACAAAGTCATTTTGTTCTTATAACTTTGTGTCATCAACAATCAAAACATAATATGAAGTAGAAATTAGAAGATACAAAAGTACCTCAGACTGATCATGATCATAGCGGACCAGGAATCTACATCGACATCCACGTATATCATGTCTCCGTCTTTGTGCATCAAGGACATGAGCATCAAAATAGAGAGCCTGCTCTTTACCTTCCTGAAACATCCAACAAGAAAAGCCACATCAGTAAACACAGGAAAACTACAAAAACAATTTTCATTAAATTTTAAAAATGCAAATTCAGGTATATTTTATTAAGTTTCAAACTTGGCTGCTTAATTTTGTTGCAGTAGTAATGCCTTCAGGTAAAATGATGAACGGCAAAACAATAAATTGTACATGATAAATCTTTCAAATCATTGATTCAAGTGACTTGGCTGAAAAACCTCCCATTCAATTGGACGTTACTTCTCGAAAATTATTGAGGAAGATGAGGGACCTTTAAAGGAACCATAAAGCATTTTAATTTCCATATCCTCCACCTTAGTGGCTCATCCAGGAATATATTATAAATTAAGTTTTAACATTGGTGTGCCTGGAACCAGCTCAGAGCATATCAACTAGTGAACATGCCACCAATATGGTACATGTACAAATCAGGACCAGTACAAGCATGAACAAAATTAAACCATTTACCAATATCAAATTACCAGTGTTTCACACATTTCATGCACCTGATTCCCTTTCCAATGCACCCAGGGAGAATACAATTTTCCTTTTTTCCTCTTATTTTTCAACACAGAAGATGCACATGAACTGCATGTGATCTGGAAGGAAAAAAATGGAAAGGGAGGCAAGCATGATCCATTTTTCCTCGATTGGTGTGCGTTTCATGCAAAGGAAAATTCACCCAAGGGACGGCAGGCCCAATATGTCTTTTTCTACTCTGCAGCATGGGAACTCTGAGGGAAGGTTAGGCTTCAGGCATTGGAAGCCACAGAATGATTCCAGCATCCATCCTTTTCTGGTATATATGGTACAAAATATAATATTTGAATTTGTATCAAAGTGGAACTAATCGGTTGAAATACGTAGGGATTTGTTCATCATTTTATTTCAAAAACTATTACATGTTTTATCAAGTATAAAGGTATCGAAATATGGGCCAGTAAAATAATTGTGGTGGACAAACAACAGGAACTGAGACAACCAGCTAGAGTCAATGTCAAGAAGGTCAATTATCAAAGTTACCGTTTCACTTGGACAATATAGAGACACCAAATCTTAGAAAATATATAGAGCATAAATGGAACTTGAAGCGAGTAGCAGGAGAAAGTTTCGACAAATTACAATTCAAACTTGTGCAAAAAAAAAAAACAGGAGCATAAGTGGACTTTGGGGACAGGACATCATATTTACTGATCCCTGCTCCCAAATAAAAGGACTGTGAGAGATGTAAATTGAGAAGAACATAGGGAAAAAAAATGAGAATTACCGCATACCATGCATGTGATATGTATGGTACCTTGACCAATTGGTAACATAAACAGGGCTTATGCAGTCATAGTGCTAGTACATTTCCTTCTTATCTTGTATGAGCAGTTGCACCACAATCTAGCATGTTGAAGTCAGCAGTCAACCCAATCGTATAATACAAGGAATACTGAACCAGTACCAGGCCCTATACCGGTCACCGACCGATATGGTACGATATGGTACCGTACCATATCGGCTCCCATACCAGGTCCAAAAAATTATAAAAATATATCTTCCTTTTCTATGATTATATTATTTAACTTGAATCAAACCCGAACAAAGCCGGCAAAATATACCGGTATGGTACCATAACATACCAGTCCGGTACATGATTTTTTAAACTGTCCGGCTTTCCGAACCGTTTTTCATGACTAACGGTACTGTACACCCCGAACCAGACGGTTCGGGATGGTATCGAGAACCCTAGCATAACAGTTAGCCAATCAGGATGGTTTTAGAAAACCCTAAGATGCCTCCATCCACACACTAATTTTTCCTTCATTTAGCAGTCAGGAAAAATTTTAAATATTGGTTTAAACATAGATTAGAAAAGTAGGGTGAGAATAAAATGTGGTTTCTTAAGTTTTAAAGGTCCACAAAAATACTGAAAACAAAAATGTGTTCTTATTGCAACAGATACATGCAATTTCATTATATACAACATGGAGGTACAAAGTCTCACCCAGACTTTATGCATCTATATATAGGCGCAACCAAGGAAAGAAGGATTTCTCATGCATATTAGATTTAAAGTATTTTTTATAATAATTATAATAATATGGACAGACACTTTAGCTTCCTCCAATACCAAAGTAAATACCATTGCTCCTACCAGAAAAATAAGGCCCAGGTGGAACTGGTAAAATAGATTGATAATATTAAATATAAATTTTCTTTCAATTCATGCCCTTAGGAAGTTGACTAGGTTGCAAACTACTGGAAGGTTAACTTTTAACACAATTATATTACTGCTAGTCAGAAGAATCCATATATAAAACCTTTAGAAAGAATGGTTGTAAGCTGACAGCACCTGAAAACAAAGTATGAGGTCTCCTGGAAGTACTGCAACACATTCAGCAGCTTCACATGGAAGAGACCGCTGTCTCACACATCTGCGTACATTAACCCACTCATCCTCCTCGACACCAAAACCAGAAAATCGAACACGGACTTCCTGAAAAGAATGGCATGTTTTAAGAATTAGACATAAATAGCAACCTCAAGCCCATCTGCATTGAAATTAGGCATCTCTGGTAACTTCAATCTCATTTATTTAGGTCAAATAGAACCAACTTCACCATTACTTCCAACAATGTACAATATTCATGAAAATTTTAAAGGAAAACATGGTTTTCTTACTTCTCTTTAATGTAAGAACCATTTTCTATAAAAGAAGATGCCACACCAAGTCAAAAATGCATGGAATAGAAAATTTGCCTTGGAATCATCTATACTAACAAGGACTTTGAGTGACTAAAACAACAATCCATCACATCTGGTATTGCCAACTGAGTGTGACAGAATAAGTGATTATTACCGGATCTCCTGTTTCAAACATTCTATGGGAAAGAAAGGCTGCAACATCATACCTGCAAATGAAAACATTATAAGTTCAATACACAAAAAGCAGAATATAGATACCAAAACTACCAAAGAATTTAGTGTACTTATAGGAGAATGTGCTAGATAAATATCAGAATATGGGAAGAAATATAACTTCATGACTGAAAATGTTTGTGCAACCGATGTCAAACCCCTATAGTAGAAAAATATACATGGATCATGGAGGGGTTCACCACCAGAGATAAAAACACTAACACTCGTCTTTACTCCCGTGCAATCAGAAGTTGGGAGGGATGTTTTAGTAATTTCAGCAGCACATTAGATGCATCGTCATCACCCCATGCAAGTTTCAGTAAGCATTCAGTTCAGTAAAACTACCTGAATGCCTGTCCTCGCTTTTAGGTGTACGGAAATAAAAACAAGCAGTGCTTATCTACTGCAACAAAGGTCTGTTGTACCGATTTGTACTGCCCCATATCATACCATACCATAATGAAAAGGTACTGATACCAGTACAGTATTGAGGTTTGGTTCGTTATATACTTATATCAGTCGAATTGATATATACAAGTTCGAACCAAGTGGAACAGCCCGTACCACCAAATACTGACCGTATTGTTTGATTTCAATTGGTACCATGACTAAGAAAAAAGTGATCAGAGCCTATCAATACAGGATGCATACCATTTAGTACCAACATACCATAACAAACCGGTGATATAGTAGCATAGTTCCCAATACCTATCTTGCGAACCTTGATTCCAATTTCCTACAAACCTCTCAAATATAATTCAGCCATGTGTTATATAGTATCTACATATCCATGCCTCAGTATCTTATTTCAATGTCGATGCTGATGGGCATGCTATGTGATGAGAAAGGGCTTGATACCCTTTTTAAAGTAAAAATATTTAGAGGCATTAATAGGTGCCATACCAACCCATGCCAGGTTTTGATGTTGGCCACATCACAAATTGGCATGGGCCAACACCCGAAATCTTGGCACATAAAGGCTCAAGTTACAATACACACAAGGTGAAAATAACAAACCTTAGAGACTACCAAATTCAAATCTAAGGGTTACAAAATATAAATCTAAGCCATTGGATATGATGAACAAGGTTTAAAATGCATACAAATGAGAAAACCATGTCTTAAGTTCCCTTGCCTGGTTATCATCAAATCATCCCAAGATCAAAAAATTATATTGTGCCATCAAAACTATTATATTGGGAAGACTTGATGTAATGGTTCTCCAAATCATATCAAATGTTGTTTTTAGGCATTCTAGACTTTGTGTAAATTAAATCCAATATCTATTTTTTTTCCTTTTTTTTCCAACTCCCATCTTCAATATGGGAGGGTGTACTCTTTCTTTTCTGCCCTGGACACATACATAAACGCATAGCTTACAATATATATATAACTTTCCAATTTAATAACATTCTGACTACTATTTTCCATTCTTGAATGGCCAACACTTCTTATATGATAAATGTGTATCAAATTGTTATACTTTAGCAAATATTACAAAGGGAAAACCTTTCCATTGCAGAGTCTTTATGTATTTCCCTCTGTTAAACTAAAAACATGCATGGAAGGTAAGCCAAACCATACCAAACTGGCCAGTTCAGGCATCTAGAACCAGACCTGTTGATTACCGGCATGGTTTAGTCGGTCAATTCGGGTTATAAGAGGCCCTGCTTGAAGCTCCCCTTGATCGCTCAAAGCCCTAATCCTTGTTTGAAGCCCTCCATCCCCATTGAGTCAACAGCAACAATGCCCCGGCCAGGTAAGTCTCTCTTTTGCCCCCCTCTCCCGGTCTGTCACCAGATCTAGAGCTCTTGAAGGTCCCCATCAACGACTTGTAGCTCCTCGGCCTCTCCACCCCACCTCTTCTCCCTCCCTTCTTCTCCTTCTCCTGCCCTCCCTCTACTTGTTTAGGTACACTTCGGCACAATACAATATGGACCCATAGCACACCAAACCAATCGCCAGCTCATACAAGCCCCAATACTGGTCCAGAAGACCTCCTGCATGAGCTCATACTAATCTTTAACCCCCTCCCCCAACACATACATAGTCCAATCTCTATGATAGATATGAGATATGGCAAAAACAAGCAAGATTCTATTATTATGATGGTAGCGATGAGCCTAACTCAATCCAACCACCCTCTTCTAGTCCATTATTCTCTCGATTTCTCCTGCTTACAGCCCCTCCAGTGCATGCATGCATGGACCTACCACCGACCACCTGTCAGCACCTAAAAACAACTTCCTCCACACAAGAAGAATAACCAATATAGACATGGAAAACAGCTCCAATGTTGAAGCAGAACACAAAAAACAGTAATGGCTGATAGTTGAGTTATCCTTCAATACCCATAAACCATATCCTCATGAAACAGCGTTGCAACATCTTAGCACTGCAAGGATCTAAACCAAACCAAAGGCCAATTATACAAAGCCAAATGTTAAGCAATCATGGTTTATGAAACCCCATGTCTAAGCCCTTCTTGACTTCCTATCTGAATATCACATTCACATCCCTGGCATGCCTTTCCATGATTCACTTTTCTCAACATTGTCTCCCAAACTCTGTGTTCATAATTTGTTTACATTGACAAACACAGCCTAGTGCTCTACACTTGAGTCTACCCAATCATTTAAACAAAGATTGTACCAGAAACATCTCAGAGCAATCAAGTGTCCATTCCCTAGGTTGACCATCTGTCATCAAATTTATTTGCCTAGCTCCAAGGTATACTTTCCAGAGTGATCTTTTTTTTTTTTTTTTGATAAACAAAAGGGGAGGGGGGATAAATTCCGGTGTAGCTACCCCCATTGGGCCCTAACCCCAGCATGCTATGTTCGATTCGGGTCGCAATTTTTTCGCGTACCCTCCCCACCATTGGTGAGTACGTCAGCCTGACACCACTAAGACGCCGGAGTAGTGCGCTCTCTCACCACCACAATCACGTGTCCCAGGAAAATTCCTAGATTTAATCGAGTCACCCACGAGGATCATACCTCGAATGAGTGATCTTATTTAAGCCCACATAACTACAAGTTGTAGCTAACTGATTTCCATGGATCCATTTCCACTGATTTTATTTAAGCACACATTCTAATTGATTCCCATGGATCCTAGCAAACCACCATGGTGCATGTGAGCCTCAATGTATATGGTAGACCATGCATTGGTCTAACCATCTCAAATTGCTTGTGTATTCAACATAGAATTGAAAATCTTAATCAATCTCCTAAGGTCCAGCCTTCAACCAATACCCATGAATGATGCTAGCTAGACCATTCGTCCATGAACCACCCTAAGTGCCAATTGATGCATCAGCAACCAGGCATGATGTGCACCTCTTATGTAGGTTAGGTATGGACGTCAAATGCGGGGGGGTGTAGGGGTCAAACCCTTATTATCCATAACCTTGTGTTTAGTTGGGTCATCATGAGAGGGAGGATAAATGGGGTTGAAAAGATGGATGGCCTCCATCCACCATTTGAATCAAAAAAATTTTAGGATGGATGAAGAGGGATTGTCCATCCATCTTAGCCTACAAATTTATATCCTCCCAAATTAAAATGATGCCAGGAAGAATGGACAAAATAAGTGAGGGATGGGTTTTGCATCAACAAAATTATCCCTTATTATTTTTTTGACAAAACCATAACATTTTTTCAATTTTTCATTCATTTTATTTATTTATATTTTTATTGTATCTATACTATTAATCCTATACTATTAAATTTTATTAGTGATTATTTTAATTTTAGTATATAATTTTCATAATTATAAGTAAATAATTAGAATTTTCGTCTATTTTTCTACTTATATTTACTTTTATAGTTAAATATTTATAAAAATTAATTAATATCTAAATTAAATTACAATTTTTTTAGTTATTTATATAATTAATATATATAATAATTCATATATAATTAATTTATAAAAATATTTATTAAATTAAAATTATATATTTATATAATTTTTAATATAATTATAAATTATAAAAATAATAAATTTATACATTGTTCTACTTTTTTTAAAGTAAAAATAAGTGTTATAAATAATAATATTTTTATCAAATGATAGTTTAGTAAAAATATTATACAAATATCATCTATCCCTCATTTCATTCTTCCGATACTAAACAAAGAGAATCATTCCCATTCATCCTTCCATGGTTCAATAAACAAATAACCCATCCTCTCCCTCATCCATCCTTTCTTCTCTATCCATCCTTCCTCCGATCTATAAGGATAAAAGATACTACAATGCAACTAAAAAAGATTCAAAAATTGGGTGCTATTACATAGACATGATGTACCCAACCTAATCATATAGGACTAAGGGTGGCAATCATAGCATGTAGGGTCATATATGGATTGGGCCAGATGCAGGTTAGTTTTAAAAAATCCCAAATCTAAACCTCGCCTATTTATTAAGCAGGTCAGGATTTGAAATTTGAACCTACCCTATTTAATAAATAACCTGACCTAACTTGCTTAACCTATTTAATAAATAGGTCATATTTGTTAACCTGCATAACTTATTTAACTCCCAGGTACTTATATGACTTGTTTACATAAAACGTTGTTAATCACTAAACTAGTTAACATGTTAGACATAAATAACAAATATGCTTAATCAGGCACAACAAACATGAAAACAAATTAAGCAGTCCCCATCTTCCATGCTGCACCTTCTCTGCCACATAGAAAGCAACTAAGATCCCAGAATTAACCCAAAAAGATACCTACAGAATTGTCAAGGCTTTGTTTCTATAAATCTTGACAAGATACCTCAATTTAAATATTTCCATCAACCCATTAAATCATTTCTCAAGTGGATTGGGCTGGACGTTTCTCAAGTGGATCAAGTTCCCTTTAACGGGAAAGTCTCAAACATCTTGCTTTGTCCCTTCCTTGTAGACAAAGTACTAATATCTAACACCAAAGAAATGCAACAAGCATCAATTCTAAACATATAAAGATACAAAAATCCGTTTCTATGTTAATTCTCTTTTTACATAAAGATCAAAAGTTCAACACTAAGATAAAAGAAAAGTAAAATACCATAAAATAGAAAAGGCAGAACTATGGACATTAGATGTTTCATTGGATCTCAACATCAATGACCTTACGCTCAACCTTCATCTTGCAGATGGTAACTAGAGAACCCCACTCTTGAGCTCTATCTTCACCTTGTCCCTGTAGCAGTTGTTCACCAGCAGCATCCTAGTGTCAAGATGCAGAGAGAACAAGATCCACTACTAGATCTAAACACAACCATCAACACAAATAAACAAACTCAATTTTCCATAAATCTTGACATGAAACCTCAATAAAAATACTTATTTCAACTGAGTTTCCATCACATAAAATACTTCAACTCACTGACAATCAAAGCAAGAAGAACCGATCAAAGAACCTCAAGGGAAAAAAAATCGAGAAAAGAGATATCAAATCAAGGCATCGATCACCTCCATGGCAGCGATTGGAGGGCGGGAAGGCCCAAAGCGGGGTCGATGGATGGAATCTTGACATCAGAAGGCAATGGCATTGTTGATCGTTGCTTGGAGGTTGAAATCTTGAGGTGGCCGGTCATCAGGAAGGCTCTGGTCACCTCTCATAACTTCTTAGAACAAGAAAGAGTGCAAAGAGATGGTTGCAGAGGTGTCGACTATAAGTTGTGATTGGGATCTTGAGGCAGGTAGTCGGGAAGGGCTCGAATTGCCACTCAATCAAAGAAAAAAGAAGTTGCCACCACTCAAAATTCTCTAGAAGAGAATAAAAGGTGAAGCGAAACCCTAAGGTAAGGGGTTGCAGCTCACTACTTAAAATTCAATAGAAAAGAATAAAAGGTGAAGCGAAACTCTAAGGATAGTGAAGAGGATGAGAATATGGAATCCAAACCTGACTCAATTATTAAGCAATTTAAACAGGTTGATCTATTTACAACGTAAAACGGTTTAGTCCACACCCAATCCTGTTTAGTACGGGTTGGATATGGGCCGAGTTAACAGGTTGGGGGTCACTTTTTGCCATCCTTACATAGGAAAGGCTTTCTTTATGTGACTTTTAGTCCTTAATCTCTACTTCAGTTATATCCATCCCTTGTTTTATACTTGTTATACATGCACGTCACATGCTTATATCATTTCTAACATAGAGTCAAAGATTAAAATTTAATAGCCAACAGAATAAGGGATCTCGGGGGAGTTACATTCCACAAAGAGGTTGTAATCATGAAATGGCATGCATGTTATAGACTATACTAGAAATAGAATAAGATCAGAGCTACTGATCAAAAGCTGTTTCATACACCATGAGCAACCTCATACCATTGAGTATGACTGCTGTGCCTCCAACTCAATCACAATTTGATACCCATTCTCATGTCACATGGACACAAATGCATCAGGATAAATTGTCACATCACAATAACATAGATATGCACCACTTGCAAGCTCCATTAATCCATCCATACCTAAAGGCATGGAAGTGTTATGGCCCCACCCTTTATATGTCACCCTTCAGACAAATGGGATCATTATTCACCGGTAGTTACCCCAAGGATTTATAAGTGTTAAGTGTGGCATAAAAAAAAAAAAAATTAAAAAAAATCTAGCATAGACCTTACTCCAACATGAACTCCTTGCGTACAACCATGAGTACCAGTACCACAATTTGTCAAAGTTGTGCTGTCAAATATAAGTAACCAGCAATTTGTTCAATACTTGAATGGTAGACAAATATATTTAAGTAGATCATCATATGAAACATGTATCGCAGCATATTTAAAAGAAGGCAACAGCAAGGCCAAAAGTCTTAAAGGATTGTATACTTGTTTCTCCAAAATGACAGGAAAAGAATCAAAATAGAGTCAAAATAACACCAATATTATGGAATGTTATGTAGCCATTTTTTGCCTGCAGCTTGGTTGGCAAGAAATGACATTGGTGTTATGTGATCAAACCAATTTATAGCTAAAATGGAACCAGAGTAATACATGTATATAAAACAGCACAAATGTAAAGCAATATAATAATTGTTACCATGCCCCATCCCTAGCTGATTTTGCTTCAAATTCCACTTGAGGAGTATCCATAGAATTTCTTCCTGCATGAAGTTGTGGAATATCATAAAATGTTCAAAGGTGTTCTAAAATAATGGTAAACAATAATTGAAGCCCAATTATATTCTTGGAAAAATGAAAAAGCTCTAAAAGCCATATCAACAAAATAACCAAGGCGATCTAGAATATCATTTGGAAAGATTTTGCTTCTTTTAAAAGCACAGAGATTTAAAACATATGGTCAAACAAATTGATAACATTCATAATTTTATATCTTTATAATTATAATATATTCGATGTAGTTTCTAACACAATAAAATGATTGTAATACACATTGTACTAGGATAATTCATAGATCACAATAACTAAATGACAGTAATTCCTAACAACTGAAAATAATTAAACCTCAATATAAGTTTAATTCTTGATTTCATTTTTAACAAATTGGTAAAATTATTATTACCAAATATCTAAATTTACATCATTTTCTATAGGCAAGAAATTTGGGATTCCACTTCACTTTTGCTATTTAGCTTACAATTTGCATCTTAAATTGAACATAATTTCTCATACCAAACTTTTCTCATCTGAACTTTTTTTCAAGTCAAGTATTGATGGGTCATTCTCCCTACTTGCCTAAGCCTAAACCATGAAACATTTAACCAATAAGGCATGTTTTCCTCCCACTCAACTGGTCATACAGGTTTAATAATGCATCCCACTGACCAAAAGTAATCAGGAACTCGTCCTCAACTAATTGAAGGCCACCTGCAGAAAGTTCTTGAACTCCCAGTAAATCATACTTTGGTCTATGTAAGCAATTCAATACTTTGGTAGAACCAGGAAAGTATAGGGGGATGGATACACCAGAATAAGCAAAAGTATTCTATGCCACACCCATCTTATGTTCTTGGATCCTTTCTGCAAAGCATTCTAAATGATTGTAGCCATCGACATCATTTTAGAGAACACTTTAGTATGAAGGATGTGGTTAGCACATAATAACTGAAAAGCATTCTAAACGATTGTAGCCATCGACATCATTTTAGAGAACACTTTAGTATGATTGCATGGGCCAGCATTATCTACGCGTGTCATCCTCTCCGGGCTGACCGCTTGGCGATAGAGGGGGACTCATTTACTGTCATTGGCTGGATTCAGTTTTCTATCGGGGGTGCCACAACTCATCCCCTTCCGTGGGATATTGGACTTTTGTTCGAGGGTGCTGCTTCGTTGGTAATTCAACATGTTTACCGCAAAGCAAACTCTACAGCTGATTGGGTTGCCTCGTTTGTGGCATAACATTTTGGTGATGTGATCTAGACTTGTATGGAACTGCCCCGGGCCCTTTATTTTCTGATTTTGTGGGTTGTATTCATATCAGACTTGTATGAATGCTCTGTCCTATCAAAAAAAAACAAAAACCACGCTCCTTCAGACTGAAAAGGACATAGTTAACACAATAATAAACCAAAAGCATCACTCAGCTTCATCCTCTTAGCTTTTTGTCTACCAGATTCCTTCAACTATTGTTGTTCCTTCATGGTAAATCCAAGATAACATAGAACAGAATGTGGAATATATTAGCCAGCAATGTTTAGCTTTTGATAAGATTAATATCCATTTCAATTTCCACAAATTGCATGACCCTCCTTTTGTTGTACCAACATTTTCAATACTTATCCTCCAAAGCCAGGCTTCATAGTACCAATAATATATTTAATCCAATTCTCATACCATCAATTAATAATTTAATATTATGTTATCTGGGAATAATATAAAAAATGGCATCTCCTCCTAAACATTCACAGTGAGTTCGTTTATAGCAAGTGTTGATTGCTACAATACCTAAATCAGGAATGAGTGCTGGAGAAATTTCAGGTGCAAAAGCATGGAATTGGATATCTCAAGAAGAGTTAATGGAGTGCCTTGGAAGCGAGTTTACAAGAGATGTTTCTGATATACTCTGAAGCAAGTGCAAAGCCATAGCAAGCATATTTTGAGTACTAAGGTAAAAAGATGTGGTTTAGCCCAAAGTTTCGATTGCAAGTCAGCAAAAAGGGCTAATAGCAGACAACTGAAGCCCATGGTTGTGACGATGCCAATGAACAGTCACTTGTATCACTTATGCAGAAGGTCCAAGACATATGTTGAAACTCAAATGATACAGGACCTGTGTGTTTGGATGTATCTATGCATGTGATACCTTCAAAGTATGAATCAGCCTATATATTATATATTTGAATCCCACCCACAAGTTGCAGCACACTCTTCTTGAATAAATAAATTGTAATACTTATCTGTTAGGGACAAATATGCAGAACATATAGTGGCTCCGGCACTCCGCTACTAACCAGTTGATAGATCTCTCCATTCCCAATCTGCAAGCAGTGATTAATCAACCAGGTGTTCTTAAATCAACGCATTCGTCTATCTTAGCTTTAGGCAGTGTTTTCTTCACAAGTAACCACAAGGCCTTTGGATGAGTGGAATAAGAAAATGAACTGGCTGGTGAACCTACACTACAGGATGATTTATGCTCACATGGAGATGGTAAGGCTCAAGGTCAAGGAGGAAAATGAATAAAAGGCCCCACAGGAGTGCACTGCTGTCTTCAAGAACATTATGTCTGCCCCTTGGCATTGGAAGGATGACCCAGTGAACGATAAAGAAGGCAGCAGCAAGGTTAAATGAAGAGATATTGTAGGAAGAGCTTCTGGCTGATGCGTCACATACTAATCTACCTAGTTATAAACTTTTATACATAATATCAGTACTAGTATGAGAATTATTGATATGCTAGTGTCAAGAAGAAACAAATTTAGTAATTTTTTGGAACTTATATCAGGCTTTCATATTTTATTCATGCTTTCCTTATGAAAAAAGGAAATTAAATCTTGTTCCTGCCAGATTCCTGAACCAACCTCTGTTGGCCATGTTTCATCCAGAGATAAAAACCTCTCAATTTTTAACCTCCAAAAAGATTTAAAAATATATATATATAGGAACAGGAATACATATTCTTGTGGATTAGTTATTGCTTGTTTTGTTTCGCTGAAGCTTATTTTAATATTTTTCCTGTTTGGGATCCAATAATTCTAGGGTTGAAAGTATTTTGTCCATATAGAAAAAAAAGGAAGAAGGGCCATAGTCTGGATCAATTAGCCTGTTTTCAGGAATAAGAAAGAAAGGAGCAGCTATTAGGCCAGTCTGTTTTCAGTTCTTCTTGGATTAATTAGGAATGTCCAAAAAGCTACATGAATGTTGAGCAAAGATTTAATTGAGATGTAAATTAAGTCCAAAGAGTTAGATGCTCAGGCACCATCATGTCACTTCAATTAACCTTAATGACTTCATGAAGGTCTCTTATCTGTGAGATTTTGTCACCTTGATAAACATCGATGTAGTGAAATTTTTCCATCCACACGATATTCATTGGTGCTGCTTCTATGCTTGAATCATCTTAAATAGCTCCCTGTTCGGCAGCATTTTCCTTGAAAACCTTTAGCAAAAAAATTATTTCTAAATGATTTGCTGATCAATCGCATGAAATAGCACCTCATTAGACTACGGCAACCATGTAAATCTGTAACCGGCCAAATGCTCATGTTGGAACGCCTTTCAATGTCTAAAAGGGCACCTTTCATCAGTTCTTCATAAGAATATTTGAAATAATTAAGTTTTCTGATAACCATAATTAATTTTTGTCAGTAATACTGCCAATGATCTAAGTCCCGGCAGTCTTGTGCAACTGATATGGCAGGATCCTCCTAGTATATACAAAACCTATTGAGGTTTCATCTGAATTCTGAAGCATAAAGTCATGTTAGGTACTGAATTATTGCTTGAATTTTCTACAATTAGAAGTGGCATTTTAGATTTTCAATATTGAGATTAGCTATGAAAAGGTTTCTCAGCGATTCTTTTTATAGTCTTTTCTCTTTTTTTTTCTTATGTCAAAAATTAAGGGGATATTCCCTTTAGCCCAACAGCAGGTCCATGTGATTACTTGGTAAATTATCTAGCTTGCAAGTGTTGGAAAATTTTGTTAATATAAGAAATCTAAGGCTGTTAGTGCTTATGCAAGCTCTCACATCTCATTCAGGTCCTTCATGTACATCATTTCTATAGGTTTGCTTTATTAATGTTGGTAAAACATCATTGCAGCTTTAACTGCACTTACAAAGATTGGAAACTTCTTATCATAAAATAACTTGCAATAATGAACTATGTTAATCTTCTTAACCAAGAATTCAATCTCCTTGAACTGGTTCCAGGGTAACTTTCTTGTCGAGTTTAATCATCCACCATCCGTTTAGCATCAGGAATGAGCAATAAATGGTTATCAGAGTGGAACATCTGCATAGGAGCAAAAGAGTGTCTAGTTGTCTGTTGAATCATCCATTGTTAAAGTGCAAGACCAATTGGACCAATGCTATGAAGTATATGAATAATATATGCATTATTTTTAAAAATAAAAAAATTAGCTATATGCAAAAAATTATATAGATTTTATTAAATTAATTTGCATAATGGTATTCAATTGTCTTATATCTAAACAATTTTGGAATCATTTTAAGCATTTGTCCTTTCGGTCATTTTGTTAATTAAAGGCAACTTTTGGGTTTACCAACCAAACACACAGCAAAACACTTCTATAGCTTTAGAACAGCTTTTGAAATCTTGATAGCCAAAGCTTTTACAGGAAAAAATTGATTTGCCCAAAAGCAGCTTTTAACCTCGAAACATAGCTTTTGGCAAAAACTACTTTTCGGTCAAAAGCTACAGCATCCCAGTTAGACCCATAAGCAAGCAATAGCTACATTTGTGACCAGACAAACTTGCGCATTCCAGGCATAACAATAAGCCATTCCTAGCAAAAAGTCATCATTTATACTTTCCTCCTTTTTTTGTTATGAAAAAAACACTCAACCAAAAGTTATTTCAGAAATTATAGAGACAAACAGAAGTAAGGATGACTTGTCCCACAACTAAACCAATAGATGAAGCTATTCTAATTCCCATATTCCGTACTCCCAGCCCATAAACAGGATTGAGCTATAAACAGTTCCCTGACAATCTGAATGCCAATAGTATCCACTTTCAAGACATAATTGCGCTTAAGGCAAAAATTTTATTTGGCAACAATATTGTGGACAGAATTGTCTCCCACCATCTTCAGGCTCTTTTTAAGAATATAAACAACTCACTAAGCTGCAGAACTTGTCCTCTATTAGTTTTTTGGTCCTTCCTAGCCATATACTCTTTAACATTTAGTGCAAATAAAAGCCATTTTGAAGGTGGTGCAACTCTACCAAATTTTGAACCAGAAACAATGCAACATTATACTCTAGGTCAAAAAGGAGGTAAAAGATGGTTCAATTTTATCTATTAAATCAACAGACCTACTACTCAGCCACTCACTAGATGCAAACATGTGAAATTTCACCCATTTGTTTGTACCTTAGCAAGATCCCCAGAATGAAATTTGTTAATATACATGGTTTTTTTTAATAAAAGTAATGTATAATAGTCCATAAGCATTTTGAGTAATGTAATTGGTGATTAAAAAAATTGACATCTATGCATTATACTAAATGTAAATCCTTAAAGGTAATTCCATAATAAAAAGTGATCAAGATTTATATCAACTTAAATGGTAATTTTAACTTATTAACGATCTTTTATTCCAATAACTCAACTACTATACAGCTATCATGCACAGACTTAAATCCACTCAGCATTAATGGTCAAAATTAGCATAATTACATGACCCTTGTTGAGCACAACACAGGTCATCAATGTATCATGAGTTGTAAAATTATTTCCCTATAATATTGTAAATAATGTTGTAACACTATATCAGAATGACAAGGGAAAGATGGAGCACTGAAAAGCAATTCCTACATAACTGAGATAAAATCTAAGATGACTACCTGAAGGAGCAGAAACTGGTGCAACATTTCTGAAAGAAAGTGAGTCATCCCGAGGCATAGGTGAGATGCTCAGCTTCCCAGGTGCTTTACCCAATTTTGCCCTTTGGGCATATCTCCTATTTTGGAACCAGTTCCATACCTGTAGCAATCTTTGTAATGAATAGATAATCCTAAAAGGTTTATATTTTGGAGATGTAAAACTAGAGAGACTGTAACCTGCTTGGGCTGCACTGCAATCTTTCCAGCTCGTTCGGCAGATGCACTTCAAGCAGATAACACTTTATTACTTCTCTTGATAAAACAATTATGGAAGTTGCCAGTACTGAGTAACCAGAGTACCATGTCTTCTGCATACCTGAACTTTTCTGCAAGAGCACATATAACTTCACGAGCAGGTATTGCATTATTTACTTCTTGCAAGCACATTTCCATCTCCACCACCTTAAAATGAACAATCATCAAGTCTCATCAGATAAATTTGCAAAAACTCTAAACCACGGTAAAAGGTGCATCATGGAATTAAAGTGTACCATAGTCAGCTAAGTTATGTCTTTTTTAAAGGAGAAACATAACAT
Source organism: Areca catechu (assembly GCA_021397845.1). Lineage (NCBI taxonomy): Eukaryota > Viridiplantae > Streptophyta > Magnoliopsida > Arecales > Arecaceae > Areca > Areca catechu. The sequence goes on along the minus strand of CM038049.1, from coordinate 158,290,744 downwards.
ACTTGTGTGTGCACACGTGGGCATTCCAGGTATGCACAGGGCACACATAGCAGCTAATTTAAAACAAATTATCTTCATTAATTGTCTACAACTTGCATTTCATCTATGAAACTTGAAAACTATAAACAGTGGGTGTGGGTAATGCCTTGCCTATATACATGACAAAATTCTAGAAATGTTCAATGATTTATCATACTTTAAAGTTTAAAACAAGTAATCTGCCTTATGTATACAGAACTGGCAGATAAAAATGCTGTGCACAGGTTGACTTTGAACAGTTGCTGAGCTTTTTGTCACTTGACATGTAATTAGATTTTCATACAAAGGCCAGGAAACTCAAGTTTGGAGGAGAAAAATGATCAGGGATTTCATGCTCATTATGCAGGTCCAGTGACAGAAAAAAAAAAGGAAATAGTGAAGAAGTTAATTATCCAGTGATAAGAAAGATAATGTATTCATATATGCCAGTTAGAGGCTTATTAATATGCATGGCATTATCACTATATGGGGCTAATCAATGGTAGTTCCACTGTCACCAGAGTTTCCACATGTAGAAAGAATAGTTTCTACAAGTATCTAGACACTGCATCCAGGCCTACCAGCACCAAAATATAAACAAATACTTGCTGTAAATTGATGGAAAAGAATGAATGTCACTAGACTCTCCTTGTGGTAGTCTTCAAGAAGAGATTTCATTCTATTACACTCCAAGCACTCTTAACTATGTCCAAATAACAGGATGACTCGAGATATTAATCATCTTTGTTTTTTTGATTGGGACATAACAATCAAACAAGAGAATAAAATTAGGTTGATTATACTAACTAGGGGTGCAATCGAACCGAGTCGAGTCGAGTCGAGTAATTAGCAACTTAAGCTCAACTCAATTCAAAATACTCGGGCTCAAAATGGCTCGAGTTCGATCGAGCCTTAGTATCCCAAGCTCGAGCTCAGCTCGATTAAAAAAAAAAAAGGGTAATACTTGGGCTTGACTCGACTCAGCTCAAATATCAAACAAGCCATATTCAAGCTCGAATTTGAGCTCAAAATCTAGCCTTAGCCTATTTATGATATATATTAATATATTTATATTATAAATAAAAATAAAATTATTTAAAATATATAAATTTAAGTAGGTTCACGAGCTTTCGAGCCAAGTATCTTGATACTCGAGCCCAACTCAAAAAGCTATTCGAGCTACTTGAACTTGACTCGAGCTCGATAATAATCAAGCCGAGTCGAGCTTGAACTCGAGTCAAGCTTGAACTCGAGTCGAGCTCGAGTAGCTTGCAAGCAGCTCAACTCGTTTGCACCCCAAATACTAACATCCTAAAGGAAAACATGCTAAAAAAAGAGAAACTCCCAAAAAACTAATGCCTCAAAGCCAAAACATGGTTAATAACAGCTTATGAACAAGTTAAATTTACATAGGGTGCAACAAAATTTCAATTTATTGAAAAGATAAGTTAAGAACAAAAGAATATACCGAATGGTAATTAATACTACAACAATATAAAACAAGACAACTAGTACTTTAAAAAATCAACATGATCCAAGAGAAAAACAAGGAACAAAAGATACCTCATCTGACATGGCACACAACGTGAAAAAAGAGGTCAATGGAGTGGAAGGGGTGGGCACACATGGAACATAATTAAACGAACTTGGTTTTACTAAAAAGGAAACAATTGTATTTTTTTCATAAAACTACTAATAACAAACAGAATGTTTGAAAGATAAATTTATGTAATTCATGGAAATCATTCCAAGCTCTTCCAGTTTATGATATTAATAGGAATGTAAACATTGTTTAAATTTGAGCTACATAGCTAATAAAATAAAGATGAGAGCATGCCCCCTATCCCTTTTTCTTACCAAAAAAAAAAAAGATGAGAGCGTGTAATAAGATTGATAAATGAGCGCATAGAACCCTAACAAGGTTTAGTGAAGTTCCCAGGAAGAGCCTTTCTCAAAAGTGATGCACAAATTTGGACTTCTTTTACATGCCAAATGAAATAGTGTTGCTTTCATGCCAAAGTAGCTACCATGAACAAAAAGTAACTATAATAGATCATCAGGATATTGTATCCATCCAACTCCTATGGGAATGCTTGCAATTTAGAAATCATTAGAGTGCATTAGATGAGGTGATCTATCCTATCAAGGGTTTGGGGATTTTAATGGACAGCTGTTTAGCAAACTTTTAGAGCACTAATAAAAAAAAAATGGAGCTATAACTCGTGTTCTTCTTTCTTTCTCATTTTTGAAGAACTCAAGACAATGTAAAGAAAGACTATTGGTGGTTCACTTTCAATAAAGCAAGCTTTGGAAATGGATCGATCAATAAAAATAAAATTATGTGACAGACAATGCAAGTGGCAATGAGCACATACAATGACAGACTACTGAAAATTTTATTTTTTCTAGAACCACAATAAGGGGAACAAGACAAAAAGGCTGGCCATGGAAGGGGAACGAGATCCAATGCATAGTTGGCAAGAAGCCAAGGTCGGTAAAGAGCACCAAATCTGATAAATACTTCAGGGACAGGATGATGTGGTAAAGAAGTAATGGTGCTTGACACTTGCTTGGAAACTTTCAAGATGAAGTCAAATAGGAAAGATTTGAATACATTTTTCTGGTAAATATTGAGTTGGAAAAAAGATTTTAAGGAAAACAAGATAGGAACATTTTGCTATGAAGCTAACCAACCAGAAATACACATAATATATGTCCCAGGGAGCATTATACCACATAAAAAATAATGTAAGAAATACAGTTACCACATACAATGATCCTACTTTATATATTTATCCAAGGAAACAACTAAAATTTGAGCTTTTACTCACATCCCTTCTTCTTGTCCTATCGGCAAGACCCTCTTTTCGTATCAAACTCATCTCCATCAACTAGCAAAGAACTAGTTCCATAGCAAAATTATTAGGCCACCACCAATCACAAGTAAATTTTCTCAACATTATTAGCAATTTGCAGTTTCTTTTACCAAAATAATGAACTAGTTCCCTGCTCCCGAGCTCTCGGCCTCTTCCCCGGACGTCTGCTTCGCCGTTCTACCACCGAAGGCCGACTTCCCCATTGAGAACGAAGCCCCTGCTTCCCTCAGAGATCGCCCGACGCCGTCACCTCCGAGCCACCGTCCCTGCAAAGTCGCCACCCAGCTTCCGGATCCCTTTCCCCTGTTCCACAAAGCTCTCGGTCCTTTTATTTTTTTTATTACTTTGGATTATGGTTGATTTTTGGGCTCTTTCACTTAATCCGTGATTAAACCTTGTAGGGTCCCTCTTCCTGTACCGAGCCTTTGAAGGGAGCCCGACCATCAACCAAGTCCCCTGATGCCCTGCATTGGATGGCTAACTATTGATCACCCAGGCCGCATCTTCCGCAGATAAGTGAACTCATCACACAGGAAGTAGTTATTACTGTCGTAGGGTTTTATTTCCTTCCTTGCTTTAGATCTGAATCTTTGAAATGCATGCATGTCCTTGATCAGGGGTTTCTCAATCTCTGAGTCATGGTTCTTTCTCATTTTATTGAGCCTAGCATGAGGGAATGCATGACCTAAAATCTACCCTATTTGAATGTTCTTCAGAATCCGTGTTTATTATAAGCATCGGTACTCGTACGGGTTTTTAGGATATTTTTTATGCATGTCGTCCCCCATCACCCTTCTTTGGTATCAGAGCACAGTTACAGTTAGGACATGCATTTTGTTTAGCTCACTCACTATTTTTTCTACAGCATTTTGTTAGCTGAAATCCTGTTCATATTAGTTCTTTTGCATGATTTAGTTCTACCTCATTTCTTTATTTCAGTTGTTTTATCGCAAGCATACAAATATATATATATGTGTGTGTGTGTTTCATTTCTGTTATCTTAGTTTGCATTAGGATCATGGAATGTGCATTTCATGTTTTGCATTAAGCTACTTAAGGGCGGCAATATCATAATATACGGGAAGGACTTCATTACCTTTCCTTAGCCCAAAACAACCACCCTGCATTTCGGACCCAAGCTTTTAATTAAAATCAAGTAGAAACGTACTTTTGCTCTAGAGAGCTTAGGGACACTAACTGGTCGAATCAAGACTAAGTGTCTATTCATGGCGTCTACACTTTCTGTGTGTGCTACTGCTCTTGGTGTCTCGGATTGGTGATTCAAGGCTAGTGAGTTGGTCCCCCTACCTGGCCAATCCCAGATTGGTGTCTAAGGTTGGCAATCAGGGACCTACACTCCCCTACACCTACCTGGCCAAGGACAGGGTTACTACAGACTGGTTTGCCACCTTGACTTAGGCAACTGGTTGAGATTCTAGATCTAGTAGATCGTAGACGATTTTGCGTGCTTGAATCATGTCCACTAGAGCAAGAACTTCATATCAGCCTGAGTCATCTATGGACAGCCCGCAAGAAGTCTTGCTAAAGACCATGTCAGAACACTTTGCCCAATTGTCTGCCCAATTGACCGCTCACATAAACAATAGGTTAAACCAATTTGAGGCAAGACTTGATTCCATAGAGAGAACCCCTAGACCACCTTTTGAGCATGAAACTGAGACCCCGTTTTCTCCACTGACCAGCCCTAGTTGAGACAAAAACTTTGATCCCTTTGAGGCACCCAATCCTAGGAGAGTTCAGCAGCCTGATCCATTCCGAGACCCAAACCCTAGAAGGCCCAATCAGGATTTCATTGACTAAGAAGAAAGAGCCTTCAGGAGTATCAGACTACAAGCAACCACCTTTGACGGTACCCTTGACACTAAGGTATACCTAGACTGGGAGAAAGAGATGGACCAGTACTTTGAGTGGTACAAGATGACCGAAGGTAGGAAATTTAAGCTTGCCAAGCTTAGGTTGATCCGTCAAGCCAGGATGTATTAGGATAACGTGGAAAGATTAGTTAGACAGAGAGGACAGGAGCCCATAGCTACCTGGGGAGATTTGAAAGCCAAGCTTAGAGAAAAATACCTTCTCGTGTCATACCATCAGCGATTTTTAGACCAATGGCATAGACTGGTTCAAGGAAACAAGAGTGTCACCGAGTACATAGCTAAGTTTGATGAGCTAGCCATGAGATGTGGGATAAACGAGTCTGAGTTTGTGATCTTATCAAGGTTTAGATCTGAACTGCATGACGATGTGAAGAGAGAGTTGTATCTGAGAGAAGTACGGGATTTAGAACGGGCTTACCAGGTAGCTAGGGACTCTGAACAGTTTCATAGGACTCCTAGGAGCCAGTACCCTAGAACAACCCAGACCTACCCGAGTCGACCCTACCCTGCCCGTCCAAATCCAAGTCGACCCGACCAAAGCCGTCCAAATCCAAGTCGACCGGACCAAAATCGACCTGACCCAAGTCGACCAGAACCAAGCCGACCCGTCCAGCCCGACCTAACTTGAGCCAACCTCTAGCTGACAAAGAAAAATCTATAGAATCACCCAAGAAGTTTGGCACCTGTTTTAGATGTCACCAGCCCGGCCATTATGCTAGTGACTGCCCCACTAGATCCCTTCATTTAGGTGACTTAGAAGAAGAAGGAAACCCAGATGATACCCCTAAATGTGAAGAAGAAGTGTATGAAGAAGGTTTGAACCTAGCAGAAGAATATGAGGGAGATGAAGAGAGTTGTGACCCCACTGACCTTATGGAAGTTGTTAGATACTTCCTAACCCAATCTAAGGAGCAAGAGGACTAGCGTAGGACCAACATCTACACACCTTTATCAAGATAAGGGAGAAGGTTTGCAAAGTCATCATAGATAGTGGGAGCTGTATAAACGCTATTTTTGCTAGTTCTGTCAAAACCTTAGGGCTAACCCCTGTTCCCATCCTAGCCCATATAACGTATCCTGGATTGACTCCACTTCAATACCCATCAAACTTAGATGCCAAGTCCTAATTCAGTTGCAATCTTATAAGGAGAAAGTTTGGTGTGATGTGCTACCCATGGGGATAAGCAGCATTACATTAGGGAGACCTTGGCTGTATGATCATGACACCACCCTATTTAGTAAAACCAATTCCTGTGCATTTAACCATTTAAGGAAGAAGATAGTGATCAACCCTGTTCCCCCTAAGGATGAAGTTAAGAAGGGAATCAGCTCTTTGAAGGAAAAGAAACCTGGATTAGATTTGATTAGTGCCAAAGAGCTTAAGAAAAAAATTGCTGAGGGATCACCTATCTGGATTTTGACCACCAAGGAAATTAGGAAACCAGTCCTAGGAAAACACCTCCAGGAAGTTATGGAAGTTTTGGAGGAATTCCAAGATGTTTTTCAGGATGATCTGCCTAACCAAATTCCACCACTTAGGGACATCCAGCATGCCATAGACCTTGTCCAGGATCCACCCTGCCTAACTTGCCCCATTACCGGATGAACCCAACTGAGCACCAACAGTTACAAAAGCAAGTTAGTGAGCTGTTGAGGAAAGGTTTCATTAGGGAAAGCTTAAGTCCTTGCGCCGTCCCAGCCCTTTTGACACCTAAGAAAGTTGACACGTGGAGGATGTGTATGGATAGCCATGCCATAAATAAGATCACCATCAAGTATAGATTCCCCATACCCCGTCTAGATGACCTGTTAGACATGATAGCAGGAGTCACCATCTTTTCCAAAATTGACCTTAAGAGTGGCTACCATCATGCTAGAATCAGACCCAGGGACGAGTGGAAAACAGCCTTTAAGACTAAGGATGGTTTGTACGAGTGGGTAATAATGCCTTTCGGCCTGTCCAATGCACCCAATACTTTCATGAGGATTATGACCCAGGTCATTAGGATGTTCATAGATAAGTTTGTGGTAGTCTATTTTGGCGACATCCTAATCTACAACAGAACCAAAGAGGACCACTTAAACCACCTTAGACAAGTTTGTATGGCCCTTAGGAAAGATAGTCTCTATGCCAATCTAGGAAAATGTGAGTTCTTGACCTATAGAGTCATCTTCCTAGGATTTGTCGTGACTCCCGAAGGAATATCAGCTGATCCAGAAAAGATTAAGTCGATAGTTGAGTGGCCAGTACCCAATACCATTTCTGATGTCCGTAGTTTTCATGGACTAGCCACTTTCTATAGACGATTTATTCGGGATTTTAGTACCATCATCTCACCCATCACCGACTGTATTAAGAAAGGAGCCTTTGAGTGGACCAAAGCTGCCGACAGAGCCTTCCTAGAACTTAAGAAAAAAATGATCCAAGCACCCGTTTTGAGATTGCCCGACTTTTCCAAAGTGTTCGAGGTAGCTTGTGATGCCTCAGGTGTAGGAATAAGAGTCCTAAGCCAAGAAAATCATCCGGTAGCCTTTTTCAGTGAAAAATTAAATGAGGCTAAGCTTAGGTATTCGACCTATGATAACGAGTTCTATGCCTTAGTACAAGCACTGAAGTATTGGAGACACTACCTATTGCCACACGAGTTTGTGCCGTACTCTGACCATGAGGCATTGAGATACCTGAATTCCCACAAAAAGTTAAACCCTAGACATGCTAAGTGGGTAAAGTATATTCAGTCTTATACCTTTGTACTGAAACACCGAGCTGAAACTGAAAACAAGGTAGCCGATGCCCTTAGCAGACGATCCTTGCTTCTAAGTACCATTAAAACTGAGGTTGTAGGGTTTGACCAAATCAAAGAACAGTACGATACCTATCCCGATTTCAAAAAGATTCACCAAGCTTTGAGTATAGGACCATCTAGAGAATACAGCCATTATACCCTGTTAGATGGTTATCTGTTCAAGGAAAGTAAGTTGTGCATCTCAAGAACTTCTTTGAGAGAGTTTTTAGTCTAGGAGACCCATGCGGGAGGATTAGCAGGACATTTTGGTAGGAATAAAACCGTCTTAGCTGTTGAAGAGCATTTCTTTTGGCCAAGTCTGAAAATAGATGTAGCCCAGATCGTAGCTAGGTGTAGAACCTACGCTGTTGCCAAACAGCAAAAACAGAACACTGGCTTGTATACCCCTTTGCCCATTCCTGATTGTCCCTAGCAAGATTTGAGTATGAATTTTGTGTTAGGATTGCCTAGAACCCAGAGGAAACATGACTCCATTTTTGTTGTGGTTAATAGGTTTTCCAAAATGGCCCATTTTCTACCATATAGTCAGACTTATGATGCTTCTAAGGTACTCAAGCTTTTCCTAAATGAGATAATTCGATTACATGGCCTACCTAAAATGATTGTGTCTGATAGAGATGTAAGGTTCACCAGTTACTTTTGGAAGACCCTCTGCCATATGTTAGGGACTAAGTTGAAATTTTCTACTGCCTATCACCCCCAAACCGATGGCCAGACCGAAGTAGTGAACCGAAGCCTTGAAAACTTGCTTAGGTGCCTTGTAGGCGAGAACGTTAAGAATTGGGATCTGCAGTTACCTAAAGCCGAGTTCGTCTATAACAGTTCTGTTAATAGGACCACCGGTAAGAACCCTTTCGAGATTGTCCATGGGTACCAACCCAATAAACAACTTGATCTGATTCTCCTGCCATTGCATGCTAGAGTGTCCGAGTCAGCTGAATCTTTTGCACAACATGTTAGAAATTTGCATAAGGAAATCATCCAAAAGATCAAAATGAGTAACAATGCTGATAAAAGACAAGCTGATTCTAGAAAACATTTCAAAGAATTTTCTGTAAGGGATTTTGTCATGATAAGACTCAGACCTGAACGGTTTTCTCCTGGAACCGTCAAGAAACTGCATTCCCGAAATGCTGGACCCTATAAAATTATTAAGAAAATCGGACACAATGCCTATGTGCTCGAGTTACCCCCTGATTTAGACATTAGCTCAACTTTCAATGTTTCTGATCTAACTGAGTATAGGGAACCGGCAGTAATTCCTAGTGAGGCATTCGGGCTTGACCCTTTACTTGAGAGAGAATCTACCCTGGAGTGTCCACAAAAATGGCCTGAGCGAAGAGAGAAGATCAAGCAAATCCTAGATGATCAAGCTGTCAGTACCCGACGGAATAGCTATCAGCGCTACTTGGTAAGATGGCAAAGTCGTCCTGAATCAAAGGACTCGTGGATTACCAAGAGAACCTGCAACGCATTGATCCGGATCTCTTGGAAGAGTATCAAAGCCGAACAAACCCTTATTCAATGGGATTGAGTTCTTCCCACCCCAGGAGAAATGGTGGGGATACCAAGACCAAGACCAAGCCTCAAGAACCCATCTAGATCACAGAACAAGAAGAATAGGACCTGCACCGTTGAGCCGACCCAAGACCGCCGAGCCGACTTGAGACACGGTCGAACTGAATCCCATGTGGCGAAAATTTCCAGAATTTATTTTATTTCAATTTTTTGGCAATTAAAAAAGAATATAAAATCCCATGGAATCTCGTTGTAACAAACTCTCCCGCCACCTCTGAGGATTAGTTGTGTTTTGTAACTAATCTTTGGATTAGTTATCGAGTAAACCCGTTTTAGGTTACTCTGGAAGCATCTATCCGAAGCCTATAAATGAGGCTCGTATTGTACGAAGGAGGCATGATGGATTAATTCAATGAAAAAAAATACTGTTCTCCTTCTTCTCCGATTGCCTTCGTTGCCGAGGTGACGTCGAGAGGTGAGAGGCCCTGTCAGAGCCTTCGTTGCAACCGCAATGTCGAGGAGCGTGAGGCTCCACAACTGCCTTCGTCGCGACCGCGACGTCGAGGGGTGCGAGGCCCCATCTATCTCCGTATATCCCACTGCACCTCACTTCCTCGCCGTCTCCGACCGCTGCACCTCCCTCCCACAACCATCTCCGTCGATCGCTGTCGTCTCCGTCTTCCCCAAACCATCCGTTCAACCCCACTACTCAGCCTTCAAAGAAAAAGCCCGTCCATAGTTTAGAAGCCGACCTCCCTCCTTCGGTCTCCTCCACCCGACCTCCCTCCTCCGGTCTCCTCCGCCCGACCTCCCTCCTCCGGTCCGCTACGACGCCATCCTCAGCTCCGGATCTCCGTTCCATGGAGCTTCGACCCAAGCCCGGCTCACCTCCCATGCTCCTCGGGCTCACAAGCAGCATTTCCGAACGTCCCCGAGCGCCGGCTTCTTCTCCGGGCCACCACCCCAACAGAGCTTCCGCCCAGTTCGGAATCCTCCCCTCCCTGCTCTCGAGCTCTCGGCTTCTTCCCCGGACGTCTGCTCCGCCGTTCTACCACCGAAGGCCGACTTCTCCATTGAGAATGAAGCCCCTGCTTCCCTCAGAGATCACCCGACGCCATCACCTCCGAGCCACCGTCCCTGCGAAGTCGCCACCCAGCTTCCGGATCCCTTTCCCCTATTCCACAAAGCCCTCGATCCTTTTATTTTTTTTATTACTTTGGGTTATGTTTGGTTTTTGGACTTAATCCGTGATTAAACCTTGTAGGGTCCCTCTTCCTGTACCGAGCCTTTGAAGGGAGCCCGACCATCAACCAAGTCCCCTGATGCCCTGCGTTGGATGGCTGGCTATTGATCACCCAGGCTGCATCTTCCAAGGATAAGTGAACTCATCACACAGGAAGTAGTTATTATTATTGTAGGGTTTTATTTCCTTCCTTGCTTTAGATCTGAATCTTTAAAATGCGTGCATGTCCTTAATCAGGGATTTCTCAATCTCTGAGTCCTGATTCTTTCTCATTTTATTGAGCCTAGCATGAGAGAATGCATGATCTAAAATCTACCCTATTTAAATGTTCTTCGGAATCTGTGTTTATTATAAGCATCGGTACTCGTACAGGTTTTTAGAGTAATTTTTGTGCATGTCGTCCCCCATCAATATCCATATCCATGAAAGAAAAAAGATATGGATATGGATAGACAACTATCCAATCCATATCCAAATATTCGATTCTATTTATAATCTTATTTAATTTTATATAGCACATATGAACTTTTAAAAAAAATTATAACCACATTAACATACTATTAATTTGATTTAAGATCCACTTGGTAATATTTTTAATCTCGTGGTCATAAAGTTTAGTTATCCAACTCATATCCATATTTATATCCATACTTCCAATATTCGACTTGTATGCGTATCCGTTTAAAATAAATATAGATATGAATTTTTGCATCCGACTAATATTCGTATATGTATTTGTTAAAAAAACAAAATAGATATGAATATACTGGCATCTGATCCGATTTCAATCCTACCAGTACCACCACCTCCCTCCACTATTATTTCATTTCGTTCATCCACATCTCATCAGCAACCTCAATCACTGCCACCTCATTATCCAACTCTAATATTTTCCCACAAAAGATTACCCACAGAGTTCACAGGGGATTCGAGAAAAAGCAATGTGGCCATGATAAAGGTGATGAGATGGTGATGATTTTTGAAAAGTCAAAAATCAACAAGGAAAGCATGATAAACGATGCAAGCTGAACAGGGTAAAGGAGGTCATAGCACTTAATTAGATACAAGGATTATCTTGAATTTAAAATATTTTAAAAAGGCTTGAGCATGCCATAAACCTTGAACTTTTGGGAGGTTTTTATTTTTATTTTGAACTTCAATTTAGTGCAATCAAATCATCCAACTACCAAAATATTGCAATTACTTCCCTTGCTATTAGTTCCATTTTACAGCCACGACAAAAATAGTCATGTGTTATCATGCAACACTTAATGTTTGCCGATGTGGCACTGAACAAGCTAATATGGACTAAACTTTCTTTTCCGCCTTTTTCACCCCTCTTCCCACTAGGGTTTCCACTTTGCATTTCCCTCCTTTCCATCTAGCAAATGGAGACTAGCAAAGGCCATGAGACACCGTGTTGGTTTTTCCCTTAGGCGACAAGTGGCAATGACCAACAAGATTCTTCTCCACTCCGATGACAAAGGTAAAATAATCGGCTTGCATTATATTTTATTATTTGAGTTTAATAGTCTATCCCTTAGATTTTCCCCATTATCTATTCATCCTGCATCCCTCACTCACTTGATGACTTTCCAACTCTCCTAGATGCTATCTCTTTCAAATGGGCTTTGAGTCGCATGATGTTTGTCGCCAGTCTTCAGTCTCCAGACATAAAGTAGGGAAATGGAGGGAAATAAAAAGTGAAAAACCTGGCCAAATGATGGGCAAAAAGGGAGAGAAGTTTAGGAAAACTTTTTCCACATTAACCAATTTTACACTACATTAGCAACCATTACATGTCACATGATAGCACGTGACCATTTCCATCACAGTCATCAAATAGAAGTAACAGCCAAGGAAGTAATTACACCATTTTGACAGTTGGATCACTTGATTGAACTAAATTGAGGTTCAAGATAAAACTAAAACCCCAAAAAGTTCAAGGCTTTTGGCATGATTAAGCCTTTAAAAAAAATAAATCTAAAAGAGTCTTCAACATGATTAAATCAAGAGAATTGATGCTGTTATTGATTCTACAATAATCACATAGAAAAAGGTGGGGGTCACGGGGACATATTAAGATGAAAACCCTAAGGCATCAGATATCATATGCGAGGGGACAACCTTAACCATAACATAGTATTGGTCACAAAAGGTGGACAGCCCAAATTTAAAAGAAAAAAAATTATAAGTTTCACATTTCTCAATAGATTAGTGCTTCATTCTACATCAAAGAACATGGATAATGGTCAGGAACACAAGTATATCCATGAAGGTAAATGACCTAAAGGGAGCTTACGATCATAATGCTACAAATAACATGTTGCCATTCAATAATTCATCCGGGTTAATGTCAAAAGATTATTACCTGTTACACTAAAACAGTGGACAAGCTATGAATTTTGCCAACATAAAATTAAACCATCCCCGAAAGATGAACACTCATCAACGGAGAATGCGTGTCAACTAAATTCCACCCCACCAGTAAACTCCACTTACTCCTCTCCATCCGACAACTTCCCAATATTGCACCATTTTTCTTGTAATTAAATCCATTTAAGGGCCCCGAAGTAAAATCCCATAACCTCAAACTCCCCCATATCATCACAAACGGAAAAGAGAATCAAAACTTCAACTAAGAACATGCAGGCGCATTTTCTATAGCCAAAAACCCAAAAGAGTGCTCTAAACCGCGCAGAAACAATATCAAAACCCTAAAAAAGAGTGAAAAAAAGGAAGAAAGAAACGAAAACATGAAAGAACACAGGAACATGCGATTCGATAGTGGAATCGAGGAAAATTTGCGGCGTGGAAGGGATCAGAGGTAGGGTTTCGAAGGGATCACCTCGTTATGCGTGAACCGGAAGACGGGGCCTCCGCCATGAGGTGGTCGACCCATTCGATCCCAACCAGAGAGAGAGGACGCCTTGGGGTGTGCTCTTTTCTAAATTCTAATCTACGTTTCTCTTCTGCTCTCCTCCCCTCCTCGGCAGTTCTCACTGCTATTTGAACATCCACTGCTTCTGGGCCTCTCGCGTTTCTTTTGTACTGTCCGAATAGCCCAGAAGAGATTATGTGGTCTTCCATCCCCTCCGCATTTTAAATGGCTCCACGGCAGACTGCGGTAGGGTTCAAACTTGGCCTGGGTCGATCCATGGCCAAGCACAACCAGCTAGCTTAGCTTTGCTGGTTTTGGATATTAAAACAACCCAGGATGTGCCTTGGATTAGCTTCGACTCCACCTAACCTATTTAAATATATTTTATTTATATTAGTTTTATATGAGTGCTTCGTCTTATAAAAAAAATACAGTCCTAAGGTTAGGTCATGACTCATGATTGAGTTTGAACCCAACTCAAGTCTCCCTCTAAAGCTCTATCTTAACCTGACCAAACTTGATAATTAAATTATTTAGTTATATATATTTACCGGAAAATAATGTAGTTATACGTTGCACATTGTTAGAGTGTTAACCCGAGTTTACAATAATACGAAGAGAAAGAAATTCAATCAGGTGAAGTAGAAATTACTCAGTATGAAATCGAGTAAGCCCAAGACTACCCGGATTGGATCGTAAGTCGAAAAGGCTCTGATTATTCATCTATTCGGTCCTTTGGCCAAGTAGTCCAAAACCGACATCCCACTCAGACTTCGACTAAGAAACTCGGCGGTTGTTGCCGTCCGAACCGTCATGGCCTGTAGCTCCGATGTGGCATTGGGCATCGCCTTCCTCGTCTGGAATCCTAAGTGCGGACCTGATCCTGCAAAAGAAAAGAGACCCAGGCCGGGGATTCCGGTAGGGGCACTTCAAAGATCAAGTCAGTGGGCGATCTAGGAGAACAGATCCTTCTCGATGGTTCCAGGTGAAGTCTCCATGTTCGGAGGTTATTTTTTAGAGAAAAGAGCGTGAGAAAGTGAGGAAAGAGCGTCAGCAAAGAATGAGAGCTCGAGCAGGGTTGGCTATGTTCGTGGAATTCTTTCGACGAATTCTCTGGTAGCCTCATAACGTTCCTCCTGGTTTGCTCTCCCCTTCTGTATGCCAACGGTTACCTCGCATGCCCCTTGCTTGCTTGTGGCTTGTCCTCTTTTTCTGGCTTGGCCTCTTCTTTCGTCAGAGGCCCCTTTTTAGTTTGTTATGGAGAGGCAGTATTGCCCCTTGAGCTTGCTTCCCAGATGTTCCCTTCTTGGGGGAGTCCCGATGGTTGACACCTAGTGGCATTCGAGAACTGTGCATGAGTTCCCCCTTCTCCCTTCCGGTTAGAGGGTTATGTCGCTGGCTCTGACATTCTGGTTGGTCACCATATTTTGGAAAGCTTGGCATAGCATTGGTATGCGGGCGACCGCTCCAGGGTTTGAATTCTCTAGCACGACCTTCTTCTTGTGGGTGATGCAGACGGTAGGTTGAGGGGCGTCGTGCCTCGAATGGGGCGTGATATGGCTACATCGCTGACGTGGGGCGCGTGTCAGGTCCAGCTGGACACGGTCAGTACCACGTGGATTTTTTCTTTCAAAAGATCCCGTTCGGGAAGAAGCGCTCCTGCTCCTTCGCCGGCTGGCGCCCGAAGATGGGTCCACCTCGACCGAAGTCGAGCCTCTCTCTGCCGCTCCGCCAGGTGTCCACCCAGGAGGGGTCCACTTCGGCCGAAGCTAGCGGCCCCTCACTCCCTCGTCAGGTGGCACCCCAAGACAGGTCCACCTCGGCCGAGGTCGAGCCAAGCCCTTCTGCTCCATCGCCAGGTGGCACCCGAAGACGAGTCCATCTCGGTCGAAGTCGAGCCCCTCTCTGTCGCTCCGCCAGGTATCCACCCAGGAGGGGTCCACCTCAGCCGAAGCTGGCGGCCCCTCGCTCCCTCGCCAGGTGGCACCCCTAGATGGGTCCACCTCAGCCGAGGTCGAGCCGGGCCCTTCTGCTCCTTCGCCAGGTGGCACCAGAAGACGGGTCCACCTCGGCCGAAGTCGAGCCCCTCTCTACCGCTCCGCCAGGTATCCACCCAGGAAGGGCCCACCTCGACCGAAGCTGGCAGCCCCTCGCTCCCTCACCAGGTGGCATCCCAAGACGGGTCCACCTCGGCCAAGGTCGAGCCGGGCCCTTCTGCTCCATCGCCTGGTGGCACCCGAAGATGGGTCCACCTCGACAGAAGTCGAGCCCCTCTCTGCTGCTCCGCCAAGTGTCCACCCAGGAGGGGTCCACCTCGGCCGAAGCTGGCGGCCCCTCGCTCCCTCGCCAGGTGGCACCCCAAGACAGGTCCACCTCGGCCGAGGTCGAGCCGGGTCCTTCTGCTCTTTTGCCAGGTGGCACCCGAAGACGGGTCCACCTCGGCCGAAGTCGAGCCCCTCTCTGCCACTCCACCAGGTGTCCACCCAAGAGGGGTTCACCTCGCCGAAGCTGGCGGCCCCTCACTCCCTCGCCAGGTAGCACCTCAAGACGGGTCCACCTCGATCGAGGTCAAGCCGGGCCCTTCTGCTCCTTCGTCAGGTGGCACCCGAAGATGGGTCCACCTCAGCCAAAGTCGAGCCCCTCTCTGCCACTCCGCCAGGTGTCCACCCAGGAGGGGTCCATCTCGGTCGAAGCTGGCGGCCCCTCGCTCCCTCGCCAGGTGGCACCCCAAGACGGGTCCACCTCGGCCGAGATCGAGCCGGGCCCTTCTACTCCTTTGCCAGGTGGCACCCGAAGACGGGTCCACCTCGGCCGAAGTTGAGCCCCTCTCTGCCACTCCGCCAGGTGTCCACCCAGGAGGGGTCTACCTCGGCCGAAGCTAGCGGCCCCTCGCTCCCTCGCCAGGTGTCACCCCAAGACGGGTCCACCTCGGTCGAGGTCGAGCTGGGCCCTCCTGCTCCTTCGCCAGGTGGCACCCCAAGACGGGTCCACCTCGACCGAAGTCGAGCCCCTCTCTGCCGCTCTGCCAGGTGTCCACCCAAGAGGGGTCCACCTCGCCCGAAGCTGGCGGCCCCTTGCTCCCTCGCCAGGTGGCACCCCTAGACGGGTCCACCTCTGTCGAGGTCGAGCCGGGCCCTTCTGCTCCTTTGCCAGGTGGCACCCGAAGACGGATCCACCTCGGCCGAAGTCGAGCCCCTCTCTGCCGCTCCGCCAGGTGGCGCCCCCTGACGGGTCCACCTCGACCGAGGCCAGCCCTACTCTGCAAAGCCTCGGGGAAGCGGAGGCATGGGTTGCAAGGTCGCCACTAGAGCCGACGCGCGCCGCACCCCGTAGGGGGCACCAGTATGGCCTGCAGTGACATGCGAAATCTCGTTTATAACAGTCAGATGGGGCCCCACAACCGAGGAACAGAATCCTTGCAGACAGGAGCTGAAACGGCTAGAAGCCCACCGTCAATGCCTCGAAAGAGAGCTCCCGTGCTCAGCCCAAAGCCTCACCAGTCTTCCCCCTTTCATGACACACTATGGATGAGGCGGTCCGGCCACTAAGCTCCCGGACCCGAAGAAGAAGGGGGAAGAGAAGGTTTAGAGTTCTCAGGAGCCCCCTGAAAGGAAGGCGAGCTGAAGGCAGTCCGATGGTATAAAAGGGATGATAAAAATGGCGGAAAGGTAGGTCGAAAAAGGGAGAAAATACCAAGAGAACGATCTTGGGAGGCCTCAAGAAGTCCTCAAGCGTGAGCTCGGTGAACCCAGCGCAGGAAGCCGGGCTTCAACTCCCCTCTTCCCCACGCTTCTTTCGTTTACATCTCC
The DNA here is from genome assembly GCA_021397845.1 of Areca catechu. Lineage (NCBI taxonomy): Eukaryota > Viridiplantae > Streptophyta > Magnoliopsida > Arecales > Arecaceae > Areca > Areca catechu. Next base: position 158,273,697 of record CM038049.1, on the reverse strand, counting down.
TCTAAGCACGAGAATCCTTCGAGAACCCACCTTAGGAGATCTGTTCCATCTCGCCGCTATCTAACTTGACCGTCGGAGTGCCCCACTGAAACCCCCGGCCAGGGTCTCTGACCTTGTTTTGCAGGTTCGGGAGCTTGGAGATCTCGAGGTGAAAGAGTCCGAGACCGATGCCAGCTCAAGAGCTACAGGCCACCGCGGTGAGATCGGCAACAGATTGGCGCACCAGGTAGGGGGCAGAACAGTAACCCCTGTGTGAGCAAGCTCTCCGTGGGCGAATGCGCGCTCCGACCATGGTGGTGACGCGTGGATGCGAAGCATCCGCCAGCCGAGCGGGGGAAGTTCCTTCTCCTCAAGGGCCGCGTAACCCGGAGAGAGAACTTCCTGGTCCACCTCCCCCTCCTCAGCCATCCCTGGTGGACGGCCCTTTCGCAGCTGTCATCCAGCAGCTACAAACTTTGACTACTGCTGTGCGGCAACTGCAGCACCAGCAGCGCTCCCTGGCCACTCAGCCCTAGCCAGGGACCCCCGCGGCTCGAACCACGGGCCCCCGCGAAAGCCTGCGCTCCATCTAAGGCAGGCCCTCTCATCCGCGGGTAGTTTCCAACCCCCACGGGAGCCACCAGACTCCCGCAAAGAGGAATTACTCCGGTTTGGTGGATCATGAGAGTCGATCCCCGGTCAACGACGTCGAAGTAGTGCGGCACAGCAGGCACCATTGGGGCAAGGCCCCTCGCCGAGACCGATCGGCACCCCCTTCTCCAGCAGCCTCAGTGGAAGATTCCATCAACGAGGCCATCAAGCGCTAGGCCGAGAGGCGCCTGGAGGAGCACGAGTGCAAGCTAGCGGAGTTCGCCCGCCACTTTGCCGACATGCAGAGCTCCCCAACAGATCCAGTGGGCTACAATGCCCAACCACCCTTCTCTCAGGAAGTCCAAGAGGAACTGATCCCGAGTCGGTTTCGCATGCCCCAGGTGGATCCCTATGATGGGACCACCGATCCCTTGGATGATTTAGAGAGCTATAAGGCTCTCATGAGGGTCCATGGAGCGACGAACGCTCTTCTATGCATTGCCTTCCCAGCTACCCTCCAGAAGGCTACTCGAGTTTGGTTCACCCGCCTCGAGCCGGAATCTATCAGCTCCTTCCATCAATTGGGAGGAAAGTTTGTGGCACACTTCGACGCTTGCCAGAAGGTGCCAAGAGAGGTGGATAGCCTCTTCTCTATCTGCCAGCAGGACCAGGAGCTGCTGCGGGACTACATTACCCGTTTCAAGATCGCCGCCCTGGAAATCTATAGTCTAGACGAGCCTGTCGCCATGCTGGCATTGAAGCACGGGCTCAATACCTCCCACCTGACGTATTCCCTGGATAAAAAGCCTCCCAAGACGTACTCTGAGCTCCTCCTCCATGTCCACAAGTACATCCGAGCGAAGGAGTCCGATCGCACCAGGCGAGAGCTGGACGGGAAGCCTTCAAAGAAGCCTGCCCCAAGGGATGTCCCTGGGATCCGGAGGCCTGGACCACTTACAGATTTTCATCCAGGCCTGAAGTCAAAGAGCGATGCTGCCCCGGAGAGAACGTTCACCCCTCTCCTCGCTCCCAGGACGAAGATCCTCATGAAGATTGAGGGTGAGCACTACCTCCGTCGACCTCCTCCTCAGAACCCAAGGAGCATCTGTGACAAGATAAAATATTGTCAATTTCACCACGAGCATGGCCACGACATGGAGGAGTGTCGCAATCTGAAGCGGGAGATTGAGGAGCTGATTAAGAGGGGCTACCTCAGGAAATTCGTGAGGAACGAAGCCCCGATGGAGGGGCAGCCGCTCGCAGCCCTTCTCCCGGTCCCTGCAATTGACAACCGCCCAACAGAGAAGCCGGTGGGCATGATCTCCTTGGGGATCGGGCGTGCGATGAAGAGAGCCCGGGATGCGGGAGACCCAGAGAATGTACTCCCCTTTAAAAAGAGGAATAAAAATGAAAATGTAAACAATGATGCAGTGGTGGTCGAGATGACCATCACGAAAAATCCTGTACATCGCATTATGGTGGATAGTGGGAGCTCTACTGATGTGCTTTTTTACGATGCTTTCTCCCGAATGAATCTGTCTCATGATCAATTAAAGCCAGTGCACACCCCTCTCATGGACTTCACCGGAGATTCGGTGGGGGTCGAAGGAGAGATCACTCTCCCTGTCACTGCCGGATCCCCACCTCGGCATGGTCATGATGGCGTTTACCGTCGTCAAGCTTCCATCACCTTATAATGCCATCCTTGGCCGTCCAGGGCTCAACCAGCTGGATGCTGTCATTTTCACTAAGAGGTTACTGGTGTAGTTCCCTATCGCCTCTGGGACGGGAGTAATGAGAGGGATGGCCCAACCCGTCCAGCATTGCCTGCAGACAATCCCGGGTGCCCGGAGCGCTGAGCTCGGCTCCGATGTCGACGACCTCGACCTAAGAGAGAAAGACCCAGGGGGAGGGCCTGTGGAGAGCCTGTTGACGTACCCTTCGATTCGGACCCTCAGAAGACGGTGCAAATAGGAGCCCAACTCCCAGAAGAAGAGCGAGCCCGGTTGCTAGACTTCCTCCGGGCGAACGTTGATTTGTTCGCCTGGTCCGCTGCAGACATGCCAGGTATCCCCTGGAAGTCATCACCCACCGGTTGAATATTGATCCAAGGTGCCATTCTGTTCGCCAGAAGAAGAGGAGTTTTGCTGCAGAGAGGCAGAAGGCCATCAATGAAGAAGTGGAGAAGCTTCTCACCGCCGGCTTTGTATGGGAGGTACAGTATCCCAGTTGGCTGGCGAACGTGGTCATGGTGAAGAAGAGCAGCGGCAAGTGGAGGATCTGCGTGGACTACACCAACCTCAACCGAGCTTGCCCGAAGGATAGTTTCCCTCTTCCCAAGATTGACCAACTCGTGGACACCACTTCAGGGCATCGCCTCCTCTCTTTCATGGATGCCTTCTCCGGGTACAACCAGATCCGAATGCACCTGGAGGACGAGGAGCACACTGCTTTCATCACCGACCGTGGAACCTACTGTTACAAGATGATGCCTTTCGACCTCAAGAACGCCGGGGCCACGTACCAACGGTTGGTCAACAAAATCTTCAAAGACCAGATTGGCCGCAACATGCAGGTGTACATGGATGATATGCTGGTAAGAACGCCGGGGCCACGTACCAACGGTTGGTCAACAAAGTCTTCAAAGACCAGATTGGCCGTAACATGCAGGTGTACATGGATGATATGCTGGTAATAAGCAATCCCCTTTTAGACCATGTCGGTGACCTGGCGGAGACCTTCGGTAACCTCCGGCTTCACCAAATGAAATTGAACCCGGTGAAGTGCGCCTTCGACGTGTCCGTCGGGAAGTTCCTGGGGTTCATGGTAACCCAAAGGGAGATAGAAGCCAACCTGGAGAAGGTCCAGGCTATCCTAGACATGGAGCAACCCACCTCCAAGAATCAAGTACAGCGACTCACCGGCCGGATCGTTGCCCTGAGTCGATTTATCTCAAGGTCCGCTGACCGCTGCTGGCCCTTTTTTAAGGCGCTGAGGAAGATGAACGACTTTACCTAGACGGAGGAGTGCCAGGAGGCGTTCGACGAGCTGAAGAGGATACTGGCATCCTCGCCGCTGCTTTCCAGGCTCGAAGAAGGAGAGGAGCTCCTCCTGTACCTGGCGGTCACCCCGGAGGCCGTCAGTTCGGTCCTGGTTCGGATTGATGACAAGGGAATGCAAAGGTCGGTGTATTACATAAGCAAACTCCTCCACGATGCGGAGCTCAGGTATTCCCGGTCTGAGAAACTGATTTTTGCACTAATCGTATCTGCTCAGCATCTCAGACCTTATTTTCAAGCGCACCCCATTGCTGTCTTGACGGATCAGTCACTGAAAGCGGTGCTCAGCCGACCTGACACATCTGGGCGCCTGGCGAAGTGGGCGCTCAAGCTCAGCGAGTTCGACATCACCTACAGGCCAAGGTCGACCATGAAGGCATAGGTACTCGCTGATTTCTTGGTCGAGTGTGCAGGCATGGGCAAGGAGGCGGAAGAGAGCCTTCAAGACCAGTAGCCAGGGCCAGGACCAGAGGAAGACGTCTGGGTCCTTCATGTAGATGGAGCCTCGTACTCCGGTGGGAGTGGAGCTGGACTCATCCTCGCCAACGCAAAGGGGTTGTCATCGAATGTGCGCTTCGTTTCCAGTTCACCGCCACTAATAATCAAGCGAAGTATGAAGCGCTCCTCGTAGGGCTGAGAGTGTCCCGCGATTTGGGCATGGCCAACCTCAAGGTCTTCACCGACTCGCAGCTGGTAGCTGGGCAGATCTCAGGAGAGTACGGGGCGTGGAACCCCCAAATTGCGAAGTACCTGGAGCTCGTAAGAATGAGCACGGCAGGATTTCGACATTTCAGCGTCTTCCATATACCTCGCAGGGAAAATGCTCACACGGACGCACTCTCCTGCCTTGCAACCCTGCCGGACTCATCGTTGGGCCGCGCTTACATCGAGCACCTCAAGGCCCCGAGCTACGAGACACCCAGGGAGGTCCAGCAAGTCAACTAAGAGCCCAGCTGGATGGACAAGTACATCGAGTACATCACCGATAGCACCTTGCCGGAGGACCGCGTGGCAGCTGGCCTCATTAAGAGGAAGGCCGAACGGTTCATCTTAATGGATGGGTTACTGTATCGGAGGTCCTACTCCTACCCGCTCCTCAAGTGTCTGAGACTCGCAGAGGCCACACTCGTGCTCCAAGAGATCCACGAGGGCGTCTGTGGGAACCACGTGGGGGGAAAGACACTGGCATACAAGGTCCTCCGTCAAGGTTACTTCTGGGAGACAATGAAAGAAGACGCAGCTGACTTCATGAAGAGGTGCAACCGGTGTCAGCGGCATGCCGTGGTGCAACGTCAGCCCGCTGCTCCACTCTCCTAGCTCTCCTCTCCATGGCCGTTCGCTCAATGGTGAATGGATCTCCTAGGGCCTTTCCCCCGGCGTCCGGGCAACGAAAATTCTTGATCGTGGCCATCGACTACTTCACGAAGTGGGTCGAGGCCGAACCCTTGGCCCGGATCACGAAGGCAAACATCACCAAGTTCCTCTGAAAGTCAATTATTTGCCGCTTTGGCCTACTGCACACTATTATCACCGACAACGGACGTCAATTCGATTGTCGGGAGTTCGATGAGTTTTGCAGCGACCTCGGCATCCACCATCGTTTCACTTCGGTGGCGCATCCACAGACAAACGGAGAAGCCGAGGTAACGAATAGGACCATCTTGCAAGGCCTCCGGACAAGACTAGACCAGGCCAAGGGTAGGTGGGCGGAAGAGCTCCCGAGTGTCCTTTGGACGTACCACACTACACCAAGGATGGCTACGGATGAGACCCCGTTCAACCTTGTCTTCGGAGCAGAAGCGGTTATCCCAGTTGAGCTCAGCCTACCGATCCCGCGTGTGGAATAGTACAACGAGACGGAGAACCCTGCCAGGATGTTACTGAACCTGGACCTCCTTGAAGAAATGAGGGATAGGGCTCGAGTTTGGATGGTTGCCTACCGGCAGCGAGTGGCCAGATACTACAACTCCAGAGTGCGACCGAAGTCCTTCTGCCCGGGAGATTTGGTGCTCTGCCACGCTGAAGCTTCCCAACCACGGGAGTGTGGAATGCTCTCCTCAAACTGGGAAGGCCCTTATAGGGTGGCGGAGGCACTTTCTCACGAGGCATACTACTTGGAGGAGCTAGGCGGATCCCAGTTCCCTCGAACCTGGAATGCCTCAAACTTGAGGATGTATTACCAATAGTGTAAGGCTCTTTGAACTTTGACAATAAAATATTTTTCATCAAATGCTTGCTCTCATCTCGTAGGGTGAAGGCCATCCAGCTCTAAGTTCGGCGAGCATGGACACGATGGAAGACCCGCGAAGGTGCGATGTCCCTTTCACAAAATTCTAGAGAACAGCTCGGCAAGCCGTGCAAGGCTCAGATCCAGCCTGCGGCCCCGGGGTTCAGTCCGGAGGTCCCGGACTTCAGTCTGGAAGGCGGGGCAGAACCAAATTCGCCCATGCAATCTCAGAGAACAGCTCGGCAAGCCGCGCAAGGCTTAGATCCAGCCTGCGACCCCGGGGATCAGTCTGGATGTCCCGGACTTCGGTCTGGAAGGCGGGGCAGAACCAAATTTGCCCACGCAATCCCAGAGAACAGCTCGGGAAGTCGCGCAAGGCTCAGATCCAGCCTGCGGCCTCGGGGTTCAGTCCGGAGATCCCAGACTTCGGTCTGAAAGGTGGGGCAGAACTAAGTTCGCCCACTCAATTCCGGAGTTTAGCTCAGAACGCACTACGGGACTTAGTCCCAGTAGCTAGCAACGAGGTTCAGTCCGGAATATGCATAAAAAAGAAAGAAAGAAAGAAAGAAAGAGAGACAGAAGGAACGATCTGATGAAAATATAGTTTCATTATGATTATAAGTTCCTTACACAAGAGGGGCCCCGACAGGCTGGGATAACCCAAAGAAAGAAAATACAAAAGGAAAATAAAAATGCCGTGGAGCTACTTCGGCGCAGCTGCATCCTCCTCAGGCTGGGGGGCACTCTCTCCGCCGGCGCCATCGACTGGAGGCTACTCGGGAGTCGCCGCCTCGTCACCGGCCACCGCCGAAGCTCCTCCAGTGGGCTCCTGCCTCCTGCCGTCAAGGACGACCCCGCTGAGGTCGAGCTCGGGATAGAAGGAGCCAACCTTCTCCCAGCATACCTGGAACCCCTTCAAGAAGGAGTCCATGGCAGCCTCCCGCACCTCGGCGACGTACTCCTCGGAGGCTCGGAACCTCGGAATGGCCTCCTGCGCCTCCCTTTTGGACGCCTCCAGCAGCCCGTTGACGTAGGAGCTCTTCTCCTTGGCTGCGCTCAGCTCCTTCAGGACTTCTTCCACCCGGCGCTCCAGTGACCGAGACTGAGCCCTGAGGCGGGTCTTCTCCATCGCGTCCTCCTCGTTGCGGTGCTGGTTCGAGATCCTCTCCTCCGACAGAGAGGTCTCGAGCTCTTTGACGCGCCCCTCGGCATGGACCAGGTCAGCTCGGAGAGCCTGGTTATTTCCTCGCAGCTCGACCCCCTTCTCCATGAGATCCTTGACGTCAGCTGCGAGCTTGCCGAGCTTCTCCTCCTTCTCAGCATCCTTCTTGGCATACCCGGCGAGGAAGTTCCTCAGCAGCAGCACGTCCGTCCCGATCTGCATCGAAAGAAAAATGAAGTTAGAACAATCCAACTGGAACTTTAAGGAGTCAGAGCTTGAAACTTACGGTAAAAAGCTACGGGAGGATCCCGAGCAGCCCCTCGTTGTAGTCCCGGCCACCCCTCAAGTGGCGGTCCTGGGAGGTACTGGCAAACTCCATGACTTTCTCCGCGAGGCCCTGGTCGCGGATCACGGAGCATCGGTTGGTGAGACTCGGTGGCAGAATGGGTGCGTCGGCAGCAGGCAAGGCGACCGTCCCTTCGCCAAGTGGTGTGGCCGTCGATGGGGCTGCCACCGCCCTGGTGGCCACCGCGGAAGCGGCTGGTGCAGCGGTTGGAGCAGGCACCGCCCGAGGAGGTTCCGGCCCCCTCTCTTCCCCGGCCTTGTCGAGATCGACGACAGGGACATCGGGTGCCCGAGCCGGAGGTGGCTTGGAGGCAGGAGTCGTCGCTCCAGGGCCAGTGATGGAGGTCGGCGCAGGCACCCGGCTCGCCTCAGTGCAAGCCCTCTTTGCCGGGGGTTCATTCCCTTCGGCAGCATCCCTCTACGCGATGCCCTCCATCAGGTTCTCCATTAAGAACTTCATACCTGAGAAAAAAGAGGTCAGTCAAGCCAGTTCAAAAGAAGGGGGATGCGAAGCAGAAAAAGAAATCAAGGGAGGGAGATCCAAGCCTCACCCAGCTCCCGGATGGGACTGATCCCTGCCTCGAATAAGTTCTGCTCTGAGAGTAGAACATCTAGGGTTAGGACTGCGTCACTCAGCAGCTGTGAAAAGACCTCTTAGTCCGCTGGCTCGACCTGAGAGTTTCGGTTTGAAGACCGGTCTGGCTCGCTCCAGGCCCAGTCAATATCTTCGACCGAGGCAAAAAAGAAGCGGTTCTTCCAGCCCTTGATTGACGAAGGGAGGTCAAACCTGAGGCACCTAGGCCGAGGTAAGATGTATCACTAGCCATCATCGGTGGAGTAGCGCTTCAGGGTGAAGAGAGCCTTGAAGAGGGAGAAATGGGCAACAAACCCATGGAAGTGGCAGAAGACGATGAAGGCAAAGATGACCCGGATGGCATTAGGAGCCAACTGGGCCGGGACCAGACGGTAATGACTGAGAAAACAAAGAAAAAAGGAGTGAAGGGGAAATCGAAGACCCCCAAGGAGGAAGTCCTCGTAGAAGGCGATTCTCCCGGGGCTACTTGAGGTCACTCGATCTCCAAGCCGCGAGAGGGAAAGACGAGTCGAATACGGGATTCCATAGACATCCCAGAGTAGAGAAAGGTCATCCTTGGTCATCATTGAGGCATGACCGGAGGGGCCGGATGGAGAGGTCACCGGAGGAGGAAGAGAAGAAATGGGATGAGCAGAAACTACGGGGGGAGAACTTGGACCCCTAGGGATGCCTATGGTCATAGCCCCGGGCTGGAGCTGCCTACGGACCTCGTCCGGGATCTCTTCCCCTTCCGAGAAAGTAGGCGATGGAGTCCTCAACCGGGAAGGACCGGCCTCGTCTGAGTTGGAGGAGACATAGCGGCGACACGCCATGAAGGAAGAAGAAGAAGCAAAAAACTGACACGAGGGCTAAGAGATGGAGGAAGAGGAGAAGGAGGTCGTAGATACTCACCGAAATATTTTGTGCCAGAGGAATAGAAATCCCGGGAAGGTGAAGGAAAACCACTACAACCGCCGGCGGAGTGCGAGAAAGTGGAGGGACTTCATTTCCGGAAAGTCCCCCTCCTTTTCAAACTCAATTGACAGCAGTCGTATGCCTCTTTCCGTTCCGGGCCACCAGATGGTTGCCGCATGGATGCACGCCCGATGTCGATGCTTTGGTTCGATCGAAACTGCCTCGTTTTTGAAATGGCACATTAATGGCTCGTCGGACACGCATACGTGGCAGTCTCTCATAGGGTCTCGAGCGCAACAGAAGCGGCGGCAGGAATCATGGCAATTATGGCATGAGATTTTCACCTTCTCAACATCATCTCCGTATTAAATCCCCACGTCCCGAGCCACGATGCCTCGACGGAACGTGGGGATGGGGGGCAACTGATATGGCTACATCGTTGATGTGGGGCGCGTGTCAGGTCCAGCTGGACACGGTCAGTACCACATGGATTTTTTCTTTTAAAAGATCCCCCGTTCAGGAAGAAGCACTCCTGCTCCTTCACCGGCTGGCGCCCGAAGACGGGTCCATCTCGATCGAAGTCGATCCCCTCTCTGCCGCTCCACCAAGTGTCCACCCAGGAGGGGTCTACCTCGGTCGAAGCTGGTGGCCCCTCGCTCCCTCGCCAGGTGGCACCCCAAGACGGGTCCACCTCAGTCGAGGTCGAGCCGGGCCCTTCTGCTCCATCGCCAGGTGGCACCTGAAGACGGGTCCACCTCGGCCGAAGTCGAGCCCCTCTCTGCCGCTCTGCCAGGTGTCCACCCAGGAGGGGTCCACCTCAGTCGAAGCTAGTGGCCCCTCGCTCCCACGCCACGTAGCACCCCTAGACGGGTCCACCTCGATCGAGATCGAGCTGGGCCCTTCTGCTCCTTTGCCAGGTGGCACCCGAAGACGGGTCCACCTCGGCCGAAGTCGAGCCCCTCTCTGCCACTCCGCCAGGTGTCCACCCATGAGGGGTCCACCTCGGCCAAAGCTGGCGGCCCCTCGCTCCCTCACCAGGTGGCACCCCAAGATGGGTCCACCTCGGTCGAGGTCGAGCCGGGCCCTTCTGCTCCTTCGCCAAGTGGCACCCAAAGATGGGTCCACCTCAGCTGAAGTTGAGCCCCTCTCTGCCACTCCTCCAGGTGTCCACCCATGAAGTGTCCACCTCGACCGAAGCTGGTGGCCCCTCGCTCCCTCGCCAGGTGTCACCCCAAGATGGGTCCACCTCGGCCGTGGTCGAGCCGGGCCCTCCTGCTCCTTCGCCAGGTGGCACCCCAAGACAGGTCCACCTCGGCCGAAGTCGAGCCCCTCTCTGCTGCTCCACCAGGTGTCCACCCAGGAGGGGTCAACCTCACCCGAAGCTGGCGACCCCTCGCTCCCTCGCCAGATGGCACCCCTAGACGGGTCCACCTCGGTCGAGGTCGAGCCGGGCCCTTCTGCTCCTTCGCCAGGTGGCAGCCGAAGACGAATCCACCTCGGTCGAAGTTGAGCCCCTCTCTGCCGCTCCGCCAGGTGGCACCCTCTGACGAGTCCACCTCGGCCGAGGCTAGCCCTATCCTGCAAAGCCTCGGGGAAGCGGAGGCACGGGTTGCAAGGTCGCCACTAGAGCCGGCATGCACTGCACCCCATAGGGAAAGCCAGTATGGCCTACAGTGACACGCAAAATCTCGTTTACACCAGTCAGATGGGGCCCCGCAACCAAGGAACGGAATCCTTGCGGACAAGAGCCTGAAATGGCTGGAAGCTCACCATCAATGCCTCGAAAGGAGAGCTCCCATGCTTGGCCCAAAGCCTCACCAGTCTTCCCCCTTTCATGACACACTACGGACGAGGCGGTCCGGCCACTAAGCTCTCGGACCCGAAGAAGAAGGGGGAAGAGAAGGTCTTGAGGTCTCAGGGAGCCCCCTGAAAGGAAGGCGAGCTGAAGGCAGTTCGATGGTATAAAAGGGATGGTAAAAATGGGCGGAAAGGTAGGTCGAAAAAGGGAGAAAACACCAAGAGAACGATCCTGGGAGGCCTCAAGAAGTCCTCAGGCGTGAGCTCGGTGAATCCAGCGCAGGAAGCCGGGCTTCAACTCCTCTCTTCCCCACACTTCTTTCATTTGCATCTCCTCTAAGCATGGGAATCCTTCGGGAACCCACCTTAGGGGATCTGTTCCATCTCGCTGCTCTATAACTTGACCATCGGAGTGCCCCCGCCGGAACCCCCGACCAGGGTCTCTAACCTTGTTTTGCAGGTCCGGGAGCTTGGAGATCTCAAGGTGAAAGAGTCCGAGACCGGTGCCAGCTTAAGAGATACAGGCCACCGCGGTGAGATCGGCAACAGGTCGTTCCTGCCCGATCGATGTAAACTGGGGCCTGAGGGGATCCTAGCGCTTCGGTGAGGCATCTCCCTCCATAGGCCTCAGGCAGTGGGCCACCGTCTGTTAGTCGTACCATCGTAGCGGCGGGGTCTTAATGAGGACAATCCCCTCTCCCGCCATGATTTGAATCTCTGTCGTCCTCCTTTCTTCAGTTGGTGGTAGTATGAGCTCAACCCCGGCCGGGAGCTGACCTCGGCAGGGGGCTCACTTCGGCTCCTCACTTGGGTGCCATGCTCGGGTGGCACCTCCACCTGCCAGCTGACAACCGGCATCCAAATGGACTCCATGTCAGCGGATACAGCCATATCAGTTGGCCCCCACTCTCGATCCTGGAAGATGGTACGATGCTCGGGGCATGGAGAGTAATGATCATGCCGACGTGAATCAGGACGTCTCTTACATTACCGATGTCTCTGCATGCCTGCGCTTTGTAGACCATGCCTTCGCATTGATGAGGATTTCAAGGTGCTCAGCTTTTCGATGGCGATCATAAATGCTTCTCCTGGGTTAATGCGAATCCTCTGGGAATGAAGCGTTCAGGTCACCCGGTGCCGGTACGTGGCATCTTCTGGCTGGCCTGATAATTAATGAGGTGCATACCTGCAATCGGTATAAGGGAGTGGCAGGATTTGTCCAAGAGAAGCCATCCCTTACCTTTTTAAAGGCAGGTGGATAGGCCTTCATAGAGTCTCTTCCTTCTCCAATACTTTTTATCTTTAACTCTTCTCTCCTGGCTTGTGTCAAGGGAGGTCTTCTGGTGAGTTTCAGGTCCCTGAACGAGGCTGCATGATGCTTCTCCAGGAACGTCTGGCCGATGTCCTGGCGGGGGTGTCCCAGTTGGAGAAGAAGTTCGCCGAGCTCGAGATTCTCCTGAAGGAGGAGAAAGTGGAGAGGCCCTGGGAGCAGAAAAGGTGGTTGCCCGTGTGATGGGAGCAGCCTACCTATGAACCTCCTGGGTATGCTTGGTCATGCAATTGAATGGGGGGATGGCCACGGTCGCAGTCGCCATAGAGAAGGCCGTGGTCGTTGTGGTGCTATTGAGAGTGGTCTAACAAGGGGTGGCCGCAGCTACTCTTGGAATCACCAGATCAATGAGATCCAAGGAGGACAGTGCAATTGAGGAGGATGCATTGCTGTACCCCTTCCTCGGGTGTTCACTTAAGGAAGGGCACCTGCATCCTCGAGGTTCCAGAGTCGATGACCGGCTCTAGAGACCTGGTGGACTCCTGGGGAGGACGGCGTGGTAAAGGCGGACGTGTCATTGTTCTCCTTCCCAAGAAGCCCAGTTGAGGAAGGGACTGGCGTACCTCTAGCTGCTTTCGGAAGTAGGGTCCATAACTGGGGAGGATCCCTTCTTATCTATAACTTCGACCTTCGGGAGGCTTCCTGACATGTCAGAAACCTCCGTAGGATGTAAGAGACTTTTAATCAATGAAGGCTTTTATTTTGACCATTGTGCACTTCTCCTTCTTGTCTCATTTTCTTCTTCCTTCTTTTTCTTTCTCTTCTTTCTTTTTTTTTTGTGGCTTCCCAGGGTGTTAAGTATTTACCCTTGGAGCGAAGAACATTCAGTTGATGCAGCCTTCCACTACCCTTCGACTGAAACACCTTGTATTCCAACTGTACCACCTTGTATCTTCCTTCCCTTATTTTCTCTGCTTGAGCTGCTCTGGAAGAGGCCCCTCAGGGGGTCATGAAGGGCTTACTCCTGTAATTTAGTTGAGGGGTTTTCGGGGTTTGAAACTGAGCACCAAGCCATGACTATGCCCTCCATGGATGTTATGTGAATTGGTAGCCTCTACCTCCAATCCAAGGAATTACTTTAATTCCATAGTGGGTACCAGAGTCCAATAGACAACACATGAGCCCGACTTTGGCCGGCCTACCCATGCATGTCTAAAGGTAGGTTCTTCAACCGATTACTTCTCCAAGTAACCTCTAGTAATTGGGTTTTGCCCCAAGGTATATTTCAATCAGCCTTTAGGCCTCCTATTGAAGGACCTGGTTAGGTCCAATCATTAACATGATAAAATTCAATGCTTCTAACTAACGAATAGTTAAGCCCGACTTTGGCCGGCCCACCTGATTAACTTTAAGAGAGTCATACTGAGCCATCATATTAGGAACATCAATTCCAATAGCTCGATGAATATTCGATCTTTGGATCTGCCGATGAACACCCAACTACTGGACCCATTACCATCCCACTTAATGGGAGGCTAGGACTAGGTTATCCCTAAAACTTTGTCCTTTTAAGGACCTAATAATTTAGAGGATTTAATTTTAATGTGATAGATGAAGAGATGAGAAGACATGGATTAAGCTCCCACTGACCAAATCAGCAAATAAGGAGGGTTACACATAACAAATGATCCATGGGCACCTAAAATAAGTCAAAACTGATTAACTTTGGGTGATAAGGGTTAACACGAGTCAATGAGCTATCCAATCAATCCTGATTGACCACATTGGCTAGGTAAGTGAGATCATGAGTTGGGTTCCGTCATTAACCGTCTTGCCTTAGACACCAACAGAGTTGGCCAGGTAAGAGGTAGCCTCAAAGAACCATGATCACAATGCCAAACTTATCTCGACACCAATCGATTCATCAGACTCGATTAGACTAGCCTAAAGACTGGGGCTTTCCACTGAGCCATAAATTAGGTCCATTTAGATTATGGACTAATCAATCTAACTATTAGAGAGATTTATAGAGAAGAAATCCTAGCTCAACATCTGATTAGATTAATTCTCTAATTAGTCCTATGCATCTAAACTTAGGTCTAACCTAATCAAGGACCTAATAGAAGCTAACCCATGACCTTTAAGGCTTATTGAAATCACTTAAAAAATCTTTGAATCATATTCCTAGAGTTCTTAGTCAATCTTAATTCTCAATTAAGTTCAATAGCCTTAAATTAAATAAAAATAATTTTAATTTACAAGTGTAAAATAATTTTGCAACAAAATAAAAATTGAATTCACTATTTTTCAACATTCTGCTGCCAAGTGTCGACTCACCAGGGGCAAGTGTCGATACTAGGTGTTGACACTTAGGTTGACACTAGGCCTGAGACAGGAGAAAAACAGAATGCCAGAATTCTGGCACACGCTCATGAGTTGACACTTCCAAGGCCAAGTGTCGACACACGAGCCCAAGTGTCAACACTTTCTGGTCAAGTGTCGACACTTCAGCCTATCACAGGAAAAAACAGAATACTAGTTTTTGGCAATTTACTCATGAGTCGACACTTCGAGGCCATGTGTCGACTCACAGCCTGAGACAAAGAAAAACAGTGATTTCAAATCTAAAGTTTCTCCAAACTTTCATCAAATCCGATCAAAAAATAACTCTTAGATCTTATCTAAAGTTGTTTTATGATCATGTCGTTAGATTAAAATATTTTTTAATCTGCATTTTCTTTCTTATTTTTCTTTTCAAGAGTCAATCACATCGGCACCCCTACATGTCATAGGAGGCCCCATTGAATGGGAAGCGAGGGTCTTGCAGCTCTACTTCTCTCCTATGACCGAATGGCCATGGTAAAGCACTCAATCCAAGTACTTAAGAAAAGGTGATGTTAAAGCATGCTAGTAACATAATACTACAAAAGGAACCTATTGCTCTGATACCATTGAAGGTGAAACAAGGTTCATGCAAGCATGGCAGAAAGGATACATTTTAAAACTATTTTAAAAACATGCACAGCGGAAGGCTCGGTAGATAGATCTAAATGATCTACCGATCTGCCTGCAATAGGATTTAGCATAATATAGTAGCATGCAACATAACATCAAAGCAAGAAAGAAACATATATATAAAAGTACCATACCTTTATACCAGAGAAAAGCTGTGGAAGGAGGAGGGTGCTCGAGCCACACACGTGTCTGGCCTCTACAGGTGATCCACACTGGGGCTCGACCATGATCAAATCCCTCGAAGTGCTAGCTCTTCGGGATCCTTCAGGCTGATCTTCTTCTTCCGGGAAGACAAGGAGGAGAGGTGGAACCCTTTCCCAAGAGACTCTTTCCAAGACCTAGCTTGAATGCTAGGTTTCTCGCACTCAATCCCTAGATCTCACAAAACCTTCTCTTTCTTTTCTCTTGCTGTTGTCTCTCTTGTAACCATCAGCAGCCACTACAATGACCTTCATTTATAGGGGCAGCCATGAGAGGGAGAAAGAGGAAGGAGGAGAGATGGGGGGAGAGAAAGGGGAGAGGATCAAGGCCATACCAAATGGGTCCAAATACTTTAGAAAGGAATGACAATCATTCTATGAAAGTGTGGAGCCAAAAATGGTTTGAATTCAAAATTCAAACCAGGTCAAAACTTGTCCAAAAAAACTTTCCAAAAATTCTTTCCAGAATTATGATCGTCACAGGAAGTGTCGACTCATGAAAATTGTCAAGTGTCGATACTTTCCCAAGTGTCAACTCAAGCAAAATACCAAGTATCGACACTTGGAACAAAGTCAATCATATTGACCTCCGGTGATGGCAAACGATTCTCAATCGTCGATCAACCTTAAGATCAGATAGAAATCCCTTATGGTGTGTGACCCCATAAGTTCGAATACTAAGCCGGTAGCACTGGAATATTTTCAGTACCAGTCAAAGTCCTCATCTAGTAATGATATCCAACGTCCGAATAGGTCGAAGATGCAAAGCACCTCACAAGAACCTCTGGCATATAGTTACCGCATAATTTATCCCTTTGATCTCAAAATGCTCAGGATGACCTAGGATTCGACTGCCAACCCTAATTTGGTCCATCCAGATCATGTCTCAACTTTACAAGTTCTGTGACTCCTCACAAGAACTATCCTGGCCAAGGTTTAGCTAAATTGAGACATAGTGAGTCATATACTCCAAACTATTTAGAAGGGTCAATTCCATCTTGATCCACCACCACTCCATAAGTACTTGACTGCACCCAGAAACCTTCCATCACTGGATTAAAAATCCAGGTAGTCCAGCACCAAAGTATAGTGAGTTGTTTGCAAGATACCATGGTGATCTCAGGTCTGAGGGACATATATACCCATATCCCTTCGGGAGCAACCCTTTGGTAGAAGGAAGCTCCGCAGATGGTCATGTTCAGTGAGATGTCATACATTTCACTTGCATGTCACACCAGTGTCTCCACACTCCTTGGTTAAGAGGATAACCAATAAATACGATATACAATAACCTACACTTGATACATTGTCGTCCTATAACAATGTATCCTTTGGTTGTGAACCTCTTTAAGAACTACATGAATTATCCTATCTATATCAAAACAATGTAGTTCTAAGGACTCCATCATACAAGAGTTCATTTCAGAAAAATATAAATATGATGAACAGCCAAAAAGGAATAACTTTTATTCATTAGAAAATTATATATAGTTATAAGATAGCACAACCATCTACAACCTAGATAATTGACTTTGGGACATAATTCTTAATACTCATGTAGGTAGCCATTGATCTTTACTCCTAGTTGTTAAACTAGAGGCATAGAGACATTGCTCTGATACTAATGTTACCCATGTGGCTTTCCCAAAAGGGAGGTGAATTGGGAATGAAAACTTTTTCTCAAGTATGTGCTCTTTTGAAATCTTAGTATGGTGAGTGAAGTATTTAAAGAATTAAATGCAGAAGCAAATAAATAAGCTCAAACAAAATAATCACAAATATCATAATTTATAGTAGTTCGGAGCAACACAGCTCCTACGTCCATTATCCAAGATACCACTTGGGATTTTCACTATATTCTTCCTAGAATACAGTCGGATTATTTTACCGGGATCACAATCCAAATCCAACACCCTTTGGTTTTTGCACAGGGCTCACCAAAGAAACCCAATCTTGGTTTTATACCGGGATCACCAAGAACCTAAACTTAATTTTCATAGGCTTACCAAAAATCCACTCTTGGTTTTACATTGGGCTTACCAAGAACCCAAACTTGGTTTTCACAGGCTCACCAAAAATCCAAAACAAAAACAAGGAAAACAAACAAGTAAACAATACAACACAAAATACAAACTCCTTGAGAGTGGATGGTTGCAGCTTTAGCCCATTGAATGTAGCTTTTCTAAGCTCTCCTTTTTCTTCAAATAAAGCTTCAAGAGTTGTGATAGGAAGTGAAGAACCCTCTCTTGAATTTGAACATTGGAGTTCTCTCTTTTGCTCTTTTTCTTCTTCTATGTCTCTTCTCTTCACTTTGATCCATCATATATAAGTTTTGGAAGTGTTCCCAGGTTGTTTGGACCGTTGGAGTGCCTTAGAAAATAAAATATGATCATTTGGAGCCGTTGGAAGGAAGAAAATAATTTCTGCAACTAGCCGTTACTGCCCAGAATTCTGGGATTCGAGTCGGCTCGGATGGCTCGAGTCGACTCGAATTCTCAGTACTCCAGACCCTTCACTCTGGTCGAGTCGGCTCGGATTTTTGGAATAATTACAGTTGTCATTCTGGAGTCAGCTCTATTCAGAACTCAATTTCAGCCACTCTAGAAGAGTTGGCTCGAATTCTCAACGAGTCGGCTCGAGTGAACTTTGTTCAAAAGGCTTCCAAAAATCTCCAAACTTCTTCCAACATCTTCCAAACCACTTCAAACATCTTCTAAACTTATGATACTCTACAAAAAAATAATCTTTACAAAGATAATTATTAACATATCATACATCAATGTTTTGTAATCATCAAAATAAATCCTAGGATCAACATAGACCTCTCCCTCTTCTCAGAAGCAAGGGGTCTTACGCTTCCCGATGTGGCCAGAAGAGTATTGAAGGCCACACTGTTACCCCGCGACTAGGCAACCATCCAGAATCGATGCCTTGCAGAGGTGTCCGATTCAACATTCTCTTCCATGCTGAAGGAATGATGTCTTATCTTCCTTCGTCTTCTTATAGTGATCTTCAGAATGACTAACTTCATATTTCGATAATTTAATGTAGCTAGTCCATAATATCACTTTCATGGAAGAAAGCATAGAAGGGTTCGACAACTTTTTCAAGAGCTTGAAAGAAGAGATTCAAATGGTGAAAGCCGAAAAAAAGTGGCCGAAGAGCTGAAACCGGCCATGAAAGAGAAGCTTAACAAAAAGGATGCCGAGGTTAAGGGTCTAAAGAACGAGCTGAAGAAAGTTCAATTAAAGATATCTGAACAAGAGGCCAAGCTCCGAAAAAGGAAGAAACAGATGCACTCCTTGGAACACTCCGCCAAGGAAATTCAACAGAAGGCCGATGAGGTGACCAAGAGGGTCGAAGTAGCGGTCAGGGACTCTGAGGCTTCGAGGGAGTAGGCGGTCAGGATAGTCGAAGATTTCAAGAAGTCTTCAATGTTTAAGGAGGAGGTAACTGAGTCAAGTATGGTCAGTTACCAATATGGCTTCAATGATAGGCTTAAGGAGGTCCAGGGTTTTACCCTGATCTTGATCTTTCGAGCATCCCGGCAAACAAGATCGTTGAGGAAGAAAAAGGACCCACGGCCCTCGTTGAAACCAAGCCCGCGGCCCTTGTTGAAGCTGAAGAAGCACCTAGGCAGGCTGAAGAAGTCCCAGCCATAGCTGAAGGCCAAGAGCAGGTCGGAGAGCCAACCATGACCGATCCAACTACTTCGGCTCAAGCAGATGAGGCCTCTCCTTCGGTTTATGCTGAAGAGTCTCTTCCTGCAGCTAATCTGGAAGCCCCTGTAGCAGACGAATAGGCCTTGTAACTTTTGTCTTTTATTTTGTAAGAAAAAGATGTGTAATCAGGTCTACTTGAATATTAATAAAAGCATACTTTTTCTTTCAATTGGATGAATTTTTTCCAAGTATGAAGTCATAGGACATGTTGCCATCTTCGAGTAGATAACCATTTTTTGAAAAATATAATAACTTATAACTTGAATGGAAGTTTTCTCAAGTGAAGAGTCTTCTAGTGAGTTGCCATCTTTTGATAGATGGCATTCTTGGAATAAGAACCTCCAATAAAATTTTCGAAGTATGGACTCTTTAGGTAGGTGGCCACTTCCGAACATGCAATAACATTCAACTTGAATATAAATTTTCTAAGTGTGAGGTCTTCGGATAGGTAGCCGCTTCCGAACATGTAATAACCTTCAACTTGAATGTAAATTTTCCAAGTGTGAAGTCTTTGGATAGACTATGACCTTTTAGATAGAGATCTATCTTTGGGCATAAGAAAGCCTTTGGCTTGGATATGAGTTTCTTCGTTGCCTGGGATTTTTGGACTGGACTTCGGCAAGATTGTTAACCTCAGACAAACTGTTCATCCTGGCTTCTTATCAGGTCAGCTTTTTCCTGCTCATGAGTCAGTTTTTTGGCATTTCGACTCATAATTAAGGAATCTCGATGTTTGATGGGGATCCTGGCTCATCAATCAATGCGACACTCTGTTCCTGCTAGATGTCCAATCACCATTGGTGAGACAGTTATTGCCTAGGTGATGCAGAACAAAGAACAAAGAAGCGTATGCGGAAGTAAATTTAGGATTAATTTCTTTTTTTTTTATATATATTTCAGAAATTGGCTTTGACTCAAAGTAAAGCTAAACTAAGTTGAAGGAAACTATGTAAAGATTGAAAGCATAATTTTGAAGAAACTAAATTATCAGAGTAGTTCAGAAGTAACGGATCGCTGGGGTTGAGAAACTCCCAGACCTAGGGTTTCGCTCTGAACTTTCAACAAGATAGAAATAAAGAGGAGAGATAGTTTACCAACCAGACAGTGATCTCACAGAATTTGGGTGGAAGAACTCTCTCGAGCAGATTATTGGATCCTCGGATTCGGCTATCTTCGCAATGGATCCTCCAATACTGGTCTCGTGGCTGGGTCGGCTTCTCCTGGACTCAAGATCTGGGAAGAAGAAAAACAAGTGATGGATTCAGAGACTCAGGGAAGGATTTACCAGTTCGAAGAACTTGAAGGCTGATGTCGCTGAGATCCGGATTCTCTTGAAGGCTGATTCGACTCCCTCTGGAAAGAGCTTTGGATCTGAAGTATCCGGACTGTAGCTGGATGCTGGTGGTTGGCCTGGACTTGGAGAGGGTGGCCGTGAGAGGTGGGATATGCTAGGGCTTGGTGGAAAGAGAAGGGTGATGGGCGGCTAGGGTTTGGGAGTGAAGTGGCTAACCTAGGGTTTGGGGTTTTTGGAGATCTCACACCTCCTCAAGGTTCCTGGGGAACCCGGATTTACTCCCTCACGGAGCTCAACACCTGGATGAAAGTGCGGAAGAGAGAAAACACAGAGTTTGCTCACTAAAAAAATTGGTTTCATTCATCTGATTTTTTTCAAACTTACATGGGGGTTTAATTTATAGGCCATTACAAGAGAGTAGGGTTTTACATCTTCCCATGTGGGACTAAAGGAGGGGATCTTCAAATTAGGATATCAATCCCTACTCATATGGCCGGCCAATTAATTCCAAAGTTGATTGAAGCTTCAAATAGGAAAGTGGGTGGCGCCTCCTTGTCTTGACCTCCAAGAAAATATTTTTTTCCTTCTATGCTTGGCCTTATCTGGAAGTGTTTGGGTGCCTCTTAACCTTGCCCTCCAAGAAAAAATTTGTTGCCTTTTATATCTGGCTTTAGTTGGAATGATTAGGGCGCCTCCTAACCTTGCTTTTCAAGAGAAATCCCCTTCCTTCCATGGCTCAACCCTTTTTGGATACCTCCTTTTCTTTCTCCCCAAGTTATGGCTCCTTCTAACTTTGTTTGAGTATTTCTGGCAGGTAATGGGCGCCTCCTTGAATCTCTCTCCAAGAGAATTTCTTCCCTTTCATAGTTTGGTTCTTTTGGGAAGTCTTGGACCGCCCCCTTGATTTTGTGGACCCCTGGTGGATTTCTCCTCAATTGGCGCATGAAAGAGGGGAGCTGCTATCTGTGGTGTGGGGACCAAAGCCTGCTGGATGGAGATGTGGCGCCCCCTGGACTCAGGCGTATGGCTGGGAGTGTGGCTGGGAGTGTGGCACCCACTTGCTTGGCCTTGGGAGAAAATGTAACACCCCAGGTTGAAACCCTAGTCCACTACTGAGTCAACATGACTCAACAAAATAAAATGCAGGTAATATAGACTCAAGCTAAAATTGAGTTGATCCAGTCAACCCTTATTACAAGCCAAAAAACTCTAATTCTTCGGGCAAGGTTAATCAGAGATCCAGATGGAGATCTGAAGTCTTCTCCTGAGTCTGGTGCCCGCACCAATTCTCCCAGGGTGGGAGGAACTCGACCCTGTCGAGTATGGATCAAGTTGGCTCTGGTATCTCTCCAAGAGGTCTGGGTCCAACTCTTGTAATTCTTCTCGGGAGATCCAAGAGTCATCAGAATCTGGCCTTCCTAGCCAGCGGACCAGGTATCTTTGGTATCCTCAATTACGAGTAGAGATAACCTGATCGTCCAGGATCTTTTCAATCTGCTCTTTCTTCATAGGCCAGTTTGTTGGTGGACACACAGGGTCAGGTTCACTCTCAAGAGCAGGATTAGGTTCAAAAGCCTCACTGGGAATCACAGCTGGCTCTCTATACTCTACTAGGTCTGTAATGTTGAAAGTGGAGCTAATGCCTAGTTCTGGAGGCAACTCGAGCACATAGGCATTGGATCCTACTCTCTTCACCACTCTAAACGGTCCAGCTCCCCTAGCATGTAACTTTCTAACGGTTCCAGGAGGAAACCGTTCAGGCCTTAACCTAATCATTACATAGTCTCCTTCGTCAAAAGTTTTGACTCGCCTTTGAGAATCTGCCAATTTCTTATAAGTTTCATTACTTAAATTTATTTTGGCTTGAATTTCTTTATGCAAGTCTTTTATATGCTGTGCAAAAACTTCGGCAAACTCGGAGACCCGTGTGTGGACTGGTAAAGGAGCTAGGTCAAGAGGTGTGTGGGGTTTGTAACCATGCACAATTTCAAATGGACTCTTACCCGTAGACCTATTGACCGAGACATTGAATGCAATTTCAGCCCTGAACAAAATACAAATCCCAATTCCTGGTGCTCTCAATCAAACCAAAATCTGAGTCAATGTCCTAAACTCGACTGACGATGCATTCCTAAAGAATGGACTTTATTCAAAGGAACCCTAGGTCTAAACCTAACAAACTACGACTCTCTAGGTTTGACCTTGGGTCGGAGGATGGCATGCAGAGCATGAAAACTTATCATGGATGCCTAGTAGGTGCCATAAGGTCTTCCAGAAGTAGGTGGCAAACCTAATAGGTTCTGACACGTGGTTCACTCTAAAGACTTCGACAAAGTATACTTGGATGGTGTAAGAAGCATTGGAAGTCCTAGAGAAAGGGAGGAAATATGAGGCGGAGTCATGAATTACCTGCTGACTAAAGGTGGTGACCTGAGGATTTGAATGGTGATCTATGAGTGTCAACTGGTCATCCTTTCGAAAGAAAAAGTTTGCTACTCCCAGGAATGGATCAAGAGATGGTTCGGGAAGCAGCCTAGGACATGTGATTGCAACAGTTAAAGTTTGTTCTCTAAGCAAATAATGATCCATTTTCTCAAGAACTGGATTGAAGAATGATTCATGGAAGGGCCTATGGATGATGACCTCAAGACTTGAAATTTGACCTATGGGTGTGGAAAGGTATACTCTATAGAAGGGTAGGTCAGTCATGCAAAGGAAGGGGTCTGGGGCTATAAGGAGGACTTCTACAGGACTGGGTGAACCAATCCGCTCAAGAAAAGGATGTCCAACTGAGATTACGGGAGAGACCTTAGTGGCTGAGCATGGGACAAGGTCCAATTGTAAGAGGCTTAATTCAGTCATCCTAAGGAGAGGATCTTCCATAGGGTGGGCAAACTTAAACAGTTCAGTGCAAAGATCTTCAATTGGTACTTGGGGAATGACTGTCATTAGAGGGTACGAACTAATAGCTCGGGCTAACACTATGAGTTCTTCCTGGGGGTATTTGACTAAAGGAACCCGGTTCTCACAAATCTCTTGAATTTCTGAACTAGGTCCTATCAGTTGGTTGCTTTCCAAGGTCTCCTCAGGTAAGGAACCAATAGTATCAATGTCACATTCTTCAAGTTCTTCTCCCTCACATTCATCAACTAGACTCAAGCCAGCATCATATACTTCCTCGATGCCATCTTCAACGGGTTTCGGGTCAGTGGTAATCGGGTCAACTGATTCTAGGCTTGTCATACCTAACCGTTCTTCCTCATTGGTAAGCTTGGGTTCTCCCTCATTAACGTCATCCTTAGGATTCTTACCACTTAGCTGTGCACAAGCCAGTCCTATGCATGGGCACTGACTAGATTTATGGCATCTTTCTCCACAAAACAAACATTCTTGAGATATAGAAACCTGGGTCACACTGGGTTTCAAGCTAGTAGAGACCTTACTTGGGCATGGATGTGGATCTAAACGGTTTGATCTAGAAGACTTGGGTTGTTGAGTGACTGGTCTAGAATATTGTAAGGACCTCTCATAGACACGATCCACACTATAGATATCATGGTTAGGCTTCCTAAGGTTATGCTCGGGATCACGGTATAAGGTCCTCCTAGGTTCCTGGCATGGGTGAGGTTGGGGCCTATTAAATTTTGGATCAGGGGTCCAATTTTGATGTCTACGTTTTTCAAGTACTTGGACTCGATCCCTAAGCTGGGTAAAATTCTCATGGACTTGTTCTTTACACTGGGCAACATTAGCAGTCACATCCTGACTCAATTTGTTCATACTCTCAGTAAGAGCTCTAACCATGGCCTCTAAATCAGGTTGGGTTTGACCAGGTTGGTAGGGTACTCCATTCCGGGTAGACATGATGCAAGCAAACACACAAAATGAGACTCAACTGAACGACTATGGGCTAACTAGACCTAGAGCCCAAACTAGATGCCCAATCAGAGTGGCAAGCTAGCCTGTAGTAACTCAGGACTCAGCCAGGCAGGTGTAAGGGAAGTGTTAGGTCCCTGAATGCCAAACCTAGATACCAATCAGAGATTGGCCAGGTAGGCGGACCAGCACACAAGCCCTTCGGGATGGAATCCCTGAACCACCGTTCTAGACACTGAGTACAAAGCACACACAGAGTAACCAGACAAACTGACTCAACACTAGCCTTGACCCGACTTGTTGATGTCCCTAGCCCACTAGGGCAAATTAGGTCTAATCAATTTTAGATTAAAGGCTTAGGTTCGAATGAAGGGGTGGTGGTTTTGGGCTAAGGAGAGGTTATCAACTCCCCCCCTTATCTTAGATGCTCAAATGCCCTTAAGATGATTTAAGAGATGAACACTCAAAATTAAATGGATTGCAGAACACAAAAATAGAGTTGCAGTAATTTAATCCTCAGAGATTGCACGGAAACCAATAAATCATGATAAAATTATGCAAATTAGCTTCAATTATACTGGTTTCAGCAAAACAAAAATCACTGAATTTGGAGTTACCTGTAGTGAGAAATAATTCCTGCAATAGAGAAATTACGGGCTGAAAACAGAGCACTTCCCCGTTTACAATTTTTGCTACGAAGTTGTAACCCAACGGATTCCCTACACGCCCTAGGAACACCCCGTGGAATGGGAAGAGGAGGTTTGCACCTCGCTTCGTTCCTAGGACCGGACGTCCTGGGGAGTTTACTTCGAGCAGACAAAGTAAAAAGAGAGGGACTCAAACAAGCAATCAAACAGAAATCCTAAACAGGGCTCTGATACCAAAAATGATGCAGAACGGAAGCTCTGATACCAAAAATGATGTAGAACAGAAGCTCTGATACCAAAAATGATGCAGAACAAAGAACAAAGAAGCGTATGCAGAAGTAAATTTAGGATTAATTTCTTTTTTTATATATATATATATTTCAGAAATTGGCTTTGACTCAAAGTAAAGCTAAACTAAGTTGAAGAAAACTAGGTAAGGATTGAAAGCATAATTTTGAAGAAACTAAATTATCAGAGTAGTTCAGAAGTAACGGATCGCTGGGGGTTGAGAAACTCCCAGACCTAGGGTTTCGCTCTGAACTTTCAACAAGATAGAAATAAAGAGGAGAGATAGTTTACCAACCAGACAGTGATCTCACAGAATTTGGGTGGAAGAACTCTCTCGAGCAGATTGTTGGATCCTCGGATTCGGCTATCTTCGCAATGGATCCTCCAATACTGGTCTCGTGGCTGGGTCGGCTTCTCCTGGACTCAAGATCTGGGAAGAAGAAAAACAAGTGATGGATTCAGAGACTCAGGGAAGGATTTACCAGTTCGAAGAACTTGAAGGCTGATGTCGCTGAGATCCGGATTCTCTTGAAGGCTGATTCGACTCCCTCTGGAAAGAGCTTTGGATCTGAAGTATCCGGACTGTAGCTGGATGCTGGTGGTCGGCCTAGACTTGGAGAGGGTGGCCGTGAGAGGTGGGATATGCTAGGGCTTGGTGGAAAGAGAAGGGTGATGGGCGGCTAGGGTTTGGGAGTGAAGTGGCTAACCTAGGGTTTGGGGTTTTTGGAGATCTCACACCTCCTCAAGGTTCCTGGGGAACCCGGATTTACTCCCTCATGGAGCTCAACACCTGGATGCAAGTGCGGAAGAGAGAAAACACAGAGTTTGCTCACTAAAAAAATTGGTTTCATTCATCTGATTTTTTTCAAACTTACATGGGGGTTTAATTTATAGGCCATTACAAGAGAGTAGGGTTTTACATCTTCCCATGTGGGACTAAAGGAGGGGATCTTCAAATTAGGATATCAATCCCTACTCATATGGCCGGCCAATTAATTCCAAAGTTGATTGAAGCTTTAAATAGGAAAGTGGGTGGCGCCTCCTTGTCTTAACCTCCAAGAAAATATTTTTTTCCTTCTATGCTTGGCCTTATCTGGAAGTGTTTGGGCGCCTCTTAACCTTGCCCTCCAAGAAAAAATTTGTTGCCTTTTATATCTGGCTTTAGTTGGAATGATTAGGGCGCCTCCTAACCTTGCTTTTCAAGAGAAATCCCCTTCCTTCCATGGCTCAACCCTTTTTGGATACCTCCTTTTCTTTCTCCCCAAGTTATGGCTCCTTCTAACTTTGTTTGAGTATTTCTGGCAGGTAATGGGCGCCTCCTTGAATCTCTCTCCAAGAGAATTTCTTCCCTTTCATAGTTTGGTTCTTTTGGAAAGTCTTGGACCGCCCCCTTGATTTTGTGGACCCCTGGTGGATTTCTCCTCAATTGGCACATGAAAGAGGGGAGCTGCTATCTGTGGTGTGGGGACCAAAGCCTGCTGGATGGAGATGTGGCACCCCCTGGACTCAGGCGTATGGCTGGGAGTGTGGCTGGGAGTGTGGCACCCACTTGCTTGGCCTTGGGAGAAAATGTAACACCCCAGGTTGAAACCCTAGTCCACTACTGAGTCAACATGACTCAACAAAATAAAATGCAGGTAATATAGACTCAAGCTAAAATTGAGTTGATCCAGTCAACCCTTATTACAAGCCAAAAAACTCTAATTCTTCGGGCAAGGTTAATCAGAGATCTAGATGGAGCTCTGAAGTCTTCTCCTGAGTCTGGTGCCCGCACCACTAGGTTGTGGGATTGCGATGATCAAAGCCATTAAAGCTGCATATGCCAGAAATCGGATCAGTCGCAGCTCCCAGACTTCTTGTAACCACCTTCATATGGATCGAGGCCCCTATTGATTAGGGCTGGCACATATGGCATAATTGGAGGGCAGCCCGAAATATGGGCAATCAATTGGAGCCGCTAACTGGCTTTATATAAGAGATTCATGCCCCCATAGATCAAACCTTTTTGAGTTTTTAGCAACGTAGCCCCTTGAGCGATCTTTCCTCCTCTTTCTGCTATAACCAGCTTCAAGGGTCCTTGTTAACCATGAGGCCAGACATAGTGCAACTCCGACAGGCGACGGGGAAATGACCGATGGGGGCCCCTCCGGTGAGAAGGTCAAACCAAAAATGGGTCTACGTCCTGGCACTCCCACGAGTCCAGATTGATGGTGGAGTTCCTATCGTCATAGGTTCTTCCTCGGAAGAGGAGCAAGTTCCTTCGCCTGGATGTCTGGCCAAACTCTGGCAGGGACCGCTCTTGCGAGGCCATCGGGGGAGCGAGGCATGCTAGACATGAGCGGAGCTCCCGTCATTGCTGGAAATATCAAGCCTGAACTTCCAACTGTAAAAGGGGAGAGCTCGGGGGGACTTGGCATGTCTGCTGTCGATGCTAGTCTTAGCGATTCGGGGCAAGCCAAGACTTCGACCGTCTCTCAGAAGGATGGGAAGGAGACTGAGGAGCAAGGGCCAGGAGACCCCTTTTCCTTTTTTAACCCCAGGATACAACAAGTGAGTGTCAATGTAAGTGGCGTAGGTACATTAGCATTGGTCAAATTGACTTTATGTGTGTTTGTCCTTAACAGGTCGCTCATGATGTTTCTCTGTTGGAAGTGAGTGTTCGTGAGTCTGTCAACTTTGGCAAAAGCCTTCATAGCTAGCTGGCTTTGGTCGTAGCCGAGAGAGAAGCGGCTGAGGGGCTTTGGGCCACCACTGAAGAAAAACTAGACAAGGTTGTCACCACCAATGGTTCCTTGGAAAAGGAATTGAGGATGCTTGAGATGTATGCGACTGAGGTGGTGGCTGAGTTACAAAGGAGAAGGAAGAAGGCAATCTCAACTGAACTTGCTGATGAGGGATTGCCTTCGGAATGTCGAGGTAGCGGCGGCCCATAAGGTCGAATTAGAGAACAGAATCACCCAGCTAGAGATGGACATTTCATCAGTCAATCAGATGGCAAAGCAGGCTGAGAAGAGTGCTTCTTAGGCTGTCGAGGCTTATAAGAAGTCAAAGGCCTTTGGCGATGAAATGCATGAAGTTGGGACAGAGAGCTACTTCATTGGCTACACAGACTACCTGAATAAGGTTACGAAGGCTTACCTAGAGCTGGATGTTTCTTCCATTGCCATACTGGGCTAAGAGATGGAGGAAACAAAACTTGCCATCAAGGCGGTGTCGGCCCCTCTAGCCGAAGGGGTCGGCAAGGGGGTCTTCGTTCCTGCTATTGAAGAAAAATAGCTTCTCGCTGTAGCTCTCTCTCTTTTTCCTTCTTCTCTTTTTTTTTTGTTGGTGTACTTTAGTTGATTGTACTGTTCTTTCTTTAATGAATAGAGATTCTTCTTTTTAAAGTAGAAATTTTTCTTTGATGGGCAAACGCATTCCAGAGCAATGCTAAGTGTAAACTCTTCAGCATCATGAATATTGGGGCAGAGTATTCACGAAGAATCTTAAGATTTCATGTCGGCCCCGTCTTCTTCTTGGATTTAGGAGTCTGAGCTCGTGGAAGCCGTAGAGAGATTTATATGTTCATTTTGATCAGAGTCGCCATTAAGGTTGGTAGATGAGACCATTCTTAGGCATTTCATTGACAATAAGGTAGGTTGTCTAGACCCATCTTAGCACGCCTGCGGGTTTACCATAAGGTAGGTTACTTGAACCATCCTTGTGCCTTTGATTAAGAATAAGATAGGCTGATTAGGTCCACCTCGGCATGTCAGCAGATTTATCGTAGGGTAGGTTACTTGAACCATCCATGTGCCTTTGGTTAAGAATAAGATAGGCCGATTAAGCCCATCTCGGCACGTCAGCGAATTTACCATAGGGTAGGTTGCTTGAACCATCCCTGTGCCTTTGACTGAGAATAAGATATGCTGATTAGGCCTACCTCGAATGGACTTTTACTAAAATATTTTCAAGAGTGAACTTTTATTGATAGTACTTGCGAAGGTTTTCTACATTCCAAGGTCGAGATAGCATAGAACCAGCCAAAGTCTCAAGTCGATAAGTCCCTGGGTGTATGACTTCTTTGATTCGGTAAGGACCTTCCCAATTAGGGGAAAGCTTGCCTTGTTCTGTCGGCTTGGATACTTTGGACCTTCGCAGTACTAAGTCTTTGGGTTGGAAGGTTGTTCCTTCACCTTGGAGTTGTAGTATTTGGTGACTCTCTATTGGTACGTCGCTATTTTCATCTGGACACAAAGTCTGGTGCCTTGTAGACTCTTCGGCATTTCGAATTCTCGGGTTCCTTATATTGGTCGATCCTTAAGGATTGTAGAGTAACCTCCACAAGAAGAACCGCTTCGATGTCGTAAGCCAAATGAAATGGAGACTTGCCGATGGCCATTCTAGGAGTTGTCCGATACGCCCAAAGGACTGAATTTAGATCTTCGGCCCAAAGTCCTTTGGCGTCGTTCAACCTGGTCTTCAGACCATGGAGAATGGTTCGGTTTGTCACTTCAGCTTCCCTGTTAGCCTAGGGATGACCGACAGAAGTCAATTTGTGGAGTATATAAAATTGGGCACAGAAGTCCTTCAACTTGGGGTTATTGAATTGTCTCTCGTTGTCGGTGACTATGGCATGGAAAATTATAAATCGGAATATAACAAAGTTTCTCATGAAGCTTTCGACCTTTCTTTCAGTAATATGTGCAAACAATTTGGCCTCGACCAACTTGGTGAAGTAATCAATGGCCATAACAAGAAACTTTTGTTGTCCGGATGCTGGTGGGAATGGGCCAAGAAATCCATGCCCCGTTGAGCAAAGGGCCATGGTGCCGTTAGCTGAGTCAGCTGGCTTGCAGGCTATCTTTGAATGTTAGCATATTTCTGGCACTGGTCGCATCTTCGGACAAAGTCGATGGCATCTTTGTGAATGGAGGCCAGTAATAACCTTGGCGTATTTTCTTATATGTTGCCCAGAAAGCAATCCAAGAGGGGGGGTGAATTGGGTCTCTAAAAAATTTAAGCTAATCACAAATTACAAGCTCAATGAAAGCAATCCAATCCAACAAATATATAAATCAAGGTACTATGATTCAAATGTAATGCTCTAAGATATAAGTGCAGCGAAAGTTAAGTGCAATAAATAAAGAGCAAAGAGAGAGAGATTAAAGATCAAAGAGAGAGAGATCAAGCAATCACAAATACCAAAAGCTATAGTGGTTCGGTGCCAACAATGCACCTACATCCACTTTCCAAGATTTCCTTGGGAATTTACTATAATCACACTATTACAGCCGATTAGTTTTCCGGGCTCACTAATCAAAATTCCTCTTGGTTTTACGGGCTTACCAAGAACCTAATTGGTTTTCACAAGGCTAACCAACAACCTCCCTTGGTTTTCCGGGCTAACCAAAAACCTTAGTGGTTTAGCGGGCTAACCACCAACCTAATTGGTTTTCAAGGATTACCAATAACCTCACTTGGTTTTACAATAGACTAACCAAGAACCCTTACAAGAAATAAGATTTAGAAATAAAGAACCAATGTAAGCTTTCAATAACAAAGTTAATATGTCGATGTAGTTCGATGTAAAGTTGCTTTGCTCTTGATGAAGCCTTTTGGATGCCCAAGATTGAATAATCTTCAATGCTCTTGATGACTTTTGAATGCTTGAAGGCTTCCTTTAGCTTGAGAGTGGTTGAAACTTGAATGAATAGGAGTTAAGGCTCTTCTCTCTTCTTTTCTTTCTAAACTCTTTAATGGTATTCAATATGTTTTCCTTTTATTTGATTTGGAGCACATAAATACCCTCCCAAGGCCTCAAAACCGAAATCTAGCCATTACACTTGAAAAACTAGCCGTTGGGGGCATTTTGGGTGAGTTCTGTGCTTGAAAAAACTAGCCATTACTATTATTAGAACTCCATGTATCGATACTTTCTCAGTTGAGTCAACACATAAGGTTGACACATGTTCTTCTTGAGTCGACACGTAGTTCAAAAAGCTCCATTCAGATTTTCTAGAAATCTCAGATGTGCCAACACCTTCTCAGTTGAGTCGATACCTTGAGTCGACACTTTGCTTCCATGTGTTGACACTTCAACTGTTCCTTCAACTTCGGCAAGTTCTGTGACTTGAAAGTCTCAGGCGATGTGTTGATCCATGTGTTGACACTTTGAGTCGATACTTCAGGTCCATGTATTGACACTTCATCTGTGCCATTTGAAACTTTGCTGCGTACCGGCCTGAGTCGATACTTCATCTTCATGTGTCGATACTTCATATCATGTGTCGATACTTTGAGTCGATACATCACTGAAAAATGCACAGAAACTGCTGATTTTGAGCTGAACAGGTTTTCACTTAACTTAGCTATCCATTCAGCCATCTCTTAAGTGTCCAAGTCTTCTTTTGATCAATCTTTTCATTACAAACTTGGCTCCTTCAAAATAATCGGGCTTCTTCAAATTTTATGAACACCCTTTCAATAAAAAATACACTCAAAGCAAATTATTAGTCCTCAACTTATACTTAACTGTTTTGCTTATCATCAAAATTAATTAGTGGAGTCAACAATCTCCCTCTTTTTCATGATGACAAAACCCTTAAGTATAAATTACTTCTAAAATAAAGCTTTAAGAGAATTAAACAAGGTACACAACATTGAAAGCATTAAGTATATCAATATTACTTGCATTAAGGATGTGATCATTCAAAGCACAAGTAATAGTATTAGAGCTTATTACAAAGATAGAGAGTATTAGAACTTTGATATTCATTCTAATGAATTTGAGAACATGTATCAAGATACTCTTACAAGAAAAATTCAGCAAATAACAAAGCTCCCCCTGAATCAATGATTCATAACGAAATTTGTAAGAATCTTTTCAAAATATTGAAAGAGGGATTTTAAGGATTAAATTCACTTGGAAAGGATTTTCAATTGAACATAGAGTAAAGCTCCCCTTTCTTAAGGAATTTTGTAAATGATCTTCAATTCAGTTTTTTTTTGTTTTTTATTTTTTTTAAAAAAAATGTCTATTTCTTGCATATCACAAGTATACATACCATATTTCAAAAATTTATCACAAGTATACATACCACATTTCAAAAATTTATCACAAGTATACATACTATATTTCAAAAATTTGTCAATTACTCAAATTACTCCCCATTTATACTTAAATTTCACTAAATTACTCTCCCTTTTTGTTATCATTAAAAAGGTAGGGAATTGAATAGTCAAGATATAGCAATTAAGATGAAGATAATGAAGCATAAAAGCAATTCAAGATATAAAATTTATTTTCATCAAACACATAGATGTGAGGAATTAAAAAGTTTTTCATATATGCTTAAAATTTGGACAACAAAGATATAACAAAGGTAAAAGTACATGTAAGCATGAAAGTAAAGTTTCTAGAAATACATCAAAATCCTAATCCTCATCCATCGAATCATCAGAAGATAAACCGATCTCAATCGTTCCAGTATCAGTGAAGGATCGAGCTCGCAGCCATCTCGATCGAAGATCTCGAAGTCTGGTCCTGGATGGCTGTGGAGGGGTACGACGACCACGTCCTCTGCGACGAGCATAAGTCTGACCTCTGGCTAGAACGGTAGAGGTAGGAACTATGTCCACTGCAGAAACGGAAGTGATCGGGTCAACCAACTCAGCCACTGCTGGGAGAGGTGTGCGATCAAAAGAAGGTCCATAGTTAAGATACTGAAAGTCAGGTGTATAAAACCCAAGCTCTCGAATAACTGATGATGTATGAAGGGTAGGAGTGTCAGAAATCTGAGTATCAAAAGTAGAGGTAACAGCTGATGATACAGGCGTATCAAGAATAACAGTATCAGCTGTAGAAGGTATCGATGTATCTATAATGGGTGTATCAATAGTGTGGGTCTCAATGACAGGTGTATGAATATCAGGAGAATCAGTATCAGGTAAGTTAATGATAGGTGTATTGACAATAGGAGTGAGAATAGGAATATGAACTGGAACAGAAGTGCGATTGATGTGGTGAGACCGCTAACGTGGGTAGCTGGCAGGTGCCACATTAAAGGAGACCGCCATGACGGATGCCAAGGAAATACCTCAGCCCGGACCGCTCTGTCGAGCTGAGGTGAGCTCCTTCAAGGCAACGAGCCGAGCTCCATCTTTCGCCAGGTCGTGCCCGCGAGCTCGGGATGCCTAGGCCGGAGCCATCCTCCGCCCTCCAGAGAGAGACCCTCAGAGGTTAGAGCCCTGTGGTCGAGGTCGAGCTCAGCGCTCACCCGCCAATGTAGAGCCTCTCCGAGCGCGCGCCCTCTAGACCGGGTCCATCCTCCACCCTCCAGAGCGAGACCCTCGGAGGCTAGAGCCTTGTGGTCGAGGTCGAGCTCAACGCTCACCCGCCAATGTGGAGCCTCTCCGAGTGCGCACCCTCTGGACCGAGTCCGTCCTCCGCCCTCCAGAGCAAAACCCTCGGAGGCTAGAGCCATGTGGTCGAGGTCGAGCTCAGCGCTCACCCGCCAATGTGGAGCCTCTCCAAGCGCGCGCCCTTTAGACCGGGTCCATCCTCCGCCCTCCAGAGCGAGACCCTCGGAGGCTAGAGCCCTGTAGTCGAGGTCGAGCTCAGCGCTCACCCGCTAATGTGGAGCCTCTCCAAGCGTGCGCCCTCTAGACCGAGTCCGTCCTCCACCCTCCAGAGTGAGACCCTCGGAGGCTAGAGTCCTGTGGTCGAGATCGAGCTCAGCTCTCACCCACCAATGTGGAGCCTCTCCGGGCACGCGCCCTCTAGACCGAGTCTGTCCTTCGCCCTCCAAAGCAAGACCCTCGAAGGCTAGAGCCCTATGGTGGAGGTCGAGCTCAGCGCTCACCCGCCAATGTGGAGCCTCTCTGAGTGCGTGCCCTCTAGACCGGGCCCGCACTCTCTATCAAGGTGACCGCATGAGCTCGGAGCATCCAGACCAAAGCAAGCCCTGCCATCCCGGGACATCAGCGAGCTGCCCGAGGACCATGGAATGACCCCCCCATACCGCCATAACTACCTGTCCGGCCATACTTCCAGGGGGATGGGCCAGCCAGAAAGTACGAACCCCTAGGGCGGCGACTCCCAGATCGAGACTCTATTAAGCTTCCTGGAATGGGGCGATCGGAGAGGATGTCAGAACGAATGGAAGCTTTTCCTATCACCTATCAGGAAAGGCATCTCGTCCATGGCACAGAACCCTACCGCACCCGCCTGCCAACCCAGCGAGGATCCCGAGGCAAGCGCCAAATGGCTAATGTTCAACGACAAAGAACAGTCGACACCCCCAAAAGGGGAGAGGTAACAAACAACAACAATCCACCACCAACACAAGCATAAGCTCGACCAAGAGGGTGAACCTCCATCACCAACACCACAGCTGAAGGAAAACGAGGGAAACAATGAGAAGCGGAGGAATAGGGAACCCCTCTGTCCCTGCTATCATTCTCCCCCTGCTACGTTTTCGCCTTCACTCACATCTTTCACTCCTAGTGCGGAGTCCATCAAGAGTGGCCCGACCAGGAGGATCTGTTCCCCTGGATCATCACTGACTTGATCGTCAGAGTGCCCTCGCTGGAAACCCCGGCCCGGGTCACTAACCTCTGTTTCGTAGGTCCAGGAGCATAGGATCGACAGGCAGCGAAGGGAGTGCACTCCGGCACTGGCAGCAGCAACGGGCCACGACAGTCTTGGCGGCAATAGATTGGCGCACCAGGAAGGGGCCGAACCTATGACCTCTTCACAGACAAGCCAGGCGGGAGGATGGTGACGACAAGGGCAAGGGAGGCTTCCACCAGCCATGTGGGGGACTCCCCCTCTCGAGGGAACCCACACTGCCAAGAAGCGGAGCCACCCGTTCCGGTCCAGCCATCTCCACCGGAAGCCCATATGGCTGCACTTGCCCAGCAAATGCAAGTCCTTGCCACAGCAGTGCGCCAGCTTCAACACTAGCACCGATCCGTGGCTACCCACCAGCAGCCAGGGATCCCGGCGGCCCACACCGCAGCTCCCCGCGATATCCTGCGCTCCTTCCAAGGAAGGCCATCGCAGCCACAAGCCACCACCGACAACTGGGGCAGCCATCAAGCTCCAACAAAAAGACAACGAGCTGGCTCTGCCGACGGAGAGAGCCGCTCGCCGAACCTCAGGCGGGAGGTGCCCAGACCCCACCGAGGCAACAAAAGCAAGATCCCCCGCCACAGGTGCCATGCATCCATGTCACCTTCTCTATCTCCTTCGGCGGAGGGGTCCATTGATGAAGCCGTTAGGCGCACGGCGGAGAGGCACCTGGAGGAACATGAACGTAAGCTGGCAAAGTTTGCCCACCGGTTTGCCAGCATGCAGTGCTTCACTAGTGAGCCAGCGAGCTACGATGCCCATCTCCCATTCTTCCATGAAATCCAAGCAGAGCCGATCCCGCACCGGTTCCAGATGCCGCAGGTGGATCCTTATGATGGGACCACTGACCCCCTGGATGACCTGGAAAGCTACCGAACCCTCATGAGGGTCCAGGGGGCCACCGATGCTCTCCTCTGCGTTGCTTTTCCTGCTACTCTCCGGAAGGCGGCCCGGGTGTGGTTCACCCGCCTGGAAACGGAGAGCATCAGCTCCTTCGCCCAGTTGGGGCAAAAGTTCGTGGCTCACTTCGATGATTGCAGGAAGTTGCCACGAGAGATGGACAGCCTCTTCTCCATCCGATAGCAGAACCACGAGCCCCTGCAGGACTACGTGGCCCGTTTCAAGGCTGCCGCGTTGGAGATCTACAATCTTGAAGAGCCAGTCGCAATGCTGGCACTGAAGCGAGGGCTCAGGACCTCCCGCCTGATCTACTCGCTGGATAAGAAGCCTCCCAAGACCTACTCCGAGCTCCTGCTCCGGGCCCAAAAGTACATCCGCACCGAGGAGGTGGACTGTACGAGATGGGAGCTTGATGGAGGACCCTCGAAGAAGTTGGCCCCCGCTGAAGCGTTCGGGACTCGGAAACCAGCACCCCAGGCTTCGAGCTCCCGGAGGGACCGACCAAGACTAAGAGGGACCCCTGTCCCCGAGGAGAGCTACACCCCTCTCCTCGCCTTGAGGACAAAAATCCTTATGGAGATTGAGGGCGAGGACTACCTGAGGCGCCCGCCTCCGTTGAGGACCTCCACCGGCCGTGACAAGACGAAGTACTGTTGCTTTCACCGCTACCACGACCACGACACCAAGGAATGCCGCAACCTCAAGTGGAAGATTGAGGAACTCATCAAGAGGGGCTACCTCAAAAGGTTCGTGGGGGACAGACCTCAAGTGGAGTCTCAGGCACTCGTCGCTCTTCCGCCAGCTCCAACCATCGACAACCACTCCACCGAGAAGCCGGTGGGCATGATCTCTTGGGGAGCTGCCCGTGCATCCAAGAGGACCCGGGGGGCAGGGGACTCTGAGAATGTACTCCCCTTTATGAGGAAGGGGAAGACGGGGGGGAAAATATAAATAATGATGCCGTGGCCATCGAAATGATGATTGTGAAGCACCCTGCAAAGCGCATCATGGTTGATAATGGAAGCTCCACAGACATGCTTTTTTGTGATGCCTTCTCCAGGATGAATCTCTCCCCCAATCAGCTTAGGCCCGTGCACACACCCCTTGTTGGTTTCACGGACGATTCCGTAAAGGTAGAATGAGAAATCACTCTCCCGGTCACTACCGGAACCCCACCTCGGTAGAGCACCATCATGATGACTTTCATGGTTGTAAGGCTTCCTTCCACCTACAACGTGATATTGGGTTGACCCGGGCTCAACCTGCTTGACGCCGTTGTCTCCACCAAGAGGCTACTTGTACAGTTCCCAACTTCCTATGGTGTCAGGGAGATGAGAGGAATGCCCTAGCCGGTGCAGCACTGTTTCCAAACCCTCCCTGGGGCCAAGGTCCCTCAGGACGACCCCAGCGCGGACGACCTCGACCAAAGGGTCCAAGATCCCAGGGGAGGCCCGGTCGAGCGTCTACTTTCTTATCCACTCAGAAACGACCCCACAAAGACAGTGCAGATTGGAGCCCAGCTACCCGAGGAGGAGAGGGCCCAGCTGCTGGGATTCCTGTGGGCGAAAGCGGATGTGTTCACCAGGACGGCGGTGGACATGCCAGGTATCCCCCCAGACATCATTACTCATAAATTGAGTGTCAACCCAAAGCACAAGCCAGTTCAGCAGAAGAAGAGAAGTTTTGCACCGGAGAGACAGACAGCTATCAAAGAAGAAGTTAACAAACTCCTGGCTACCAGTTTCATCCGAAAGGTCCAATACCCGAGCTGGCTGGCGAATGTAGTGATGGTCAAGAAGAATAATGGCAAATGGAGGATCTGTGTGGACTACACTGACCTCAATAAAGCTTGCCCGAAGGATAGCTTCCCTCTTCCAAAGATCGACCAACTGGTAGATGCCACCTCGGGCCACCGGTTGCTCTCCTTCATGGATGTATTTTTCGGGTATAATCAAATCCGTATGCATCCAGAAGACGAGGAGCACACCGCCTTCGTCACCGACCAAGGAACGTACTCCTACAGGATGATACCTTTTGGCCTGAAGAATGCAGGGGCTACCTATCAGCGCCTGGTTAGTAGGGTCTTCAAAGACCAGATTGGTCGCAACATGCAAGTGTATGTGGATGACATGCTCATCATGAGCAGGCCGGGCTCGAGCCATGTAGATGACCTCGCCGAGTCATTCCATAACCTGCGGCAACATCAGATGATGTTGAACCCGGTGAAGTGCGCCTTCAGGGTGGTGGCCGGAAAATTCCTCGGCTTCATGGTCACCCAGAGGGGCATCGAAGCGAACCCGGAGAAGGTGCAGGCCATCATCAACATGGAAACCCGACCTCTAAGAAGAAGGTCCATCATCGGTTGATCGTTGCTTGCCATTTTTCAAGGCGCTGCGTGTTGTCGTTCTCGCCGCCGCACCCGTGCCTAGGATCCGCGGATCCTCCCTGACCGCCTGGCGAAGGAGCCTCCCTGGCTATAGCGAATCTACAAGAAGGGTTAGGAGACCCTGGCCGGGGATCCCGGCGAGGGAGCTCCGACGGTCAAGTCAGTAGGCGACGAGAAGGAACAGATTCTCCAAGACGGGCCCCCGAAGGGGTTCCAGACTTAAAGAATTTACTAGTAAGAAAGGTGCTCT
This sequence comes from Areca catechu, assembly GCA_021397845.1. Lineage (NCBI taxonomy): Eukaryota > Viridiplantae > Streptophyta > Magnoliopsida > Arecales > Arecaceae > Areca > Areca catechu. The sequence continues at coordinate 158,235,587 of CM038049.1, read as the reverse complement.
GGGGACCAGAAATTCGGTCGGGCCTCCTTGCCGAGCTCACGCCAAGCGATCCCCTCTCGGGACCTTGGATCTCACTCTCGGAATGAGGCTTTTGGCCACTGCTTCTTACTTGTCCCCAGCCTGATCAGCTTACCTTGTCGTTCCCAGCTTCCTTCCTTTTATCTCCTCTCGCTGTTCGCCTGTCTTCTCCCCCTGAGAGGCTCCCCTTCCCCATCCCTTTCTCTTTCCCCTTTCGGCGTTGAGGGCCAGGCGGCTTTCCGACCTCGTCCGCCGAGTCCAACAGGGAAAAGGCAAAGACAGAAGGGGGGGGCGCCGGTAAGGCGGCCGGTCAGACCTCGGGCCTAGTGAGAGCGCCCTCTTTCCCAAGTGTGGGGCGCCATCCGTCTATGGGCCCTGTTTTGTCAGAACCGCGCCTCTCGACTACGAGACCTGTCGGGCCGATGCAAATGGTGTTTCACGTGCTGCCGCCATCCGTACGGGGCGCCGCCTGCGATGCACACGGCTCGAGGGATGACCTCGGAGCCCGTGCCTCTTTCCTTGGGACCTTCTCTGTACGGGCGACCTGACCTCGGCCGAGGTGGACCCATCTCCGGGGGCCACCTGGCAGAGGAGCGAAGGATCGGCCGACCTCGACCTAGGTGGATCCCTCCCGGGTGGACACCTGGCGAGGTGGCAGGAGGTCGCCTGGCTTCGGCCGAGGTGGGCCCGTCTCCGGGGGCCACCTGGCGAAGGAGCGAAGGATCGGCCGACCTCGGCCTAGGTGGACCCCTCCCGGGTGGACAACTGGCGAGGTGGCAGGAGGTCGCCTGGCTTCGGCCCAGGTGGGCCCGTCTCCGGGGGCCACCTGGCGAAGGAGCGAAGGATCGGCCGACCTCAGCCTAGGTGGACCCCTCCCGGGCGGACACCTGGCGAGGTGGCAGGAGGTCGCCTGGCTTCGGTCGAGGTGGGCCCGTCTCCGGGGGCCACCTGGCGAAGGAGCGAAAGATCGGCCGACCTCGACCTATGCGGACCCCTCCCGGGTGGACACCTGGCGAGGTGGTAGGAGGTCGCCTGGCTTCGGCCGAGGTGGGCCCGTCTCCGGGGGCCACCTGGCGAAGGAGCGAAAGATCGACCGACCTCGGCCTAGGCGGACCCCTCTCGGGTGGGCGCCTGGCGAGGTGGTAGGAGGAGCCCAGAACCGAGCTCGACTTCGACGAAAACAGTTTGTCTTGGGAAGTCGTCTGGCGGAGTAGCCTTGCCGAGCTCGGCCTCGGCAATGTGGCGCTGACTCGATCGGAGAAACCTCCACGTGGTTTGATCATATCTGACGGTATCTGAGCCCGGCCATGTTATCGTTACGATCGTAACAGTTGCCCCCCAGCCCGCCGTTCCGTTCGGGCGTCGTAGAACGGAACGTCGGGATTAAATGCAGATATGACGTGGGGAGGCAAAGATCTTGCATCATAATTGCCACGATCCTCGTCGCCGCTTCTCGATGCGCCCGAAACCCTATAGGAAGCCGCCACGCGTCGCCCACTTGCCCGCAATAAATGCGTCGCTTCGAGGCAGAGGCTGTTACCCTGCTAACGAGGCATCGGTTTCGGGCGTGCGTCCACATGGCGATCACTCAGTGGCTCGGGGCGGAATGACGGGTACGGCCGCTGTCGACTGAGTTTGAAAAGGAGGGGACTTTCCAGAATGAGGCCTTTTCCCTTACTCCGTGGGCGGTTTGCTGCAGACTAACTTCCATTGCCTCGCGTTCGCTTGGCATATTTTTGGTGAGTGCCTCCATCCTTCTCTAGTCCCTCTCTCCCTTTTTCTCTCTGAATCCTTGTTCTCTCCTTTGCCATGGCGCGTCGTCGCTATGTCTCTTCCAATCCGGACGAGGCCGGTCCATCCCGGCCGAGGACTCCATCTTCTTCCTCCTCAGAGGAGGAAACGATTCCGGAGGAGATCCGCAGGCGTCTGTAACCCGGGGTGTCACCATCGGCATCCCCAGGGGGGTCCGGTCTCCTCCGGTCGCTCCCACTTTGCCTCTTCTTTCTCTTCCTGCTCCGCCTCTTCTTCCCGCCGGTCCCTCCGGTCATGCTTCCACCATGACCGAGAGCGATCTTTCTTTGCTCCGGGAGGCCTACGGCATCCCGGGATCAATTCGTCTATTCGTTCCGCGGCCCGGGGAGCGCGTCACCATGAGTGGCCCCGGCCGCATAGCCTTCTACGAAGACTTCTTCCTTGGGGGTCTTCGATTTCCTCTGCACCCCTTCTTCCTCTCTTTTCTTAGCCATTTCTGACTTGTTCTGGCCCAGTTGGCTCCCAATGCCATCCGGGTCATCTTCTCCTTCATAGTTTTTTGTCACTTTCATGGGTTCGTTGCCCGTTTCTCCCACTTCAGGGCCATGTTCACCCTGAAGAGGTACTCCACCGATGACGGCTGGTGGTATATTTTGCCCTGGCCCAGGTCTCTCCGGTTCGACCTCCCTTCTTCTATCAAGGGCTGGAAGAGCCGATTTTTCTTCGCCTCGGTCGAAGATGTCGACTGGGCCTGGAGTGAACCAGACCGGTCTCCGAACCGGAACTCCTAGGTTGAGTCGGCGGACCAGGAGGCCTACTCCCTACTCCTGAGTGACGTGGTCCCGGCGCTCGAGGTTCTGCTCTCAGAGCAGAATCTTTTTGAGGCCGGGATCAGTCCCATCCGTGAGTCGGGTGAGATTCGGTCCTCCCTTGACTCTTGCATTCTTTTTTCTTCATAACCGAGTTGGCTGACCTTCTATTCTTTTGCATTGCAGGTATGAAGTTCTCACTGGAGAGCCTCCTGGAGGGTGCGGCCCAGAGAGATGTCCCGGAGGTGGATGAGCCTGCGGCCAAGAGGGCTCGCACCGAGGCGAGCCAGGAGGTGGCGCCGGTGTCTGCACCTAGTCCAGCGACCGCTGTTCCCCTGCCCAGGCTGCCTCGGGGTGGGGCCGTTGATTCCTCGGCTACCAGATCCGGTGGTGCTATCGTCGAGGGGGTTCCACCGCCCGCAGCCCCGTCCAGCGTCGGCCCTATCGTCGCTGCGGCTCTGACGGCGCAGCCCGTGTCCTCCGCCGGCCCATCGACTGCGGCTCCTGCTAGAGGGGCAGTCGCCGCAGGAGCTGAACTGACGGCTCCGCCACCGGTGATCACCCACCGGTGTTCAGTCATCCGTGATAAAGGGCTCGCGGAGAAGGTGATGGAGTACGCCTCCACAGCCCGGGACCGCCGAGCTCGGGGCGGCCGGGACTATGCTGACGCTTTGCTCGGGATCCTCCCGCAGCTCTTCACGGTAAGCCCGAACTCATTTTCTTCCATCTTTCATGACCTCAGTGGTCTTTCTTCTAACCCGGTTGCTTTACTTGTGCAGATTGGGAATGACGTTCTCCTACTGAGGAACTTCCTCGTAGGGAACGCAAAGAGGGACGCCGAGAAGGAGAAGAAGCTCGGCAAGCTCGCAGCCGACGTCAAGGACCTCATGGAAAAGGGGGTCGAGCTGTGAGCAAGCAATCAAGCCCTCCAGACCGACCTGGCGCGCACCGAGGGACGGAATAAGGAGCTGGAGTCTTCTCTGTCGGAGGAGAGGATCTCCCACCAGCGTCGCGCGGAGGAGGACGCAGTAGAGAGGGCTCGTCTTCAGGCCCACTCCCAGTGGTTGGAGCGCCAACTGGAGGAGGCTCGGCGAGATGCAAATGCGGCGAAGGAGCGGAGTGCGTACGTCAACGGACTCCTGGAGGCCGCGAAGCGGGAGGCGCAGGAGGCTATCTCGAAGTTCCGGGCTTCCGACGAGTACACGTCGGAGGTCCGGGAGGCCATCGTGGACTCCTTCCTGAAGGGGTTCCGGATGTGCCGGGAGAAGATAGGGGCCTTCTACCCCGAGCTCGACCTCAGTGGGGTGGTGCTCGGAGGTAGGAGGCAAGGAGCTGAGAGCAGAGCCTCCGGTGCGGCCGATGCCACGCCTGCGGCCCCGTCGATCGGCGAAGCCGTGGCTCCGGAGCAGCCGCCTGAGCCGGCCGTCGCTAAAGGTGAGGATGCAGAACGCGCGACCCCTGCGGAGGGCTCCGACCCCGCACCAAACTGAGCCACCGTCTTCTCGCCCTTCTCTGTCGTCGTAATTGTACCCTTTTTTTTCTTTTTTTTTTTTTTGGGGACTCCCGGCCTGTCGGGATTCCCAGCTTTGTATTTTTCCTCGGATTAATGAAAACATCGTTTGACTAAGTCTCGAGTTCACTTTCTTCCCCACTCTCCCATCTCCTTTTTTTTTTTTTTTTTTTGAGATGTTGATGTGGAGTGCCGAAACGATCGTAGACCTGGTCCCGTCCGTCGCTCAAATCGAAGGTTGGGACATTCCGGACCGCGTGGCGTCAGAGTAGGCCTTGAGCGGGTTCGTCTTCGGGATCGCCTTCATACTCGCATGGGCGAAATGGTTTCTGCCCCGCCTTCCAGGCCGAAGCCCGGGACCTCCGGACTGAACCCCGGGGCCGCAGGCTTTCTCAAGCCTTGCGCGGCTTGCCGGGCTGTTCTCCGGGCTTGCGTGGGCGAACTGGGTTCTATCCCACCTTCCAGGCCGAAGCCCAGGATCTCCGGACTGAACCCCGGGGCCGCAGGTTTTCTCAAGCCTTGCGTGGCTTGCCGAGCTGTTCTCCGGGCTTGCGTGGGCGAACTGGGTTCTGTCCCACCTTCCAGGCCGAAGCCCAGGATCTCCGGACTGAACCCCGGGGCCGCAGGCTTTCTCAAGCCTTGCGCGGCTTGCCGAGCTGTTCTCCGGGCTTGCGTGGGCGAACTGGGTTCTATCCCACCTTCCAGGCCGAAGCCCAGGATCTCCGGACTGAACCCCGGGGCCGCAGGCTTTCTCAAGCCTTGCGCGGCTTGCCGAGCTGTTCTCCGAGCTTGCGTGGGTGAACTGGGTTCTGTCCCACTTTCCAGGCCGAAGCCCAGGATCTCCCACTTCCTTCGGCCGTCGACCATGATCGGTCATGCCGAGCTCAGGGCCATGCGCCGGTTTTCCTACAAAGTGAGAAGAGAGCGTTTGAAGCAAGGGAACTTTATTGCAGGAGTGGGGAACCTTACATTACTGATAATACATTCTTAGGTTCGAGGCATTCCACGTCCGGGGGAACCTGGCACCTCCCAATTCCTCTAGGTAGTAGGCGCCATGAGGGAGGGCTTCTGCTACCCTGTATGGGCCCTCCCAGTTGGGCGAGAGCTTGCCGCATTCCCGTGGCTGAGAAGCTTCAGCACGCCGGAGGACCAAATCTCCAGGACGAAAAACCTTCGGCCGCACTCGAGAGTTGTAATACCTGGCCACACGCTGCCTATACGCTGCCATTCGAACTCGGGCCTTGTCCCTCGTCTCCTCAAGAAGGTCAAGGTTGAGCATCATCCTGGCTGGGTTTTCTGTCTCGTCATATTACTCCACACGCAGCGTGGGTAGGCTGAGCTCGATCGGGATGACCGCCTCGGCTCCGAAGACGAGGTTGAACGGGGTCTCGTCGGTAGCCATCCTCGGGGTGGTGTGGTATACCCAGAGGATGCTGGGGAGCTCGTCGGCCCACCTACCCTTGGCCTGGTCCAGCCACGTGCAGAGGCCCTGAAGAATGGTCCTGTTCGTGACTTCGGCCTCTCCATTGGTCTGGGCATGCGCCACCGAGGTGAAGCGATGCCTGATGCCGAGGTCGCTGCAGAACTCTTCGAACTCCCGGCAGTCGAACTGGCACCCATTGTTAGTAACCACGGTGTGGGGGAGGCCGAAGCGGCAAACGATCGACTTCCAAAAGAACTTGGCGACGTTTGCTTCGGTGATCCTCGCCAAGGGTTCGGCCTCGACCCACTTTGTGAAGTAGTCGATGGCCACTATCAAGAACTTTCGCTGTCCAGACGCCGGCGGGAATGGGCCCAGAAGGTCCATCCCCCACTGGGCGAACGACCAGGGAGCTGAGAGCTGGGAGATTGGGTTGGAGGGCCGCCGTTGCACCGTGGCGTGATGCTGGCACCGGTCACACTTCTTCACGAAGTCAGTGGCGTCTTCCTTCATCGTCTCCCAGAAGTAGCCCTAACGGAGGGCCTTGTACGCCAATGCCCTGCCCCCGACGTGGTTCCCGCAGACACCTTCGTGAATCTCCTGGAGCACGAGCTTGGCTTCCATGGATCCTACATAATTGAGGAGGGGGTAGGAATAGGATCTTCGATACAATTGCCCATCCATCAGGACGAACCGCACGGCTTTCTTTCTGATAAGGCGAGCCACCTCGCGGTCTTCCGGCAGGGTGCCACTGGTAATGTATTCGGTGTACTTGTCCATCCAGCTGGGTTCATGGCTGACCTGATGGACCTGCACCGGTGCCTCGAGGCTTGGGATCTCAAGGCGCTCCACATGAGCGCGGCCCAGCATCGAGTCCGGCAGGGTCGCCAGCCGAGAGAGAGTATCATCGCGGGCGTTCTCCCTACGGGGGATATGGAAGATGTTGAAGCGCCGGAATCTGGGCGCGCCCGCCTTGACGAGCTCCAAGTATTTCGCCATTTGGGGGTCATGTGCGGCATACTCCCCGGAGACATGTCCCGCCACGAGCTGGGAATCAGTGAAAGCTTTGAGGTTGGTCACGCCCAGCTCATGGGAGACCCTCAGCCCGGCAAGAAGTGCTTCATACTCTGCCTGGTTATTCGTCGCGGGGAATTGGAAGCGGAGCGCGCATTCAGCGATGACCCCGTCGCTGTTGGCAAGGATGAGTCCGACTCCGCTCCCGCCGGAGTTCGAGGCTCCGTCCACATGGAGGATCCAGGCATCCTCTCCGGGCTCACCGGGGCCTATCTCCATCGGCTGGCCTGGGGGCCTTCCTCGGGCTCCTTGCCCAAGCCTGCACATTCGACCAAGAAGTCGGCCAGCACCTGCGCCTTCATGGCCGACCTTGGCCTGTACGTGATGTCGAACTCGCTGAGCTTCAGTGCCCACTTTGCCAATCGTCCCGAGGTATCGGGTCGGCTGAGCACCGCTTTCAGCAGTTGATCCGTCAGGACAGCGATGGGGTGCGCTTGGAAATAGGGCCTGAGATGCTGGGCAGACACTATTAGCACGAAAACGAGTTTCTCGGGCCGAGAATACCTGAGCTCTGCGTCGCGGAGAAGCTTGCTGGTGTAGTACACCGGTCGCTGGACTCCTTGGCCGTCGGTCCGAACCAGGACCGAGCTGACGGCTTCCGGGGTGACCGCCAGGTAGAGGATGAGCTCCTCCCCCTCCTCGGGCCTGGACAGCAATGGTGGCGACGCGAGCATCTTCTTCAGCTCCTCGAAGGCCTTCTGGCATTCCTCGGTCCAAGCGAAGTCGTTCATCTTTCTCAGCACCTTAAAGAAGGGACGGCAGCGGTCTGCCGACCTAGAGATAAAGTGGCTGAGGGCCGCGACTCGGCTGGTGAGTTGCTGCACTTGCTTCTTGGAGGCGGGCTGCTCCATGTCCAGGATGGCCTGGACCTTCTCCGGGTTGGCTTCAATTCCTCTTTGGGTCACCATGAATCCTAGGAATTTCCCGGCGGAGACGCCGAAGGTGCACTTCGCCGGGTTCAGCTTCATCTGATGACGTTGGAGGTTGCCGAATGTCTCCACCAAGTCAGCCACGTGGTCCGAATCGGGTTTGCTCATTACCAGTATGTCGTCCACGTATACCTGCATGTTGCGACCGATCTGGTCCTTGAAAATTCTATTGACCAGATGCTGGTACGTTGCCCCAGCATTCTTGAGGCCGAATGGCATCATCCTATAGCAAAAAGTCCCGCGATCGGTTATGAAGGCGGTATGCTCTTCGCCCTCCGGGCTCATCTGGATCTGGTTGTATCCGGAGAAGGCATCCATGAATGACAGGAGGCGATGTCCCGAGGTGGTGTCGACCAGCTGGTCGATCTTTGAAAGGGGGAAGCTATCCTTTGGGCAAGCTCGGTTGAGGTCGGTGTAGTCCACACAGATCCTCCACTTACCACTACTCTTTCTTACCATAACCATGTTTGCTAGCCAGCTGGGATACTGGACTTCCCGCACAAAACCGGCGGCGAGGAGTTTCTCCACTTCCTCGTTGATTGCCTTCTGTCTTTCCATGGCGAAGCTCCTCTTCTTCTGGCGGACCGGGCGGTAGCTCGGGTCCACGTTTAACCTGTGCGTGATGACCTCGGGCGGAATGCCCGGCATGTCAGCCGCTGACCAGGCGAACACGTCAGCGTTCGCGCGGAGGAACTCCAACAGGCGGGTCCGTTCTTCTTCAGGGAGCTGGGCCCCGACTTGCACCGTCTTCAGCGGGTCCGAACCGAGGGGAAAAGTCAGCAGGCGCTCTACGGGCCCTCCCCTGGGTTCCTTCTCTCTTAGGTCGAGGTCGTCGACATCGGGGGCGAGCTTCGCGCCCCGGGCGCCCGGGATCGTCTGGAGGCAAAGCGGGACTGGCCGGGTCGTTCCCTTCATCTCCCCGAGCCCGGAAGGCGTGGGGATCTGCACCAACAACCTTTTTGTGGAGATCGTGGCGTCCAGTTGGTTGAGCCCGGGATGCCCGAGAATGGCGTTGTAAGGCGAGGGGAGTCTGACGATGGTAAACGTTATCAGGACGGTCGTCTGCCAGGGTAGGGATCCGGCGGTGACCTGGAGAGTGATCTCCCCTTCGACCCCCATGGAGTCCCCTGTAAAACCTACCAGGGGGGTATGTACCGGTCTCAGCTGATCGTGGGACAAGTTCATCCGAGAAAAAGCATCGTAAAAAAGCACGTTAGCTGAGCTTCCACTATCCACCATGATTCGATGTACAGGATGCTTCGCGATGGTCATCTCGACCACCACGGCATCGTTGTTTACATTATCATTACCCTTCCCCTCCTCGGGAGGGATTACATTCTCCGGGTTCCCGACTTCCCGGGCTCTCTTCACCGCTCGCCCGACCCCGCGTGAGATCATGCCTACGGGCTTCTCCGTTGGGCGGTTATCGATTGCAGGAACGGGCGGTAAGGTCGCGAGCGGCTGCCCCTCCGGGGGGCCTCGTTCCTGATGAACTTCCTGAGGTAGCCCCTCTTAATCAGCTCCTCGATCTCCCGTTTCAGGTTGCGACACTCCTCCGTGTCGTGACCGTGCTCGCGGTGGAACTGGCAGTACTTCGATTTGTCCCGGATGGCCCTCGGGTTCTGAGGAGGAGGTCGGCGGAGGTAGCGCTCGCCCTCGATTTCCATGAGGATCTTCGTCCGAGGTGCGAGGAGAGGGGTGAACCTCCACTCGGGAGTGGCCTCGCCCCTCGGCCTTGGATTCGGGCGAGGGTCGGCAGATGGCCCGAGCTTCCGAGCTCTCGGGGTATCTCTCGGGGGCGGCCTCTTCAGAGTCTTCCCGTCCAACTCTCGACGGGTGCGGTCAGCCTCCTCCGCTCGGATGTACTTATGGGCACGGAGGAGGAGCTCGGAGTACGTCCTGGGCGGCTTCTTGTCCAAGGAGTAGGTCAGGCGGGATGTCTTGAGCCCGCACTTCAAAGCCAACATGGCGACGGGCTCGTCCAGGCTGTAGATTTCCAGGGCTGCGGTCTTGAACCGGGTGATGTAGTCCCGGAGCAGCTCCTGGTCCTGTTGGCGGATGGAGAAGAGGCTGTCCACCTCCCTTGGCACCTTTCGACAGGCGTCGAAGTGCGCCACAAACTTTCCTTCCAGCTGGTGGAAGGAGCAAATAGATCTAGGCTCGAGGCGGGTGAACAAGACTCGAGCGGCCTTCCGGAGGGTGGCCGGGAAGGCGATGCACAGAAGAGCGTCGGTGGCCCCCTGGACCCTCATGAGAGCTTTGTAGCTCTACAGATGGTCCAGAGGGTCGGTGGTCCCGTCGTAGGGATCCACCTGCGGCATGTGGAACCGTTTTGGAATCGGCTCCGCCTGGATTTCTTCAGAGAAGGGGGGGCGGGAGTCGTAGCCCGCCGGGTCCACCGACGAGTTCTGCAAGTCGGCAAATCAGCGGGCGAACTTCGCTAGCTTGCGCTCGTGCTCCTCCAGGCGCCTCTCGGCCTGGCGCCTGATGGCTTCGTCGGTGGAGTCTTCCACCGAGGCTGCGGGTGAAGGGGGCGCCAATCGGTCTCGGCGCGAAGTCAGGCCTCGGCGTCGCTTGCTGCGATGCACCGTTTCGGCTTCATCGGCCGGGGATCGACTATCGTGATCCTTCGAACCGGAGTAGTTTCTTTTTACGGGAGCTTGGTGGCTCCCACGGGGTTGGAGACGGCCCTCGGGTGGGATGGCCTGCCCTAAATGGAGCGCAGGATCCCACGCTGCCCCGCGGCCCGGGCCACGGGGGTCCCTGGCTGCGGCTGCGTGGCTAGGGACCGCTGCTGATGCTGAAGCTGCCGGACCGCCGAGGTCAAGGTCTGCAGCTGTTGGATGACGGCCGCAAGGGGTCCGTCTGTTGAGGTAGGCTGTGGTGGAAGAGGAGCGAAGGAGCGAAGGATCGGCCGACCTCGGCCTAGGTGGACCCCTCCCGGGCGGACACCTGGCGAGGTGGCAGGAGGTCGCCTGGCTTCGGCCGAGGTGGGCCCATCTCCGGGGGCCACCTGGCGAAGGAGCGAAAGATCGGCCGACCTCGATCTAGACGGACCCCTCCCGGGTGGACACCTGGCGAGGTGGCAGGAGGTCGCCTGGCTTCGACCGAGATGGGCCCGTCTCCGGGGCCCACCTGGCGAAGGAGCGAAAGATCGGCCGACCTCGGCCTAAGCGGACCCCTCCCGGGTGGGCGCCTGGCGAGGTGGTAGGAGGAGCCCCGAACCGAGCTCGACTTCGGCGAAAACAGTTTCTCTTGGGAAGTCGTCTAGCGGAGTAGCCTTGCCGAGCTCGGCCTCGGCAATGTGGTGCTGACTCGGTCGGAGAAACCTCCACGAGGCTTGATCATATCTGACGGTATCTGAGCCCGGCCACATCATCGTTACGGCCGTAACACTGCGTAAGATGCACGATTTCACGTGGACCGAGGAGTGCAGGATAGCCTTCGAGGAGCTGAAGAACTTCCTCGCCTCCCCTCCATTACTCTCCAGGCCAGAGGAGGGAGAGGAGCTCTTGCTGTACCTGGCGGTGACACTGGGAGCTGTCAGCTCAGTTCTTGTCCGTACAGATGAGGACAAATCTCAGAAGCCGGTGTACTACACCAGCAAAATCCTCCGCAATGCAGAGATCAGGTATACTCGCTTCGAGAAACTCATTGTTGCACTAATAATGTCTGCTAAGCATCTCAGGCCCTATTTCCAAGCACACCCAATAGTGGTCGTGATGGACCAGCCGCTGAGGACTATCCTTACCCGACCCGAGACATCCGGGAGGTTGGCCAAGTAGTTCCTGCTGCTCAGCGAATTCGACATAGCGTACTGACCGAGGTCGTCACAAAAGGCCCAAGTCCTAGCCGACTTCGTGGTCGAGTGTACCGGGTTCGCCGAGGAGTCAGAGCAGACAACAATGGAGCTCGTGCCAGGAGAAGAGCCATGGATCCTCCACGTAGATGGAGCATCCAATTCTGGTGGGAGCGAAGCAGGCCTCATCCTAACCAACTGTGATGGGGTCGTTGCGAAATGCGCCCTCTGCTTCAAGTTCGCCGCAACCAACAACCAGGTGGAGTACGAGGCACTCCTCACTGGCCTCAGGGTTTCCCGCGAGCTGGGTGTACAGGACTTGAAAGTCTTCACCGACTCCCAACTGGGCGCCGGACAAGTTAGAATATGAAGCGAGGGATGCCCAGATGATGAAGTACCTGGAGCAGGTCCGCGAGAGCACGGCAGGCCTCCGACGCTTCAGCATCTTCCACATCCCTCGAGGGGAGAATGCACGCACGGACGTGCTGTCCAGGCTCGCGACACTGCCGGACTTATCTCTGGGACGCGCCTACATCGAGCACCTTGAAAGTTCCAGCTATGAGAGCCCGACGGAGGTGCATCAAGTCGCCCCCGAGCCGAGCTAGATGGACAAGTATGTCCGATACATCACTGACGGCACCCTGCCAGAAGACCGCATGGAAGCCACCCTCCTCAGGAAGAAAGCCCCCCGGTTCTTCCTGATGAAGGGCCAACACTACCACCGATCTTACTCCTACCCGCTCCTGAGATGCCTCAGGCCCGCCGAGGCGACCTTTGTGCTCCAAGAGATACACGAAGGCCTCTGCGGGAACCACGTGGGAGGGAGAACACTGGCTTACAAAGCCCACCGCCAGAGGTACTTTTGGGAGACCATGAGGGAGGATGCCACCGACTTCGTCAAAAGGTGCGACAAATGCCAGCGCCATGCCAACATACATCGTCAGCCAGCGGCGCCGATCTCCCAGCTCTCAGCCCCTTGGCCCTTTGCCCAGTGGGGAATGGACATCTTGGGACCATTCCCCCCAGCATCATGGTAGCGAAAGTTCCTGCTGGTGGCGATCAACTACTTCACCAAGTGGGTCGAGGCAGAGCCGCTAGCTCGGATCGCGGAAGCCAATATCCTCCAGTTCTTCTGGAAGTCAATCATCTGCCGCTTCGGGCTCCCCCATTGTATCATCACCGATAATAGGCGACAATTCGACAACCATGAGCTCGAAGGATTCTGCGCAGTGCATGGCATCCAACACCATTTCACCTCGGTGGCCCACCCCCAAATGAATGGGGAAGCCGAGGTGACCAACCGGACCATCCTTCAAGGACTCCGGACCCGGCTAGACCAAGATAAGGGCATGTGGGTAGAAGAACTCCCGAGTGTCTTGTGGGCCCACCACACAATGCCCAGGACGGCAACCAACGAAATGCCCTTCAGCCTCGTCTTTGGTGCCGAAGCGATTATCCCCATTGAGCTCAGCGTGCCCACATTACGGGTGCAGCAGTACGATGAAGCACGGAATTTGACGCACCTCCTGCTCAACCTGGACCTTCTTGAAGAGGCAAGGGACAAAGCCCGCCTACGGATGGCAGCCTACCGGCAAAGAGTGGCCCGGTACTACAACGCTCGCATCCGGACAAAAGCTTTCAAGCCTGGAGACCTGGTGCTACGGCGGGCGGAGGCGTCCTAGCCTAGGGAGTGCGGCAAGCTCTCCCCGAACTGGGAGGGCCCCTACAAAGTAGCTGAAGCCCTCTCAGAAGGGGCCTACTACCTCGAAGATCTCAGCGACGTCAGGTTTCCTAGAACATGCAATGCATGCAACTTATGGAAATACTATCAATAATGTAAGGTTTCCCAGCAATGATAATAATAATGATTTTTTTCTTGCACAAGTTTCTATCTGTCTTGCAGGAAAATTCCAACAATGTTCCCGAGCACAGCTCCAGGACGCTGATCCAAGATCGGAGCTCAGACCTCCGGCCAAGAGATCTTGGAGCCACGACTCTCTCAATCAACGACGTCCCCGAGCCCAGCTCCAGGACGCTGACCCAAGACCGGAGCTCAAATCTCTGGCCAAGAAGTCATTGAGCCAAGCCGCTCTCAATCTCAAACGTCTCCGAGCCCAGCTCCGAGATGCCAAGAGATCATGGAGCCACGACGCTCTCAATCAACGACATCTCCGAGCCTAGCTCCAGGATGCTGACCCAAGACTGGAGCTCAGATCTCTGGCCAAGAAGTCATTGAGCCAAGCTGCTTTCAATCTCAAACGTCTCCGAGCCCAGCTTCGAGATGCCAAGAGATCATGGAGCCACGATGCTCTCAATCAACGACATCCCCGAGCCCAGCTCCAGGACACTGATCCAAGATCGGAGCTCAGATCTCCGGCCAAGAAGTCATTGAGCCAAGCCGCTCTCAATCTCAAACGTCTTCGAGCCCAGCTCCGAGATGCCAAGAGATCATGGAGCCATGACGCGCTCAATCAATGACATCCCTGAGCCCAGCTCCAGGACGCTGACCCAAGACCGGAGCTCAGATCTCCGGCCAAGAAGTCACTAAGCCAAGCCGCTCTCAATCTCAAATATCTCCGAGCCCAGCTCCGAGATGCCAAGAGATCATGGGGCCACGTAGTTCCCATCAGTGCCTCGAGCCTAGCTCCAAGGTGCCAAAGACCTGTGCCAAGACCTCAGGCAACCCCTGGGCCCGAGCCTAGCTCCATGTCCAAGAAGGCCTCGAGCCTAGCTCCAAGGCAATCAAGTCCTACAACCCTCATCTCTGATCTCCCTGCTCGAAAAGAAGACGAGAGGGGAAGAAAAGAAAGAGAACAAGAGGGGAGCACGGCAAACATCCTCTTCTTTGATCTCCCAGCTCCAAAAAAAAAGAAAAAGAAAAAGAAAAAGAAAAAAGAAAGAAAAGAAGAAAGAGAAAGGAAAGAAAGAGAACAAAAGAGGAACACGGCAAGCACCCGCATCTCTGATCTCCCCGCTCATCCAAAAGGATGAGAGGGGAAGGAAAGAAAGAGAACGAGAGGGAAATACGGCATCGAAGCTACCACTTCCCAAACTCAAGACCGGAGCTCAGAACTCAGGCCAAGAGAACTTCGAGCCATGCAGCTCTCAACCATCCACATCCCCGAGCCTAGCTTCAGGATGCCAGCTCAAGACCGGAGCTCAGATCTCCGGCCGAGAGACCTTCGAGCCATGCAGCTCTCAATCATCCACGTCCCCGAGCCCAGCTCCAGGATGCCAGCTTAAGACCAGAGCTCAGATCTCCGGCTAAGAGACCTTCGAGCCACGCAGCTCTCAATCATCCATGTCCCCGAGCCCAGCTCTAGGATGCCAGCTCAAGACCGGAGCTCAGACCTCCGGCCAAGAGACCTTTGAGCCACGCAGCTCTCAATCATCCACGTCCTCGAGCCTAGCTCCAGGATGCCAACTCAAGACCGGAGATCAGATCTCCGGCCAAGAGACCTCCAAGCCCAGCAGCTTTCGAGTGCCATCAACTTGCGCCTAGCTTGCTGGTGTCGAAGTCTAACAACTCAACCCCACGCAAGGTGAGGCCCCCTCTCTGATCTCCCCATACATCAAAAAGATAGAAAGAGGAGAAGGGGGGTGAAAGAAAGGGAGAGCCAGACAAGAAAATGATTGCAAGAAAGTTTGTGCTTTATTGATTGAGTGTCAATTACAAACATCCTGTGGGCCCCCGACATGCGGGTGGCCCTACTAAGTACAGAAAAAGAATAAGGCATAAAGAAAGTGAGAAGTGACTACTTGCTAGCTGGATCGCCAGGCTGGGAGTCTCCATCAGCAGGGGCTTCTGGTCGCACGGCTTCGGGCTCAGGTGGCACGGCCTCCTCAATGCCCGCCTCCTGGTCTGAGGTAACGGGATAGTCAAGATGGCTGCGACCTTTAATCGAGACGAACTCCTCGACCAGGCGGTGTAGGTACATGAAGCCCTTGAAGAAAGAGTCCGATGCCGTCTGTTGGATCTCGGCGAGGAACTCCTCCGAGGCCCTGTACCTTTCAACTGCCTCCCCAGCTTCCCTCTTTGCTGTGGCCACCTCGTGCCTGGCATCCACAACCGACCTAACGGCATCCTTGGCTACCCTCTGGACTGCGGTCGACTTCTCCTCCTCCATCGCCAGCCAGGCCTGGAGGGACTGGGCGATCCCCTTCTGTCGGGCCACCTCGGTGTCAGACACGCCCAACTGCCGCTCAGCGTCAGCAAGGTCCTTGGACTTCTTTTTCAACTACCCAATCTCGCGGTCGAGGCTCTCCTAGAGCTCCTTCGCTCGTCCCTCAAAATCGGCGAGCTGCCTCTCGAGGTCCTTGACCTGCCGGTCAAGCGCCCCCTCGAAGTCGGCCTTCTCCTTCAGGTCGACCTTCAATGATGCGATTTCGACCGCCTGTTGCTGCTCAGCTCGCTCCCAGTTTTGGTAGCAACTCCTAATGAAGAGGACCTCGACATCCATCTGCATCACATGGGAAGTTAAAAAAAAAAGGGAGAGAGAAAGAGGATGAGGTTGCCTACCGTGTAGAGATGGGGGAAGATGCTGTCAATCACAGCTCCAACCGGCAGCCCATCCATCTCCTCCCGATCGCAAGGCTGGATGGAGAAATCCATCATGCGAGCAGCCTGGGCACGGTTGTCGGCCAAGAAGCTCTCCGGCCCCAGCTTGAACGGAAGGTGGCGCCTCGCCTCATCTCTCCTGCTCTCCCGGGGAGCAGGTGCGCCCATCCCTCCGGTAGTGGGACCCTCAGGAACCGGTCGAGGATCCAGCATCGTCGTGCTGGAGCCCCCGTCGCAGGAGAAGCCCCAACCCGGGTCTCTCCTTCTTCGATCCCAGTCACCTTCGGACCCGGAGGGCGGGGCGGCGTGGCGGTAGCAGCAGTATCAACCCGGACGGTCGCCTCAAGCTCCAGAATAGGGACTCCAGCCTACAGCCTCGTTCGTCCTTCGGCCTCCCTCCTTGGAGCGACCGGCACCACAAGGGAAGACGCCGACGCACCCTCAATCCGGGCCCACCTCGGAGGAGGCTCGGCAACCACCCCGATGGGTGGCCTCTTCTTGGAGACCGGCAATGGCTCGCCCTCCGGGAGGATCAACCCTGCACACAGGAGCCAAGAAGGTCAGCCTAAGTTCAAGAAAAGAGAAAATGCAGATAGGGAAAGAGCTGAACTCACCCGGCCCCGTCGATGAGTCAACCTTGGCATCGAGAAGGTTCTGCTCCGACAGCAGGACCTCCAGAGAAGGGACCTGGGCGATACGAAGCTGTTCATAATCATCCTGATCAACTGCATCAAGCGCGGAGATCCGATTGGGGGATCGATCCGGCTTGCTCCAAGCCAAATCGACTCCCTCGACATCTGCAAAGAAAAATTTGCTCTTCCATCCCTTGATGGAAGAGGGGAGCACAAATTTGATGCCCTTCGGGTAAGAAGACAGAGACCACCACCCGTCCTCGGTCGGGTGGCGTTTCAGTGTGAAAAATGCCCTGAACAAGGAAAACCGGGCAATGAACCCGTGGACATGGCAGAGCACGATGAAGGAAAAGATGACCCTGATGGCATTCGGCACCAACTGGACAGGGACCAGGCGATAGTTATTCAGAACAGACAAGAAGAAAGGATGAAAGGGAAATCAGAGACCCCCGGAGAAGGTCCCCTCATAGAAGGCGAGACGCCCCGGGCCACTGGAAGTGACCCGCTCCCCGGGGCAAGGGACCATGAGTCGAACAGAAGACGGGATGCCATAGGCATCCCGGATGGCCCCCAACTCTACGACGAAAATCGTCGAAGCGACCTCGCCCGGACCTGTTGACTAAACAGACTTAGGAGCTGATTCGAGTAGAAGGGGAGGACAGGTAGGACGTGATGGAACAGCCCTCGGCTCCCCAACGTATACAGGGGGGGCAGGAAGAGCCAATCTCATACTAATCCTAAACTATGCCCCCTCCAATTCCTCATCGGAGGAGGAGAGCACTACCCTACGGATGGAAGGATCAGGACAAGACATGATGCAAAAATGATCTAAGAAGGAAGGAGCCTACCCTAGAAGAAAAGAAAGGAGAAGGACAAAGCCGATCTGGTCCCCTAGAGAAGAGAAGAACGGGTGCAGATCGCGGAGAAGGAAGGGTCTGGGCACTGCGACAAGCATGAAGGATTTGAAAGAAAAGAAATTTTGAGTAAGAAATTTTTTCCTTTCACTTCGAAATGGCCCATCAAATCCGTGCTGTTATGCCCCCTCGCCAACGGATCTGTGCCACGTGCTGCCCATCGATGAAAAAGGAGTCCCAACCGCTCAGAATTCTGCACCAGCATTAACTACTCCTCGGACGTGGCCACGTGGCACCCCTGCACTGGCCGTCAGGGCCATCCCTCAAAGCACCGGTGACCACGACCGTCATTGCGCCGAACTTTCGCCTTTCCATGTCAGCACCACAGTTACTCCCTCCACCCCGAGAACCATGCATTAACGAGCCTCGAGAGTGGGGGAAAAATGATGTGGTGAGACCGCTGACATGGGTAGCTGGCAGGCACCACATTAAAGGAGACCGCCACGACGGACGCCAAGGCAATGCCTCAGCCCGGACCACTCTGCCGAGTTGAGCTGAGCTCCTTCAAGGCGACGAGCCGAGCTCCGTCCTCTGCCAGGTCATGCCCGCAAGCTCGAGACGCCTAGGCCGGAGCCATCCTCCGCCCTCCAGAGCGAGACCCTCGGAGGTTAGAGCCCTGTGGTCAAGGTTGAGCTCAGTGCTCACCCGCCAATGTGGAGCCTCTCCGAATGCGCGCCCTCTGGACCGGGTCTGTCCTCCGCCCTCCAGAGCGAGACCCTCGGAGGCTAGAGTCCTGTGGTTGAGGTCGAGCTCAGCGCTCACCCACCAATGTGGAGCCTCTTCGAGCGCGCGCCCTCTGGACTGGGTCCGTCCTCCACCCTCCAGAGCGAGACCCTCGTAGGCTAGAGTCCTGTGGTCGAGGTCGAGCTTAGCGCTCACCCGCCAATATGGAGCCTCTCCGAGCACGCGCCCTCTGGACCGGGTCCGTCCTTCGCCCTCCAGAGCTAGACCCTCGGAGGCTAGAGCCCTGTGGTTGAGGCTGAGCTCAGTGCTCACTCGCCAATGTGGAGCCTCTCCGAGCGCGCGCCCTCTAGACTGGGTCCGTCCTCCGCCCTCCAGAGCGAGACCCTCGGAGGCTAGAGCCCTGTGGTCGAGGTCGAGCTCAGCGCTCACCTGCCAATGTGGAGCCTCTCCGAGCGCGCACCCTCTGGACCGGGTCCATCCTCCGCCCTCCGGAGCGAGACCCTCGGAGGCTAGAGCCCTGTTCTCGAGGTCGAGCTCAGCGCTCACCCGCCAATGTGGAGCCTCTCCGAGAGCATGCCCTTTGGACCGGGCCCGCACTCTCCATCAAGGTGACTACACGAGCTCGGAGCATCCAGACCGGAGCAAGCCCTGCCATCCCGGGACACCGGCGAGCCATCCGAGGACCACGGAATGGTGCCCCCCATGCCGCCATAACTACCTGTCCGGCCGTACTTCCATAGGGATGGGCTAGCCAGAAAGCATGAAACCCTTGGGCGGCGACTCCTGGATCGAGGCTCTGTCAAGCTTCCTAGAATGGGGCGACCGGAGAGGATGTCAGAACAAATGGAAGCTTCCCCTACCACCTGTCAAGAAAGGCATCTCATCCACGGCACGGAACCCTACCGCACGCGCCTGCCAACCCAGCGAGGATCCCGAGACAAGCACCAAACGGCTAATGTTCAACAACAAAGAACAGTCGACACCCCCAAAAGGGGGGAGGTAACAAACAACAACAATCCACCACCAACACAAGTACAAGCTCGACCAAGAGGACGAAGCACCATCACCAACACCACAGCTGAAGGAAAACGAGGGAAACAAGAAGAAGTGACAGAACAGGGAACCCCTCTGTCCCCACTATCATTCTCTCCTGCTACGTTTTCACCTTCACTAACATCTTGCACTCCTCCTAGTGCGGAGTCCATCAAGAGGGGCCCGGCCACGAGGATCTGTTCCCCTGGATCGTCATTGACTTGATCGTCGGAGTGCCCCCGCCGGAAACCCCGGCCTGGATCACTAACCCCTATTTAGCAAGTCCAGGAGCAGAGGACCGACAGGCAGTGAAGGGAGCGCACTCCGGCACCGACAGCAGCTACGGGCCACGACGGTCTTGGCGGCAACAGCGATCATCCAATCTAGAAGGAGAAGGTGGATCAGAAATCTGGACAGGTGAAAAAGATGGGTCAGTAACAGGGCTCGCAGACAAATCAGCCATCACCTCCTCAACTGGCTCTGACATAAGATCAGCAATATCAAACCGGTCTGAGTCAGTCTCCTCATCTCCATCAATATCTCCAACTCCATCTCCAACAGTGGTCTCAACACCAGTATCGATATCAGCAATGTCATCAGCTGGTGCAGGAGCAGGTACATGAACAGGTGCAGGAGTAGTATCTGCAGCTGGAGCACTCGTTGAAGATCTAGATAGTGCAGAAAGAATAGCTGAGATGCCATCACTAAGACCAATATGGCTCTCTCTCGTCTCAACTATAAAAATGTCAAGATGATGCCTCATGATGAACACGTAGATCTCGATGCGTCTGACTCTGTCCTCTAAACTATCTGAAGTGCCAGGAGTCTCCGTCTGTGCTGGCTAAGGCTGGGCAGAAGTAGAAGGATCAGACTGAGGAGCAACCGCTGGTGGCGCTGCCGTCTCAGGCTGTGTCTCGCTCGGTCCTGCCTCACCTGAAAGAATCCGCTCCTCCTCTGCTGTGTCCTCATCATCAGCTCTATCATCGGCCTGACCTGATATCCTCTGTATCCATTAGCCTTGGACCAAATGATAACCCATCCGATGCAATGACCTAATGTCATACACATCGGTATGAATCAATGTGCGATAAGGCTCATCCTGAAGGCTAACTCCATACTCCCTGAATAATACAGTCAATCCCATGCCATAAGGTAAGCAGAGCCGCTAGCTAGATGTCGCCTTAGTCATCTGATGTACCATCAGAATAGGAAGGCATATCGGCGTACGTTGAACCAGTGAGACCATCACGAGCAACTCCCGCTCGGTGATATAGTCAAAGCATCCGGTCTTCGACAGAAGAATCCGAGCGACGATATGGTGTAGTAGTCTCATCTCTGCTGATAGCCTCGATGCTGGAACAGTGGCTCCCTCTAGTAAGATGTCTGACTTGAAAATACACTGGAGACCACTAACTCGGTCCATCAGGCTATCAGCAACTGATCCGGTCATAGGTATATCCCATACTCTGCTCAGAATCTCTGATGAAATAGGGATATCCCATCCTCTGACCTGTGCAATCCAACCATCTGCTCCGCGGGCAAGTGAACCATAAAACTCTCTCATCAGCCTGGGATAATATCTCTCATTGAGTGAACAAAAAGTGGTCAACCCAGCATGTCAAATCCACTCTCCTATCCAAAAATGCTGCTGGACTATAAAGGAAAAGTCCACTCGACATCCTCCAACCACTATCTTGTAGCTCATCTGGCTAGAAGGAACAAACAAAGATCGTGCGGGCGGATTCGGAGCTCTAAACTTGTGTCGGGCCTTCGTCCTTCGCTCTTCTTCTTGCCGTGACTGACGAGGTCGACGAACAACTTGCTTGCGAGGACCCCTTGTCAAGATTCGAAGTTTGGGCAAGGTTTTTGGTGGAAAAAGGGGGTTTATAGGATTTAGGAAGCTAAACCTAGGAAGAAATCCAACAAAAACGGCTACCAAATGTTCAAATCCAAGAAAATGACAGGCAAAAACAGTGAAATGGAAGGATGAATAATATGGATACCTCAAATCCAGGTGTCAGCTTGAAGGAGAAAAGAATTTGGGGGAAAAACGGCTCGAAAACCCCTTAAATCTTAGTTCGCTGTCAGTCATGTGTTGGTTCACGCATGTGTCGACACATTTTGGTGTCGACACATGATTTGGGGGAAAAACGGCTCGAAAACCCCTTAAATCTTAGTTCGCTGTCAGTCATGTGTTGGTTCATGCATGTGTCGACACATTTTGGTGTCGACACATCATGTGTCGACACATCGACTTAAAAACTGAAAAAATTGGAATTTCATATACAGATCAAAATCAATTGAAGTAAGATAGATTTAGAGTCAAATCAACAAAGTTCAAACATGATTTATCATGAATAAGGTCAAATTAATCTAGTTTGAGTTAAAATGTGGGAAGGATTTAATCAAATGGATTGATAATCCCGAGCTCTCTTCTAATCATACAGAATCGATCTTCCAAAAGAGGTTTAGTCAAAATATCTGCTAATTGAAATTCAGTACAGATAAATTCAAGCAAAACATCATTATTTTCTACATGATCCCTAATAAAATGATGTCTAATTTCAATGTGCTTACTCCTAGAATGTTGAACAAGATTTTTAGTCAAGCAAATAGCACTGGTATTATCACATTTAATAGGAGTGCTAGTCAACTTGATTCCAAAGTCTTCAAGTTATTGCTTAATCCACAAGATTTGAGCACAACAACTTCTTGCTGCAATATACTCAGCCTCAGCTGTGGATAGTGTAACTGAAGTTTGTTTCTTGCTAAACCATGAGATTAAGTTCACTCCAAGAAATTGGCAAGTTCCACTAGTATTCTTTCTATCTAGTCTGCAACCAGCAAAATCCGCATCAAAATATCCAATCAATTCAGTAGATGAATTTCTAGCATACCATAAACCAATACTAATAGTACCAGATAGATATCTAACAATACGCTTAACAGCCATAAGATGTGATTCTTTAAGTTCAGACTGATATCTAGCACACATGCAAACACTAAACATTATATCTGATCTACTAGCAGTCAAATACAATAAAGAGCATATCATACATCTGTATAACTTTTGATCTACAGATTTACCATGCTTATCTTTATCAAGTCTACAAGAGGGGCTCATAGGCGTAACTATTGGTTTAGTAGTCTTCATTCCAAACTTCTTAATGATTTCTCTTATGTACTTAGCTTGGTTGATGAAGATACCATATGTAGTTTGCTTGATCTGGAGTCCGAGAAGGAAGTTTAGTTCTCCCATCATGCTCATCTCGAACTCACCCTGCATTAGCTTAGCAGACTCTTGACAAAGAAGTTCATTGTAGCACCGAAAATGATATCATCAACATATATTTGTACTACTAATAAATCATTATCTTTTCTTTTAAAAAATAGAGTATTATCAACATTTCCTCTAGAAAATTTATTTTCAATAAGAAATTTGCTTAGTCTTTCATACCATGCTCTAGGTGCTTGTTTTAATGCATAAAGTACTTTATGTAATTTGAAAACATGATCAGGATGTGCATGATTTTCAAATTCAGGTGGTTGTTCAACAAAAACCTTTTTATTTATATAACCATTCAAGAAAGCACTCTTAACATCCATTTGAAATAATTTGAAGTTCATAAAACAGGCAAATGCTAATAATAGTCTAATTGCTTCAAGTCTAGCAACATGAGCAAAAGTTTCATCAAAGTCAATATCTTCTTCCTGATTGTAGCCTTTAGCAACTAGCCTAGCTTTATTTCTAATAACAATATCATTTTCATCGAATTTATTTCCATATACCCATTTAGTGCCGATAATTGAAATATTAGATGGTCTTTCTACAAGTATCCAAACATTATTTTTATCAAATTGTATTAGTTCTTCTTGCATAGCATTGATCCAATTAGAGTCTTTTTCAGCTTCTTCAAAATATTTAGGTTCTATTTGAGATACAAATGCTATATAATCACATTCATTTCTAATAGAAGCTCGAGTTCTTATCCCTTTGGATGGATCTCCTAAGATTAATTCTATAGGGTGTCCATGAGCATACCTTCACTCCTTAGGTAGATCTTGATGCTTTGGAGTATCATCTTCTTTTTCATCCTTGTCTTGTTCTTCTTCATTTGGTTAAACTTGATCATTTAGTGTCAGCTTCTGAAGTTTGTCAGTACCTGCACATTCATTAGATGTATCCTCTTTTCTCGAGGATTTGTTAGTAGATTCTTCAAATACAACATGTACTGATTATTCTACAACCAAAGTTCATTTATTAAATACTATGTATGCCCTGCTTGATGTAGAGTATCATAAGAAAATACATTCATCAGACTTGGCATCGAACTTTCCAAGATGATCTTTTCCATTATTCAAAATAAAACATTTACAACCAAAAACTCGAAAATATTTCAAAGTTGGTTTTCTTTGGTTCCAAAGCTCATATGGAGTTTTCTTTAAAATAGGATGAATCAAAACTCGATTTAAAACATAACAGGCTGTATTTATAGCTTCAGCCCAAAAATACCTTGGCAAATTATTTTCACAAAGCATAGTGTGTGCCATTTCTTCCAAAGTACGAATTTTCCTTTCTACCACCCCATTCTGCTGAAGTGTTCTAGGTGCAGAAAAATTATGTTCTATACCTTTTTCATTGCAAAAGTTTTCAAAATCTTGATTTTTAAATTCAGTTCCATGATCATTACAGATACAAACAACTGAAACAACTTTTTCGTTTGAAATTTTTTTATAGAACTTTACAAATATAGAAAATGATTCATCTTTTTGTGCTAGAAAGAAAACCTAAGTAAATCTTGAAAAATCATTCACAATGACTAATCCATATCTCTTGCCTCCTAGACTTGATGTTCTAGTTGGTCCAAAGAGATCCATATGAAGTAGTTCAAGTGGTATACTAGTAGTTACAAATCCTTTTGGTTTAAAAGAAGTTTTGACTTGTTTACCAAATTGACATGCTTGGCAAATTCTATCTTTTTCAAAATGAATTTCAAGTAAATCTCTAATTAAATTCTTTTTACTAAGTTTTGAAATGAGATACATACTAGCATGCCCTAATCTTCTATGCCATAACCAACTAGTCTCTTTCTTAGTAGAATTCATTGCTACAAGGCATTCTCCATTAGGTAAAGATAGATCATCAAGGTCTACCAAATAAATATTTTCATGCCTTTTTACAATGAATTATACTCTATTTATATCCGGACTAGTAATCATACAGTATGATGATTTGAAAACTACTTGAAAATCTTTATCGCAAAATTGACTAATGCTCAAAAGATTATGCTTTAAACCATCTACTAAAAGTATATTACTAATACTATTAGAAGGAGTTATGTGAACCTTACCAATATCAATGATTTTTTTTTTACCGTTATCACCGAAGGTCACACTCCCTCTATTCAAAGCTTCAAGAGAAGTGAATTGCTTCACATCTCCAGTCATGTGCCTTGATCAACCACTATCAAGATACCAAACTCGTTTATTTTCATTGGTTGCAAGACATACCTGCAATAATATCAAGCTTTGTTTTTAGGTACCCAAGCTAACTTGGGTCCTTTAGGGTTAGCATTCAAAATGGTTCCTTTTGGAACCCATACTTTATCCAAAGACATGATTTTTCTAAAATTATATTGATATGATTTATGACCTAATTTTTTGCAAGTAAAACAAGTAATGCTAGATAATGCAGGTACAAAAAAGTTTTTGAAATACTTTTGTTGTTTTTGTGGTTTATATCCTAAACCTACCTTATTATAAACTGCTCTTTGATTGTTTAAAAATAAGTTTAACTTTTCTGAACCATAAGTAAATTTGTCAACAAAAAGTTTTAACTTTTCAAGTTCATTTTTGTGTTTAGCATTTTCAAGTTCTAAATCCTTGTTTTTCTTTAAAAGATCATTGTTAGACATAACATTTTTAGGTCTTTTTAAAACTTCATTTTCCATACACAAAGCACTATTTTTCTTTTCTAAAACATCTAACTTAGATTTCAAAGAACTAACATCATTTAGTAAAGAGTTGTTTTCTAAAGAAAAACTATTTGCATGCTTTTTCAATTTCTTATTTTCAGATAAAACTTATTTATAATCATGCATTAATTCTTCAAAAGCATTCCTAAGTTCATCGAAAGTAAAATCAACTTCAGAGTCAGAACATACCTTATCATTATCTTGATGCGCCATGAAGTAGAGATTTGCAACTTCATTCTGCTCTTCTTTTGAACTGAAGTCTTCGTTGTTACTCCAAGTGGCCATCATTGCTTTCTTAATTTCTTTCTTGATTTCTTGAGGAGAGGACAATCAAACTTGTAATGTCCCGGCTTCTTGCACTCAAAGCATATATGTACTTCCTTCTCCTTTTCCTTTTCTTTCTCTTTTTCTTTTTCCTTTTCCTTTTCCTTGGACTGATATTTCTTTTTGTAGGAAAACTTTCTTCTCTTCATGAATCTTCTAAACTTTTGTGCAAGGAGGGCTTCTTCACCTTATTCTTCTTCTTCATCTTCGGACTCATCAATTGAGGATTCTTCTTGTATATTTGACTTGAAAGCAATCCCCTTCTTTTTCTTGTCAAGGTCCATGGATTTCTATTTTAGATTGAGCTCATAAGTCATGAGCAATCCCACTAGCTGCTCAAGAGGTAGCTAGTCCACATCCTTTGCTTCTTGAATTGCGGTCACCTTTGGATCCCATGATGTTGGAAGTGATCTAAGAATTTTATTCACAAGATCAATATTAGACATGACTTTACCAAGACTTCTCATACCATTAACTATATTTGTAAATCATGTATACATATCAGTGATAGATTCATTTGGTTCCATCCGGAACATCTCATATATGTGTACTAACATATTAACCTTAGTATTCTTCACTTGATCGGTACCCTCATGGATAACTTCAAGTGTGTTCCATATTTCTTTGGCAGACATGCATGTAGATATCCTATTAAATTCATTAGGATATAATGCACAATAAAGGAGATTCATTGCCTTAGCATTGATCTCAGATTGTTTAATGTCATTTTCATCCCAATCCTCTTTAAGTTTTAGGATGGAAACACCATTAACCACCACCGAAGGAATATGAGGACCCTTATCAACAACTTTCCATAAATTGTAATCAATAGAATGCATATAAATTCTCATCCTAGTTTTCCAATAAGTATAATTTGTTCCATTAAAAAATGGAGGTCTATTTGAGGCTTGTCCCTCAACTACACTAGTACCAATTGGGACTGCTATAGATCTTTACTCAATGCAGTAAAGCCTATATACTGAGAACAAGGCTCTTATACCACTTATTGCCCAGAAATCAATCCAAGAGGGGGGTGAATTGGGTCTCTAAAAAATTTAAGCTAATCACAAATTACAAGCTCAATGAAAGCAATCCAATCCAACAAATATATAAATCAATGTACTATGATTCAAATACAATGCTCTAAGATATAGGTATAGCGAAAATTAAGTGCAATAAATAAAGAGCAAAGAGAGAGATATCAAGCAATCACAAACACCAAAAGCTATAGTGGTTCGGTGCCAACAATGCACCTACATCCACTCCTCAAGATCCCCTTGGAAATTCACTATAATCACACGATTACAGCCGATTAGTTTTCTGGGCTTACTAATCATAACCCTTCTTAGTTTTACGGGCTTACCAAGAACCTAATTGGTTTTCACAAGGCTAACCAACAACCTTCCTTGGTTTTCCGAGATAACCAAGAACTTTAGTGGTTTTGCGGGCTAACCACCAACCTAATTGGTTTTCAAGGCTTACCAATAACCTCACTTGGTTTTACAATAGGCTAACCAAGAACCCTTACAAGAAATAAGGTTTAGAAATAAAGAACTAATGTAAGCTTTCAATAACAAAGTGAATATGTCGATGTAGTTTGATACAAAGTTGCTTTGCATTTGATGAAGCCTTTTGGATGTCTAAGATTGAATGATCTTTAATGCTCTTGATGACTTTTGAATGCTTGAAGGCTTCCTTTAGCTTGAGAGTGGTTGAAACTTAAAAGAATAAGAGTTAAGGCTCTTCTCTCTTCTTTTCTTTCTAAACTTTTTAATGGTATTCAATATTTTGTCTTTTTATTTGATTTGGAGCACATAAATACCCTCATAAGGCCTCAAAATCGAAATCTAGCTGTTACACTTGAACAACTAGCCGTTGGGGGCATTTTGGGTGAGTTCTGCGCTTGAAAAAATTAGCCATTACTGTTGTCAGAACTTCATGTGTCAACACTTCCTTAGTTGAGTCGACACATAAGATCGATACATGTTCTTCTTGAGTCGATACGTAGTTCAAAAAGCTCCATTCAGATTCTCTGAAAATCTCAAATGTGTCGATACCTTCTTAGTTGAGTCGATACCTTGAGTCGACACTTTGCTTCCATGTGTCGACACTTCACTTGTTCCTTCAACTTCTGCAAGTTCTATGGCTTGAAAGTCTCAGGCGATGTATTGATCCATGTGTTGACACTTTGAGTCGACACTTCAGGTCCATATGTCGACACTTCATCTGTGCCATTTGAAACTTTGCTGCGTACCGGCCTGAGTCGACACTTCATCTTCATGTGTCGATACTTCATATCATGTGTCGACACTTTGAGTCGACACATCACTGAAAAATGCACAGAAACTACTGATTTTGAGCTGAACAGGTTTTCACTTAACTTAGCTATCCATTCAACCATCTCTTAAGTCGACACATCACTAAAAAATATACAGAAACTGCTAATTTTGAGCTGAACAGGTTTCCACTTAACTTAGCTATCCATTCAACCATCTCTTAAGTGTCCAAGTCTTCTTTTGATCAATCTTTTCATTACAAACTTGG
The DNA here is from genome assembly GCA_021397845.1 of Areca catechu. NCBI lineage: Eukaryota > Viridiplantae > Streptophyta > Magnoliopsida > Arecales > Arecaceae > Areca > Areca catechu. The sequence goes on along the minus strand of CM038049.1, from coordinate 158,207,613 downwards.
CTCCTTCAAAATAATTGGGCTTCTTCAAATTTTGTGAACACCCTTTCAATAAAAAAACACACTCAAAGCAAATTATTAGTCCTCAACTTATACTTAACTGTTTTGCTTATCATCAAAATCAATTAATGGAGTCAACATTATATGTCAGGGATTTGCCCCCCAAGTGGCCTCCACATATGTCCTCATGTACTTCTCTTAGGGCATAGTTAGCATCGAATGGCCCCAGGCACTTTAGCAGAGGTTGCTAAAAGATCTCTTATATAAAGTTCCATCCAGGGTAACATACTGGGATGCCATCCAACGGTCTTATTTGGCTTCAAACTTATCTTCGGGTAGTGTGCCTTCATTCAAAAATTTAAGAATAGGGTCCATCCAACTGGGCTCGTGCTCAACCAGATGTACCTCTAGTATTTCTTCTATTGTACTTGGAGCTTCTAGATACTCTATGAAGGTGCGACCGAGGAAATCTGGGGTGGTGGTGGTGAGTCTGGATAGTGTGTCGGCTTGGAAGTTCTCCGTTCATGGGACATGGGCAATCTCAAAAAATTTCAACTGAGAAACTAGAGCCCGTACTTTGCCTAAATACTGAACCATGATAGGATCTCGAGCTTCGAACTCACCCTTCACCTGGTTTACCATCGATTGAGAATCCGAGAAGATTTGGATCCTCCGAATTTCCAACTCTTTCGTAATTCGGAGTCCTGCAAGAAGGGCTTCGTATTTAGCCTGGTTGTTCGAAGTATGGAAGGAGAAGCGTAGAGCATATTCTACTGTATGCCCATTTGGGTTGGCTAGTATGAGGCCCACTCCGCATCCTGCCAAATTTGAAGCCCCATCTACGTGGAGCATCCATGTAGACTCAGAATCTTTTCGGATGACCTCATCTTCTTTGGCTTATTATGAGTCATCTTCTGGACCCCACGTGCATTCGACGATAAAGTCAGCCAACACCTATGCTTTCATTACCGATCTGGGCTGGAAATCGATGTCAAATTCTCCAAGAAGCCCACTTAGCTATCCTCCCTGAAGTATCAGTATATCAAAGGACAGCTTTTAAGGGTTGGTCTGTCATGACCATAATGGAGTGAGAATGAAAGTATGGTTGCAAGCGCTTCGCCGCGATCACCAACGAGTATATGAGCTTTTGTATCCTGGGGTACCTCACTTCGGTATTATGCAATACTTTATTGGTGTAGTAGATTGGTCTGTGAAGGTTATTCGTTCTCTTTCGGATAAGTACCTCACTAATTGCATCTCTGAAGCGGAGAGGTACACATAGAGGTTTCTCCTTCTTGGGATTTAGAAAGTAAAGGGGGATTCTCCAAATATCTCTTCAGTTCTTGAAAGGCACCATGACAGTCTTCGGACCATCCAAAGTTTTATGACCGATGAAGGACTTTAAAGAAAGGGAGACACCTTTCGGCTGACAAGAAGATGAATCGGCTTAAAGAGGTGATTCTCCCAGTCAACTGTTGTACATCCTTCTTGCAAGAGGGATGCCTCATGCTTCAGATAGCTTTTATTTTCTTTGGATTGGCCTCTATCCCTCGTTTGGTAACAAGAAATCCCAGGAATTTATCGGAGGTCATGCCGAAGGTACACTTGACTAGATTCAGCTTCATCCGGTGGCATCGCAGAGCATTGAAAGATTCTTCCAAGTCTTTAATGTGGTCCTTTTTGAGAAGGCTTTTCATGATCATGTCGTCGACATATACCTCTATATTCTTTTCCAATTGCTTCTCAAATACTTTGTTGATCAATCTTTGAAATGTTGCCCCGATATTTTTTAGACCGAATGGCATCATCTTGCAGCAATATAGGCCCTTCGCTGTTACGAATGATGTCTTCTTTTCGTCTTCAGGATCCATTCATATCTGGTTATAGCCAAAAAAAGCATCCATGAAGCTTAGTAGCTGGTGACCAGCGATGGCGTCAACCAACTGGTTTATATTCGGTAAAGAAAAGCTGTCTTTTGGACAAGCCTTGTTGAGATCTGTGTAATCGATATAGATCCTTCACTTATCGTTGGCCATCTTTACCATCACAATATTAGCTATCAACTCCGGATAATGTACTTTCCTGATGAATCCAACTTTGAGAAGCTTATCCACTTCTTCGTTTATCGCCCATTGTCTTTTAGGGGCAAAGTTCCTCTACTTCTACCGAATTGGCTTATAGTTAGAGGCAACTTCCAGCCGATGAGTAATTACTTCAACAAGAATCCCAGGCATGTCCGAAGTAGACCAGACGAAGACATCGGCGTTGTTCTGTAGAAAATGAATCAGCCTCGTCTTCGTTCCTTCATCAAGTAGGCTTTCAATCTGCACCGTTTTGGTGGGGTCGTCTTCGTCTAAAGATACATAAACAGTCTTCTCCATCGGTTCCTCATAATTCTTTGTCTGGTCTCTTGGGTCCAGCTGATCTAGTGTGATGAGATCAGCCTACTGCTTGTCCTGTATTATTAAGTATTGTCGGGTGGCTCTTTGATCCCCCCTTGCTTTCCCAATCCCACTTCTGGTGAGAAAGTGCATTAGAAGGTGGTACATCGAGACTATGGTCCTGAATTTGTTTAAGGCGGGCCGTCCCAATATTGTGTTTTAGGTCGATGGGGTTTGGACTACTACGAAATTGATGGGGAACGTCTTTTGACATGGCTTTGTGCCAAGGGTTACAGGCAGTATTATTTCTCCTTCAACTCCGATTTGGTTACCTCCAAATCCAGTTAGGGGTATAGGAGATTTCTGTAGCTTGTTTCTAGACAAACCCATTATGAAGAATGCATCATAAAATAAAATATCTGTGGAGCTTCCATTGTCTACTAAAATACGTCTTACATCATAATTGGCCAGGACGGTCGAAACTACAATGGGATCATTGTACGGGAGCTGAACTCCCTGGAGGTCATCATCAGAGAAGTATACAAAGTTATTACCCTTGAGCCTCTTGGGATCATCCTCTTCGGCTCTCCTCCAGTCAATTTGCCGATGTAGTATGCCCACCCTTCCATCAATGGGCCTTTGGTTGGGCAGTTCAGCTTCTTCAATGACCCTTCGAGGGGCAGCAGCATCAGGTCAAGATTCTGGGTGGCCGACATACTTTTCCAAATATCCCCTCTTGATTAGGTCTTCTATTACATCCTTAAGTTGGATGCAGTCTTCAGTATTATGGCCGTGATCCCTGTGGAATTGGCTTGCTTTTGTTCCTTACAGAAGAGGACGTCCTCATGGGGTGCGGCCATTAGAGGTAGCTCTCTTTCTCTATCTTCGTCAAGATCCTCTTCCTTGGCAGATTGAGGGGAGTATATGAATCAAGTTTCCATCCAATGCTTTGGACTTGGGACTACATCATTGAGTGGAGTCATCATTATTGGAGGGTGTGGGGAGATTCGGCCCCTTGTTGCTCTTCTTCTTGGGAACAAATTTCCCTTCAATTAGGCACTGATTTGTCACTTGCTCTTCGGTATCCGCGTACTTCCGAGCCCTTGCCAGGAGCTCAATGTAGCTCATCGAAAACCTTTTATCCAAAGAAAATGTGAGCCTGGAGACCAGAGCCCCTTCTTCAGAGGAGACATGGCTACATACTCATTAAGATCAGGGATCTCAAGAGTGGCCAAATTGAATCTCGCGATGTAGTCTTCGAGGCTCTCTCCTTCATTTTGATGAAGGAGAAACAAGATGTCCGTATTCCAGGACGTCTTTCGACAAGTCCTGAAATGTGAGACAAACAATTTTTTTTAATTCAGAGAAAGAGTTGATAGTACCTGGGCATATACTCGAATACCATATTTGAGCCGTCTTCTTTGGGGTAGCAAGAAAGGCCAAATAGTATAACACATCGGAGGCTCCTTGGATCATCATGTGTGCCTTGAAGCTACCCAAATGATCAAAGGGTCTGTGGTCCTATCGTAGGATTTCATTTGAGGGACTTTAAAATGCCAAGAGACGATTTCCTCCATTATTCTGGAGGTGAATGGAGGCCGCAAGTTGTAGGCCATGAACTCACCGTTTCTTTTCTAATCATGGAGCCTCGTGATCTGTGCCTCAAGTATCTTAATTTTTTTCATAATTATAGTGGGCTCCTTTTTGCCCAGCACTTTCGAGAGTAAAATCTTCGGAGGAGACAGAAGGGGATCGTAGAGATCTCTTCCTCACATGCTGATTGTTAGTTTGTTTCGAATGTCGGGAGCTTCAGCCTTCGTGAGAGGGCCGATCTTGAGGAGAGTATCGGGTAGACTCATGGTGGTGGTCTCTTCTTTCTCTAGACCGATGATGTGCCTAGAGGTGACGGGCAGATTGATGGGGGACTATTATGCATGCAATTCTTTTTTTGTATATTTTATATGTGGGGTGAGTGACTAATTCCTGAATTTCAGATTAAAATAAGTTATAGGAAATTTTGTATGAATTTTAGAAGATCAGCATGCAGATTAGGACCTAGAAAAGTAGCAAAGAAGGATCGCCAGGGCTGAGAAGTCTCGGTTAGGGCAAGTTCTCCTACAATAAAACTACTGGAGGTAGAGGGGTGTACTTGACAACGTCTGTGAAGATCGCAGCGAAGGAGTCTCTCGTTCCTCGATGGATGCGGCCTGGAAAACCGAGCCAATGACCCGCGGATACCCGACTTTCTGCTCGGTGGTCCGATTGAGGCTTGGCTGGAGTCGTTGGATTCGTAGGAACTCGGGGACCTGCAAACAACCTGTCAGGGGTTAGAAAACTCACAAAGGAACAAGAAAACAAAGAAAAAATATCAAGGGAAGGCTTTTTTTGGAGTGGGCGATCAGGGATCTGGAGGGTTTGTTGGCAGCAGGAAGATGATTGCAAACACCGGGAAGAAAAACTCTCACAAACCCCTTTATACACACAGCAAGGTATCACACAACTCAATAGAAGAACTCAAGGTTTTAATTCATATCAAAAAGTGTGTTTCATACAAGAGGCTAGGGTCTCTTAAATAGACCCTTAACCTTGGGCTCCAAGTAAGGGCACATAAGTCTTTACATAATAATCCTTTTCTCTCTCAAACCCTAGCTAGAAAATAAGGAAACATTAGGTAGAAAAATTCCTAAAAATTCTCTTGACTTGGCCAACACTCCAAGGACGCCTAGGGGGTGTGTTGGGCTTCTAGGAGCAGCAAGAGGCCGGCCCAAAGGGGCTCGGGTGCATGGGTTTGGGCCTCTGGAAGCTGGGGTGGCCTGGTAGTCAGGTAGCAGGAATATTCCCTAGTATCTTGCTTCTTAGGGGCATGGGCTTGGCACCTGGGCTTGATTTCTTTGGGCTAGGATGCAGATGGACCTCTGGAATCATGGATTCCCTTATCTATGAATATACTTTGGCATCTGGAAGGGAATCTGGGCATCTGGAGGGCATCTGCAAGAAATCAGGGTTTTTTTGAATTTTCCTCTTGGGGTCTTCAAATCTTCAAGCTGGGTTGGACTTGGGCTATACTTCCATGTCTTCAATCTAGTTGGACTTGGTCTTCACTTGTATGATGTGGTCTTGAATCTTCAATATGGTTGAATAGGACTCAAAAAAATAAAATTAGCTCAACATGAGCTGACTAGCATTGGACTGAACTAGCTCAACATGAGCTGACTAGTACAGAACTGAAATAACAACTCAAAAGACTCAAATAATAACTAAAATGGACTCAGATGGGCTAAGCCCTTATTACAGATGGACTCATAAATTATTGATCAATTCATAGAGGGTTGAAAAGCCTCTATCTTATTCTGGTGCCTTTGGTGTCCCCTCCACGAATGCCCCACTTGGAGGGCAGTCTCCTGAAAGTTCTGAACCATGGTTGTGAGAGCATCAACCCGGTTCAAGAGGGCTTCGAACTGGTGCTGTCCCACAACCAGTGTAGGAGGTGGGACATTATTCTCCATCGGGGGATCGTTCCTCTGAGAGGGAAGACGTCCCTTACTTGTTGAAGCATTTTGAGTCTTACCTTTCACCATCACGGCTTCTTCAAACTCTCTTTTTCAAGAGGGGATGGTACTTGACGCCCCCTACCTAGCACGCCAATCTGTTGGCGTCGAATCTCCATGGACCAGACGGAGCGGCTGGATTGCTGGCTTGCCTCTCGTGGACCTTGCAAAATAGGTCCCCTGACTAGATTTTCTCCACCGGGGATACTCTGATGTCTAAGTCAGTGAATGTTCGAGCAACAGAATGGAGAGTTCTTAGAAAGAGTGTGTGTGAAAGAGACTCAAGGAATTTGCTTTTGCTTGGCTTGCTTGCCTTTGCTTACCGTGAGTGTCCCCTCTTACAAGTATTTATAATGGTAGGTATGCCAAAATGCAGTTAAGCACACTTGTCTTTGGTTAAATGAGATTTGTTAGCTTAACCCCACCATGATCATAAGTGGTTGCTGTTTGATTCTGGCCACCTCGATATTGTTGATGTTGGAGTTAGTGGCCACGTGACTGATTTTGGCCACTTTGATATTGTAGGAGTTAGTGGCTACGTGGTTGGTTACAACAACTATATTCACGTTTGGAGATTTGAAATCAATTGGAGATTTGCTTCAGTACTGCTCCTTCGGAAGGGACCGAAGCCGAATCGGTTGATTGCCTCGCACCTATCCTCTTCGGAGTAGGCTGAAGATGCCTTAGTCGTTTGCATCGGAGTTGCCTTCTTTGGAGTGGACTGGAGTATTTCCTTCGTATTCGTTCTTTTCGTATCAAGTTGGAGAATGCAGCGGCTGTCTTCTTCGAACCAGTCTTCTTCGGAGTGATCCGAAAAATATTGGCCCACCACCTAGCGCTTGGTACAGCATAGATCAGGGATATGCTTCGGGACCGACCTCTTCGGTGTGTGCCGAAGACTGACCCAGCAATGTGACCGGAATGGTGATGTCAAGTCGTCGCTTCATCAGCATGTGGAGTTACCTCCGAGCCTTCTGGTATGGGCAACCAGTTCAAAAAGGATTTAATTGTATCCTTGAATCAGCAATTAGCTTTTGCTGCATCGATTTATCCCAACAATAAAGATTTAAGTATTTTAAAATTTAATACTAATAGATAATAATTAATAAAATATGTATAATATAATATATATTAATTATATATATTAAAATAGTTCAGATACATATCTGTTCAGTCTCGATCTAAATTTAAAATTAAGTATTTAGATTTTATCCAAATTTGATCTAAATTTAATCAAAATATTGGCTATTCAGCCTAATCAAATCAAATATTTATAAATTTAGATTTTATGCTCTTTATATTATTAACTTAAAAATTAAGTTGAAATACATAAGGCCCGCGCTACTGAAACCATCTCCGGATATATATATATATATATATTTTCCAGGTTTCACGTCTCGAAGCCGTTTGCACAAGCTACTCAGCAACTTTTATGACCTCTTCATATTTAACGAAACATAAATTTTTTATATATAAAAATATAAATAAATTATTTTTTATTTAAATATTATTAAAAAATACTTATAAAAAAATATAGGCTCTAGCTAAATCTTTGCCCCGTAAGAGAACGACCCCTAAATTCACGTTTATCGGAAATGCGATGGTATCGGTCGGCTTAAAACACCCTTCTTCCGTCTCGTTTTCTTCTTCTTCTTCTTCTTCTTTTTTTTGTTTGCTCCCTCCCTCCCCTCCCTCCCGGCCGCCGGAACCCTAGACTGGAATGATCGCGGCGAAGGCTGCCGAAATCCCTAGGAACATTCCCTCCGCCGCGGCTGCGTCGGCGAAGGCGATGCCGCCCCCCGCGGATGCCCCGCCGGCGGAGGACGTCGTGGACTCCCGAGTCCACGCCTTCTGCGCGATCCTCTCCCGCGTGTCCCTGGGTGAGGTGGAGGCCGTCCTCGAGGCCTCCGGCATCGCCCCCCTCCCCGAGCTCGTGGAGGGCGTCCTCCGCCGCTCCTACCCCAACCCCGCCGCCGCCATCAAGTTCTTCCGCTGGTCCGGCCTCTCCCTCCGCCACTCCCCCTACGCCTGGAACCTTATGGTCGACATTCTAGGAAAGAATGGCCTCTTCGACGACATGTGGGACGCCATCCGCTCCATGAAGCAGGAGGGCGCCCTCACCCTCGCCACCTTCGCCTCCGCCTTCTCCTCCTACTGCTCCGTAGGCCGCATCAAGGATGCCGTCAAGACCTTCGATGTCATGGACCGCTACGCCGTCCCCCCCGACGTCGTTGCCGTCAATTCCCTCCTCTCCGCCATCTGCTGCCAGGACGGCCACACCGCCGACGCCGCGGACTTCCTTGATCGCGTCAAGACCCGCATACCCCCCGACGCCGACTCCTTCGCCATCCTCCTCGAGGGCTGGGAGAAGGAGGGCAACGTCGCCCGCGCCAAGAGCACTTTCGGTGAGATGGTCGTCCGCGTCGGCTGGAATGCCGGCAACATGTCGGCCTACGACGCCTTCCTCGCCACCCTCGTCCGCGGCGCAGAGGCGGACGATGCCGTCAAGTTCCTTAAGGTCATGAAGGCCAAGAACTGCCTCCCCGGCCTCAAGTTCTTCGCCAACGCGCTTGACGTTCTCATCAAACAGAATAACCAAACCAGCGCCCTCGCCCTCTGGGACATCATGGTCGGCGACAGCGGTCTTGTTCCCAACCTCACCATGTACAACGCCATGATCACCCTCCTCGCGAACAACGGCGACATCGATTCTGCCTACCAGTTGCTTGACGATATGCCCTTCTTTGGTGTCTTCCCTGACCCTCTCACCTACAACACTATCTTTGAGTCTTTGATCAGGAACAAGAGGGCCCGCGAGGCTGAGAGGTTCCTTGCCGAGATGAGGAAGAATGAGCAGCTGCCATCGCTGTCCAACTGCGCTGCCGCTATCAAGATGTTCTTTGACAAGTACGACCCGTCTGCTGCGATCGAGGTGTGGAACTGCATGGTGGAGGAACACGTGCAACTGGATGAGGAGTGTGCCGATGAGCTGCTCGTTGGGCTAGGGGACTTGGGCAGGTTGAGTGAGGTGAGGAGGTATGCTGAGGATATGATTGACAGGGGGATTGTGCTGCGCTCATCCACAATGGATAGACTGAGGAGTGACTTCTACAAGGCAGGAAAGGAGGATGCCTATGATCGCATTTCCAGGAGGATGAAGCAGCAGTAGACTGTGACAGTTGAATTGAAGCATGGTGGATGGTGGGTATGTCTGCTTCTCTGCTCTCAGCTTCTATGTTAACACTGTATTAAGATGTTTATAGAATGCAACTGGGAATGCAAGATGAACAACTCTCTTAAGGGATCTGACATATGCTTGTGGTATTGTGATCCCTATTTTAATTGAAATGAACCTATATACAGTTCATTTTTGAATGAGCCTCAAGCTTCTTGTCATTTAACTCACTGTTTGACAAGTTCCATATGCAGCCGACACATGAGCAATGAGGGGAATCAGTACTTGGCAATTATGTATCAATCTTTCCATTCTTAGGAAGCATCAAGAGTCTGTATCCATAGTCCTTGATGCTTCTTAATAAATCTAATATGAAGTTGGTTTCAGTTGGCATATTTCCTGTTCTTCATGATTACTTTCTGACAAGTGCTGTATTGGATATTGTTTGTTCTATTTATAGATTTTTTATGCTGTTTTAATTATTTCCTCTTGCTGTTTCCCTCTGTACCCCCTTTAAAGGAGGGAATTATGGTCCTCCTAAGTTGTAGGGGGTGCATGAGTCTACTAAGAGAGTTCTCAACAAACTTGATCTTGACTTGTTTAATTTTCTACCTCAAGTTCAGCTGCCTCAGCTCAATTCTCCATTTTCTGGATTCTTATCTCAATTCCTCCATGTCTCCATCTTTCACCTCTCTTCTCTCTAGTCTTGCAACCAGATGTTATCATTGAAGCTCTTCCAAGTGGAGGACCAGCTGAAGTAGCAAGGTTGTAGTGGAAGGAGGATGCCAAGGTTTTAGATACTGGTGGGATGGTGGGTGTTGGGATGGAGCATTGTCCTGAGCAAGGTTTGCCCTTTCAGTATCAGATTCTATATTGGTACTACTATTCTATTACAATATTGGTACATGATATGGTACGAGATGGTGAGATATCTTGAATGTTGTATAGTATGAGATTGCATACTAGTTTGGTACATTTGGTATAGTACAGTATTGATCGGTACAACGAACCTTGATCTCAAGTGTTGAGAAAGCATATCTACCATTTGAATATCGAGATGCGAGGCATCCCATGCCATAGAAAAACAGGGCATCCTCCTTTCTATTGTATTTAAAACCTTGGAGGATGTTAAGTTGAATGTCTAGATAATAGAAATCTAATCAAGCCACTGAATGCATGGCATGTTTTTAATGCATAAGGGGGAGAGTGGTGTTATCCAGAGACCTTGGCTTTTTGTTTGGGAGTCTTTACAGTATGTGTTTGAATGTCCTTAAGAAATCTACATTCATTTAGATTAGCCTTAATGTTGAAGAGACAAACTGCTTAAGAAGTAGATGGCTGATTTTTTAAAGCAATAGGCCATGAGCATTTGCTGATGCATTCAGTGGTTCCGTCTAAGAGAGAGGAGTAAAGGTGAAGGTGGGGTTGCCTTGAATAACACCTTGACCTGCCTCAAAATGATTTTAGGGAGAGCAACGAACTAGAGTGGAAATGCTGGTGTAACAGTGTTAATTTAAAGATTGTGTTGCACTGTTTTATAAGGAGAAAATGCTTTTAAGTTATTGGATGATGCTCGAAATTTGTGCTGTGCTTATATCAAAACTTCACAATTGTTTATGTATCTCTATACTTTGGCAGGCGTTATAGCTGACTTAGTTTTTGGCCAGCATTAATTTCTTTCTTTCCCTATAGGTGGGGCCTACTTGCTTGTTTGGGCCTTAGTTTGCTCTTTTTGGGCTTTTGGGTGCATTTCTTAGCGCTGATTGGACTTGTTTTCATTTAGTTTGATTCTAGTTTCACTTATGATGTGGAGAATGCCAACACCTACTTGTGCAATACTTGTTATATGATGAATTAAGTGATCTAACAAGACTAAATAGATGTTGGAAACACTGTGCTTAAAGAGGAACAGATGGTCAAGACTCAAGACTAAATAGAGTTTAGGATATTCAAGGGTTACAATTGCTTCATTTAAATTGTAGGCCAATGTGTCTTCATATTGGCCAACCCATCTTTCTTTCCCTTGCTTCTCCTATTCTATGCATGCCCATCTCTTCTATGGGCCATCCGCCCCCTTCTGTCTCTCTCGCCACCTCTTTCTCTCCTTCCTTGTTCTCTCTCTCTCTCTCTCTCTCTCTCTCTCTCTCTCTCTCTCTGCTTGTGTGGGTGCTTCATTTAGTGCCTTTTTTGTTCTATTTTTATTTCTCACACACATTCTCTCCTCTTTCTTGCTTCTTGTTGGTGCCAAAAACTTTCAAGCACCGGGATGCTGGAGTAGGCGGTGCGGGCGGCTCTCCGGAAGGTGCTACCTATAAAAAAGCCTTGCCAGAGGTGGTCTTGTTAAAGGCACTCTGACACTCAACTCAGTAATCAGGCCAACAGTATTGAGGAGCATAGGTAGAGAGAAAATGGTGTACCTTGGTGGCTCTCAGGGTGCCTCCTTTGTAGAGGTAGAAGGCAAGGGCATTGTTGGAATGCTAGAGATCTCAACGGATTTGGTGAAAGGTGATAGGACCCTTCATGTGGGCCATTTGAGGCTTTTCGTTGGCAGGAAAATGTCCATTCCTCATAAAAATCTTGTCATTTTGTGGAGTTCTATCATGTTTTCCTGTGGCATGGATTGCTATTGTGCTTCTCTTAAATGCAAAGATATAACAATGATAAGTAGTCAAGAGAAATAATGTGACTTGTCAAGTAATCTGAGTATAGAGATAAGCATCAGTTGACCCTTGAATGACTAAGGGAGTGCCCCCTGAAGAGACTTGGTCGTCCTAAAGAAGACTGCTTGGCCTGAAAAGATCTTTTCGGATTGACTGTATGCCCTGAAGAGGACTTCTTGGCTTGAAGAGGTCTTCTTGAATCGACTGCATGCCTTGAAGAGGACTTTTCGATCTGAAAAGGCCTTCTCGGATTGACTGCATGCCCTGAAGAGGATTGCTTGGCCTGAAAAGCCTTGGTCGGATTGAGTGTATGTCTTGGTCAGATTGATTGCATGTCTTGATCGGATTGACTGCATGCCTTAGCCTGCTTGAAGAGCTTGGATCGGTCTGAAGACCTTGGATCGGATTGACTGCATGCGTGGATTGGATTGATTGCATGCCTTAATCAATTTTGCATGCCTTAGCCTGCTTGAAGAGCTTGAGTTGGCCTAAAGATCATGGATTGGATTGACTGCATGCCTTAGTCAATTCTGCATGTCTTAGTTTGCTTGAAGAGCTTGGATCGGCCTGAAGACCATAGCTTGGTCCATTTTGCATGTCTTAGTTTACTTGAAGAGTTTAGGTCAGTTGAAGAGCCTTTCTCTAATTGATTGCTTGTCTTAGTAAATTTGCATGCTTTGGTCGGCTCAAAGAGCCCTTACTCATAAATGTAGTAATGTTGGAACCAAAAAACAATGTTGGCTAATTAATGGCCCTGTTTGATAAATGATTGGAGAGCATGTATCAAGGATCGACTGGACTTGTAGTCTTGGCTTCATATCCTTGGCTTAAGCAGAATTACCCCCAGCACTTCTGTATTTTGGGCTAGCATTTTCTTAGGAAGCCTTAAAGCATGAAGTCTCAAGGGCTGAAAAATGGCCCCATTTGGCTAAGGTCTTTATAATGCGAGGCCATTATCCTTTTTTCTCCTTTCGTTTTTTCATTATTCCTTGGTTTTTGGTGACCGGATCTATTGGTTGAGGCATTCAAATGATTGGTTCATTTTTTTTTGAAGGAATGGAATTTTGGATTTGTTGCCTCCCTAGCAGCATATTCATGACATGATGAGTTTCTTTCATTTACTTTCTCATCTTTGTTTGATCCCTGTTTTCATCTCTTTTCATATTCGTTAATTGACTGATCATCCAACTCTCTTTTTTGAACTTGCATTTTCATTTTATGATTTCTTCATAAGTCTTCATAATATTGTGATATTTATGGTGTAACCAGGGATGCTTTATGATAGTTTCTTGATTTCCCTTAAATATTTATATTGGCTTGTTTTAGTGCTTTAGGATTATATTTTATATAGATTTCTGCAAGCTGATTATGATTTATTACTCTTTTTTTGAGCATGATTATTTTTTGTTGATGAATCTTTCTAGTTAAGTTGATAAGATTTCATATAATATGCTGGATTTGAATATAAGATAAACTATTAGATGGGAGATGTTATCTTGCTGAACTGAAATTAAGAAGTTTTATGCTACAGGTTTCTCAAAATTCAACATGTAAACCATGAAAACAGTAGGTTGTATCTATAGGTGCCTTTGAAATATAGGTTGGTGAAACAAGTTTTGTGAGGGTGAGCCGTGTAATAAGGTTGCTTAGTTGTCCCTTAGAGGTAATGGGTTCAAAACATGAAAATAGCCTCTCTCCATCCCGGGGTAAGGCTACGTATATATTACCCTCCCTTGACTTTACAATGGTGGGAGTCTCACGTACAAGGCCACCCTTTTTTTTAAACAAGTTTCGTGGCTTTAGTTGTTTATTGCTTAGGTATTGCATATCTTTTGCTGCATTTGTTTTAAAATCTAGTTTTATGATTAGATTGGCATGAACTTTTATAACTAAATGTACTTTAAAATTTGAGATTTTTTAGCAGATTTCTCATGCACTAGGCTAGTCAATGGGCAAAGCTTGTTACTTGATCCATCCAACCTGATCAAATCTAGTAATTCCAAATTTTCATATCTCTGTATTAGGCTAGGACTAAAAGTTGGACTATATGAAAAATTGCTCTAATTTGGGTTGTTTTTTCCTTTCTAACTTGATTTGGTCTGGTCTGTTCTAACTTAGCTTGACTTGGTTTCAAGGTTTGAAATTTTGTGGTACCATATATACCTACTCATCATTCCCTGAATTGGATGATCCGTGTATAATTGGTCAATACGATACTTAATATAGGGTCATGGTGGCACAATATGACCAATACTGCAAATCTTGTCGATGTACCCACGACTAGCCCCTTATCCACCATGTCCTTTTGTCCTCTCCCCTCTGTCATTTAGCCTCCACATCATGCCCTCCTTTTTCCTCCAATATGGACACCACACTTATTAGCTTATATTTGCTCATGTTAGACTATTGTCTGATAGCCCTCCCATTTTGTTTTCACTCTTACTATTCTGACATCCCATCTAATTGTCATTTCCTCTTCTTCCCTTCCATATGGCAGTGATTTTCTTGAGTCCATTTTTGGTCCCCATCTTCTCATCTTTCCCTCCCTTTTCTCCACTCTATGTTGCCTACTTTCCTCTCATCTTTTTCCCTTTCCGTTCCCTTTAACCTCCTCTTCCTCCGCCCCTTAGATCACCTTATCCCTGGTGTTGTTAGCTGTGACCTCATCTTCCCCTTCTCCTCTTGTCCGATCTTTGGTTTCTTGGAGACCTAATGCCAACCGCTGTTTGATGTCTACTCACGTGGCACTGAGCTTCGGGGTTAGCTTTAAGTCATGTCGGAACCTCCCACTATAATTGGCTTGGTAGTTTTAAGTAGACTTGCTTATCAGGCCGGTCGAGCTGGGTTCGGGCTAGGTTGGGTTCAAGGTACCCATCATTTTGTCTAGCCTAGGCCCAACCCAGCCCGGCCTTCAAGCCTGCCTTTTAGGCCCGAGCCCTCTACTTATTGGGCTTCATGCTTCCACCGGGCTTCAGGACCAAAGCAAAAACCCCATTTCCCCTTCCCCATCCCCTTCACACCTTTCTTTCTCTCCTCCAAGATGCATCCTTTTAAAATTATAAGTACCTTAACACAGATTGTGGGGATTCCATGTGTGTGGCCCTCGTTAATGATACTGTAGTCGGCAAGCATGACGACATTGGGTTGGATCTCCTTTGACATGCACTTGGTCTCCGGTCCTAGTAGGTTCATCCACACCATCATTGTGTCGGGTGATAGTAGGAGACAGATGAATCTCATGGAGGAAGACAAATCATTGGGTGCTGGGTGACACATTGTACTGCATGGGGTTGCTCAAGATCTTGTTGGAGGATGAAATGGGTGGGATGGATCTCACATGCCATGGGGGCTTTGTCTATGCTGGCGGTTTCATTCTCATTGGAAACGAACTGAAAGTGATGGGATTAGGGATTTAAGGGTATGGTTAGGGATGTAATATTTAAAACTCTAAGGGTACTAACATATAATATGTTTATTAATTTAAATAACCGAGCTCAGGTTGGGTCGATGCAAATGCGAGCCTGACCCGTTTAAAGGATGAGCTTAAATTTCTGTCCTAGTGCATCCCATCGGGCTGAGGCTCAAGCATGTCCAAAATGCGCTGGGTTTTGACCTTTGCTTATATCCAATGCAACCTTGCTTTATTAGAAAATGGTTAAATTGAAGTTCAAATTTAGGCTAAGTTTTGAATGAGTCAGGTATGAGTTATTCCAAACTTGTCTTGGCCCATTTGCAGCTGTAACCATGTCATTCGCAGCTCCACACCAAATATATATTTCATATTTGGTGGAAAAATATAAATTATTTTTTTTTTATGAATACAAGCCTTTGGTGTATGGAATCAACAAATAATATATTGTACTGCAAAGTGATGCTTGATCTATTGTTGAATTTATTTTTTTCACTTTGTTGGTATTTTCTTTTATGCTTTTTTTAAAGTATTTCTTATATATATTTATGTTTTGACCACTTTTGAAGAGGCCCTAGATCTAAGTCTTTGCATTTATAGAGTAAGATGCTTCATAACCTTAACATGATGTTTGGTTTATTCTGTTAAGATTTCTTGAGTTTTTACTATACTTTCCTGATTATATTTTAAATTGTTCTTTACACTTAACTTAGTTTCAGATTGAAACTGAAGTAGGAGCAAGAACTGCTGAAGTGTTTTGCTTTTATCTCAGAGAGTTTATTAACCCTTTAGGTTGCTGCTGAATCTCAACGACTAGGAACTAATCTCTTCCTATTTTTGTTGTTTTCTTTCATTCCTTTATGAAAAATTGATCTCTGTCAAATCATTAAAGCTCTTCCATTCTGAGAAAAATGCAAATTATATTGAAGTTAAATATTGCATCATCTTCATTTTCTTTGGTAGCAAAAAAATATAATTTTGATTACAGGAAAGATGCATGTTTTTCAAATCACTTGTTTCTACACTGAATTTCACGAATATTGGTATCACTATAAGATGCTGCAAGCTATGATCATATGTACTACCTCACATATTTCAAATAGGATACCAGGATGAATTGTAAAAATGCTGTGTGTTTTTCTCCTTATTTCATCATTCCCTGACTATCTTGGTCATATTTTTTTCTGGAGGTTCAACTTAACAAATTCACTTGCAATATGGTTAATAATGCGCATGCTATTGATCAGTGAAGTGCAGTGTCCTATATAACAAGTGGCAATGGTAACAAGTCATCTCACTTCCAATCTACACTTAATTTGTTTCTTTTGGCAGGTTCTCTTTAAAAGCCTCCTCGATTTTTAACATGTTCAACCTCTTGATCCACTTCTGTCATGTTCATCTTTGTCAGCTACCATGAATACTAGCTTTCTTGCAGGATCTCTAGCTACACTTTCCTTCTTGCCTGCATTTTGGAACATGCCAGCTATTAGCTCTTCTTCTTCTGTTGCATCTCTTTGGTTACTCTTAGGTAGGTCGCATGACTCTGTAGTTTAGACCGAGAAAATAATGCCAGTAGAAGATGCTTGTGCATAGCAGTGCACTGCTTATTTTCCCGTTTGCTTGCAGTAGTACCTGCTAAGAGTATTTAACCCATAAATTAAAACAGTGATCCACTATCCACTGCATTTTAGGGTCCTGCATTATGCTTAACATCGAAAATTTGACTTTTACACCCATCCCTAATTACTAACATAGTATTTTGTTCTTTATATGTCATTGCTATTGTTTACAGGATATAAACTTTATGGACTTTTAATCAATATCGTTTCATAGTTATCCATAAATATTCATTTATGGAATGCCCAACCCATTCCAAGCTGCGGCCACTCTTCATCTACCTCTTTTGCTATCCTTTCTCTACCTCACTCAACATATAGGTTGCTTTCTATTTGCCTCTGCATGGGCAGACTACACCCACCTGACAGCTGATAAATGAACTTTATAACAATATGATCTAACAATATATTGGGACCAATATGTTGCCATAAAAACCTGCCACCTTAGTCTGCCTCTGTTGCAGCTATAGAATAGAATTCAGTGCAGTTCCATGAACCATTATTTAGGTCTTTTGAGTTCTGCAGGAATCTGTAAGTTGTTCTTTGTGCTTGTTGAAATATGATTGCTGTTGCTTTCTGCATACAAAAGCAACATGGTGCTTTCATTTTAAGCTGTCTGGTTTATTGAAAGCACAAGTTTTCTCGAAAAGTTTGCGATCAACTTCTTGTTGTTTGGAAAACTTCACTGCTCATTGTAGAAGTTGGACTATCTAGTTATGTGTCAGGAATCACTTCCAATTTTCAGCTTTCAGTTTTCATGAAAAATTAAATCCAGTTTCTTTATTATTAATTTTTAGCTTGAAACCATAACCCAAAACTTGTTTGGTGGTTGCGTTGGTTGTATTTAATTGAGGTTGTAGTGGTGTTGGTGGTAGGGTTAGTGGTGAGCAGCGGGTGCTGGTGGTGGTGGTGATGGCGGCTTGTGGTGATAGAGACGGTGGTGGTGAACATAGGCAGTTTTGGTTTTCAGAAAAAAGTGAACTAAAATTTTTTAGTTTCCATTATTTCTAGAAACTGAAAGAGGATTTTTGAAATACTAAAAATGGAAATTGTGTTACCAATCACCATTTATGCCATGGTTTTTATTTGTTTAAATGAAACTGAAAACTGGAAATCTTCGGTGATGCCAAACGGGGCCTAAGGCATACCTTGCTTCTTGGACCTTACCATGCCATTGTGGTGTATAGATCAATACAAGGTAGAGCTGGTTGGAGCTTCGGTTCTTAGGGAGCTTGAGTTGTCTTCATCTTTTTTTTTGTTTCTTTTCCTTATTTACCTTTCCTTTTCCCTTTCTATCTCCATCATCTTCTTCGTTGCTTCTAGACTTTGGTTGCTGCACTGCTTGTGCTTAGATTTATTGTACACTTGTCCAATCAACGACAAAACCTATGGTTATGTTTGAGTTGACTCACCTCACCATGCTATTGTATTGTGGCCACTATTGTTTTGATACTTGGAGCTTTACTCTCTGGCAACTTGGTACAGATTGCTTTTTTTTTCCCGGGAGTATATGGGGTGAATGCTTCTTTCTAATTGGTTTAATCAGTGGTCCCAATTATTATCGTCCAACTTTTGATGCGGCATCCTCCTATTTTTATTATTTTATATGTAGTTCTTTGACTAAAAGTGAGTGCTTTGCATGTTCAAGCTAGTAATGACATGTTTTTTCTTCTCTTTTCTCCCTTGTTCATTAGTACCAGACTAATTGAATGTTTACATGTTTATGATCTTTATCTTGCTTGTCATGTCTTGTATTTGCTTCTTAAAATTTCTCCCATTGATAGAATCTTTATATAATATTTTTACTTTTATTTTTATCGGCATTTTGTTTAATTATATGGTTGGAACTATGGAAATCTTTTCTTCTTTTGCTTGCATCATGATATGGTTGAATATTCTCAATACTCAACTTCTCATAGACTATAATCTTGAGGATGAGCTTGTGATGACAAATATTTACAAATTTCTTAATAAAATGCCTTTGGAAACTCTTTTCTTTCTTTCCAATCAAGAAGTTGTTGGGTAGACTTGTACCAAAGCATTTTCAATTATTTTGGAGGATATGGTTGTAGGATAGCATGCTGATCAAATCTTGACAAAGAACTTGATAGATTCAACAGAGACAAGGTGTGGTAAGGCTAGAAGGAAACCCTTGTTAGCTTAGTAGAACATGGTGGGTGTCTTTAGGCATGTAGAAAGAGCTTGCAAAATGTCTTGTTGTTATATGCTTGTTAGTGATTTGGGGAAGTAAATGTGACTTTTCAAGCTTGACTCGAGCTCATTTAAGTTGAGAAGACCCAACTAAAGCTTGGGTCCTTCAGTTTTGAGCCATCCTTGAGTTTGAAATTGCATCACTTTCTCAAGTTGAAAGGCTTGAAAAGAAGGCAAGCTCGAGTTTTCCTCTTTCAGCTTACACTCTTTTAGCTAAACTCTTTAGTGAGAAGAGAAGAGAAGAATGAAGAGTAAGAAGAGAAGAGAGAGTGTGAGAGAGGAGGGAGGCTAGCGAGGCAATTGCTGGATGGCAGTAGGAAAGCTATAGACGACAATGGTCTCAGCTAGGAAGAGGAGGAAGGAGAAGAAGAGCGCAGAGGGGGGGCTCGGGTCTAAGGTGGTGCGGGTGGGCTATGTATGTGGAAAGAGAGGGGGAAGCAGGGATCAGGGTCCCTTAGGTTCAGGGTCTAAGGTGGTTTGAGCCTAGGTTATGAGCCTAGGATGGCCTAGGGCATCACGAATGAAATGGGGAGAGTCCTAACCTTTGGCCTTGTTTCTCCAAGTGGTTGCCTTTGGACTTGAACCCATGCTATTGTGCTTGTCAGCCCAAGACTTTTACCATTGCACCAAACAATGCTTAATGATACATTCACGTTTTCAATTGTGATAAATTTACATGGTATATAAAATGGAAAAATTTTAAGTGTTGTTTAGATGTTACTAGTGTTGATAGTACATATTTTAAATCTTCATGCTAGGCCCTATATCCATACCTTGTTGATTGCCCCTATAGTGACCACGTTGCATGCTATTGGAGTCAACGCAAAATCTATATTATGTGTCTGTTAAGGGGTGTATCGAGCCCTTATATATTTATACCAATACAGTAATAGTCAGTGTTGTATGCCTTCTACCCCTCCATATAATTTGGTACTTAATCCCTATCAGTATGATCAGTTATAATATTGCATATCAAACTGATATTCATATATATGGAGATAATGCACCCTTATGCCAATAACTTGCCAGCCCTATACATATGCAGATACAATTGGATATAGATGGGCACTTAATCCTTACTTTCAACGTTAAATAATACACTTATGTAAACTCCAATAGTTGCTTTGCAACAAGTCTACATCTTCTTCTGTGTTTTATGTTGTTCTAGTATTTATCAGCAAGATTAGCTTTTTCTTATAAAAAAACTGTATTGGTCTTGTTCCATGTCAGGAATGGGATTCTATAAAGCATTCTTGTCCTTGTCATCTACCTTATACATTTTTAAATCTGTTTCAAATTTGCTTTCAGCTAAAAGAGAATCATCAAGTAGCTTAGTAACCCCTCCATTATTTGTCTTTTAGGATAAAGATGATGAGAGAATTGATAAAGGTTGTGAAGTGAGAGGCATTCATCAGTTACAGTTTGATGCTGTTGGTGCTGTTGCTTTATTCACGGTTGTAGTGAAGGCATTGCCATCTTGGTCACCTTTCACTATCAAAGTTAAAAGGCTTATTTCTAAGTTAGGAGCCAGAAGGTGAATCTCATGAATTAAGAAAGCATTATAGGGTTTTCTTTTCTTCTAAATAGAACTCCATAGTAGTTTCTTTCATTGTTAAGTTATTCTACTTTCAGGAATCTTCACAAGTTTCAAATATTCAATGTTTCAAACTTTCAATACTATGTTACTTCTTTGGATAATTATTTATGCATGAGTTTGGTTATACCTGATGAAGGATTGTTTTAAACTTTTTGATAGATTTCAAAACTTGCCTTCTAGAATGGATCAATACACCAATATAATATTCAACTATAAGAATGCGGTGAAATAAATTTGTTTTGTACTTTAAGACTTTTGTAAACAATCGTTCAAAAAATCTTCTGCATGCTGAAGTTGTGGGTTATTATGTTCTTGTTATTATTTCTCCAAAAAGTGTTTTTGCTAATACATTCTCATTTTCTCTTGTTTGGATTTGCTATTGTGCGATCTTGGTTTTGAAGGTAACATGGTTCCTGTATCACTAAATGCATGTAATTGAATGTTTGGGGACCTAGAAATGGATATATGGCTTGTCATCCCCAACCATTCAGAAGTTTAATGAATTCTGGCATTAACTTGTTCAAACCTATTCCTTCTCTTTCCTTGTATGGAGAGCATCTTTATACCCACCTTTGTTCTTTCCATATAGCATCATTTGTTCCATTTTTCCAATTTGGTTTTTTGCCTCTTTCTCAATCTGCTGGAATAAATCAGGGTTAGTAATATAGAGAGGAGCATAAGGAGTTCCAACAGTGATAGTCTACAGGCCATGAAGATCTTGATCTTCTCATTACTCAAGTGAATAGTCGAGGTACTTCACATTCTATCTCAAATTTGTTCCATCTATATGTTTGTTGCCAAATTGTAGTTTGGCACTTCATATTCTTCTGTTTCGCTTTCAAAAACCTTTTTGAAATATTCTTGTAGACAATTTGGTTGCTTTGATAAGAGGCAAATGCTCTTCACTTGAGGTACTACATGGGACTTGGTGTCTTCATGAAAGTGGATGCTGCTAGAAAATTGAGGTGGGTATCCCCTATTGGATACTTTCTAGATAGTTCTGTTGGAAGGTTGAAAGCTATATTGGCTTTAGAGTCTTAGGCACAAACATATGGTGTGTAGACTACTTTAAAACTTTTCCACCCAAAAATATTGTGTAAAATACTTTTAAGACCTTGATTTTTTGTGTGGGCCTGATTAAGGCTTGAAACAGATCAGATATCAGCATATCCATATTTATATTTGCTTTTAGCTTACAAATATAAATAGATACAGATATTCATTGGATACTGAAATTTATATCCACTTTGTTTTAAACGAATATAAATCTGATTATTTGCAGTACAGATATAAATGCAGACGTAACTCAATAGTTAAACTTTATGAACTGCCAAATCAAATATATCACTTTATGGAAGGTAAATTAAGTTAAGGACATTAATATTGTTACTTGTTTTCCTTCAAAGTTTATGAGAGCTATGCAAGACTAAAGAGATTGTAAAAATAACTGGATATTCAGATATGGATTGGACAGTTAATCTATCCATGTATGTACTTTCTTCAATTTTTTCATGGATATGGATACAGATACAAGTATAGTTGGATGCTGAATTTTGTATTCATGTCTGGATTAATTGAGATCCAGAACCAAATTGAAATGGGTATTATCTAGTAAATTTTCACCCGTAGCAAGTACTGATCCATTTCAGGCAGCGCATACTACGCCTTGCTAGTACGGGCACTTAGCATGGGTGAACATGATATCTGTTTAATATTCTTAATTTTTTTAAATTCAAATGGGGATTTTAAAGTCTTTTATTCGGTTCTTTGTTGAAACATTGGATGAGGAAAGTGCCAGCTTGGCAAGGCAAGGAAAGGCAAGTTCTGTGCTTGCTGTTGGTTGGCATATCTTGTGCCACCAGCACCTGAATCCTCTTTTAAGACCTTTCACTACTCTACAACTAAAAGTCACCTTTGCTTTGGTTGAATGTTTTTTTTTTTTAGATGGAGACTTCCATGAAGTTATATGAAGCAACCTTTGCACTTTATCTTCTAAGTGAAAGAAAATTTTCAAGGTAAAGAAGTCTACTTATGGACTTAAAAACAAATATGCAATTTATAATTTGAAAAATATCATAAATAGTAATGAATACAAGTTTATAATAAGCCATGTAAACCATTCTGTGGTGTAATACTATTTACATATTATTGTTATTGTTGATGACATGATAGTGTTGACAAAGCTCTGAAGCTAAAATAATTTCTGGGAAGTACTTTCAGGGCAGTACTGGGAAACTTACTATCCTTGCTAGCAATTATGTAGCACCGTCAAAGGAATAACTGTTTAAAAACTGAGTCTCTGTTTTGGTTGGCTTGACAGACTTGCCAAGTGTTGGTTCTTGCCAATTTTGGTGGCTCTAGTATTTTTTGGTTTAAATTTCAAAGCTTCAGCTTAAGAAAAATGGAAAACAGAAATGAGAGAAAAATAATAACACAAATAAGATATGTCGTATAATTTTAGAGCATGTTATATTTCTTTCAAACCTTTGGTTTTTTTTTGTTGATTTTGGTATGTCTCAATTGATAATCTGAGACTATTAAAATAAAATCTTGTAAGTGATGAAGATATTAAAATAGAATATCATATTCAATTGTTTGATGAAAGCAAATTATTGAACACCTAACATTTTATATTAACACTACTAATATAAAATATACTAGCATAAAATAATGTATGAATATGAACTTGATATGATGATTACCATCATATAATTATCAAGTACCAGCATATAACATATACATTATGGGGTACAAGAATAGGACTAAAATTAGATAAAGCTCATTTGGATGCCATTAAGTTCTTGTCAAGGTCTAGCAAACCTAGTCACATTTTGTGGATTCACTATTATGGGTTGTTGACTAATTAGAGACTGTTTCTCCTCTTTCACCTTCAAAATAAATTTATCAAGAAAACCCAAACATACCTTTTATGGCTTGAAAATGCTATCCATGTCTTTCATTTAATCAAGCAAACTCCAGATTGCTTTTGCTGTTCTGCAGCAAAAAAGTTTCATTATGATAAATCATTTCCTATATATTAGTTTTATCATACATGAGCAAATACCCTCCTCTTTTAAATTAATTTTAAGTTAAAAAATAACAAAAAATTGACACTGGCTAGCCAAAATTGCATAAAGAAATGAAGAAATGGCCAAGAATTGCATTAAAGGTGGAGATGATGAAAGATGGTGGCTCAATGAATTCTTTATAATGGTTAAGGAGAGTATGTAGGTACATTGATATCAGACGTACTATGATTTGTTTTGAAATTGGTAATTGATTAGATAGCTGCAGGAAAAGAATAAAAAGAATGGTGCATGAATCTGGTATACTTGGCTTTGTCAATTATTGTACTTCATTTGTGATTAAGCCTATATTTGATTAAAGTCCCCGGGTAATTCAACCTTGTTCTAGTTGGTATTCGTCCCTGACTGATGGTAAGTATGATAACATGATATGGTCTCTCTCAGGGTCATTTGCAAGATGATATATCGACTTTGTGCTGCAGATCTATAATGAAGGCTTGTCTTATCCAAATAGAATTATGTGATTGTTTGACAAGAAAATCATCTACCTGTAATGCATAATATCCTTGCAGAAATTCTTCTTTACATTGTAAATTGATATATGGTTATTCTGCAAAAATCCTTCTATTTGTTGAAAGGCTCAGCAATTTTTAAGTATCCATCACTGGTTATCAGATTGCTTATTTTTTTAGGGAGACCATATTTTCAACATGCACAAACGACTCCATTTCTCAGAATAGATGATTTGTGATTTTATGGGACTTTCTTTTTCCTTTTTGGTGGGTATGGGGCTTGAATTGGTGGAGAACAATGTTTGATTGTGAAGACAAGGAAATTTAGTTAAAACCTGATTTTGGCCAACTGATTTACGGTCTTCATTAGTGTCTGTTGTTTGCCTGGCTTGACAGAATCACTCTGTTTTTTAGTCAGAGAAAGCATTTATTTTGTTGCACTGCATGCACGGGACTTGAATTTGCAGATGCAACTGTACAACAGGCTTCACTATAGTTTGCATAAGTTTTGTATGTGCAAGATTTTAGAAGGAAAACAGGTGTATGTAGGCAAACAGAACAAAGGTAAGAGAAGACTCAATAGAAACTTCCCTTCATGCTTGTTGTGGTTTTGCATTAATGGTGCAGCTATCCAGTTTGGTGTTAGTGGATATGAGAGTCTTAGGCTATTCAGAGGCAGCTCATCCAAGGCATTTGAACTGCCATTGATTAGAGAAATGCCTGTTGATTTCATTTTTCACTGTTATGTACCACCGGCATTTGGCAATTCTGACTCAGTTGTATGATCCATTGTTGTCTTTTATGATATAACTATTCTTTACGATCTGGTCTGGAAGAGGAAGGAATAGATGGATGTATTTCACCGCCAGTGTTCTGCTTTCTAGATGGAGGATAATAAATCATGTGCTCAGCGAGAAGATTTTGTTTCCACGCATTGTCGAAGCTGGCATTTATTACTACCATCTATAACCGGAGTTTCTCCATGCTAGAAGTCCCACATCTGGCAAAGGCTACTGCTGAATTTTCTGCTTCATGAATTTGTTACAATCTTATACGAATAACATGATTATATGGACAAAATGAAGCCTCTCTTACCATTTCTTCTCCTTTTCTCTTTGTATGCAAGTAGGTGATCAAGTGAGTTAGACTCTTATATTGGTTGCAAGGCCTCTCTGTTAGTTCATCAGTCTGCAGTTCATGAAATGTGCAATTCAAGATAAAGGTAGTTAGGGTTGTCCCGATTCCTGAGCACCCTGATATCGTTATGCGAAGCGAGGAGCATAGGGTCTGCAAAAAAATGTGTTGTACCGAATTAACAGACCAGAATTTAAGCACCAGATAGCGGAGTAACAAAGATGCGAAATTCCGAGAGTGTGGTTATATTTTCGGTAAAATGCGATTACAATTTGTGCATTATTATTGTCCATATGTGCATAGCTGAATAACCAAAAAAAAAAAGAAAGAAAAGAAAAAAGAAACCATTCAGTTACCATGACGCCAACCAAGCATGGTTCTGTGGTTAGACTCTATTGATTTCTCACCTTGGCACCCTTGATATATTCATTTTCTGGACTTGACTAAATTAAACCAGTGATACGACCTCAATTTAGATGCCCAAATCATAAATTTCTTATGGTTGGACGCGAGGCGTCGCATAGGTCCTGCGATCGGGAGGTATCATTAATCGGAAGTGCCTTCCCTGTTGTCACGGTGGTGTTTAGTTCCTTGATTTCATTCAGATGAGCTATATAGCTATTTTATGAAATAGTTTATTTCAAATTATATATATATATATATATATATATTATATTTATATGATGAGTCTTATAACATTGATTGTACTATAAAATAAAATTATTATTTCATATTTTTAACTAAATAAAAATATAAAATAATAAAAATGCATAATTATTATATAAGAATTGGTATTTTTATTTAAAGAATATATATATATATAAACACTATCTATAAAAGAATAAGAAAATGCGCGATGCACACCGCCCCTGCCGGCACGGCTCTTGCCTTACGCTCGAAGGCTGCGAAGCTCCGGTAGACGTTGACCGCATAAGAATTTATATATACCGGAGAACCTTCATCGTCCGATGATATTGACCATTCCAGACTAGACGACGGTAGTATCGTCATCGGCAGCCCGTTTTAGGCTTTCATGCACGCCAGCCGTTCCATATTCTGGACCATTCCGTCGGTAGGCTTCGGTCGGGGCCAACGCAACAGACCGAACGGATTAGATTACTTGTCATATTATAATTTGCATCCGATCCGCATGCTCTGTTCTGCACCAACAGCTGATCGTGACTTTTACCGGGTCACGGAACACCATTATGGACCGTCAGATCGGTGGACCCCTCTGAGAAATTTCCCTCTTTCTTTGCACCCCTGGGGAGGCCAGGACGTGACCTCCTCCTCCGCTTCGCTTCTTGCCTGTCCTCCGCCAATCCGTCGTCGTTCTTTCCAGCGAAGAAAAAACAGAAAATCTTGTTTCAATTTCTCCCGGAATTCGATTGCCCCGATACGATTTCCTTGTCGCCTTCTTCCCACGATTTCTAGGGTTTGGGTTAGGGTTAGGGTTAGGGTTTTTGTCGATCTTCTTCTTCTTCTTTCGTCGTCGCCTTTGGCCAAGGATTAGAAGAGCATGAGCTTCGAGGATCTGGAAGCTGGCCGGCCGCTGTCAGGGCGGAGGGATTTGGCGAACCGGAGGCAGGACCCGACTCAAGCGGTGGCCGCCGGCGTCTTCCAGATCAACACCGCCGTCTCCGCCTTCCAGCGCCTTGTGAACACCCTCGGGACCCCCAAGGACACCCCCGAGCTACGTGAGAAGCTGTGAGGATCATCACCACTTTCTCCATTACCCCTTTTGCTTTTCGAAATAGATTGCTGGTGCATGATCGGTTGCTCGTGATCGCTGTCCTTTCTATCGGTTCTATGGCTTCTATTCGAATTTTGGGTTATTCGATTGTTTGCTTTCTTGAATCAAGTTTTGTGGTATCTGAAGGTTTGGGTGGTTTTTTATTTTTTTTAAATTTTAAACGATCTCAATGTTAGCGATCTTTTGCTTCTGTGATAGAAACTGTTGGATATTGATCAGGAAAATTATGTATTGCAATGCGTTTGCACCAAGGATGTAGCTTGCATTTGTTAACAGGTAGATTTTTTTTTTCCTTACGAAACAATGTTGTTTAATTTGTGCCATCGGTTTATGCTCTAATATCTTTATTTTCTTGGTGTGAGACTATTGTTTTCTTGCTTGTTTATCTGAGAGTTCTAGTGGAGATCTTTTCGTCTATTTCAAGCAGTGGTTGCAGTAATGGGCCGAGTCCTTCGTTGTGAATGCGGAAAAGCCTCTTGGTGACAGCACAAGAGTTTAAAAGCGGACTAATTGAGAACTTTGATGGACATAATTATGAATAGGGTAGAAAATGATGTTATGGCCAGGGCATTGGAAGTAGTAGAGAGCATATAATGTCAAGAGAATGCTTACAAGAATCTGGTGAGAACTGGAGGCCTGCTACGGATTTGAGAACTTATTTTATGTCTCAGACATTATTACCCTTCGGTTTTCAGTACTTAGATTTTAACTACAGTCAATACCCATGCATTTGTCTTTGCATGGGAGAAGTTTTTAAACATACATAATATGATAACCATAACTTTTCAGTTTTTGCTGATGTTTTGCAGTAGTAACAAGAATTCTTCCGTGTGTGCATCCAAAAGCTTTAGTTCAAAGGAGAGATGAGTTGTTCCATATTAATAGTCAAAAAGAAAAGAAAGTTGGATACTTGAAAGAATAATATAGTTAATAAATAAAATAAATAAGGATTACCATGTATATAGTGCTGTCTATTGATATGAGCAGCTTCGAGTTGGGCTTGAAGTAAGCTCAAAATAGGCTAGGTTTAAATATAATTCAGTCAAGTTTGGACCCAGTTCACCAAGCAAAACCCTCCTCAATTAGGCTCAGCTTAATGAGGCTTGGAATAGGTTTGATAAATTGGAACACATTATATGTTTAAGATAGTATTAATCAACTGTTTTATCTGATCAACATCACCTTTTGTTTGGCTAAGGAATAAAGGATGGATGAAAATAATTAAATGATATAGGTTTAAATTTTTGGATCGGGTAAAGGTTAACTGAAACTTGAACCAAGCTTGATTTAAGCTTGATAGAATCTTGAAATGATGTCATCTCAATTTAACTTTATGAAGCTAATGTAAATAGGCTTATGTTTGGCTTGGTTCCAAATCAAGCTTTAATTAGGCTTTAATAATTTTTTTTTAAAAAAGACGAGCCAAGCTTGAACTTCAAGCTCAAAAATAATTTAAAGATGAACTTAATCAGAACTAGAGGCAATGGGCACACTCTTACCCACATGGTTTTCAAGTGTAGATGCACAAAAGTTGAGAGGGACTTGAATCATGATGAAGTCCCTGCTTTACTTTTTTCGAAGCATCATACTGTTTATTTTTTATTTAACACATTAACCATGAAAGATGGACATTATGTACAAATGTCTGCATTAATTTTTGAACTAGATACATTCATAAACCTACCCTTGAAGATGTTATTAAATTATGTCAACTTACATTTAGTTGGTATGATGAAATTGAAAGTTTGCCTGTAAGACCTAGTGAGCGATGGGACATTAGATGCTTCTTGTGTCATCACTGGTTAAAAATCTCAAGAAGCATTCTCAGGAAGCATTAGTCACGGTAATTCTTGAATCTTATGTTGGATCCATGACCATGGGTTCTTTTTTCTCTTATATTAGGTGATAGTTGATCAAATACTAGTGTCCTTCTGAAAGTGGGAAAGGATTTCAATTAAAATGTTTCATCTGAGCACACCTAATATTCTACTTGTAAGATTTCACCATCCACATCATTTCTTACTAATTTTGGCCCAATGAGGAATCCATTTGCACCCTCCCCCTTCTACGTAGTTGCTCACTCTAAAAGGCATAGTGTTTTTGGTCAGGTCTGAATAAATATTCTATATTGTATTATTATTCTCTTTGTAACATGTATTGTGATTTTAAGAAAAAATGAATGTGATGCGACTGTTATGGGATGCTTGCCTTTCCAGACCATGTTGTAAAGTTCATGAGAAGAAAGCACTACACAATGTTTTTAGAAATTTATACTACAAAATTATATTTGAATAAGCAATGAAGTAACTATAAAAAACAAGCCTATCTCATATATTAATTATTACTGTTGGATCTATGAACCCCTTATTTGTCATCATCATTTGTTCGTAATATGATATGCCTTCTGTAGATATTCAAATCTGTTTGCAAAACCTCTATGTTATTTCAGGGTACTATTTGACCAAAATCCATGCTCTTAAGGAATCCCTTTTAGACTCATGGCACATGAGAATGCTATCTTGATTTATTCTATGGTGAATTGTGTGCTTTTAAGGAAGCCTTTTTGGATTCATTACACATGAGAATGCTGTCTTGGTTTATTCTATAATAAATTCCTCATAACTTTATTGTCTAATTTATTTCTAAAATCATGCTTCATAAATTTACCAGCAACTCAAAATTTTCGTCTAGATGATTTTCATCTTTTGTGCCCGGACTGTATTTATTAACCAAACTCAAATGTTAGGTTGGTAACATAAAACCCTCGTAGATTCATATGATGATATCATATTGTTACTGAACTCAAATAATTAGAAACTCCATTTCTTTGACCTATAATAATATCGGGTTACAAAGACACGATGACAACTGTTAAACATTACAATAACATGTGTCATCAAAATAAATGTTATAAACTTATCATTATTTTATATCTTAATTCTATTTTTCAAGATATAACAACCTTTGCTAGTAATAAGACATATATAACAATTGTTATATATGTCATGTTGCAATGGAGGTGTACCATTACAACGAGTAGACAATTGTGTTGTGGTCTTAATTGAAAGTTTCAAACCATATATTTAACCTGATGCAGGTATGACTGAATAAGGGTCCAGGTGCAGGCTGTTCAATTAAAATGTTTATAATTTCATCTTAATTAAACGTCTTCAAGATATAACAACCTCTGCTAGTCATAAGACAGATATAACAAGTGCTATATATTCATGCTGCAATGGAGGTGTTTCAGTACCATTATAATGACTATATAATGGTGTTGTGGTCATAATTCCAAACAATGTATTTAGCCTGGTGCAGGTATGAGTGGATAAGGGCCCAGGTTCATGTCTGGGCCATGTTAAATAATGTTTTTGCTTAATAGTTAAAATTGATATCTTTTTAGAGTGTAAATATATGGCTATGTAAGGATAGATATATTTTTGCTGTTTTGCCTGTAACTTAGCTTTGGTCCTGACTTGATCCAGTCTGTCAGGCTTGTTTGTTGAATGTTTGCATGGTCATCTGTTTTGAGTTAAGTATTTAATAGGGTTTAAAGTAATAATTTAATAAGCGAGATAAAATTGACATCTAGCACAATCTAAATTTTATTTTAGTTTTGCTCTTGTTCTTTTTAAGAGTGTAACAAGGTCATTATTTGTTGTTTTTTAATTTCAAATGGATTATTTTGAGTTCTACGGTTGTTCAGAGTTGTTGAGTATTTCCATCCATTGCTTGGGGATTTTGAGGCCTACCATTTAATGCAAGTGTCTAGCATTTTGTAAGAAATTTAAAGTTAATCTGTATACTTTCTTAGGTGTTATATTGAAGAAATGTTGGGAAATGTGAGTTACTGGATCTTTTGTCTAATTGCCTTTGATATTGATAGCTTCTGGAGAATCATGAGAGAGAGAGAGAGAGAGAGAGAGCATGTACCAGTACTATTTGGCAGGCTAGCTGCATCATTTTTGAGTATGTGACCCTTTAAGGAAACTTATTGTCTGATCATCCTCTCTTGCTTTTTTACTTCCCCCATTTTTTCTGTTTTGCCTTTTTGGACCTATTTATGTAGCTTTATGGTTTTAATGATTTTTTAAAAAAATTGCTTCAAAAGTATATCTTGACATGGCCTATGTTACCTGGACCCTTTGACTTAGCCTAGTACCACTTCTGACTCTTCAACATTGAATATTGGTATGATACTTGGACACAGATTTATAAGAAGAAATTCTTCTGTATTAAAATGATCAGACACTAAGACACAGTTGCACCTTACACACGAACTTGAGTGTCATTTGTAACATAGGAGGTGGCTTAACATTTTGAGTCATGTGGTTTTGCCTACAATTAAACTTTTGAGGAAAGTTGTGAAGAGAATTAATTTTAAGGCATTTCATTTTCTTGAAACTGCTGCCACTCACCAGTTTCACTTGATGTTCATTGTTATTAAGTTATTTCTCAACCTTAGGGATGGCAATGGACAGGGTACCTGCAAAATCGACCCTATGCATATGCGGACCTGTTTAAAATCTTACTACCTGAACCTGTCCCAAACTTGATTACGAAATTAAGCAAAAATCCTATACCCATTCCATTTAAAATTTTGGTATACCTACCGGGTACCCAAACCCGCCCGATTAACCCTTATTCACATTCGTATTATCATAAGAAAACTCCATAAATTGAAAATTTTGTAGCCAAAGAAGAATCCTTTTGATCAAAAATCCCCAAACCCTACAAAATATCATGCTTCTAACAAGATTATGCTCACAAAACCTCAAGGGACCAACTCAGTGAACTCATACCGCCACAACTCGTACAAAATACCCATATGCTTGAGAAAAAATTCCGACAGGAACCTAAGAAACCCCTCCAATCTCCCTTGCGTGCTCTCCTTCCCCACGGATCTCCAAAAAAGTTAATAAAATAAAAAGAAACAGAAACAAAAAAAATATGGATCTATGTGGGAAAAGGGCTTACCTTTTAATTTTTTCTGTCTTTCCTTTGTTTTCATTGATTTTTCCTATGTTTTGCCCCAATTTTTTCCTCCGTTTTTTCCATCCTCAGGGCTCTCAATCGTTGGGAGGCTTGGAGTGTCGGTCGAATAGGGAAGCTTAGATGATGGCTATGGTTTTGTGTTGGTATATATAAATATGAGTTTAAAGGGTATAAATATTTTATCAATCACTTTTCTAATGGAACCGAACCAGGCCTTATTGGTTAAGGTAGTGGCTAGTCCATCCAAAGATTTAAAGTTCAAATCCTCTTATGCTCCTATTATATTATATATTTTATAAAAAAATATAAAATATATATAATTAGATTTGCATAGCATGTATGTGGGGTAAATCCCAAACTTAAATGGTTTTAATCTTAAATCCCAAACCCGTTCTAATCACCCTTTATGGAAGTACAGAAAGTCAAATATGTGAAGAATTTGTTGTAGACCTTAATATTTCTCCAACTTCATCATTAGATTTGATCTTAAGGAATCTTGATTCTACATAACCTTACACATTATTTTTAAAGATCAAATTTATAGAGTTTGTAATCGTTATATCCTAAAATTTCACAATGTTGATTTCTCTTGATACGATCTGCTAGTTGATGTTGCCTTCATTGCTAATGTTCCACAACGATGTGAAGTAGTTGCATTTTGGTTTATTCACCAGCTTTTATATGAAAAATATGTGAACAATTTTTGAGGAGTGAGCACAGGAGACCTTGTCTTTTTGTTTTTTTTTCCTGAACTGGTAATGGGTATTATGATATCCATATTATGGTTCTTTGATGCCTCCTCTTTGGTATCAGGTTTTTTTCATTATCTTCTATTTTCATCAAACTCCTTTCAAGTGATACGATTGCACATACATTTGTGCTTCACCTTTGTTCTGGCTTCATTTTGCTGTAACATGCATTGTACGAGTATCTTAAATGTTTTGACACAATCTTTTTTCCGGGTTCTATTGTCTTACATATTTGCTGCTTTTGTAACACTTTTCATTTTGATCTAGAAGTTTTAATTGTCATTTTCTTGATGAACCTGTTTTAATTTATTTTTTTGTTGGCAGGCACAAGACAAGGTTACGTATTGGACAACTTGTGAAAGACACATCAGCAAAACTTAAACAAGCTAGCGAGACTGATCATCGGACTGAAGTTAGTGTGAGTGTTTATAACAAATTTTCATTAAATTGTTTGACTCATTCATCTGATCTTGGGATGTAAGTTTCAATGTTTTAGCTGTTTCAAAGCTCCTTAAATTTTGGATGTCTGTATCTTGAACATTCTACCTAAGCTAACAGGCTCTGGATGAGAAACTTGGCTTTAACCTGACTTTGGTTTTCATGTTTTATGGTGGGGCTATGTTTAAGTGTGTCATGCCTAAGTCTCAACTGAACTGGTTGTTCTGTAATTTCGATGTGCATTTGGAATTTAGACTTAAACTTGAAACGTACCAACTTTTGTACTCTTATACTGTCTCTTAGTTCGCCTAAAATTGCAAAACATCTTTATCTTCCTGATATATGCACCACATCATTGGATCTTTAAGTCAGATCAAGGAAAATGAATTTTGTAGAGTTTACCGAAGTATGAAACTACATTAAAAAACAATTGAGAATATTATTTAGTTTTAAGCAACAAATTGTATGTGTGATTGTAAACCTTTCCCCAATTTCTCGGTGATCCGGTTTTGCTAATGATTCTGCTTCATATATGTTTAGATGGTTCTTTGTTAGTGCCATATAAAGTCTTTTAAGATTGTCTTACTTGTCATTGGGGAATAAGGAATATGCAATCAAAGTGATTCTCTTTTAAATAAGACTTAAAGATGTTAATAAATGGCTTGGAAATAAGGCTGCTCACTTATCATATCAATCAGAGGAAAGCATGGAACTTGTGTCATGAACATAACCATGCATACCTAGTGTGACTTCTGGCTCATGACTCGTGCTAATGGAGCCACATGAGAAAACTTTTACTGGCAACAATCTTTAAGACAATAGTTCTTTGTAATACTGATGCGCCAAAAAAAGGAGAAAAGTAGAGGTACACTAGGACATTCCGAAGAAAAAAACTATTAAACAACTAAAAAAATAATAATCTTTGCTCTTCCATTTGTATTTTGGAATAAATGATATGGAACAAGTATCATACCTTTTTCCCTTGAACATGTAATTTGTGTCTCACATTATTCTTGAGCAAGGCCCTGGTCTCATCTTATTCTGTATTTATGTACTTGTGGAATTATGGCATATCCTTCAGAAATGTATCCTGTCAAGTTGTTCATGCTGTGTTTGGTTCATGAATAAGGAAAATCTTAAATTGTTTCATTTCTCCGTATTCTTCTGTATTTGACCTTATTCTGTTTTCACATGAGTAAGTTTGTAATTCTGTTTGGTTGGAGACTATGAAAGAATAGCTGCAAGTGTTGTTTGGTTTGATAACTTGAAATAAATGAATAAATGCGAATTTTTGGGCGGTTTAGTATGAATAAAAACTCTTGATAGTTGAGTAAAGTTGTTCGACCCCTCACCCACCTGGCTGAATAAATTTATTGATGACCAAAATGAGCTTGTTTTGGTTAAACGAAATATGATTTTGGTATTTGACTTTTGGGATTTATCCGTGGACCAGAGACAGCCTTAGTAAATAGTTGCTGTAATTGATCTTTTGAGTTGCTCAACCTATTTGAGAGCTATATCATGGTTGTACTTTTTATTGGTGATTCATGAACTTGTGCTTTTCAAATGATGTTGTTGGTCATGATTGTAATTACTTTTGGGGTTTATCCATGAACCAAAGAGAGCTTTAGTAATTAATTGATCTCTTTTGGGGTTTATCCATGAACCAAAGAGAGCTTTAGTAATTAATTGCTGTAATTGATCTCTTGGGTTGTTAAACCTATTTGAGAGCTAGATCATGGCTGTGCTCTTGATTGGTAATTCATGAGCTTGTGTTTGTCGAATGTAGTGGTCATGATTGTTATTTCTGGTGCAGTGTTTAAGTTACTATGGCATGGTTGCAGCTATTTTTTGACTGCAAGCTATATAGAGGTGACATACTGTATATATGCTTCATTCTAATAAGGCCTTTAAAACTATTGGTCTACACATTATGCTGATTTTTCCCCTTAATTTCATGATTCTTTGACATGAATTTTTAAATGCAGGCAAGCAAAAAGATAGCAGATGCAAAGCTTGCAAAAGATTTCCAAGCAGTTCTGAAAGAGTTTCAGAAAGCTCAAAGGCTTGCAGCTGAGAGGGAAACTGCTTATGCCCCTTTTGTTCCTCAAGCTGTTCTTCCTACAAGGTATGTTAGTTGGACTGATTTACTTGCTCAGCTCTTAGAGGTCTTAAAAAACAATATGAATAATGATTCAGTGGCGCGTGTGCGTGTCCTCTTTTTTCTTTTTTTTGTTTTGTTGCGGGGGGGTGGGTTGTTTTAACGTAAAAAGTTGATGTATTTCATGAATTTCACGGGTAAATAGTACATGTCATAGTAATTGGTGTATTTTCAATCCTTTATTTCTGCGTATTACATTATCAATACGTGATACATGTGATCTTTATGTCCTGCTGATCATCTCATTGCTGTGGCTTGCTTATTTTTGTGCAGCTATACAGCTAGCGAGATAGATGTCAATGCTGATAAAACACCTGAACAACGTTCTCTGCTTGTGGAATCTAGAAGGTGAGAGGTCTTTCTATGTAATCCTTTGATGCATAATGATTATATGGTTGAGTCAATTTGTGAAATTGTCATGCTTGGCACAAAATACTGTAGTACTGATATTTAAACACTTCTAGATGCTGTGCCAGATATTTTGGCACTGATCTCTTGCACATGGGACTTTTGAATTTCTTGCATTGCTTTGTAAATACATCTAGCTGACCTTGATATGACGTTTTTCCCATCATTTTGTGGAATCCAGCTGCAGAGCAAAATTCTGGATCGTTCCCCTTTTTCTTGACACTATCAATGCTTATGAATTCAACTTCACCTTTCCTTTCTGTGAATTTTTGATCATTAATCACTTATAGTTTTGAGACTGCTGCTATCTATTCTTGGATAGAAATTATCCCCTGTTGGCTTCTTCCCTAGCATGCACCTCTGACAATTCTCGGCTGATGTTGGAGATTCATGTTTTAATTTTTAATTTTTTGTGGCATTGTAGACAAGAGTTATTTCTACTGGACAATGAAATTGTCTTCAATGAAGCCATCATTGAGGAGAGAGAGCAAGGCATACAGGAGATCCAGCAGCAGATCGGTGAGGTGAACGAAATTTTCAAAGACCTCGCTGTGTTGGTTCATGACCAAGGAGTTATGATTGGTAAGTTTTACATTCTAGTACTGGCATTTGAAGTTACTCACTGTCAGTCGATTAATGTTGGCATATCACCTGCTGCAGATGACATCGACTCCAACATTGATAACTCCCATGCAGCAACTGCACAGGCAAAGACTCAACTTGCAAAAGCATCCAAAACACAAAAGTCCAATTCATCTCTGGTATGTTTAATCCATCAAATATATCTCGTTTTGATATAATTTAGACCCTTTTCTTGATCAGGTACTGTTGATTTGTGCAGACATGCTTGCTCTTAGTGATTTTTGGGGTTGTGCTACTCATTGTGATCATAGTCCTTGCAGCATAATCATTGGAGGGGGAAGTCACATTTGATCAACAGTCCCAACAAAAATTCTGAGAGATTGTGTATGCTCTCAGGTAGTGTGGTAATCCTGGTTTAGTGGGTGTGATGATATGTGGACATCTCGTTGAGGCTAAATGGTATATATATAATGCAGTGGTTTTTGGTGATGCAAATTTTTTTTAGTTTGTCTTGCGGTTCCTTTCGTATCATTTTGGGAAGTCCAAAGCGTGGAGGCCTAGATATGTCTGGGCAAGGAACTAACAGCTGACTTTAATGATTAATATATATATATATATATATAAAATTGGTATTCTTCGTTTATGTTTCTCTTTCTAATTGAAAGGAACTTCCAAGTGTAAGGTAGTTCCACTCTTCGTGAAGCTTCGGGTCGTACTACTTCGTTATCTAGACTTCCTACGCCAGGTGTATCCCTTATTCATCAATTTTGTGCATCGAAATTATTCTATTTACAGACATAACGCCGTGCTAAATCACCAATCGATAGGTTATATCTCCGCTGTCTAAATTTCTTTTTTGTGAAATTTTCTTGATACTTATCATCTGTTTTTGCTGAGGGCAGTCGAACAATAATAATTATCCAGGGGTTTAGGTATTGTTTTAGTTTTCGGTATTTGCGTTTTCGAATAACTCGAAAGATGAAGCAGACCGAGCGAATATGTTTTGATGAAACTCGAGTTTTGTTAAATTATGTTGGTAAATCATTAGTGCTTCTGGTACCCGCGATTAATTCTTCGAAAGAAAAGTGAAAAATGAAGCATTGAATGGTGGAAGCTCTGCTTCGCTTCAATCTACATGCGAGAAAAGAAATAAAAGTACAAAAAACCTACGGTGCTTGATAGGCTTTAAGCATCTGTGCCCCGGTGGAAGTCCCCTTGGACGGCTTTCGTCTTGCTAGATCATATTTGATACGGATAATAATTTTTTCAGTATCTTTTCTATTCGAAGATGAGTATATTAGTCTGATCTTACTAAATTGTCAAGGTAGAGTGTTCTCCCGGTATGGATAGTAATTTTTGCATTATCTTCTCCAGTATTTTCTCTATTCGAAGGTGAGTATATCAGTTTGATCCTACTAAACTGTCAGAATAGTGTGTTCTCCAATTTCTGGTCATGTGCTCCAGAAAAATTTCTGGACGGCTTTCGTCTTGCTAGATCATATTTGATACGGATAATAATTTTCTCAGTATCTTTTCCATTCGAAGATGAGTATGTCAGTCTGATCTTACTAAACTGTCAAGGTGGAGTGTTCTCCCGGTACGGATAGTAATTTTTGCATTATCTTCTCCATATCTTCTCTATTCAAAGGTGAGTACATTAGTTTGATCCTACTAAACTGTCAGAATAGTGTGTTCTCCAATTTTCGGTCACGTACTCCAGAAAAATTTCTGAATTTAATCGAGTAATTCACATGTTTAAGTCTCGAATTCATGATTGAGAGGGCGGGAATAAAGCACCCTATCATCTTAGTGGTGTTCCAAGCTATTTTGCTTTTTTTCTTGTTTGTGATAATCGATTCGAATCATGACAATTATCATATGGATGAAGTCTTTTTTTTTTTTGTTTGGATCTTAGGGCGTTCCATGAGGTTGGTTACCAATGACGTGTTTCGATTTTGACTTTTGGAGTGTATGGTTTGTTTGATCAGTGATCAGATCTTTTAAAGCATTCAGAGATAATATGGTTTGGTAGAAAATTATGTGATGTGCTCGAGAATCCGTTCTAATGGGATGGCGGCGATGACGGAGACATGTGGGTGTTTAGCGATCCTTCCTCGGTCTGCACCGTCTGCACCAACGAGTTCCCGGTGGACGGCCGAGATGAGTGTTTCCCATTGGAAGAAGGGGATAAGATTTCCGCGCCGAAAGGAGAGTCCATCGAAGGACCCAAAAAAAACAAAAAAAAAAAGGCCACTTCTCGGTTCTCGATAGCTCGTTCCGCACGTGTCCGCATGGTTCTCTCCCTCTTCCGCAACGTGTCCTCCCTCTGTCTCTCTCTCTCTCTCTCCCCCCCTCCCTCTCCCGTGCCCACCGACATATCTATACGGAGAAATAAGCTGGCCATCGATGGACTTCCCTCACCGGCTCCGTTTTCTCATCCTCAGGTCTTCTCGCTTTCTTCCCCTTCTGCGGTCCGCACCCTTTCCTCTCTTTTATTATAATAAATGTATATATTCTTGTTATGTTAGTTATAATTATAATTATAATTTTTTTTCCCCCTCCCGGCCCCTTCCCTTCTAGTGTCTGGGTTGGTGGTTAGGTTTACCCATTTTTTTTCCTTCTTCCCTTTGTTGTGGCATCGAGGAACGGAATTTCCATCGGAGCTCAGAAAGGAAGAGCTTCCGTATCTCTCTCCTCTTCCTAGTGGCTGCTTTTGTTAGAAGCTTACGTCCTTGGCGACAAGCAAAGCTATCCCATGTTCGATGAATAGAGCAGGCGCCATTTGTATTTCTTTTTAGGGTGAAGGGATTTACTCCTTGGGCTGCATATTGCTTGGACCAAGCACTAGCAGTCGTGGAACTGGAAAGCAGAACAACTTGTAGTCAAGTAGGCAGGAATGTTGATGCCAAGCCAAAAAAGAAAGTCCGGTATGATACTTAATTTCTCAGCCTGTTACATGGGTTCTATTTTCTCACTGCAATCAATGTCCGTGCTACCTGACAGTTGCGGAGTAAATCCATGTGATTGAAAAGAGAGGATATCAACATCGACGATGGCAGTCTACTCTTCGTGGTCAATGGGTGAGTACCGTGATGATATGATTATATAAAGTGATGGCTCGTTATGGTGCAATATACCAGGCTATTGCTTCTATATATATGGACTTTTGTCTTGGTAGCCTTATCTTTTCTTGCATTAGCCAACCAGAAGCATAGAAAATA
Organism: Areca catechu; assembly: GCA_021397845.1. Lineage (NCBI taxonomy): Eukaryota > Viridiplantae > Streptophyta > Magnoliopsida > Arecales > Arecaceae > Areca > Areca catechu. The sequence continues at coordinate 158,168,040 of CM038049.1, read as the reverse complement.
CCTTGGCAGTTGTCCGTTGCGGTGGCTCCTCCAGGTGCGACCGTTGATGAACCATGCAGAACAAGTGCAAAATTGAATTGCAGCTTTCTGCAACTCTAATTGCAGGCAACTGGATAGCCCCTATATATCGTATATCTAAGATCCAACTGTTCTTCTGTACGTGTATCTCCAGGGACCGGACCGGAGAGGAACATGTGTGGTGGTGGACCTGATCACTGGATCTAATCACGAACATGATATCTTTTGTGACGAAGCCCCTGTCATTGGTCCAAGTCGTTTTGCTGCTTGGTTTGAGGAGCGCCTGTTTTGTTACCCTTGCATGGTGGCGGCTGGTGAATTTCATCATCAATTTCAATGTTATTTTGTGCTGGCAGATCATGGTTTGCTCGGTTGCTTTATTGACACTTCCCATCCGGATATTGACTGCTCTAGAAAGGGAGAGGAAGGTCGGTCTTTCTTTGGCTATTTTCCAATTTTATTCTTGGAACCACGTACCATAGATCATCTTTCTCTAGGAATTATGATATGCTAATTGCTGAGTTGGTAGTTGGTTTCCTAAGATTCCAGTGCCTTCCCTGTGTTCTCCTCTGATTAAGTGCTTGGCAGTAGTGCTACTTCATCTTCTGTTACTGTAATGTTTTTAAGAAAAGCTGCAAGTATGATGGGTTTGACAAAGTTTTGGCATGATGTTCACCTGATGTGTTTTATGAACCCATGAGGTTTTCAGGCCAAGTTAAGTCAGATATTGTCCAAGCATAAAGCATAAAAAGTATGTATACATGTAGTCACTTTGTTGCGTCATAAATGCGGGGTGCAAGCAAACAAGGATTGGACTAGCATTTAGCCATTATTAACAACACATCCAGTACACGATTAGTTGTAGGAAATATCTTTATATCATCATTAACAACACACATTAATGGTCAACAATTTAAAATTAATTTGGTGAAGTTGATTTTGTGAAATTTATGTGCTACCAATCAGCAAAGCCAGAAACAAGTTTCTATTTAACCGCTCTGAAATCTATGCTTTTTTAGATTCAGGTTTCACAGAAACTTAATTTGTAGAACTGGCCATCAAACTGAGTTTACTCTAGGCAGGCAATGAGGAAGCGGGTGATCTGGAAGTTGGTTCAGCACGACAGGTAGAATAATGTAGATAAAGAAATATAACAGAACACTCTTGACAAAGAAATGTCTTAGACTTGTTAATCTATGATGCATGTTTTAAAAGAAAAGGATTTTATTAATAAGATTTAAAAAGTTTTCTGGTTTTAGTTGCAATCTTGGGAATGAAGCAACTCGCAGGTTCCCACCGTGGGACACCATTAACCTCAATTCATGCTAGATATGTAACTGTCTGTTGATGTTAATTCCTTTCTTTTCCCCCACTTTTTTTTTTTTTTCATTATCTGATCTACACCAATAAACAAATATGTTTTGCCAGATCATGGTACTTGCTGCTACACTATATCTCTTTGCCTTTTATCTGCATGTTGTTTATGCTGTTTTAGAAGTCTCTTCTATCATCATTTTTAACTGTCAATTTTCTTTTCTAATGCTTTATTTGTGGTCACTAGATTTACGAACTAGTTTATTTGCTCTGTCGGTATATATTGCTATAAAAATTCTGATCAACTTATCTACTTGTTTATTTTGATAATATTTAGAAAAAAATCATGACATTTCTCAAAATAGATTTTTTGCCCTTTTAAAACTTGCGGATAAAGATTGAATATTGATCATGTACAGCTAGAGAGGCTCCTTAGTGAGATGCAAATTCAGTTGGAGAGCTTTATCGGGGAAAACAAGGAACTTGAAGAACGACTGCAAATGGCTGTCAAAGACCGACGGGTCATGGGGACATTGCTTCAGGAGATTGAAGAGGAGAATGAAAAGGCTCTTGGTAGAATTGATCTACTAGAGAATGAGGTGAGATTCAGTCCTAAAATCTCCAGTATACACCATGATGCAAATTCCATGTGAAAGGAAAATCAGTTAGTCATTTAATTCTTGAGTTTTTCATAGTGAACAGACTAATGTAAATAATCTGTCACATTGTGGAAACAAGGTTTGTAAGCTTAGGAAAGCCTTGAATCGATTTTGGCTTTCTTTGCTTGAATTTGAGCATTGACAGGCCATTTCGAAGTCAATATATTTAGTTTTTGTCTGTACTTATATTTTTTGCCATGCCAGGTCAGTGTACTGAGACAGAGAGTACATTTTTTTTTTCTTTTGATAGTTTTTCTTCTCATTTATTTTGAGCTAGTCAATTGATATGCATCCAAAAATAAAGTTCTCCTCATGAGACAGTATCCCTCCCCTGAAAGTCAGGTACTCTAATCTTCAGGTCTGCTTCAAATCTTGCACAACCTAATTCACAGGATGTTGATATGATTTTTTTCTTTGTTTTTTTTATCAAATCTTCTTTTTTGTGCTTTCAGATGAGATTCTCTCTCGTGCTTGTGCACATCTTGTTTATCCTTTGGGTAAGTTACTTCACAGTCAAGAGGTAAAATTTTTTACATGTAAGAGAGGATGCGCTTCACCAAAAAAGTGTAGCAATTTGTTTTAGATCAGCTTAAATGTATTGCACAACCTATCCTATGATTTTGTAGGTTCTTTCCTATTTATTTTTTCATCAGCTACACTGTTCTAGATTATATTTACTTTTGCTACTGGCTTATGATTTGTGTGAGTTACTTTGCCATCTGAAGAAAGTTTTTCATGTGTGAGAGAGTGCCCTTCATGCAAGTCTGATAACCTGACTCAAGTTGGCTCATGTCTTGCACAGCCTACTCCAATTTTTCATTTTTTATATGAACTAGTATGTTTTCTTTCCATGTTTCCTACTTGTATGTTCTCATTGTAGCTTATCAACCCTGTCTTGCTGTACTTTTCATCTTTGGTTTCTTTTTCTTCTGCTGTTTTCTTCCTATTTGACTTGCCTCATTTGACATGTGGCTTTTTGAAACTACTTGTCTTGTTTGCTGTTCGAGAGATGTAACTAGCTGTTAGTTTTATGTCAATATGCTTGTTAGCTTTTGCAATTGTTAGATTTCTTTTGTTGAAAAAACCTATAATATAAAAACATCACAGCATATCTTGAACTCCTATGGAAAGTCCAGTGTAGGATAGGAGGAGATAGTGAAAAAAGTGATAGTGAGGACTATTTTACACAACAACCTCCCTTAATCAACAAACAATATTAGTCCCAATTTGCATTACCATACCTATTTTAAAAATATGTGACCAATGTATGAATAGAAAATTATTAGACAAATTTACATGTCTTGAACATCAAATAATACAATTTAGATTTTAGGCTTTATAGAACTATGTAAGAAGAAGAAGAGAGGCCTTGGAAGTGAATGAGGTGAGGTTGATGGTTAACAAAAACATGGAAAGAAAAGCCATCAGGTATGACATGAAGAAGCGAAGAATTTTGAATGCACAATCAGTTATGCAAGACAGAATCAGGTTTGAGCCAATGTACCTAACTCCTCATATAGAGGGTGCCCTCTTTCATGCGAAAAAGCTTTATTTTGACCAAAGTTTTAAATACCTATACTGAATACCTATGCCATTCTTTATTGAAATGGTAATATACTGACATGGTGTATTGAACTTGTAAGGTTGAAAGAAGGTCGAACTATGATGATTCTTTATTCACATAGGATATAATGGAAGATGGTGACAAGATTACCTTCCACAAAAGTTAAGAGAAGTGACCTAATCCATCATGATGAAGCATGTCTTTTTCTCATTCATGAAAGCAGGTGATAGCCCCCAGTATTGATGGTACATACCAAAACTGGCAACTTCAAAAAAAAAAGAAAAAAATCTTTGACTTATTGGCAAGGTTCATTAGCTTGGTATCAGATCTCGTGCCAATACCATCTTATTACATTGTTGGTATGTGGTACAGGATGTGAAATAATTTGGAAAAGAGATAATTGTATTTTCTTACATCTTCATGGTATTGGTAGGCTCTATATATAGAGCAATAATGAATCCCTAATTGATGTATTTCCTAATACAAAAGATATTCATTATTGATATATTTTCCAATATACATGATTGATATATTTTTTAATATACATACTTGATATCTTTCTCAATATACATGCTTGATTGATATTTTTTCTAGATAGGATTATTCACCATAATTTTCTGATATTCCTAGAATATTACAAGATATTCTCAGAATATTCTAGACAAAAGGAAAACAGTTTTTTTTCTACACTCCCCTCAAGTTGGCTTGAAGATATCTTCCATGGCAAGTTTGCTTTCTAGATTCTTGAACTGTTTCTTATACAACCCCTTTGTGAGAATATCAGCAATTTGATCATCTATTGGAATGTATGGTATGCAAATTATTCCATTGTTCAGTTTCTCCTTGATGAAATGTTTGTCTACTTCTATATGCTTTGTTTAATCATGGAGGGCTGGGTTGTGGGCAATAGAGATGGTAGCTTTATTATCACAGTAGACTTTTGTCGGTGAGAAAATAAAAAACTTTATTCTTTAAATGATTTTTTTATTCATATCATCTCACAAATTTCATGGGCTACTAAATGGAACTCAGCGTCAGCACCACTTTTGGCTATCACATTCTATTTCTTGCTTTGCCAGGTGACAAGATTACCTTCCACAAAAGTATAATAGCCGGAAGTTGATCTTCTTTCAGTTACATTTCCTGCCCAGTCTGCGGCGGTGTAAGCTTCTATTTACAAATATCCTTTATTTTAAAATAACAATCCCTTTCCAAGTGTCCTCTTTAGGTACCTTAAGATTTTTTAGGCAGCCTTAAAGTATTTTGATCTTGGTGAATGCATAAACTGGCTTACCACACTCACTGCAAAAGTGATATCAGGACATGTATATGATAAATAGATAAGTTTACCCACAAGTCTTTGGTATTTTTCTCTATCTACCACCTCGGTTTTTGCAGGTGCAACTTTAAGTTAGGCACTATTAGAGTTTCGACTGGTTTGCATCCGAGTATTCCAGTTTTGCTAAATCCAAGACATACTTTTATTGGTTGACAAAGATTCCTTTATTGGATCTTGCAAATTCCATGTCAAGGAAGTACTTTAGAGTTCCCAAGTCTTTGATCTCAAAGTCTTGTGTAAGTTTTCTTTTGAGTTCTACAATTGCGGTACTATCATCACCGGTCATTATTATATCATCCACATATACAATTAAAATAGCTAGTTTACTAGCTTTCAAGTGCTTGAAGAATAGTATATGGTCAGTTTGACTTTGGATATAATTGTAGCTTTTTATTGCCTTTCCAAACCTCTTGAACTATGTCCTAGGTGACTGTTTAAGTTCATACAAGGATTTTTTTAGTTTACATACTTTGTTGGTCCTGAAGTCCTTAAAATCGGGTGGTAGATCCATAAATACTTCTTTCTCCAAGTCTCCATTCAGGAATGCATTTTTTATATCAAGTTGGTATAGAGGCCAATTGGAGTTTACTGTCGGAGAAAGAAGAATTTGGATTGAGTTTATTTTTACAATTGGGATGAAGGTCTCCTTGTAGTTAATATCATAAGTTTAAGTGAACCCCTTGGCAACAAGTCTAGCCTTGTACCTTTTAATGCTTCCATATGTCTTGTATTTTACATTAAGGACCCACTTGCATCTATCATTGTCTTGCCTCTTGGTAGTTCTACAATCTTCTAAGTCTCATTCTTTTCAAGAGCATTCATCTTCTCCTTTAATATTAGTTTGCAATCCGGATCACCTAGGGCATCCTAAATAGATCTTGGTACATGCAGGTTAGAAATATTTGAAATAAATGCTTTATGGTTATTGGACAATCTTTGATAAGAAAAATACTTGGCAATATGATGATTGGCACATGATCTTATTTCTTTTTTTAGGGCAATTGGAATATTAAGATCAGACAACTCAAGAGTAGATTTAGAATTTCTTTTAGTGAAAGGACATTCAAAGGACCATCATTCAAAGGTGCTGACTGACCAGTTGCAAGAGATATAATTGGATCAATAGTATTTTTCTGAGACTTTTGTCTAGTATATACCTGAAGCTCTGGTTTCGGATTATTCGGATCCTTGTGTAGTAATTCTTTCTCTATTTCAGATTTCATCATGCCCGACACCTGTGGACTAAACAAATCCTTTTCTTCATTATTTGGATTATTTATTTCCTTGATTTGAGAGTGGAGTGGAGTTTCAATGAAATTTGGTAGATGTTCAAATTTTTTTTAAAAAAATTTAAAAATTATCTTCTTCTTCGATATTCTTCCCTTGAAAATGATTTTTATAGAAATATGGCTATTTTTCGATAAAAGACATGTCCATGCTTACATAAGACTTCTTTGTTAATGGATTAAAACACTTACAGCCTTTTTATTTGGAGCATATCCAACGAAAATATAATTTTCAGCCTTGGGGTCCAATTTGGATAAAAAAATTATGGAACATGAACAAAATAAATGCATCCAAATGTTTTTAAAGGCAACTTAGAATACAATCAAAGATTTGTAAAAGATGTCTTTAAAGTATGTAAAGGGTTTTAAATTTTAAAATACGAATTGGCATTCTGTTGATCAAGTAGGAGGCAGTTAAAACAGCATCTCCCCAGAGATATTTAGGAATATTCATAGAAAACGTGAGGGCCTTAGCAATTTCAAGTAAGTGCTTGTTTTTTCTTTCAATAATACCATTTTGTTAGAGAGTGTCACGGCATGTTGATTGATGTAGAATGTCTTTATCTTTTAAATTTTTTTTAAACACATTAAAATATTCAATTCTATTGTCTGATTGAAGAATGCAAATTTTTGAATTAAACTAGGTTTCGATCATATAGTAGATTTTTTTGAAAAATCTTTTCACTTTAGATTTTTTGCTTAGTAAGTAAATCCAACATAACCAAGTGTGATCATTATAAAAGTTATGAAGCATCTTTTTCCAGATAAAATGGTAACCTTTGACGGTCCCCAAATATTACTATGAATTAAGTAAAATGGTTTGGAAGGATTATAAGGTTTTGAAACAAATTTAACACGATCTTTAGATAAATGGCAAATTTTATATTGAAACATAGAATAATCCACTCCTTTAAACAATTTAGGAAATAAGCATCTTCAATAAGGAAAACTAGGATGGCCTAGTCTAAGGTGCTATTGCATTATTTGTTCAGAAATAGGAATAGAACAAGTACTACTTAGCTCTTGAGCTTTTTTTTAACTGAAAAAATTTCATGAAGTAGTGTAGCCTTTTTATCTCTCTAGCATTGCCAATCATCTTTCTCGAAATCCAGTCTTGAAAAGTACAATAGGAGCCACAGAAGATAACATAGCAATTAGAATCCTTAAAAAAATTACTGACAGATAGCAGGTTGCAAGCAAGTTTAGGGACATGAAATACTGATTTAAGACTAATATTTTTAGATATTTTAATTGGACCTTTGCTTGCAATAGATGAAAGACTATCATCTGCTATTCATACTTTTTCATTACTAAAACAAGGGGTATATGAAACAAATAGATTAGACAAACTGGTAATATGATCAAAAGCCTTCGAATCAATGATCCATGGAGCAGAATCTAAAGTACTAAAAAGGGCTAAGAAATTTCTATCTGAATGGGCCAAAGAACAATTAGGTGTACTAGGTGATGATGGATTTAGCCTTTAGCAATTTCGGTTTGTGATTATCTATATTTTGATTTCCAATTGGCGGTTTTCCATGAAGCAACCAACAAGTTTTCCGAATATGATGCGGTCTATTATAGTGATCATACAATATCCGAGGCTTCTCATTATGCTGTGCTGATCAGGAAAATTCCATCCACTAGCATTAGCTTCAGCAACAATCAGTATAGAGTTCTCAGTCAGACCATTCATGCATTATTCTTTTTTCAAGCATTACTGATATGCAACTTTGCACCTGACGAACCTCTGAAAAAACTTCATTGAGTGAAGGCATAGGATTTTGTCCAATAATCCTTCCTCGAACCTAATCAAATTTGACATTAAGACTAGCAAGAAACTTGAAGATTCGATTAGTCTCCACAATTTTTTGATTGTGTTTGCAATCGTCAGGAGACTTCTAGTCATAATCATTGAATAGGTCCAGATCTTGTTATATTCATTTCAGAGAATGGAAGCATTTGGCAACAGCGTTACTTTCTTGCCAGACTTTTTCAAGTTTTAGAGTAAGTTCATATATTTGAGATTGATTACCTAGATCAGAATACATTTGGATAACATTATCCCACAGATCCTTAACATTCTGATAACACATGTAATTGGAACTAATATCCTCTTCCATAGAATTTACAAGCCAAGTCGTTACCATTGAGTTTTTGGCATCTCAGGTTGAGTAGGTTGGATCTGCACTATCCGGAGCTAGGTATCTCCTGTCAAGTAGCTGATTTTGCCTCTTCCTCGGATGTACATATGTACGATTGAGACTAGTATAAAAAACTATCATTATTGAGTCGAATGGTGATAATTTGGACTAGATGAGATTCGGTAGTAGAAAAGATCCGAGGAGCATTGGTCATGGCAGCAAGGCTTGGGTAAGTGGATGGAGTTGATTGGGAGGAGATGTCAGACTTGGTAAAAAAAGAAAAATAGGACAACAGCGGCGTATGGGCAGTAGCAGCAGCATATGGATGGCGGCTGTGTATGGGTAGTGGCTATGCTAGGACGGCACAGGAGCAAAATAATATCCTCCTCTGATACCATGAAACAATTTGGAAAACAGAATTATATTTTCTTGCATCTTGTGGTACAGGTGGGCTTTATGTATAGAGCAATAATAAATCCCTAATTGATGTGTTTCCTAATACAAAGGATATTTGTTTTTGACATATTTTTCAATATATATATGATTGATATATTTTTTAATATACATGATATGTTTTTCAATATACATACATGATTGATATATTTCCTAGATAGGATTATTCACGATAATTTTCTGATATTCCTAGAATATTACAAGATAGTTTCAAAATATTCTAGACAAAAAAGACAGTTTCTTTTTCCATAGTATGAGATGGCAAGGCATATTGAGTGTCATAGTATATCTGGTACGGTACGGATCGGCATAGTATCATTGATTTGCATGGATAGGTACTAGCAGTACATGCTAGAACAGCTAAATTTCTGCATCCCGACTCATTCTAGTGTTAGTTTTGCTTCTAAACAATGCAATATTGGTTATGCTACTCTATTCTAGTGGTTTTTGATATTGTGATTTTAACTGCAAATCATCTCATTTGAAGGACAAGTTGGTGAGAAAAGTAATATTATCAAGAAGGCCAAAATTGACTGAAAAAATGAGAGGAGGGGGGGGCAGAAGAGAAAAAATACTATGCAATTATGGATAGGTGAGACATCTATTATGTAACTCTTGAAAACTATTTTCTTTCTTGACCGTGCATTAAGTTGCCCAAAGGATAAGCAAGTGGAAAAGTTTACTGAGAAAAGTTAGACTACATAAAGCATTTAGAAAAAGAAGAAAAGAAAGAAGCCATGTGACTTATGACAAGGAGGGATGGAGACTCATTTCAATTCAAAGATGACTTGTGACATGTTAAGCAGGGTTTGATGGAAGGCATCCAAGGATATGTTAAAAATCAGCCGTCTTAGCATTTGGAGTGCTAAGGGTTTCCAAGTTTGGGGATTGGAAGATGGTGGGAGTCGGAGAAATGGAAGTAGGAGGGGTAGATGGTGGGATTTGGACAAGAAATAGATGGAGGGAGGTTGATGGTGGGATTTGGGGAAAAGGCAAAAAGTTGAATCTTTTTTTGGAATAATACCCTTCCCAAGGTTCCTATTTCTACACTAGGGCTGCAACTTAGGCATAATTGTTTGATTGAGGGCTTTCCTAAATCTATCCTTTAGATGTCCCAACCCTAACACAACCCAATTCAATCCCATCATAAGCTAGATTTGGCTGGGTCAATTCATCGGGCTAGGTTATATTAGGTTATGTTAATCAGATTAATTTTGTTTGTAGTGGGATTTTAAGTTTGGGAAAAAGCAGTGGACTCCAAATTTTCCTATTTGGTTGATATTTGAGTTGTGTTGTATCTCAATCAGATGCACTTATAGCATTTTATAATAAAGGGCTAAAGATATAGTTCAATGAAAGATATTAATATGCTATATAAACATAAATAAAGAAATCCTATAAATTATCTAGCAAGTTAGTTAAGTTCGGGATTGAGTTGGGTTTAAGCTCAATTCTAACCCAACCCTAGGGTTTAGGGTTTAGGGTTGGGTTAGGTTGGAATTTTTGAGAACCAAACCAAACCAAGTTCACAAAACCTTGGCCCAACACAACCCAATAGAGGGTTGTAGGCTTAGGTTCGGGTTGAGCCCAAGGAAGTAGCACTCCTATTCTACACCAATAGCCAAGATCTTTTATTTTTACTTTGTTCGAATTTGCATTGGCTGATATGGTAAGTGACCCCGTCTGTTTGTCTCAAATAATATAAAAACATGATAAGGATGTAATCAAGAAGGGGGATTTCAAAGTACGGTAGGAAAAGTAAAAAGGTTAAGAATGTGTTGCTTAACTATATAATATTAGAGATATACACTTTATGTACTTAATCCTATTGTGCTTTAAAATACTTAAAAGTTTTAAGCAAATCTAGATTCTACCTGATATATGTATTTTGCATTTTGCATATCTACTAAAAATAAATATGAGGTCTTCTAGTTATCATAATTATACTCCCTAGTGTCTTTACATATGATGCATGATGAAGTAGGTATGCAAGGCGTAGAGACTGATGACCTGTTTATCCATAGAAGTTATTTGTCTATAAAATAATACCAGAGATCTAGATGTAAGAGCAGTAGTGTATTTTGTGAGCTAGGTCGTTGAATCGACTTGAACCAGGGCTGGGTTGTGGGGGCGAAGATGATTTCTACATGGCACATGCATTGCAAAGATAAAGAATTAATGTGATGTGGTAAGTTAGATTTAGTTTGTAGCCAACTGCCAACCACTAAGATTCCTTTCCTTTTCTCCCCCCTTTTTTTAAAAAATTATTTTTGAGTTAAATGGCTTCTATATTTTGATCCCTTGCTCGATTCAGCATGTGTTTGAGCTTGAGAATGGATAGGAAACACAAGCATCCAGTTGTTGCATATCCACCGCCCATCCACTGCAAATAATTATTTCCACCTTCATCTTCTTCCCTCTTTTTGTCTCCTTTTCCCTTTCTCACTATCATTCTTGCTCCTTTATCTTTGATCTATCATCGCCTTTCTATCTCTAATGGCCCAAACAAACTGCTCTAGCAATGACATTTGTCTCCTAATGTTTCTTTTTTCCTTTCCTTTTCTCATCATCTTCACTTATTCTACCTTTCCATCCTCCTTAAATTACCTTTTTCCCAACTTTCCGTTTTCTTTTTTTAATTTCCCTCTCTCCTCTTATAATTTTCTTCTCATCTGAATCTTTTTACCTCCATGTTCCTCTTGTAAGTTCAGATTTTCCCTAGGTTTTCCTTGACCTATCTGAATCCACAAGTTGTCTATCCTTAGGTGGTTATCCCATCTCCATACCGACAACTTTTGCTCTGCTATTAATTGTAAAGTACTTCATGCACATGATATATCCGAATTGCAGAACTATGTCATAATCAAGACTTACACTTACCTATAGGTCTTTTGATGTCATGCCTACAACTTGCCTATCACTAGATACCTCAATACTATAGCCGTGGATATTGTGAAACCATATGATTGAACTGGTAATACTTAGAGGAGCTACTTACTCTCTCTTTTTGTGGTGGTTGGAACATAATAATGTGTGATCTTTTCGGGTCCTGAAGCAGCGGTGTGGTGTGTTGGTTAGTGGAGGCCTTTCAAGCAGTACGAGACTTGTTGATTTTAAACTTCTAAGACTTTGTGAATTTAGAAACTTAAAAATTAATCCTTTAGAAGCAGTTACTTCTACGGTAGGTATAACTGCTTAACAATGTTCATTTGCCTTCTGTGCTTTGTTTCAGGAGTGATATTTTAAAATTGCGGATATTACACAGTCTGCATCTGTTAGAAATAAATTCTTATGCAAAATATGAACCCTTATCATTTAGATGCGTCAACTGATTCGTTAAGCCATGTGAATCTATTAAGCTCGATAGACATCGTTGACCTATTGTTTATCAGCATAAGCTTTTGAGGTTAAATCATTCATATACATGCTGTCAGAGCTTAGGTTTTTGATGATCATGAGTTTGAATCACCTTCTTGGCAGTTATTTATCATCTTGGCTCATTTTAATTGCTGTCTTGACTTGTTTTCACAACTCATGCACAGTCTGGGCCACTTTGTGAGAGGAGATGTCAGGCCTGATGTATATTGTTGACTGGTGGACCTGTTTCCCTGTAGCTTGAGCTTCTGAGATCGAGCGGTTAATTAGCAACACCTTTTATCGTTTAGATATGCTAGTGGCAAGCTGACCAAGGTCAATTTGTTCCATGCCAGAGCCTTACAAGTATGGAATGGCATACACGGTTGTGTCACAAACCACCTCTTAAATTCATGCTATTATTAGGAGTAATCATATCTGGTGCATGGCAATTGTCAAAATGATGGGATCTCCAAAGGAATCTCTTTATGTATGTGAATATTTGACTCAGCAATTTGTATCTCACTCATGGACACTTTAGGGGAGTTGGTGTTCTATGGCAGAATATATGCTTAGCAAAGATGCAGTCATGCAATTATAACTTTTTGAACAAGATCTTAGCCATAAAAGAGGGTCGATGAGACCTTCATTTTTATCTCAACTCTGGTTTTTAACTAGCAAACTGCTTAACCTAGTGTTGTGTTCAGATTAAACATCATTAGGTTTTGTATCTTGATGCTCTGCATTTCTCTAATCCACACAAATGTGAAACACAATACAGTCACTCGCATCTATGTTATGATTCTCTGCAAAATATTCTGAAGCTATGGGATTGATGCTTCATCCTTGCATTAACATCTGATAAAATTAATATTTAATATTGGCAGTAATTTATATTCTTTTTTACTATGTATTACCTAGTAGAAAAGATCATCACAAGCCTCCCTTTTTATTTTCTTTTCCTTTTTTCCTATTGAAATTGCTCGGTTATTATGTGATGATTTCTTAGCATCCATATATAGAAACAGATAGACCGTAAATGAAATCTTTTATGTGAATGACAACGAAGGGTGTAGTGATGCCACATGCAAGTAAGAGGCTCAATAGAATGGAAGAGGCAAATATATCTTTTGTACATTAATAAACATTAAGAAAAACAAGGTCTCAGATTTAAGGCAAAGTGAGCGGCTACTTGATCTCTGCCACCTCCCCACCGCCACCAAGCAACTTTATAAAAAAAAAAAAAAAAAAAAAAAAGCAGCAGCGGCGGCGGCGGCGCACGCCACCCCCAAAACAGAGGGAAAAAACATGAATAGATAAAATTGTTACTTTGTGATCCATCATAAGCACAAGTTAATTTTGCTCCTTGATGTTGTTCTTAGTTTTCTTATATCGAGTTTGTACAGGCTTAGTGTAGTTGCATTAGAGGAATTCAGAAATATGGTCTAAGCCATGAAAATCCCAAATATCATGGGATTTCCACTTAATCGAGCTCTTAGGTAGGGGGATCGAACACACCGATACACTGCCATCCAAAACTGTCAGGGAAGAATTAAAAAAAGGTGCCATGCAGGAGTCCCCAGATTTCTTGACGGGATTTCCCACCATGGGTCATATTACACTAACTGCCTACATTTTGACAGTTGCAGGATCTTAAAGAAGAGAATATGCGACTGAATGAATCTGGGGAGAAGAGCTTATGGAGTTGCAAAAGTTGTGATGACAAGGATGGGAATGTACATGAAGGCATGCCCCTCGGCACCCACCACCACCATGGTGTTCCTTCATTGAATCGGAGTCCCAGTTACAGAGAGAGTGGGATGAATCCTGGGTTGCATGGGGACTCCGTGGATGATGAGTCGCTGCTGGAGCGACAAAGGTTTGTGGCACTTCACCGGAGTCTGTTCAGCGCAATCCTGTCACTTATCGTTGGCATGATCATATGGGAAGCTGAAGACCCATGCCTGCCCCTGGTTGCAGCACTATTTACAGTGGTAGGGATGTCCATGAACAGTGTGGTCCAGTTCTTCTCCACCATGAAGAACAAGCCAGCTTCCGATGCCGTTGCTTTACTGAGTTTAAATTGGTTCATGCTTGGTGCTCTCACCTACCCAACTTTGCCCAGGGCTTCCCATATTCTCGCACCACCACGGGCCACGATCAGGTTTGCAGACCGGATAGTTAGCTGGCTTTTCTATTATAATACCACCTAGCCTGACCTGCAGCGGGCCCAATCTTGGATTTTGATCCTTCCAGATCGTGAGCTGTAAAATTAGCATGCAAGTTTATCTTTTTTTTTTTCGAGTTAAGAATTAATACGGAAATATGGATATATGGAGTTATTTAGTTTTTGGCAGGCAGTTTGTGCAGCTTCTTGGCAGGTGCGAACTGTTTAATTACCATCTTAATTAATATCCTGGCTTTTGTTTTTTTGCCAAACCATCGTTCGTGAATATGGATGGACAGATTAAGCTCGCATCCATCCTGGATCGTAGCAAGAACGGTCACTCCTCGATCGCACGGACAAAAACCAGCTGGTGAAAAACTAACAAGACGTTGTCTCCTTCGCTCATCAGCTGGTTCGCATTTATGCATATATATATATATATATATATATATATAATGTTTTTTTTAAGCTTTGCAGTGGGTTTTTGTTTTAAAGATCGAGTACTCGATCGTCGTCATAATTCTGTAGGCCTATTAATTCCTCGGGCATAAAATTATTCGGTGTACGTCGTAATAACGGAACCACTGGATGGGGGTCCTCCTTTCCATCATCATGGCTTTATTTTAAGATGCGTTGGATGTATGCGAGAATTTTGATGCACGAGCCCTTCGGTTGTTGGACATGCGAACGTACTACGTACCAGGCTGGCTGCATGCGTCCCGCTTCATGCACACCTCTATGTGCATTTCGTGCGTGGTGTTGCCTTGTTCTGAAAATGTTAATTATGAGCACGGAAAGAAGCTTGCAAGGAACTGTTTCCGTTCGTGGTTGCGTCGCCATCCATCCGACCATTTTGAGGCAGTAATAAGCATCTGTCATCGCGGAAAAATTTAAATTTTTTTTTTTACCGACCATTTAATTATTTAATCGTTGAAATTTTTAATAATTTGATCGTCAAAATTTTTAATAATCCGGTCATTTAAATTTTAATTATTTGATCGTTATGTTTTTTAATCATTAGATTTTTAATTTCTTGATGGTTCGATTTCTAATCAGATTTTGATAGGTCAATAAAAATTTAAATGACGAAATTTTGAATGACTATAAAAAAATCATCTCGGAGGCTTGAAGGTATATGTTCTATTTTTATGTTTCGTATTTTTTTTTCTTCAGTATTTTCTCTTCCAATTTTTTTTTATTTCAAAATTATTTTACCGGGTACCGTAAGAGTCTCTACGAATCTCTTTCATGGTCGTGCTTTCCAGCAGAGAAATCCCGGTCGTATCTTGAAATTAATAGAATTTTCGATAATTTCTGTATGAGAGACGGAAAGATATCTTAGAACAGTGCCTCGCATGCTTCCGGATTTAATTTGATTTTGAATATTTGATTTTTATAAATAAAGTAATGCCAGAATTTTTTTTTTTTTAAAAAAAAAAATTCTGACAAAAGAGAAGAAGAACGAGAGGTCCACGTAGGCTTCTGCGAGGATAAATTAAGTTGTATTTAGCTGCAGAGCTGTTTTACCAAATAATGATTAGCATTGCCAGGGTTCTATTCCTCCCAGAGATGTTATTGTTGCCAGCGGAGGGTATTTTTGATGGTTGAGTTGCCTTAAAATTAACTTTATTAATCATGACATCCGGACATCATGATTCTGCTCCGCAGCAGTGCATGCGATCGAACTGACCTCATCTCGATATCTGGTTCGAATACGATTGCGTGACGTTGCCGCTTGGGCCTTCCTTTCTTTCGGACCATGCAACTCATGCTGGCGTGTATCTTGATGTCCCACTTTAAGGGTTCCATGACAACGTCCATTAATGACTCGAGTAATGATGATATTTTCGAAATTTCTCAACTAACATGCAGCATATGATATGTTTCAGTCTTGTATCAGGACTTGCCCGCTGGCTTAAAATACAGCATCAAGTTAATTGGTCTAGAAATTTTTTTCTTCCAAGCTGGTGGCATTTCAATGTCAAAATAAAGCACATGAACTCAAGCATTAGAATGTTGAATCGAATTTAGAGCCTATAATCAAGGTTTGGAAAATGCAATGCCAAGTGAATTTAATTAAGTTTATCGAAAGAGTTCATAGCTTCGAGCAATTATATTACTCCGATCAGAATTTTAAAGATGCTTCTTCTCTCCAAGGAAAAGAGATGAAAGATGCTTAGATCTTGGTTGGGTGAAAAAAAAAAAAAAAGCAATTACCTTCTGCTCTATTCTGCTCCATCCCTCGATTGTCCATGGGCCATGACCCCACGAAAGGACGAGGCTCTTTCATCTATTAAAGAGGCCTGCCTGTTCTTTTTTTTTTTTTTTTTTTTTTTTTTTTTTTCTCTGGTAAAAATTGACCATGGTGAAGAGGCCGGAAAACTTTAGCCCGGCATGTGCTCTTCGATTAGATTGATCGATATTGTCAGCAACAAGTTACTCATCTTAAATATTGCCACGAATACATTAATGGAGATATATTAAGACATGCTCATCGTATTCTGACTCCTATAATGCAAGGTCTGCAATTTCCTCTAAAATAATGCTAGTAGGCTTGCGAGGTCCCGTGGTCCACTCCTGGGCCTTCGATCTCCCACAAATTAAATAGAGGATGTGCATCGCATCCACTAATTAATTTCAATTTTAGATTCAATTATTTAAGCCTTGTCAACCTCAGACTTCATCCACGTACGGTAGCGGTTAGGGGTATAAAAAAATTCCAAAATCAAACTCTGTCTAAAACCGGATTCAAATCGAAACAAATATGATGGTTTGCCTGTTTAACTTTGGTTTTCAATTTGTTCATGTCAGTCCATCACTTTCATTTTCTCGTTTATTACTGATTCTCTTTCAAAATGATCTTTTTATTTTTATTTTTTATTTTTTTTTTAAAAAAATTAAACTGGTTTTAAATTGAAAAACTATTCAAACGGTTCAAATACATGAAAAAAAGCAACATAAACAAACCGTTCTGATATAAAATTGAACTGGAAAAGTTGTTTATACTTGACCTAAATATTTGATTTTAAGAATAGATATCTTGAATCGAAATATTGATTCGATTTCAAAAAATTACTTAAACCGATCGAATTGTTTACAGCCTGGCCTGGTTACGGTACAGGAAACTGGATTACTGGAGCAAGTTTATCCGGTTAAATCTGGTTCATCGGGTAAAAGGAAGCGAGGACAAACCAAGCGTCCGAAACAAAGTAGTGCAGCCAGTCAATAAAGCAGGCTAGAAAAGTTTTATGGTACAAAAGAAGGTGGGCCTTGGTGCAATTATTCCATCTTCTTCTTCTTCTTCTTCTTCTTCTTCTTCTTCTTCTTCTTCTTCTCTTTCCTCCATACTCATCCGTCCCAATCCAAGTAACTCTCCTGAACATTCAAGAGCAGCAGCAGTACTGTCAAAGAGTAGTAGGAGTAATAGACGATACTGACCATCCCAAGGACAACAAATAAGAGTTATTACCGACAATAAAACCGAGGGTCCTGTTGCAGTGTGGATTTCTCCAGAAGAATCAATGCCTCGTTACATCAATCGGCAATTCAAAAGAATCCATTCGCTTCCATCCCCAACTTTAATGCCAGGGAACCAGGTGGGGGTGGCCTCCTACAAGTTTGTTCCTTCTCCTTGGGTGTCATGTCTTTGTTTTCAATATAAAAATAGATTCTTCTGGGAGATAGGGGTCCATGGGAGATTACCTAAAGCTCTGTCTTTATATTACCAGTTTTAATTCCAAGCGAGACACCACTCCTACCAACCATAGCTAGAATTAAGCATCTCATTAATTTGACGGGCGAATAATCTTATCAAAGATCATTCCCATGCACGAGTTTTTCTTTTTTTTTTTCAAGGGCAGATTACTCGATCGAGTTCGATGGAAACCGAGGCTTCAAATATCTTAATATGGTTCGATCGAAGTAAGTCCGTATTCCCAAACAAGCTGAATCCAAGTCAGAGCTACTTCATATCTCTCACAGTTCGTACCTAAACAACTCCAACAAAAACAATATGCTAGATTAATTTGCTCTGGTGGTGACAACAACCGATGTTTAGAGAGAGAAGGAAAACTAAATATTCTCAAACTAATTAACTAAGATGCTCGAGTTACGAGGGCATCCCTTTTTCTTTTTTTTTTTAAAAAAAAAAAAAAAAATCCAAGGCATCTTCTTAATCGACTCGATGCAAATGTAAAAAGTAATAAGGCATCTGCTTGATAGAGTCGATGCAAATGTACTGAAGAGCAAGGCATCTTCTTCTTCTTCTTCTTCATCGAATCGGTGCAAATAACGAGCGTAGGTGGAGTAGAATACACATTATTTCATCAGTACCGATGGTCGTAGTCCCCCCCTGGCTTCCTTTAAGTGGCATCAAGACACGAACCCACTTGAATGCAAATTTGCCGGACATGCATGTCCCATTATGGTATTCAGGGATGCATGCAATTGAAAGATCGATGATCGATCACGATCGAGTGCAGTATAAATTAGTTTACAAAGGATCGGGAAAAACACATGCAGGCCGTACGATACGTCGACGAAAATAATTTTGTCGGATTAAATGAATGCTGTAGATGCTCCCATGGATGGTATATATATATATATATATATATATATATATATATATATATATATATATATATATCGGGCTAGAGAATTGTTAACGGCTAAATAATCGAGACTCGAGAGCATATCCTTCTCCTTCCGAAACGAAGTTTTTATCTGTTGGGATATCCTGGTTCAGCTACGGACCAGGCTCCGGTTCGACTTATCGAAGTCCCGGTTCTCCGGGCTACGGGCTTCGGACTAAGCGAAGGTTAACTGTAAGCATCTCAAGGCTTCACACCGAACTACAGCATCCGAAGGCCAGCCCTTTGGATAGCATTTTCGGTCCCGGCCGAAGTCTAAACTACTCACCGACTTCCGAAGACACAAACTTCGGCCCCCACCGTAGACATGATCTCCGGCCTTGGAGAAATATCAAGCCTTCGACCCATACAAGGGGAAACCCGAAGCTTGAACTACAATATGTTCCAAAAAAAAAAACTGTAACCAACGGTTATAGTCGACATTCATCATGCCATGATCATGGCGCGCAATTCCTGCAGCCACGCCTCCGATCTGGCCGGAACCGCTCATTGACAACCCACGATCGACTATCATGGAAGTGAATGGCTCCCCATGATCTATGGAAAAAGAGCGGGCCATAGACCGGAGGTCATCTTTTAAATATGGGTAAGGAGGATGGCTCAAGAGGTATGCGCAAATAATCTCGCACATACACATTTCCAATCTCCAAGAGCTCTTTTCTCTTCCACTCTCGACGTCTTCTCCATTCCGTGGCTGGAATCCGCCATTGACTCAGGCATCGGAGTGTCCTCCGCCGGAACAACTCCGGCAAGGGACCTGTTTTGCAGGTGAACCAGGGAGCGGTCCTGCGACGCAGCAGCTCCGACCGGCCGATCCAGGGACTCCATGCCAACAGATTGGCGCGCCAGGTAGGGGGCAGTTTTACTAACATTTGTTAAGCTCCCTCCCAGACAAGGGGAAGAAACAAATAATTCTTTGATGGCAAGAGGAAAAGCCCAAAATGCTTCTACAAGCAGGAGTCGTGCTCCGTCTCAAGGGGGTGCACCCCCGGAGGTGAACGATGTTCCACCTCCCATGGTTACTGTGGGAGCATAGCAGTTCGAAGCTCTTTTAAATCAGGTCGCCAACCTGACAACCATGGTTCAAGAGTTTCAAGACAGAGCCTTCCCGGTGGCAAACCCACCGGCTGTTTCTAGACATAGCACTCGATCCCGAAGAAGGAGAGCACCACGAGAGGATTCGGCGCATCCCTCCCCCCATTCTCAGCCCTCTCTTGAAGGCCAAGCTTCGAGACTGCCTAGGTCCGTCGATTCCCCATAAAAAGGAAAAAGGCCTAGGCAAACTTCCTCCTCCTCCTCCGAAGACTCCACTCCGGTGGAGAGAGCGTCCAAGCAGACTCCCGATTATGACGGGAGGTTCAGAGCCATCGAATCAGAGATGGCAAGGGCGCGAGAGCAGAGAATGCGGGATCAGAGGGATCCCGAGGACCTGATTGTGGGTGATCTACGCCCACCCTACACCGACCGCATTATGGCAGAGGACATTCCTCGGCACTTCAGGGTTCCCCAGATGGAACCCTACGATGGCACCACCGACTCCTTCGACCATTTGGGTAGTTTTAAAGCCCATATGATGATTCAAGGAGCTTCGGACGTGATGTACTGTTTGGAGTTCCCGGCTACCTTGAAGAAGTCCGCTCGGATGTGGTACTCGAGCCTGCGCCCAGGTACCATCGATTCCTTTTTCGAGTTAGAAAATTTATTTGTCTTGTATTTCAGGACCTGCCGCAAGACTCCTCGGAATACGGACACACTCTTCCTCCTTCACCAGAATGAAGGAGAGAGCCTGAGAGATTACATCTCCAGGTTCAATGCGGCCACACTTGAGATCTCCGATCTCAACGAGCACGTGGCCATGTCAGCTCTGAAGAAGGGACTTCGAACCTCCAGGCTTACTTTTTCCCTTGATAAGAGGTTCCCCAAAAGCTATGCTGAGCTCCTATCAAGGGCTCATAAATACGTCGATGCTGAAGAGCAGGCGGCAAATCGACGTGTGATTGAAGGGAAACCCCCTTCAAAGAAAAAGAATAACAGAGGGCAAGGCCCCCAAACTTCCAATAACAACGGTGGCAAATATGCGGACCGCCGGAGAAGCCCTCCCAAGCCCAGAGCATTGGGAGGAAGATTCGACTCATACACCCCCCTCAACCTCCCTTGAGAAAAGATCCTCATGGAGATAGAAAAAGAAAACTATCTCCAACGGCCCCATCCCATGAAGGCCTCCTCTTCCGCAAGGAACATGAACAAATTCTGCCTATTCCACAGGGACCACGGCCACAACATTGAGGAATGCATCCAGTTGAGAGATGCAATCGAGGATCTCATCAAGAAGGGGTACCTGGGGCGGTACATCGGTTGCCAGGGGCCCCGATCGGAAGCAACTGTTCCCCAGCCATCTCCCGAAGAGGCCGAATTGCCAAACCAAAGGCCCACCAATGGAGGTGTAGGGATGATACACCGACCCGCCAACTGGAGAAGGGATGAAGATGAAGCTTCAAAGTGACTGAAGGATAACAACTCCATCCTCTTCTCCGACGATGACCTTGCGGGAGTCCGGCTCCCGCACGATGACCCTCTTGTAATTTCGGTCGTAGTGGCCAATTATGATGTACAGAGAGTTTTTATTGATAATGGAAGTTCGACTGATGTCTTGATATACGATGCATTCTCCAAAATGTGTTTGCCTAGACATCAACTACAGAGATCCCCCATACCACTCTCCAATTTTGGGGGTAACCAAGTTTATGCCGAAGGAGAGATAGTGTTGCCTGTAACCCTCGGCTCCGAACCTTGACAAAAGACATTGTTGATCAACTTCACGGTGGTCCAGATTCCCTCTGCATACAACATTATTCTGGGGAGGCCCGCCTTGAACAGGTTCCGGACCGTGATTTCCTCTCACTACCTTTTAGTATGCTTGCCCACCAGGAATGGTGTTAGAGAAGTTAGAGGGAACCAGAGGACGACACGGCAATGTCTGATGATTGAAGACAAGCACTTCAAAGATTCGACTACCCCAGGTCAGCTGGATCCGAGGGATTCAACCACAAACCTTGGTGAACCCATGGAGAGGACCATCCCGATACCTTTGAAAGAGGAAGATCCCTCTAGGGTTGTGCAAATCGGAAGCGCCCTTGACGAGGAAACCAGAACGAAGCTGATCCGTTTCCTCATGGACAACGCCGATGTCTTTGCCTGGTCAGCTTCGGATATGCCCAGGATTCCCGTCGAGGTGATTACTCATCGGCTGGAAGTAACCCCTGGGAACAAGCCGGTGCGACAGAAGAAGAGGAGCTTCGCCCCTGAAAGACATCAAGTTGTTGATGAAGAGGTTGGCAAGCTCCTCAAAGCAGGGTTCATCAGAGAGGCCCGCTACCCCGAGTGGCTGGCCAATGTGGTAATGGTGAAGAAAGCTAGCGGCAAGTGGAGGATCTGCATCGACTATATAGACCTCAACAAGGCTTGCCCAAAAAATAGCTTCCCTCTTCCAAAGATTGATCAACTGGTCGACGCTACCGCCGGCCACCAGTTGCTGAGCTTTATGGATGCCTTCTCTGGCTACAACCAGATCAGAATGAATCCGCAAGATGAGGAGAAGACGGCATTCATCACTGACAAAGGTCTCTACTGCTACAAGATGATGCCGTTCGGCCTCAAGAACGCCGGAGCAATATTTCAAAGACTCATCAATAAGGTGTTTGAAAAGTAACTGGGAAGGAATATGGAGGCCTATGTTGACGACATGATCGTCAAGAGTCTCCACCGGAGAGACCACATCCATGACTTGGAGGAGTCATTCAGTGCTCTCCGGCACTACAAAATGAAGTTAAACCCGGCGAAGTGCGCCTTCGGGGTCACGTCAGGTAAATTCCTGGGCTTCCTTGTCACCAAATGAGGGATTGAGGCCAACCCCGAGAAGATCCAGGCCTTGAAGGATATGCGACATCCCTCCTGTAAAAAGGAAGTCCAACAGTTGACAGGGAGGATTGCCTCCCTAAGTAGATTTATCTCTCGGTCTGCCGAGAAATGTCTTCCGTTCTTCAAGGTACTCCGACAATCAAAGGGCTTCGAATGGTTCGAAGACTGTCGCGCTGCCTTTGAGGAATTGAAGAAGTATTTGGAGACCCCGCCATTGCTCTCCAAGCCAAAAGAAGGCGAGGTCCTCTACCTGTACCTCTCTGCTTCAGACGAAGCAGTGAGCTCGGTTCTTGTCCGGAAGGAGGAAGACGGGTCCCACAAGCCGATCTACTACATCAGCAAGATCCTGCATGATGCATAAACATGGTATGCAATGATGCAGAAGCTGATCTACTCTTTAGTGATTACGGCAAAGTGGCTACAGCCATATTTCCAGGTCCACGCTATCGTGGTGCTGATTGATCAATCTCTCAAGGCCGTTCTCCGATCTTCGGACACTTCTGGAAGGATAGCCAAGTGGACTGTGAAGCTAAGCGAATTTGACATTAGCTTCCAGCCCCGAGCGGCTATGAAGGCCCAGGTGCTCTCCGATTTTCTGGCCGAGTGCACCTGGAAGTCCGAAGATGAAGCCTCTTCGGATGAAAAAGAAGCCCCGAAGGAGATGAAGACCGTCTGGGTGATTCATATGGACGGAGCTTCCAATGCTACCTGGTGCGGAGCTGGACTCATGTTGGCAGAACCTGATGGCCAGATTATAGAGTATGCACTCCGTTTCTCCTTCCACGCCTCCAAAAATCAGGCCGAATATGAGGCCCTACTCGCCGGACTTCGGATCGTCAAAGATCTGGGAGTCCGGCAACTCCGATCCTTCTCTGACTCTCAACTGGTTGTGAATCAAGTTAATGGAGAGTACGCAGCCGAAGATCCAACCATGGTGCAATACCTGGAGAAGGTTCAAGCTTTATCCTCTCAATTGAAATATTTTGAAATTATTCATGTTCCCCGATCAGAGAACTTTCGGGCAGATGCACTGTCTCGACTGGCGACTACAGCATCGGAGTCTCTCGGGCGCACCTTTGTTGAACATCTTGAAACTCCAAGCATTGCCAAAGAGGCTGCAGAGGTATGCCAGATTGATATTGAGCCAAGCTGGATGGATCCTATCATCAGATTCCTGAATGAAGGAGAACTGCCTGAAGACAAGGCAGAGGCCAAGAAGATCCGCTGGATGGCATCTCAGTACGTCATCCTAGACGGAACCCTCTACAAAAGATCATTCTCCCAACCACTACTGAAATGCCTTGGACCCACCGATGCAGATTATACATTGAGAGAGGTCCACGAGGGCATATGCGGGGATCACTTGGGAGGCAGATCTCTAGCATACAAGATCATTCGACAAGGGTATTATTGGCCCTCCATCCAAAAAGACTCAGCTAATTTCGTGCGGAAGTGCGACCAATGCCAGAGGTATGCCAATATGCAGAGACAACCTGCGAGTCACCTGACACAGTTGGCAGCCCCATGGCCCTTTGTCCAGTGGGGGATGGACATTCTTGGTCCGTTTCCACCAGCATCCGGGCAAAGAAAGTTTCTCCTAGTGGTCATCAACTATTTCATGAAATGGGTGGAAGTCGAACCATTGGTCCAAATCACAGAGGGCAAGGTGGAGAGTTTTGTGAAAAACTCCATCATCTTCAGGTTCGGTATCCCACACGTCATCATCATGGATAATGGGAGACAATTCGACAATCCGAAGTTCAAGGACTTCTATGCTCGGTACCATATCCAGCATCGGCTGACATCCGTTGCACATCCACAGTCCAACGGAGAAGCCGAAGTCACCAACCGGACCATCCTCCATGGTCTGAAGACAAGGTTGAACGCCACCAAAGGGCTTTAGGCCGAAGAACTGACAACTATTCTTTGGGCGTACCGAACTACCCCAAGAAGAGCCACCGACGAATTTCCGTTCAACCTAGCCTACGGTACCGAAGCCGTGCTACATATCGAAGTCTCCCTACAATCCCTGAGAATTGACAACTATGAAGAGCCTGAGAATTCTGATCGCAGAAGGATCGATCTGGATCTGCTATCAAGCACCAGGCTACAGGCCCAGATAAGAATGGCGGCATACCAGCAAAAGGTTGCCAAGTACTACAATGCAAGGGTAAAGGAGCAAACTTTTTGCACGGGGGACATGGTATTGCGAAGAGCAGAAGTATCCAGGCCAACGGAACAGGATAAACTCTCCCCTAACTGGAAAGGCCCATATCAAGTCGAAGAAGTCATTCGACCAGGGATATATCGACTCAAGACCTTGGAGGGGAAGACCCTATCTCGACCATGGAATGTACAAAACCTTTGCAAATATTATCAATGAAAAAGTTCTAAAAAACTCCTGTGCAAGGCTCCTCAACCCTACTCGACTCAGAATGGCTAGTTGCATCGACTGAACGACAACAGCCCAAATGACCCGATCTGAAAAATCGGTCAACTGTGCAAAGGAGAGCATGATCCACTCACCTTATCGGTATGCCCGACGAGCGCAATGGATGGCCTAACCAGGCCACCAAAAAGATCAAAAGCGCAGGGATGGTTTTCGTAACCTACCCTATGGTGAATCCGAACACGCATCTAGGCGGGCCTGAACAGTCTACCTTAATCACGACAGAAAGTGCACAGGGATGGTTTTCGTAACCTACCCTATGGTAAATCCAAACACGTGCCTAACAGGACCATTGTCGTCCTCTCTGTCAATAACAAACACTCTCAGAATGGTCCAACGGACCCTACTTCTTCCCTATAAACCACAAGTGGTTTATGAAGTCTACATCATGGACAAATCATGATGTAACACATCGCAGAAAATACACGGAAAGAGGTAACACAAAAGGTCTTTCATTTCTTTCAATTTTTTCTTACATAAGAAAAAAAAGAGAAAGAAACTCTCCTATAAAGAGAGTAAGAAAAGAGAAACTCTCTAAAAGAGAGATAAAAAAAAAAGCAACAGCAGCAACAGCAGGTTGGGAAATTTACATTAACTCCCGATGGGTTTTTCCCGTACCGTCGGGGAGAGACCATATGGGACGACGAAGGGCCCCCGGGGTTTCCGTCCAAACTCGAGTCTGACCCCTTGTCGGAGTTAGAATCGAATTCGTAGCCGGGGAAGGGAACGAAGGGTTTGATATTATCCAAGCCCTTCAGGTCATAAAACCTGGAGGCTTTCCTCCGACACTCCCGAAACCCCTGGTGGAAGGAGTCCAGGGCCACCCCGGCGACCTCATCCTTGAATGAGGCAGAAGTTCTGAAGCTTGTGACGGCCTTCGCCGCCTCCTTCTTCGCCTCCTCCGCCGCCGTGGTCGCCGCTGTGACTTGGGCCCGGGCCTCCCTCAACTGAGCCTCCAGAAGGCGGACCTTCTTCTCGAGACGGTCAACCAGAGACTCCTCCTCTTCGCCAACGGGCCCAGGTGGCCCCGAACTTCGACTCCTCTCGGGGTCAATAGCCCTCCTCTTCACTGCACGACGAAGCTCGGAAGTGCTGAACCTCATGGCTGATAGAAGGAAGACACCAACAGAAATGATGGCCTTCGACAGCAGGGGGCAGGGTCCTATTTATAGAAGTACTGCGCCCACAATTGACTGCGGGGAGGCGCGTCCCACATCCTTCCCGACCAACTGAGAAGGCACCACGTGTCTGGGCGATGCTTCGAGAACCAGAACGTCTCTCGGAAGCCATCCCCAGGACCGCAACCGCCATCACTTCGAATCCGGAGAAATCCGCGTCATGTGATGGCATCATTAATGATCTCTTTTTAGGAAAAAGAGGTCCAGCGGCTCATAAGGTGCAAGAGATCGCGATTGTAAAAATCTCGACGTGCCACGTGGACAACGGTGATCCTAATCAAATCCCCCTAATTATTGATTGGCGGTGAGATGACTCCTGTCCGCCCCAACGGACAAGCTAATCGTCCGAAGGAAGGCAACGCAATGGAGTTCTGGTCCGTTTGAGGGTTCATCCTTACCGACTGAACGGCCTTCAGCCACGACTATTCGACTAAGCGGAAAAGAGACCGGTAAAACCAGCTCCTATCAACTGAATGGCCTTCGAAGGCTATCGTTCGACTAGGTCAAAGGAGAAATGGTAGAACCGTTTCAGACTACATATGAACACATGAGGCACAATAATGCATATGCAAAGAAAGGAGAATTCATTCCAAAATCTGGAAAAATTGCAATACAAAGTTCATTGGCAATACAAGTAAAAAAAAAAAAAGAAGAAGAAAATACATTCGGAGTGATCCAGGTCACTCAACATCAACAGGACTGGAGCAACCTATCTACTTGATCGGAGAAGGTCTCATCAATCTGGACAGGGACGGGAGAACCTTCAGCCTGGGCTCCTCCAGCCTGAGTCGCCTCCTGGGCTGGGATCACCTCCGGGTTTTCGACTGAGGTAGCAGCCTCCTCCGTCGGACATGGTGGCTCCTTGACCTCCCCTGCGACTTCGGCCTCCTCCGCTTCTTCCACTTCCTCTCCAATTATGTTGAAGGAGGGGATCTCCGAAAGGTCGAGGTGTGGGAGGGTCTCTTTCACCATGGAAAGCCTATCATTGAAGCCGTGCTGGTAGGCATACAATGATGCTTAATCAATCTCTGTCTGAAATTGTGAAGACATCTTGAAGTCAGCCACGGCATTGTCCATCTGCTTCCTCAAAGCTTCGGACTCCCTCTTGGTGGCTTCGGCCTCCCTCTTGGCAATTTCGGATTCTAGGGTCACCTCTACGGCCCTCCTAGAAGCCTCCTCCGCCACCTTGGATAGGCTATCCATCCTCTCCTGGTTCTCCCTGGCAGTCCGCTCCAGGGATTCAACTTGCCTCCTGCTCATGTTCCACCCTGCCTCTTGTCCCGCTATCCTTGAGTGGGCGCTTTTCAGTTCGCCCTTCAGGTTGCGAACTTCATCGATCACCCGGACAAGACAGTCCTCCATGGATTGCTTCAGCTCCTCGGCTACTTCCCTGGTAGCTCTAGCAGTCTGAAGCTCCTCCTTGAGGTGTAGATGAGGCTGTCCACATTCCCCAAGCCTTCCTCCATGAAGGTGAAGTCATAGACCAACTACATCAAAAAAGAAGAATCGAGAGTCAAGTAACTCTCAAGGCAAGGGAGGCGGTGATAATCATACCTATTACAGGGCGGTAAAGCCGGAATCGGACACTTTGTGAAAGCTTCGGTTCTGGAGAATTGCCAGTTTGCGGGGTTGAATCGTGCCCTTCAACGCCTATCTGGCCTCCTCCGGGACCAGCAGTTCTCCCATAGGCGGGAGTTCCGAAGGGTTCGTCGGGCGATCTTCGGCTGAAGAAGCTCCGCAGACGGACTCTCCTTCGACTTGCCGCGCCTTGCCCCTATCAGCGGCAGATGGGCAAACCGGCGGCACTTCCACTCCTTGAGGCGCGCCCCCCATCGTGTCAACTGGGGAGGCAACCGCCGCTGGAATCTCAACTAGGCAGGGCCTCATTGGAACCTCTTCCGCGGTCACTGCATTTTCCCCCGAGATGCCTCGGGAGGACGGAGCGCTTTGGTCCCCTTCGGGACCATCTCTCCGAGCTCTCTTCCGAGATACAGACCTGGTAGAAGGGACTTGTGCCACCCTCCTCTCCGAAGTCTGGCGAAGCCAGCTCAGATTGCGCTTCATCCTACCACCTGCAGGCAAAGGGGATCACCTCAGTTAAATGAGCTATAATGGAACCTAAAGAAGAAGAGTAGAAATTTCCACTGCTATACCTAGTGAGGGGAATTTATTGATTCCCACTCGATGGAGGTTCCTCTCCTCCAACAACTCTCGGATAGGGGCAACTTCCGAGTTGGTCAGAAGATCATAGTCCGACTGACCGGCCGCCAAGACTTTCTTTCCATCATTGGCGATCAGGCGAGGCTTCTTCCACTCGGTGTCGAAGCCCCATGGATTGAAGGACAACACAAACACAAAGACGAGTTTCCACCCGTGGATGGTGCTGGGCATATCCTTAATCACCCTGCGGCTCGATCTGGGACCGATCACCCACCATCCGTTGCTATGGAAGTCCCTCTTGAGGACGAAAAGGGCTGAAAACAAGTTAGTCCTAGGCTCTACATTGGCGACGCTGTCATGACCAGGAACCCGCAGATGTTCCTGATGCTGTTTGGGGTTAGCTGTGCTGGCACTACTTGGTACAAGCGAAAAATCTTCACAAAGAAGGGGTGCAGGGGAAATCAAAGACTAGCCTTCAGGTGATCTTCGTATACAGCTAGGCACCCGGGGGGAGCTTCATTCACCCGCTCCTCAGGCACGGGGAGGACGAAGGAAAATTCCTCGGGAATGCGGTAGAGTTCTCAAAGAAGGGTTGCCTTGCTCTGAGAAACCAAGCTGGGGACCGACTCCGGACCTACTATATCTTCGGCCCCCGAGGGCCCAACCTGCTTCTCCTGACTCTCTACGGTCTCTTCCATGACAAAGGAATGAAGCGAAGGGGTAGAAAGAGGATTCTACCTGAAGAATAGACTGGAACTCCAGAATGGTTTGGACGAAAAATGAGATGAGGTTGAAGAAGCTTCCTTGCCCAGACCTTCACTCTTCCCCAAAAGAAAAGTAAGGGTCTCTGGATCCCCGTAGAGGGTTAATTTGACTCAAGGTTATCCTGGAAGGTAACCCACTTACGACTGATCGCCAGGATAAGATCTATCCTTCATCCAACAGGCGGAAAACAACCACCACAACTATCCAAATCCCAACCAAAAGATTGTCTCAACCACTGTGCAATGGGACGAGGAGAGATAGCCTCAGGGCCACCTACTCTTCCCCAATCAGGGAATGGTACCTGTCCACCATCTGATTCTCAGATCGTGATGGGCAACTCAATAGGGGTCCCGTAATCATTTACTGCACTGTCTCTCAGGAAGAAAGCGACAAGGCAATAATACTCTTACTTCTCGTGGCAGATCTTCGCTTCGGCAACTGAGAGTAGAGGGGCAACTGTTGGGATATCCTGGTTCAGCTACGGACCAGACTCCGGTTCGACTTATCGAAGTCCCGGTTCTCCAGGCTACGGGCTTCGGACTAAGCGAAGGCTAACTGTAAGCAACTCAAGGCTTCACGCCGAATTACAACATCCGAAGGCCAGCCCTTCGGATAGCACCTTCGGCCCTGGCCGAAGTCTGAACTACTCACCGACTTCCGAAGACACAAACTTCGGCCCCCGCCGTAGACATGATCTCCGGCCTTGGGGAAATATCAAGCCTTCGGCCCATACAAGGGGAAACCCGAAACTTGAACTACAATCTGTTCCAAAAAGAAAACTATAACCAACGGTTATAGTCGACATTCATCATGCCATGATCATGGCGCGCAATTCCTGCAGCTACGCCTCCGATCTGGCCGGAACCGTTTATTAACAACCCATGATCAACTATCATGGGAGTGAATGGCTCCCCATGATCTCCGGGAAAAGAGCGGGCCACGGACCAAAGGCCATCTTTCAAATATGGGTAAGGAGGATGGCTCGAGAAGTATGCGCAAATAATCTTGCACATACACATTTCCAATCTCCAAGAGTTCTTTTTCTCTTTCACTCTCGACGTCTTCCCTATTATGTGGCCGGAATCCGCCACTGACTTAGGCATCGGAGTGTCCTCCGCCAAAACAACTCCGGCAAGGAACCTGTTTTGCAGGTGAACTAGGGAGCGATCCTGCGACGTAGTGACTCCGACCGGCCGATCCAGAAACTCCACGCCAACATCATCGTTCCATTAGATTCTCTGGAATCCTATCTCTTGCATGGAAAAAAGGAGGCATCCAGATATTCCCCGGACCTATCCACACTCCAACCATATATGCATCTCATCATCATTTTCTATATCCTTGTCGATGGACGAGAGTTAAACTACAAACTTCATGGGACCCAAGTCCGAAGGATCATTAGCTGTCATCTCTTAATGGACTTCCACCAAGCTTCCAATAATAGGGACCGGAGCAACTAATGTGGCTTCGAGATGTCTGCTGCGATCTTAATAAGAAATAAAGAACTTTACACTGCTAAAAAATGGAGGGTGGGGGACATTCTGACATGCAACTTGACGAGAGAGCCCACCAAATCCTCTCCCAACCAACACCAGCACATCCCGGTTAAAGAGAAAATTGTCCTGGGCTTCCGCGGAAGGAAACAAGCTACTTTCTTGTTTGGACTGGAATGAATGGAAAGAGATTCCATTTGAACTCAAATGCCTCGCCTGCCCATGGACCAGGCCCGTTTTCTATGAAACTTTCAACAGCTGTACGTCGTCCATGTCTACTTTTTGGCGTCCAGAATAACTTGTGATCAGTTGTAGATGATCTCCCCCCCTCCTCTTGCTCTTCTCCAATACATGATATCGGAGGGCCAGAGAAAAAAATTAACGATGTGGGGCGCAAGGATCTGCTGTTCGGTGAACGACGGTGCAATCGGTGAAGACCCATCTGCATGTCTTCCATGTGTACCAAGGGCCGAGCAGGATTCCGATTCATAAAGCTCGGTGATTTAAATTGAGAGGATGAGATCATTTTTTATCTTAACTTGTGCTCGAAGAGGATTTGTTGCCAGTTTTTAAGACTTCTCTGCTATTTCAATTTTTCTATAACTTTAAAATATTTCCAAAGAGGCCTCCAGAATTAATACTTGGTGAATGTTAAAAAGGAGATGGTTTCGAACTGGGATTATCCGCGCGATATGTACTTTTCGTTTGAGGGAGAGTCTGCTCCAGGATAATTTTATCGGTCTATGGGACGAACTGGGACTCTAATCCTTACCACCGTCTGATTATAAATCAATCCATAAAATTCTCCTCATCTTGGTATACAAAAAATCATGGCAACACTTCATGCACGGTTTGATCTTGATTTAGTCTTCCATTTGTATAATTATAAGAAGAGATATATATTATGATAATTCTTTTTTTTATTTGATTTTCTATTTCTAGAATTGCACGAGGAGATATTGTAGAGATTAGTCTTCTATTCTATAATTATAGAAAGACATACTATAAAAAAATTTATTCTTGATTTAATTTTTAATTTCCAAAAATATAGAAAAAAATATTCTCTCGATTTTATTTTTCATTCTAAAATTATAGGACAAGATATTCTCTCGATTTTATCTTCTATTTCATAATTATAGAAGGAGATATTATAGAAAAATTTTCTTGATTTAATTTTTAAAAATATAAAAGGAGGTATTCTTAATTTTTAATATTTAAATTTTAAATATAAAATTGAAATATAATAAATTTTTAAATATATATATATTTTTTTAATGTAGCAAATTTAAAAGCTATGGAGTTACCAGCTTGTGCCCTTGTGTAAGGCCCTGGTCTTTCTTGGACCCACTCTTGGCCTAGCAAAACAAACATGGAAAATTCCCTTTATGAGCTCAAGGTAGGCCGGTTCGGGTTTGCTTCTCCTTTTCTATGATAAAAGAAGGGAAGAAAAAAATTAAAGGAGAAGAGAATGAAAAGGACGTCTGCAATGTCCTCTTTGCAAACCACAATCAAGTGAATGCAACGGGTCATAACATTTGAACTTTATCAGCATATGAGGAAGCAATTTTAAATGGAAAAAGGTACGAGACATTTGACAACCGACCTTGCTTTATTAATCATAGTGAGACCAACTGATGCTTATTGATTCAGCAACAGGGGATGCATCATATATATATATATATATATATATATATATATATATATATATATATATATATATATATAGCTCATCGTTCTTTGAGATCTGCAAGAAATAACGTTAGAGATCTGGGTCGGGGATTCTGGCGGGGACGCTCCGACGGTCAAGTTAACGACGATCCAGGAAAACAGGACCTCCTGGTCGAGCTCCTCTCGATGGGCTCCACGCTAGAAGGAGTGAGTGCGGTGTGAATGGAGGTGAGTACGAGCTGGGAGAGTTTGTGGCCGAGATGGAGAGATCCTCCTCTATGGCCTTCCCTCCTCATTTTCTGCGAGTGATCTTACGTTGTTTTGCTTAGTCTCGATGTTTTTTTTTTTTAACTAAATCTATTTCGGGATACTCTCCCCCCCTGCCAGAGCGTGCGGCGGGGTACCGTGCCGTGGACGGAATGTCTCTTCTGACATTCGATGGGGAAGCCTTCGTGCGTTCTGACATTCTCTTCGATCGCCCCACTCCTGAAAACTTGGCAGTGCCTCGATCGGTGGGCCACCGCCCTCGAGATTTGTTCCTTCTTGCTGGCCCCTCGCTTCTGGCCATACGGACGGTTGGTGGAGGGCATGGCGCCCTGGTCAGGGAGCTTTCTTCTCTTCCGGCGCGAGTGGCAGCGGCGGGGAGTTATTGCCGTATGGGGGGCATTGCCTCGTGGCCCTCGGGAGGCCCGCCGTCATTTTTGGAGGGGAAACGCTGCTTCCTTGGCGGTTGGCGCCCTGGCCGAGGTGGACTGCGGAACTTGGCTTTGCCGGGCTCGACTTCGGTCCACGAGACTCGACGTCGGGAGGCCTGGCTTGGCCGAAGTGGACGGCACACGGCCCCGGGCTGGAGGGCTTGACCTCAGGGGTGCCCTACGCGTCGGAGGGCTGAGTTCGACCTCGGATCGTGGAGCTCGACTTCGTGGGGGTCGACCTGGGAGATCGCTCGGCCCAGGCCTGGGTGGTCCGATCTCCCGTGATCCGACCTGCGGAGGGCGGTGCCCGATCTCGGCTACCTGAGGGGGCTCGGCCCGACAAGCGAGTCCGATCCAGGAAGCGGGCCCGGGAGGCAGAGTCCACCGAGGCGGCTTACTCCGTCCTGGCAACTGGCCGGTGTTCCACGTCAGTGATCCTGCCACATCATTTGCCCTCCATCCCCGAGGCCATCTAGCATGTGGCGTTCGGGGCGAAGGGAGTAATTGCGGTGCTGACGTGGAAAGGTGAGGATCCGGCGCAATGATGCTCGCGATCGGTGGTGCTTCAAGAGGCGGTCCTCGGAGCCAGTGCGGAGGCACCACACAGCCACGTCCGAGGAGTAGTTATTTCGGGCATGGAATTCCGAGCAACCGCAACCGAAATCAGGCACCTGCCCCGTTGATTGATGACACGTGGCGGGCGTCCAACGGTGGGGGACCCGTAATGGTACGGTTGGGCGCCTGTCAGTTCAAAGAGAAAGGTAGCATTTTCAAAACTTATCTTCTTTCAAATTTCTCGCGCTCGTAGCCGTGCCGAAGCTTTCCTTCCATCTTCTTCCCCCGACGGTTTCTGTTTCTCCAGTCCTTTAGCAGGTTAGTCTCCTTTCTCTTCCTGTCGGTCGAGTAGGGATCCTCCTAGGTCTTCCCCCACCTCCTTCCCTTTCCTTCACTATGTCTCGTTTCGGTCTAGATTTCCGTCCTTCTTGCCAAGCTGAGGCCGGGCCTTCCAGGCCGAAAACTCCTTCTTCTGATGAGGAAAGGGAGGCGGCACGGTATGAGTTCAGCCGGAGGCGCCCTGTTCCAGGTCCCGTAGCGATTAGGGAACTCGAGTCCGTTCTTCCACCTCTCTTGTCTCTCGCCCCTACTTCTATGCCTGAACCCTCTCGGTTGTCGGGTCCCGGGGGATCGCCTCGGTGATCACTGCCGTGGAGCTCGCAACCATCCGGGATGATTACGGCGTCCCGGACTCTATTCGACTCTCAGTCTCTCGTCAGGGGGAACGAGTCACCTCTAGCGGCCCCAGTAGGATAGCTTTCTATGAGGAGACCTTTACCAGGGATCTCCGATTCCCTTTCCACCCGTTTTTCCTCTCTGTCTTGACAAACTAACATCTTGTTCCTGCCCAGCTTGTCCCAAATGCCATCAAGACGATTTTTTGCTTCATCATCCTGTGTCATTTTCATGGGATTGTTGCCCGTTTTTTCTTGTTCAAGGCCTTTTTCACCCTGAAGTGCCACCCCACTGAGGAGGGGTGGTGGTCTCTATCCTCCCATCCGAGGGGTATGAAGTTCGAGCTACCCTCTTCCATCAAGGGATGGAAGAGCTGGTACTTTTTTGTCTCGGTTGAGGGGGTCGATTGGGTATGGAGCGACCCAGACCAATCCCTTAACCAGAATTCCTCGGTCGAGGCAACCGACCTTGAGCTGTACGAGCAGCTTCACTCCGCCAAAATCCCTTCACTGGAGGTATTGCTGTCGGAGTAGAATCTCCATGAGGCCGGGGTCGGCTCGACATGGGAGTTGGGTGAGTTCGGGTCGACCTCCCTTTTTCTCTTTCTTTCTTCTCTCTCTCTTTTTTTTTTTTTTGAGGTTGGTGACTGACGATGTCTTATCTGGTGCAGACATGAAGTTTTCAATGGACGAGTTGCTTTCCTTTACTGAGGAACGTGGCCAGGCGGCGGAGGCTGGCGAGCCTGCCCCAAAGAGGGCCCGCACGGATGACGGTGCAAGGCCGGTGACGAGCGAGCTAGTAGTGCTAGTTGCCGAGCAGAGACAAAAGAGGGCAGCGGAGGCCGTCGTGGAGCCCTCGAGGCGGCGTGATCCGGCTCCGGCTCCTGAGCCCGAGGTGGTGGCCCGGGCAAGGTCAGCCACTACCGTGGCTATGGTGACAACCACTCCGGAGGTCGTCGAGGTCGAAGAGGATGAGGAGCTGGGAGGCGCGAGGCTGGTGGCAGCAACACGGTTCGAGGTGGCACCGAGCCCGCAGTCCAACCTGGTAGCTTCCCCCGTCGAGGATGAGTCTGCGTCGGCTGCAGGGAAGAAAGACAGGGACTACCGCCGGGTTTCCTTCAAATTGGGGCCCAATGTTTCGCTGATGAAGGACCCGCCCGTTGCTGAGCGGATGATGGATTTCTTCGTCCAGTCCTGCGACCGGCAGGAGGGGAGCGGCAGGCTCATCGGTGACGTTATCAGCGCGTCCTTCCCCAACCTGTACGCTGTAAGTCTTCCTTCACTTAGTCCCAATCTCTCTTTTTATATCTGTGATCCGTGTGGCCAACATGTCTTCCGTCGCAGCAAGGTAGGGAGCTCATCCTGATCCGGGATTTTTTCCGCAACTAGGCCAGTAGGGATAGAGAGCGGAAGGCGGAGTTCGAGTCCCAGACGACCGAGCTCAGGCGGAAGAACGATGAGGCTTGGGAGGCCAATCTGAAGGTCAAGAGCCTCATAGGCGAGGTCGCCAACGCCGAGCGGGCCAGGAGGGAGCTCCAGGATGAGCTCGACTTGAAGAGGACTCGGCTGAAGGAGATCCGTGCCGAGTCGGAGGCAGCCAGAGAGCGGGCTGCATCCACCGAGTGGAAGATCGTGGTCGTAAGCAGAGGGCCGCAGATGTAGAGGCGAAAGCTTCCGCCGCCGCGAGCTTGGCCGAGGCAGCCGAGAGGGGGATGGCTGAGGCTTCCCGTCAGGCGGAAGCCGCAAGGAAGGAGGTAGCCGAGGCCACCCGACATGCCACGGAGGTGGAGCAGAGGGCCCTGGAGGCAACTCGTAGAGCCGAGGCCCTCGAAAAGGGAGCGGCTGATGCGGTGGCCATGTTTAAGGCCTCCCCGGAGTGCCTGCACGACTTCAAGGAGGCGGCGACGGACTCCTTCTACAAGGGTTTCACGTATTGCTGCACCCAGTTGCGTGGCATTCTCTCGGAGGAGCGGTTGGCCACCCTCCGACTTCCGGGCTCCAAGAGTTCCAAGGTCTCGACTCCGGCACCGACGGTAGCGAGGGAGAAGACGGCTATCGTGGAGCCGGTCGTGCAAGCATCGTCAGCTGAGCCGACCCCACCGACCGCGGTGGTTGAGCCAGCTCAGCAGGTGGCAGCGGTCGAGCAGGCTCTAGCAGCGGTAGGATCCGAATCAACTTCGTCTGTCGCGGTGACCGTGGAGCAGGCTCCGGGCGCGGAGACGGAGGAGAGCAGGGCGCCAGCTGGTCGTCGTCAAGGGAAGGTGCTAGTGGAGTAGAGTAGGAGTTTTGTACTTTTCTTTTTCTTATTGTTAACTCGGGCCGACTGGCATGTCGGGGGCTCGAGCACACTTGTACATGAACATACTGGTGAGGACACCAGGGCCCGAAAATATCGACAGGTTGAACCCACATCCTTGTGGATCACTTGTGAATGAAACCCTAGACCCAACCCTTTTATCCATGTAAATAATTTATTTTAATTTTTGTTATTTTGGATTAGTAAGGGTTAGCCCCTTTTACCAACTGGAATTAGGGTTTTATTTATTTAGCCTTTTAGGCTAAACCCTTTTACTAAGTTGAACTACGTATTTACATGTCTTGCCCTTTTGATCAAATTGGGTTCCAATTGATCAAATAGGACTTTAGTTATTTATTGAGTCCTGTAAAAATTAGTTGTTGAGTCTTGTATTACAGGGGAGACCAATTATAATACCCATGTGACTCAAATCAAGACCTATGTGCTAGTTCAAGACAAGCCCATGTGACCCATGTGCTAGCACAAGCTCTTGTCATATGCTAGCTTATTTTGCATGTCAACTTTGCATGATTTCAGGACTACTATTGTCACGTCACAGGGGGACAATGACACATGGCCTACCACTTAAATTTGGACAAGCTACACTCATCAAGACAATTTCTTTTGGTCGGCCCATGAAGAAAGGCGCACAAAATTTTTAAGAGGAGTAATTGTGAAGGACTTCTCCTAGATGGCGCCCTTCTACTCATAATATTTTACGCCAAAGTGAGAAGTCGACCAAGCATTCAAAGGAATTTGGAAATTTTTTCTCACCTAGTGTTGGAGGTCCAAGGGTTCCTAGCATTCCATTCAAATAAGCTGCTAACTGTTCAAGCTTCAAGGATTCTAGAATTTCAGGAGGACTCTAGAGTTCTCTCCAATCCAGACTGAAGAGTCCAGGTAGCTCTAGAAGAATACATTATCAAGACACTGGAGTCCAATCATCATGACCAACCCAGAAGCGATCATGACCCTCCATCAAAGTCTCATCTTTGCGCCAACTATGGATAGGAGTCCATTTTTTTTCATCCAGCAGGAGTCCAGGCAATGTAAACTTGAATTCTAGAGTTGTTGATGCAGAACAAAGAACAAAGAAGCGTATGCGGAAGTAAAATTAAGATTAATTCTTTTTTTTTTTTATATATATTTCAGAAATTGGCTTCGACTCAAAGTAAAGCTAAACTACGTTGAAGGAAACTAGGTAAGGATTGAAAGCACAGTTTAGAAGAAACTAAATTATCAGAGTAGTTCAGAAGTAACGGATCGCTGGGGGTTGAGAAACTCCCAGACCTAGGGTTTCGCTCCGAACTTTCAACAGAACAGAAATAGAGAGGAGAGATGGTTTACTAACCAGACAGTGATCTTCTCAGGATTTTGGTGGAAGAACTCTCTCGAGCAGATTGTGGGATCCTCGGAATCGGCTATCTTCGCAATGGATCCTCTAATACTGGTCTCGTGGTTTGGTCGGCTTCTTCTGGACTCAAGATCTGGGAAAGAAGAGGAACAAGTGATGGAATTCAGAAACTCAAGAAAAGATTTTACCAGGTTGAAGAACTTGAAAGCCGAAGTTGCTGAAATCAGGATTCTTCTGGAGGCCGATCTGACTTCCTCTTAGAATTGCTGTAGATCTGAAGTATCTGGACTGGAGCTGGATGCTAGTGGCCGGCCTGGACTTGGAGAGGGTGGCCGTGAGAAGTGGAATAGACTAGGGCTTGGTGGAAAAAGAAGGATGATGGCGGCTAGGGTT
Organism: Areca catechu; assembly: GCA_021397845.1. NCBI lineage: Eukaryota > Viridiplantae > Streptophyta > Magnoliopsida > Arecales > Arecaceae > Areca > Areca catechu. The sequence goes on along the minus strand of CM038049.1, from coordinate 158,129,495 downwards.
TGGGAGTGGAGTGGCTAACTTAGGGTTTGGGGTTTTGGAGATCTCTCACCTCCTCAAGGTTCCAGGGGAACCCGGATTTACTCCCTCACGGAGCTCAACACTTGGAAGCAAGTGCGGAAAAGAGAAAACACAAGTTTGCTCATAAAAAAAATTTCTTTCATTCATCTGATTTTTTTAAACTTACAAGAGGGGTTTAATTTATAAGGCTTTACAAGGGAGGAGGGTTTCACATCTTCCCATGTGGGACTAAAGGAGGGGATCTACAAATTAGGGCAAATCCTTCACATATGGTCGGCCAAAGTACCAAAAAAAATGGATTTGGGTTATAAAAGGCAGGTAGATGGCGCCACCTTGCTTGGATCTTCAAGAAAAATTTTTTTCCTTCCCTGGATCAACTCTTTTGGACTCCTCCTTTTCTTCTTCCCTAAGTCAAGGTCCTTCCCATCTTTGTTTTGGATGTCTTTGGCAGGTAGTGGGCGCCCCCTTGAAGCTCTCTTCCAAGAGGATTTCTTCCCTTCTTTGCTTTGGGTTTCTTGGAAAAGTCTTGGCCACCCCCTTGATTTGTGGTCTCTTGGTGGACTTCTCTTTATCTGGCGCATGAGAGAAGGAAGTTGCCATCTGTGGAGTGGAGACCAAAAGTTGCTGGATGTAGATATGGCACCCCCTGGACTGGGAGTGTGGCTGGGAGTGTGGTGTCCACTTGTCTCGTCTTGGAAGAAAGTGTAACATCCCAGGTTGAAACCCTAGTCCACTACTGAGTCAACATGACTCAACAAAATAAAATGCAGGTAATGTAGACTCAAGCTAAATTAAGTTGATCTAGTCAACTCTTATTAAAAACCAAAAACCCTAATTCTTCGGGCAAGGTTAATCAGAGATCCAGATGGAGCTCTGAAGTCTTCTTCTGAGTCTGGTGCCCGCACCAATTCTCCCAGGGTGGGAGGAACTCGACCCTGTCGAGTAAGGATCAAGTTGGCTCTGGTATCTCTCCAAGAGATCTGGGTCTAGCTCTTGTAACTCTTCTCGGGAGATCCAAGAGTCATCAGAATCTGGCCTTCCTAGCCAGCGGACCAGGTATCTTTGGTATCCTCGATTACGAGTAGAGATAACCTGATCATCCAGGATCTTTTCAATCTGCTCTTTCCTCACAGGCCAATTTGTTGGTGGACACACAGGGTCAGGTTCACTCTCAAGAGCAGGATTAGGTTCAAAAGCCTCACTAGGAATCACAGCTGGCTCCCTATACTCTACTAGGTCTGTAATGTTGAAAGTGGAGCTAATGCCTAGTTCTGGAGGCAACTCGAGCACATAGGCATTGGATCCTACTCTTTTTACCGCTCTAAATGGTCCTGCTCCCCTAGCATGTAACTTTCTAACGGTTCCAGGAGGAAACCGTTCAGGCCTTAACCTAATCATTACATAGTCTCCTTCGTCAAAAGTTTTGACTCGCCTTTGAGAATCAGCCAATTTCTTATAAGTTTCGTTACTTAAATTTATTTTGGCTTGAATTTCTTTATGCAAGTTTTTTATATGCTGTGCAAAAACTTCGGCAGACTCGGAGACCCGTGTGTGAACTGGTAAAGGAGCTAGGTCAAGAGGTGTGTGGGGTTTGTAACCATGCACAATTTCAAATGGACTCTTACCCGTAGACCTATTGACCGAGTCATTATATGCAAATTCAGCTCTAGGTAAGTACAAATCCTAGTTCCTAATGTTTTCACCAACAAGACACCTTAGCAGATTGCCTAAACTATGGTTCACTACTTCGGTTTGACCGTCAGTCTGGGGATGATAGGCAGTTGAAAACTTAAGTTTCGTCCCTAACTTATGCCAAAGGGTTTTCCAGAAATAGCTAGTGAACCGAACATCTCTATCTGAAACAATGGTCTTGGGTAGGCCATGGAGTCGAACTATCTCATTAAAGAACAGGGTGGCTACCTTAGACGCATCAAATGTTTGGGAACAAGGCAAGAAATGGGCCATCTTGGAAAATCGGTCTACTACAACACAGATAGAGTCATGCCTCCTCTGGGTCTTGGGCAAACCTAACACAAAGTCCATGCTCACATCTTGCCAAGGACGATCTGGGACAGGGAGTGGGGTATAAAGGCCAGTGTTCTGTTTTCGCTGTTTGGCAACAGCGCAGGTCCGACACCTAGCCACAATGTGTGCTACATCTCTTTTTAAGCTAGGCCAGAAAAAGTGGTCTTCAATAGCCAGGGTGGTCTTATCTTTTCCGAAATGGCCAGCTAAACCTCCAGCATGAGTTTCCCAAATCAAGAATTCCCTAAGAGAGGTTCTAGGGATGCAAAGCCTATTCTTAAAGAACAGAAAGCCATCTATAAGGGAATAATCCTTATGTTCACTAGATGGTCCTTGAGTTAGATCCTGGTATACAGTCTTGAAATCCGGACACGACTCATATTCTTCTTTGATTTGCTCAAACCCTATGACTTCAGCCCTAACAGAATTCAACAACAAAGATCGACGACTAAGGGCATCAGCTACCTTATTTTCAGATCCAGCCTTATGCTTCAGAACAAAAGTATAGGACTGGATATACTCTACCCACTTGGCATGCCTAGGGTTAAGCTTCTTCTGAGAATTCAAGAATCTAAGAGCCTCATGGTCCGAAAACAGCACAAATTCTTGCGGTAGTAAATAATGTCTCCAGTAACGCAAAGCTTGCACTACCGCGTAAAATTCCTTATCATAGGTAGAATACCTAAGCTTAGCATCATTAAGTTTTTCACTAAAGAATGCTACGGGATGGTTCTCTTGGCTTAGGACTCCACCTATACCTACTCCTGAAGCATCACAGGCAACCTCAAATACCTTTGAAAAGTCCGGTAGTCTCAAAATGGGTGCCTGGGTCATCCTATCCTTAAGATCTAGGAAGGCTTTATGGGCTGCTTTGGTCCACTGAAATTCTCCCTTCCTGATGCAGTCTGTGATAGGAGCAACTACGGTACTAAACCCCTTGATGAATTGCCTATAGAAGGTAGCCAAGCCATAGAAACTTCTGACTTCATGCACACTGGTCGGCTCTGGCCATTCTACTATGGACCGAATCTTTTCAGGATCGGCAGCCACGCCGTCAGGGGTTACAACAAATCCAAGGAAGATAATCGTACTGGTCATAAATTCACACTTTTTGAGATTACCGTAGAGACTATCATTCCTCAAAACTTGACAGACTTGTCTAAGGTGGCCTAGGTGATCTGCAGGGGTCTTACTATAGATCAGGATATCATCAAAATAGACCACTACAAACTTCCCTATGAAAGCTCTAAGTACTTGGGTCATAATCCTCATGAAAGTACTAGGGGCATTGGACAACCCAAAAGGCATAACAACCCATTCAAAGAGACCATCCTTAGTTTTGAAGGCTGTTTTCCACTCATCCCCTGGTCTAATCCTAACCTGATGATAGCCGCTCTTGAGATCAATTTTAGAAAAAACCATGGCACCGGCCATCATATCAAGCATGTCATCTAGTCTAGGGATGGGGAACCTATATTTGATTGTGATTTTATTGATGGCACGACTGTCAACACACATCCTCCACGTGCCATCCTTCTTCGGGGTTAGAAGTGCAGGGACTGCACAAGGGCTAAGACTCTCTCTAATGAACCCCTTCCTTAACAATTCGCCAACCTGCTTTTGCAGTTCTTTATGCTCCGATGGATTCATCCTATAATGGGGCAAGTTGGGTAAAGTAGCTCCTGGGACTAAATCTATGGAATGCTGAATATCCCTAAGAGGTGGAAGGTGGTCTGGCAGATCCTCGGGAAAAACATCCTCAAATTCTTCTAATAAAGGCTTAACTTCCTGAGGAGGCTCTGAGGGTGTAGGAGTCCTAAGTTTCCTAGCAGTCAACATCCAAATGGGTGAACCACTATGAATTTCTTGTTCTAGATCCTTGGCACTAATTAGGTTCACTCCAGTCTTCATTTCTCTGACCTTACTAGTTCCTTTAGCTACCTTGTCCTTAGGAGGGACTGAATGGATTGTGATTTTCTTCCCATTGAAACTAAAGACACAGGTGTTGGATTTTCCTAAGAGGGTGGCATCATGATCATACAACCAAGGTCTTCCAAGAATTATACTGCTCACCCCCATGGGCAAGACATCACACCAAATCTTTTCTTGATAGGATTGCATTTGGATTTGGACCTGACATCTAGACTGGATGGGTATAGAGGTAGAGTCTACCCAAGAAACCTTATAGGGGTTGGGGTGGGGGACTGGGGTTAAGCCTAACATTTTGACAGTGCTAGTAGAAATGGCATTCACACAGCTCCCACTATCTATGATGATTTTACAAACCTTATCCCCTAGTTTAAGGAAAGTCTGTAGGATGTTAGTCCTACGCCAATCTTCTTGAACTTTAGTCTGGGACAGGATGCATCTCACAACCCCTAAGTGGTCAGATTCAGTGGATTCTTCCTCTCCTTCATACTCATCAACCAAATTCATTCCGGCCTCATAAACTTCTTCTTCAAACTCCTCATTAGGCTCGAAATTCTCTTCTCCTCCCTCTTCTATATATAGGGATCTACGAGGGCACTGGTTAGAAACATGACCTACCTTATGACACTTAAAACAAGCTATGGCTGTGCACTGAGTGGAGATATGACCGGGCTTCTGACACTTAAAACAGACGATACCAGGGGTTCTCTGGGTGTCAGGTGCCTTACCTTTGTCCATGGGCCTAGGGGTGGGAATACCCTGATTAGGCTTGCTAGGGATAACCTGGCTAGGTCCATTTCTTGGGATTGGGGCACTAATCCTAGAAGGCATGGGTTCTCTCTGAAATTTTTCAGTGTTCAATGCAATCTGATAGGCTTGGTCTAGGTCAGTAACCTCTCTCAGAAACAACTCTCTCTTAATATCTTCCCTAAGCCCAGCCCTAAATCTAGACAAGGTGACCTCATGGGCTTCACTCACATCACATCTCATCAGGTATTCATCAAAGGTGGTTATGTAGTCTGAAACAGATCGGTTCCCTTGTTTCAAAGTCTGCCATTGGTCTAACAGATTTTGCTGGTATGAAATGGGTAGGTACTTGTCTCTAAGTTTCTCTTTCATACCCTGCCAAGTGGTTATGGGCTCTACATTTCGTCTTCTAGTAGTCAGCTCAATGTTCCCCCAGTATAACCTAGCTTGACGTATTAATTTCATCTTGGCAAACTTGAATTTCTTTTCCTCAGACATGGCATACCACTCAAAGTATTGGTCCATCTCACCCTCCCAATCAGAATACACCTTAGGATTTAGGCTACCATCAAAAGTGGGTGCATTTAACTTGATGTTTCGAATGAACCTATCATCTCTATCCTCAGGTTCTGGGTCAGGCCTCCTATGATTAGGTTCAGGATCTCGGTATAAAGGTCTTCTAGGCTCTTGGTGTGGGTGAGGTTGAGGCACATTAAAATCTGGGTTAGGAGTCCAATTCCGATGCCTAGGTTCCTCAAGTACTTGGACTCGATCCCTAAGCTGGGCAAAATTCTCATTCATATCCTGACTTAATTTGTTCATACTCTCAGTAAGAGCTCTAACCATGGCCTCTAAATCAGGTTGGGTTTGACCAGGTTGGTAGGGCACTCCATTTCGGGTAGACATGATGCAAGCAAACACACAAAATGAGACTCAACTGAACGACTACGGGCTAACTAGACCTAGAGCCCAAACTAGATGCCCAATCAGAGTGGCAAGCTAGCCTGTAGTAACTCAGGACTCAGCCAGGCAGGTGTAAGGGGAGTGTTAGGTCCCTGAATGCCAATCCTAGACACCAATCAGAGATTGGCCAGGTAGGCGGACCAGCACACAAGCCCTTCGGGATGGAATCCCTGAACCACCGTTCTAGACACTGAGTACAAAGCACACACAGAGTAACCAGACAGACTGACTCAACACTAGCCTTGACCCGACTTGTTGATGTCCCTAGCCCACTAGGACAAATTAGGTCTAATCAATTTTAGATTAAAGGCTTAGGTTCGAATGAAGGGGTGGTGGTTTTGGGCTAAGGAGAGGTTATCAACTCCTCTCCTTATCTTAGATGCTCAAATGCCCTTAAGTTGAATTAAGAGATGAACACTCAAAAATAAATGGATTGCAGAACACAAAAATAGAGTTGCAGTAATTTAATTTTCAGAAATCGCACGGAAACCAATAAATCATGAGAAAATTATGCAAATTAGTTTCAGTTATACTGGTTTCAGAAAAACAAAAATCACTGAATTTGGAGTTACCTACAGTAAGAAATAATTCCTGCAACAAGGTAATTACGGGCTAAAAACAGAGCACTTCCCCGTTTACAATTTCTGCTACGAAGTTGTAACCCAACGGATCCCCTACACGCCCTAGGAACACCCCGTAGAATGGAAAGAGGAGGTTTGCACCTCACTTCGTTCCTAGGACCGGACGTCCTGGGGAGTCTACTTCGAGCAGACAAAGTAAAAAGAGAGGGACTCAAACAGGCAATCAAACAGAAACCCTAGACAGGGCTCTGATACCAAAAATGATGCAGAACAAAGAACAAAGAAGCGTATGCGGAAGTAAGATTAAGATTAATTCTTTTTTTTTATATATATATATTTCAGAAATTGGCTTCGACTCAAAGTAAAGCTAAACTATGTTGAAGGAAACTAGGTAAGGATTGAAAGCACAGTTTAGAAGAAACTAAATTATCAGAGTAGTTCAGAAGTAACGGATCGCTGGGGGTTGAGAAACTCCCAGACCTAGGGTTTCGCTCTGAACTTTCAACAGAACAGAAATAGAGAGGAGAGATGGTTTACTAACCAGACAGTGATCTTCTCAGGATTTTGGTGGAAGAACTCTCTCGAGCAGATTGTGGGATCCTCGGAGTCGGCTATCTTCGCAATGGATCCTCTAATATTGGTCTCGTGATTTGGTCGGCTTCTTCTGGACTCAAGATCTGGGAAAGAAGAGGAACAAGTGATGGAATTCAGAAACTCAAGAAAAGATTTTACCAGGTTGAAGAACTTGAAAGCTGAAGTTGCTGAAATCAGGATTCTTCTGGAGGCCGATCTGACTTCCTCTTAGAATTGCTGTAGATCTGAAGTATCTGGACTGGAGCTGGATGCTAGTGGCCGGCCTGGACTTGGAGAGGGTGGCCGTGAGAAGTGGAATAGACTAGGGCTTGGTGGAAAGAGAAGGGTGATGGCGGTTAGGGTTTGGGAGTGGAGTGGCTAACCTAGGGTTTGGGGTTTTGGAGATCTCTCACCTCCTCAAGGTTCCAGGGGAACCCGGATTTACTCCCTCACGGAGCTCAACACTTGGAAGCAAGTGCGGAAAAGAGAAAACACAAGTTTGCTCATAAAAAAAATTTCTTTCATTCATCTGATTTTTTTAAACTTACAAGAGGGGTTTAATTTATAAGGCTTTACAAGGGAGGAGGGTTTCACATCTTCCCATGTGGGACTAAAGGAGGGGATCTACAAATTAGGGCAAATCCTTCACATATGGTCGGCCAAAGTACCAAAAAAAATGGATTTGGGTTATAAAAGGCAGGTAGATGGCGCCACCTTGCTTGGATCTTCAAGAAAAATTTTCTTCCTTCTCTGGATCAACTCTTTTGGACTTCTCCTTTTCTTCCTCCCTAAGTCAAGGTCCTTCCCATCTTTGTTTTGGATGTCTTTGGCAGGTAGTGGGCGCCCCCTTGAAGCTCTCTTCCAAGAGGATTTCTTCCCTTCTTTGCTTTGGGTTTCTTGGGAAAGTCTTGGCCGCCCCCTTGATTTGTGGTCTCTTGGTGGACTTCTCTTTATCTGGCGCATGAGAGAAGGAAGTCGCCATCTGTGGAGTGGGGACCAAAAGCTGCTGGATGTAGATATGGCGCCCCCTGGACTGGGAGTGTGGCTGGGAGTGTGGTGTCCACTTATCTGGTCTTGGAAGAAAGTGTAACATCCCAGGTTGAAACCCTAGTCCACTACTGAGTCAACATGACTCAACAAAATAAAATGCAGGTAATGTAGACTCAAGCTAAATTAAGTTGATCTAGTCAACTCTTATTAAAAACCAAAAATCCTAATTCTTCGGGCAAGGTTAATCAGAGATCCAGATGGAGCTCTGAAGTCTTCTTCTGAGTCTGGTGCCCGCACCAGTTGTAATGAAACTCTTGTATTTGAGTCCCTCACTTCTTTGGTTAGGGTTCTATAAATACCCCTACACCTCCCCTCTTGTAATTAATGAATATTTGATGAAATGAAATGAAACTCTGCCAAGTTCTTTTTCCAATTCCTTTCTAGCTGTGACGGCTAATAGGTGCTAGGTGTGACGCCTAGAACACTTGGGTGTGGCATCGAAGTTCTACTGGGGTGTGACGCCCTGTTTATCCATCCAATCCCTCTATCAGATCTGATCCCTAAATCTCTTCAAGGCCTTCATCTAATGCTTTGAAGAGATCCTAGAAGCCAACCAAAGAAGATGATCCCCGGGAGAACCAACAACCCTGGCGCCAGCCTTCCTTCTAGCTTTTGATTACCAATGTTTAATTGCTATTTTTGGTAGATTCTCTTGAGATCCGACTTTGAAGATCGGCGTCCATGCTTTGGAATCAATTCGATCAGAATCCAGATGCCAAGAGCGATCAGTTTGGAGTCCGATTCTTCAACCCTAGAGTGCAGTGATCCAGATCTTTATCAGAGAAGGTTTCTAAGCATATCGGTAACTCAAAATCCCTTTCCCTTCCTCTAGATCTGATGTTAAAAAGTAAGAACCTAATCTAGGAGGTTTCTCAATCATCGTGATCCATCTAATTAATTATTTTGTTAGGTATGCATGCGGGTGATGTAATCCAGTATTTAGTTGCTTGCTATAGATTCTTTTACTGTATTGTTTAATAGGCTATTAGGTTAATGAACATTTGCTCTCGATTAACATAAAATTTAAATCAACCTTTAGTACTGCATCGCATTCGTGTCCCGCATCACATACCTTTTTAAATGAAATGGAATGGAGTTCTTCATTTGCCAATGATTGAGTGTCCTTCTCCCCTCCCCCTTCTCCTCTTTCTACCTTATTCTTCTTTTCTGTGTTTTGCATGTGGAGGAGTTAGAGAGGGAGGATTCCTTTCCGCTTGAGAATCGGGCTTCAAGCTCGAGTATGGAAGTCTTTGTGGGTTTGGAGGCATTGGCGGCTGGAGGGCTTGGCTCCGAGCTCAATGGCCTAAGAGCTCGGCCCAGGGCTTTGACGTCTCGGAGCTGGGCTCGAAGACCTGGTGGTCGGAGGACTTGGCTCCGGGCTTGATGGCCTGAGAGCTTCGCTCAGGGCTTGATGGCTCAGTTGTCTGTTTTCGGCCTGAGAACACGTTCTGCCCAAAAAAAAAAAAATCATTAGGGTTTAGTTTTATTAGTTGCTTGTTGCATTCATTTTCTAATTGATTTTTAAGGGAATACAATATAACATAGGGGAAGGAGTTCATAACCTTTCCCTAGCCCAAAACCACCAACTTTGCATTCGAGCCCAAGCCCTAATTAAAATTGATTAGAACCTAATTGCTCTAGTGAGCTTAGGGACACCAATTGGTCGGGTCCGAGTTAGTGTCAATTCAATCGTGTCAACTAAATCTGTGTGTGCCCATTTCTTGGTGTCTAGAATGGTGGTTCAGGGATTATGTCCCGAAGGGCAAGTGAACTGGTCTGCCTACCTGGCCAATCTCTGATTGGTGTCTAGGATTGGCAATCAGGGACCTACACTCCCCTTACACCTGCCTGGCCAAGTCTTGAGTTACTACAGACTAGCTTGCCACCTTGATTAGGCATCTAGTTTGGACTCTAGGTCTAGCTATCCGTAGTCGATTAGGTTTGTTTGAGTGCTTTGTGTCCTTGCATGACTACTAGGTCAGGAACCCCATACCAGGTCCCCCAGGACCAACCTAGTACATCCATGGACCCCATGATGGAAACTTTCATGAGATCTTTGACTGAGCAAATGAGGCAGCTTAGTGCTGAATAGAGGCAGTTTAGTGCTAGAGTCGACCAGAAGTTTGATCAAATGAATGAAAGAATAGGCTCATTAGAAGGATCCCATGTGTCTCAACCTGACCCTACACCACTGGAATTTACCCCACAGTATGGTCCAGGACCCCAGCTTCCAGAGCTTACACATGATCCAATCCCCAGACATCAAGCCCAACGTAGAGAGGCCATACCTGATCCAATTCCAAGGCATCGAGCCCAACGTAGAGAGGTTACACCTGATCCTATTCCTAGGAGGCAGCAGTATGACATAGATGATCAGGAAACACGAGCCCTTAGGAGTATCAGACTAGAAGCCCTCACATTCGATGGTACTTTAGATCCCAAGATGTACTCTGATTGGGAAAGTGATATGGATTAGTACTTCGAATGATATACCATGTCGGAAGAGCGTAAGGTCAAATTCGCTAAGTTTAGGTTGATCCGACAAGCACGATTGTATTGGGTAATGTGGAAAGGTTAAGCTGACAGAGAAGTGACCCACATATAGCTACATGGGAGGACATGAAACTCAAATTAAGGGCCAAATACCTACCATTCTCCTATGAACAAAGGCTTTTAGATCAGTGGCAGAAGATGACCCACGGAAATCAGACTGTGTCCGAATACATAGCCATTTTTGATGAGTATGTTATGCGGTGTGGTGTGTCCGAGTTTGAATCGGTTACTTTGTCTAGGTTTAGAGCAGGCCTGAATGAGGATATTAAGAGGAAACTGATTTTAAGAGAAGTGAATGATTTAGAACATGCCTATCAGGTTGCTAAGGATGCTGAGAGATTTCCAAGGAAACCTACCTATCAATCTGATTCATCTAGATTTAATGCCCCTGGAAATAGGCCAAACCAGAACCGAATTCCTGCAAATCGACCTAGACCCAATCCCCAGCCCATTCGTAGAGATGACAAGGATAAGGCACCTATGGTTCAGAAGGATCGAAACCAAACTCCAGTGTGCTTTAAGTGTAATCAGACTGGTCATTATGCTGCCCAATGTCCATCGTGAGCCTTACATATAGGGGAACCTGAAGTAGAGGACCCTGAGATTAGTGACCCTTATGAGGAAGAGGTTTATGAGGCTGAAACTGAGTTAGTGGAGGAATATGAGGAGGAGGAAGAGATCTTAGACTCAGACCGATTAGGAGTGGTCAGATGCATCCTGACTCAAACTAAGAGGAATGAGGATTGGCGTAGAACTAACATCCTACAGACCTTTATTAAAATAGGGGATAAGGTATGTAAGGTCATAATTGATAGTGGGAGTTATGTCAATGCAATTTCTATTAATGCAGTTAAGAGCCTAGACTTACCAACTGTTCCACACCCGACCCCTTATAAGGTATCCTAGATCGATGCAACCAACATTTCCATCCGGTTGCGATGCCAGGTTACAATTCAGGTACAATCCTACCAAGATAGAGTTTGGTTCAATGTTCTTCCGATGGGGATTAGCAGCATCATTTTAGGAAGACCTTGGTTGTATGACCACGATGCCACCCTGTTTGGACGATCGAACTCGTGTGCATTTCACCATCTAGGAAAGAGGATAGTGATTAATGCGACCCCACCAAATGACAATGTTAAGAGAGGGTCAAGTCACTTAAAGAAAAAAGAGTCTAATCTGAATTTGATCTCTGCAAAGGAGTTAAAACGAGAAATCGATAGAGGGTCACCAGTTTGGATTTTAGTTACCAAGGAAGCTCAAGATCAACCAAAACTAGAATACCTTAAGGAGATCCTAGATTTATTAGAGGAATTCAAAGATGTCTACCCTAAAGATTTACCGGATCAATTGCCACCATTAAGAGATATTCAACATGCAATTGATTTAGTACCAGGAGCCACATTGCCAAACCTCCCACACTATAGGATGAACCTTATGGAACATCAGGAGCTACAACGACAAATAGGGGATCTTATGAAAAAGGGATTTATTAGAGAGAGTTTGAGTCCTTATGTTGTCCCTACACTTTTGACTCCTAAAAAGGATGGCAGTTGGAGGATGTGCATAGATAACCGGGCTATTAACAAGATTATGATAAAGTATCGGTTTCCCATACCCCGACTCGATGTCATGCTAGACATGATGGCCGGATCGACCATCTTTTCAAAAATTGATTTAAAAAGTGGCTACCATCATGTGAGAGTTAGAATCGGGGATGAGTGGAAAACGGCTTTCAATACCAAAGATGGCCTATATGAGTGGTTGGTGATGCCCTTTGGATTATCAAACGCCCCAAGTATGTTTATGAGGGTTATAACTCAGGTGTTACGATCATTTATTGAAAAATTCGTGGTCGTATATTTTGATGATATCCTTGTATACAGTAAGACTAGGGAAGATCACTTAGACCACCTCCGTCAGATTTGCCAGGTCCTTAGGAAGGAAGCTTTGTTTGCAAACCTTAAGAAATGTAGCTTCATGTCAACCAGAATCATCTTCCTAGGTTTTGTAGTAACACCAGAAGGAGTAACCGCCGACCTTGAGAAAGTAAAATCTATAGTTGAGTGGCCTATACCTAGGAATGTTCATGATGTTCGAAGTTTCCACGGGTTAGCTACCTTCTATACGAGATTTATTAGAGGGTTTAGCACGATTGTTGTTCTGATCACCGACTGCATTAGGAAGGGCGAATTCGACTGGACTAGAGCTGCCCATAAAGCTTTCCTAGAGATCAAAGATAGAATGACTAAGGCACCAGTTCTAAGGTTACCCGACTTCACCAATGTCTTTGAGGTCGCTTGTGATGCATCAGGCGTAGGAATAGGAGGGGTATTAAGTCAGGAAAATCATCCTATTGCCTATTTTAGTGAGAAACTGAGTGATGCCAAGTTGAAATATTTCACATATGATAAAGAGTTGTATGCGGTAGTACAAGCTCTTAGGTATTGGAGGCATTACTTGCTACCGCAAGAATTCATTCTCTACTCTGATCACGAAGCACTTCGCTTCCTAAATTTTCAAAAAAAGTTAAACCCTAGACATGGCAAGTGGGTCGAATTTATACAAGCCTATACTTTTGTCCTAAAGCACCATGCTGGAAGTGAGAATAAGATAGCTGATGCACTTAGTAGGAGAACAATGTTGCTGAATTGTGTGAGTACCGAAGTAGTGGATTTGAATGATTAAAGGAAGAATATGAATTTTGTCCGGATTTTGGAAAGATTTATGAATCAGTGAAGCTAGGGCCATCCACTGAATTTAGTGAGTATGTCTTAAGGGATGGTTATTTGTTCAAGGAAAATAGGTTGTGTGTTTCCAAGACATCACTTAGAGACTTTCTTATTTGGGAGATACACGCAGGAGGTTTAGCAGGACACTTTGGGCGTAATAAAACTATCTTGGCTGTAGAGGATCAGTTTTATTGGCCAAGTCTAAAAAAAAATGTTGCCCAAGTGGTAGCCCAGTGTAGGACTTGTGCTGTAGCTAAGCAACCTAGACAGAATACTGGACTATATACCCCACTCCCCGTCCTAGATTGCCCATGGCAAGACTTGAGTATGGACTTTGTCTTAGGATTACCTAAAACTGCTAGGAAACATGATTCTATCTTCGTGGTAGTAGATAGGTTTTCTAAGATGGCCCATTTCATCCCATGTTCTCAAACTTATGATGCATCTAGAGTGGCCAAATTATTCTTGAACGAAGTGGTTAGGTTACATGGATTGCCTAAGACCATTGTGTTGGACCGAGACGTTAGGTTTACTAGCTATTTTTGGAAAACCTTATGGCATATGCTAGGAACCAAATTGAAATATTCTACTGCCTACCACTCCCAAATAGATGGCCAAACGGAGATAGTAAATCAAAGTTTAGGGAACCTGTTGAGGAGTCTAGTGGAAGAAAATACTGCTAATTGGGATATATTATTATCGAGAGTGGAGTTTGCTTATAATAACTCAGTCAACAGATCTACAGGGAAGAGCCCATTTGAAATCATTCATGGATACAAGCCTAGGAAGCCATTAGATCTGATTCCCTTACCTATTCATGCACGTATATCTGAGTCAGCTAAGTCATTTGCACAGCATATAAAGAACTTGCATCAAGAAATAAATAAGAAAATTAAAGAGAGCAATGATTCATATGCACGAACGGCTAATTTAAGAAAAAGGTTCAAAGAGTTTAAAGTAGGGGACCAAGTTATGATCAGGCTCAGGCCTGAACGATTTCCATCTGGAACTGTCAAAAAGTTACATGCCCGGAGTGCGGGACCTTATAAAATAATTGATAAGTTTGGACCTAATGCCTATGAGATAGACCTACCTTTAGATTTGGGTATAAGTCCAACTTTCAATATATCAGATCTTGTAGAGTATAGGGAGCTGATGTTACTACCTAGTAAGCCTTTTGAGCATGATCCTGTTCTTAAGAACGAACCAACCCATGAGTGTCCAATAGCCAAATCCACAAATCGGAGAGACAGGGTTGAACGAATTCTGAATGACAAGATGATTGTTACCCGGAATAAGGACTACCAGCGATACTTGGTTCGTTGGCAAGGACATCCCGAGTCTGATGATACTTGGATAACTCGAGAGGATATGCAGAAGATCGCCCCGAACTTGCTAGAGAAGTACTTGAGCCAGTCTAACCTTTACTCGATGGAGTCAAGTTCCTCCCGCCTGGGGAGAATTGGTGAGGACACCAGGACCCGAAAATATCGACAGGTTGAACCCATATCCTTGTGGATCACCTGTGAATGAAACCCTGGACCCAACCCTTTTATCCATGTAAATAATTTATTTTAATTTTTGTTATTTTGGATTAGTTAGGGTTAGCCCCTTTTATCAACTGGAATTAGGGTTTTATTTATTTAGCCTTTTAGGCTAAACCCCTTTTACCAAGTTGAACTACGTATTTACATGTCTTGCTCTTTTGATCAAATTGGGTTCCAATTGATCAAATAGAACTTTAGTTATTTATTGAGTCCTGTAAAAATTAGTTGTTGAGTCTTGTATTACAGGGGAGATCAATTATAATATCCATGTGACTCAAATCAAGACCCATGTGCTAGTTCAAGACAAGCCCATGTGACCCATGTGCTAGCACAAGCTCTTGTCATATGCTAGCATATTTTGCATGTCAACTTTGCATGATTTCAGGACTACTATTGTCACGTCACCAGGGGGACAATGACACATGGCCTACCACTTAAATTTGGATAAGCTACACTCATCAAGACAATTTCTTTTGGTCGGCCCATGAAGAAAGGCGCACAAAATTTTTAAGAGGAGTAATTGTGAAGGACTTCTCCTAGATGGCGCCCTTCTACTCATAATATTTTACGCCAAAGTGAGAAGTCGGCCAAGCATTCAAAGGAATTTGGAAATTTTTTCTCACCTAGTGTTGGAGGTCCAAGGGTTCCTAGCATTCCATTCAAATAAGCTGCTAACTGTTCAAGCTTCAAGGATTCTAGAATTTCAGCAGGACTCTAGAGTTCTCTCCAATCCAGACTGAAGAGTCCAGGTAGCTCTAGAAGAATACATTATCAAGACACTAGAGTCCAATCATCATGACCAACCCAGAAGCGATCATGACCCTCCATCAAAGTCTCATCTTTGCGCCAACTATGGATAGGAGTCCATTTTTTTTCATCCAGCAGGAGTCCAGGCAATGTAAACTTGAATTCTAGAGTTGTAATGAAACTCTTGTATTTGAGTCCCTCACTTCTTTGGTTAGGGTTCTATAAATACCTCTACACCTCCCCCCTTGTAATTAATGAATATTTGATGAAATGAAATGAAACTCTGCCAAGTTCTTTTTCCAATTCCTTTCTAGCTGTGACGCCTAGAACACTTGGGTGTGGCGTCAAAGTTCTACTGGGGTATGATGCCCTGTTTATCCATCCAATCCCTCTATCAGATCTGATCCCTAAATCTCTTCAAGGCCTTCATCTAATGCTTTGAAGAGATCCTAGAAGCCAACCAAAGAAGATGATCCCCGGGAGAACCAACAACCCTGGTGCCAGCCTTTCTTCTAGCTTTTGATTACTAATGTTTAATTGCTATTTTTGGTGTTTTTGGTAGATTCTCTTGAGATCCGACTCTGAAGATCGGCGTCCATGCTTTGGAATCAGTTCGATCAGAATCCGGATGCCAGGAGCGATCAGTTTGGAGTCCGATTCTTCAACCCTAGAGTGCAGTGATCCAGATCTTTATCAGAGGAGGTTTCTAAGCATATCGGTAACTCAAAATCCCTTTCCCTTCCTCTAGATCTGATGTTAAAAAGTAAGAACCTAATCTAGGAGGGTTTCTCAATCGTCGTGATCCATCTAATTAATTATTTTGTTAGGTATGCATGCGGGTGATGTAATCCAGCTATAGATTCTTTTATTGTATTGTTTAATAGGCTATTAGGTTAATGAACATTTGCTCTCGATTAACATAAAATTTAAATCAACCTTTAGTACTGCATCGCATCCGTGTCCCGCATCACATACCTTTTTAAATGAAATGGAATGGAGTTCTTCATTTGCCAATGATTGAGTGTCCTTCTCCCCTCCCCCTTCTCCTCTTTCTACCTTATTCTTCTTTTCTGTGTTTTGCATGTGGAGGAGTTAGAGAGGGAGGATTCCTTTCCGCTTGAGAATCGGGCTTCAAGCTCGAGTATGGAAGTCTTTGTGGGTTTGGAGGCATTGGCGGCTGGAGGGCTTGGCTCTGAGCTCAATGGCCTAAGAGCTCGGCCCAGGGCTTTGACGTCTCGGAGCTGGGCTCGAAGACCTGGTGGCCGGAGGACTTGGCTCCGGGCTTGATGGCCTGAGAGCTTCGCTCAGGGCTTGGATGTCTTGGAGCTGGGTTCGAAGACCTGGTGGCCGGAGGACTTGACTCCGGGCTTGATGGCCTGAGAGCTCAGCCCAGGGCTTGGATATCTTGGAGCTGGGCTCGAAGACCTGGTGGCCAGAGGACTTGACTCTGAGCTTGATGGCCTGAGAGCTTGGATCAGGGCTTAAATGTCTTGGAGCTGGGCTCGAAGACCTGGTGGCCGGAGGACTTGGCTCCGGGCTTGATGGCCTGAGAGCTTGGCTCAGGGATTGGATGTCTTGGAGCTGGACTCGAAGACCTGGTGGCCGGAGGACTTGACTCCAGGCTTGATGGCTTGAGAGCTTGGCTCAGGGCTTGAATGTCTTGGAGCTAGGCTCGAAGACCTGGTGGCCGGAAGACTTGGCTCCAGGCTTGATGGCCTGAGAGCTTGGCTCAGGGCTTGAATGTCTTGGAGCTGGGCTCGAAGACCTGGTGGCCGAAATACTTGACTCCATGCTTGATGGCCTGAGAGCTTGGCTCAGGGCTTGAATGTCTTGGAGCTAGGCTCAAAGACCTGGTGGTCGGAGGACTTGGCTCCAGGCTTGGATGTCTTAGAGCTGGGCTCAAAGACCTGGTGGCCGGAGGACTTGGCTCTGGGCTTGAATGGCCTGAGAGCTTGGCTTAGGGCTTGAATATCTTGGAGCCGGGCTCGAAGACCTGGTGGCCGGAGGACTTGGCTCCGGGCTTGATGGCCTGAGAGCTTGGCTCAGGGCTTGAATGTCTTGGAGCTGGGCTCGAAAACCTGGTGGCCGGAGGACTTGGCTCCGGGCTTGGATGTCTTGGAGCTGGGCTCGAAGACCTGGTGGCCAGAGGACTTGGCTCCAGGCTTGGATGGCCTGAGAGCTTGGCTTAGGGCTTGAATGTGTTGGAACAGGGCTCGAATACCTGGTGGCCGGAGGACTTGGCTCCGGGCTTGATGGCCTGAGAGCTTGGCTCGGGGCTTGAATGTCTTGGAGCTGGGCTCGAAGACCTAGTGGCCGGAGGACTTGGCTCCGGACTTGGATGTCTTGGAGCTGGGCTCGAAGACCTGGTGGCCGGAGGACTTGACTCCAGGCTTAATGGCCTGAGAGCTTGGCTCAGGGCTTGAATGTCTTGGAGCTGGGCTCGAAGACCTGATAGCCGGAGGACTTGACTCCAGACTTGATGGCCTGAGAGCTCCGCTCAGGGCTTGAATGTCTTGGAGCTGGGCTCGAAGACCTGGTGGCCGGAGGACTTGGCTCCGAGCTTGATGGCTTGAGAGCTTGGCTCAAGGCTTGAATGTCTTGGAGCTGGGCTCGAATACCTGGTGGCTGGAGGACTTGGCTCCAGGCTTGGATGTCTTGAAGCTGGGCTCGAAGAGTCACTTACATGGGAGAAAGCCTTTATTACTCTTGCAAAGGGGTCTTACATCATTGGTAGTATTTCCTCAGGTTACAAGCATTCCACGTCTGAGGGAATCTGGCGCCGTCAGAGTCCTGGTGGTAGTAGGCGTGGTGCAGGAGTGCATCAATCACCTTGTAGGGACCCTCCCAATTTGGCTAGAGTTTATCGCATTCTCAGGGTTGAGATGCCTCGGCTCGGCGTAGCACCAGGTCACCAGGTCGGAAGTTCTTTGGCCTCACCCGTGCGTTGTAGTACCGGGCCACTCACTGCTGATATATCACCATCCGGAGTCGCGCTTTGTCCCTCGTCTCTTCCAAAAGGTCTAAATTGAGTAGAAGATGCGCTGAGTTCTATGTCTCGTCGTACTGCTGCACCCACAATATGGGTATGCCGAGCTTGACCTGCTTAAAGTCGAAGATGCTCTCAATAGGGCCTAAGGTGCTGGACCTGCTTCTTGGATGTAGGGTGCTCCATGTCAACGATCACCTGGACCTTCTCCGGATTAGCTTCAATGCCTCTTTGAGTGACCATAAAGTCGAGGAACCTCCCGGCCGCCATCCCGAAGGTGCACTTCGCTGGGTTGATCTTCATCTGGTGCTTTCGAAGGTTACGAAATGCTTCGGCGAGGTCGGCAACTTGGTCAGAGTCCGGCTTGCTCATGACCAGCATGTCATCGATGTACACCTGCATGTTTCTGCCAATTTGGTCTTTAAAGACCCTGTTGACCAAGCGCTGGTATGTGGCCCCAACATTCTTTCGACCGAAGGGCATCATTCTATAGCAGTACATCCCTTGGTCAGTGATGAAGGCGGTGTGTTCCTCATCCTTTGGGTGCATCCGTATCTGATTGTATCCAGAAAATGCATCCATGAACGAGAGCAGGCGGTGCCCCGAGGTGGCATCCACCAGCTGGTCGATCTTCGACAGGGGAAAGCTATCCTTCGGGCAAGCCTTGTTGAGGTCGGTGTAGTCAACACATATCCTCCACTTGCCGTTGCTTTTCTTGACCATCACCACGTTTTCCAGCTAGCTTGGATACCGTACTTCATGAACGAAACCGGTGGCGAGGAGCTTATCTACCTCCTCGTTGATGGCCGCCTGCCTCTTCGGGGCGAAACTCCTCCTTTTCTGCCGAACCGGTCGAAACTTCGGGTCGATGCTCAGTTTATGGGTGATGATGTCTGGGGGGATGCCCGGCATATCCGTCGTCGTCCAAGCAAATACATCCACGTTCATCCGTAGGAATTCCAGCATGTGGGCCCTCTCCTCGTCGGGCAGTTGGGCCCCGACCTGCACCATCTTCGCCTGGTCAGCCCCGAGGGGGTAAGACAGCAGGCGTTCGACTGAACCACCCCTGGGATCCTGAGCCCTTTGGTCGAGGTCGTCCGCCCTGGGGTCATCCTCGGGGACCCTGACCCCTGAAACGGCTTGGAAGCAATGTTGCACTGGCTGGATCGCCCCCCTCATCTCCCTGACACCATAGGGAGTTGGGAACTGCACAAGTAGCCTCCGGGTGGAGACGACGGCATCGAGCAGATTGAGCCCGGGCTACCCAAGGATAACGTTGTAGGTTGAATGGAGCTTGACAACGGTAAAGGTTATCATCATGGTGCTTTGCCGAGGTGGAGTTCCAGCAGTGACGGGGAGAGTGATCTTCCCTTCGACCCTTATAGAATCACCCATGAATTCGACGAGAGGGGTGTAGATAGGTTGAATTTGAGCAGGGGAAAGATTCATCCTGGAGAAGGCATCGTAAAAAAGTACATCGATGGAGCTCCCACTATCAACCATAATATGTTTTACAGGATGCTTTGCGATCGTCATCTCGACGACCATGGCATCGTTATTTATATTTTTCCCCCCGTCTTCCCCCTCTCTCATAAAGGGGAGTACATTTTCAGAATGGTCTGCCCCCCGGGCCTTCTTGGGTGCACGCTCGGTTCCCTAGCATATCATCCCCACCGACTTCTCGGTGGATCGGTTGTCGACTACCGACATTGGTGGGAGTGCGACGAGCGCTTGAGGTTCTGCCTAGGATCTGCCCCCCACGAACCTTCCAAGGTAGCCCCTCTTGATGAGTTCTTCAATTTCCTTCTTGAGGTTGCGGCATTCCTCGGTGTCGTGGCCATGATCGTGGTGATAGCGGCAATATTTAGATCTGTCACGGCCAGCGGAGTACCTCATTGGGGGTGGGCGCTTCAGGTAGGGCTCGTCCTCAATCTCCATGAGAATCTTCGCCCTAGGGGCGAGGAGAGGCATGTAGCTCTCTTCAGGGGTGGGGGTGCTCCTTGGTCTCGGCCCCTGTTGGAAGTTCTGAGTTGGAGGTGCTGGTTTTCGTGCCCCGGACGTCTCAGCGGGGGCTGGCTTCTTCGGTGGGTGTCCGTTGAGTTCCCGTCTCGTATGATCCGCCTCCTCGGCGCGGATGTACTTCTGAGCTTGAAAAAGAAGCTCGGTGTAAGTCTTGGAGGGCTTTTTATCAAGGGAATAGGTCAGATGGGAGGTCCTGAGCCCTCTTTTCAGTGCCAGCATAGCGACTGGCTCATCAAGGCTGTAAATCTCCAATGCAGTGACTTTGAAGCGAGTAATGTAGTCCCGCAGGGACCCGCGAACCTGCTGCCTGATGGAGAAAATGCTATCTACCTCTCTAGGCACCTTCCGGCAGGCATCGAAGTGGGCCACTAACTTCTACTCCAGCTGAGCAAAACTTTCGATGCTCTTTGGCTCGAGGCGGGTGAACCACACTCGGGCCACCTTCCGGAGAGTAGCGGGGAACGCGATGTAAAGGAGGGAGTCGGTTGCCTCCTTGGTGTGGACACCAGAAGCCGAAAGAAACTTCACTCCAATAAGGTTAGCCTTATCCCAATTTGGATCGAAGATAATTAGGTTACCTTGTATCCTTTAGTTCAAAAATATTTTATTTTCAAGAGTCATTTCCTTTTCAAGAGTCCTGTAATTAATTTTGAGTTTCAAATCAAGAGTGTTTATTGAGTCCTGTAATTACTTTTAAAATTTCATTTCCTGTAAGTCCATTTCAAGTTTTAAAGTCTAGGCCAGTCAAGTCAGTTTAGTTAAGTCTAATTCAGTTGAGTTAAGTCTAATCAAGTCTTAAAGCCATGAAAGCCAGCAACAAGACTCAAATTCTAGACCCCATAATTTGACCACATGAAGAAGAGAAGACACATCAACCAAGCAAGAGAAAAGGACCATCAACTAGGACCACTGGGCGCCACATGTCATTCTTATCCAAGTAGAAGACCACCTCACCATGCCACGTCATCAGGTGCCACTTCACCAGCCACCTCATCACCCTTTGGGCGCCAACAAGGGAGATTCAAATTCAAGGAGGTTGGCCACATCCCTCCAAGTCCTCCACCAAATCCTCCAACCCCCCCCACATCCCTCCAAACTCTTCACCAAATCCTCCAACCCCCCTTGTAATCCTCCTCGATTTGGGGAGTTTTTAAATTTCAAAAGCTAGCTTTGTGAGGCTATTAAAAGTCTTGGATGCCCATTGTAAAAGAGATTGATTTTGGAAATGAATGAAGTTTGAAGTGAAGTTGTCTTGAGTTTTATGTGTGAAATTTTTCCTATCTTCTTCTTCCACGCCCAAAGCCACTCTCTTCCCTAGCAATTCATCATCCAAGCTCAAGGCAAAGGCATTGGAGTTGGCCAGATCTTCTCAATTATCTTTTCTTTGTTCACAAGTTCTCCCATCCCTTCTTTATGTTTGCATCCTTCAACCTTAACTTTGATCTTCATTGCAGGGTCCTTCGAAGTCCTTGAGTTGTGAACAGGGTTCCCCTTGACAATGAACCAACAAGCTGAAGCCCAAGTCCAGGGTTCTGATCACTGTTATCCAAGTTCTCCAGTCCAGAGTATCAGTAGTTTCAAGTTTTGAATCATAGGAAGGTTGGAAAACTCATCAAGGTAAGTCCTCAATCATTAGCCCCTATTGTCTAGATCTTCTTCCTTCTTAGTTTTAGAGTTGTGTCTAATCATGTAATAGTCCCTTTTCATATAATCCTTAAATCTTATTAAGATGAGTACAATGCTAAGTATAATTAGGTTTCATTGCTCTACAAACCCCATATTCAAAACATTAATCATATACGTGCCGCATCAAATTGGTATCAGAGCATGGTTGCATTAGGGTAGAATAGTTTTCTTTAAATCCAAGCAAGATCTAAAATTCATGCCTCCTGAGCGGGTGTACTCCAGTACACTGTCATGATCCATGGGAATAATGAGCCCCTGGCCGGACGTGAGTTTTTAGATTGAAGTTTTGGGTAAGCCATTGCACTTGTTTGATTAGGTTCTGTTTTCTGAAAATTTGCATCTGTTTACTGGAATCCGTCTGCAGCTCCAAAGGCAAGTCACTAATTTTTTATTGAAATATTTTTTTTCTTGTTCCTTTTTAAGTAAGTTATCACCATATTAAATTTAATCATCAGAAAAGAATTATAAAAAAAATGAAAATTTCTGCAGTTCGACACTGTCATTAGGGTTCTGTTCTGTCCTTTTTATTTATCTTCATTTGTAGGTTCTGCTTATATTAGTATAGATTTTAGTTTTAAAACTCCTTTCATATACATTGAAACATATAAGTTAGGAATCCTCTATGAATTTTTCAGAATTTTTGGACATTTTTTTCATCACGTTTTCCACACCACTTTCAAATTGCAACACACTTCTGCAGCACCTTTGCATTTCATTCATCTCATGAGAAATCAAATTAAGGACATCAATTTGACATAGGGTCAGGGTTTCATCACCTGTCCCTAGCCCAAAAATCACCAACCAGCATATCGATCCCAGCCCGTTAATTAAAATTGAGTAGAACGTTAATTGCCCTAGTGGGTTAGGGACACCAACAAGTTGGGTTCAGGTTAGGGTCAAGTTAACTGTGTCAGCTAATTGGTGTGTGCTTACTGGCTTGGTGTCTAGGATTGGTGCATCAGGGCTTGTGATTTGGTCCGCCTACCTGGCCAATCTCAGATTGGTGTCTAAGGTTGGTAATCAGGGACCTACACTCCCCTCCACCTACCTGGCTAAGTCCCATAAGTACTACTAGCTAGTTGTTTCACTTAATTAGACTTCTAATTTGTGCTCTAGGTCTAGGAAACCTTAGCTCGAACTTGAGTCCATTTGCATGCATGACAACTAGAGCAGGGACACCGTATTCACCAATCCAAGCCCAGTCAAGTGTAGCCATGGACCAAAACTTAGGGAATTTGATCAAAGGCCTAAATGATCAAGTGGCCCAACTGACTAAGAGTTTAACTGAGCAATTGGCCCAAACAAATCAGAATGTGGCACAAACCAACCAAGACATGAATGAGCAGTTAGCCCACATCACTACTAGGTTGGATCAGTTAGAGGCTAGAACCCCTGAAAGCAATCATGAAGCCCAGACTGAGCCTGAGCCAAGTCTTGCACCTGAACTCGAGACCCCATTGAACCCTAGAAGGATTCCATATCAAAACCCTCTCTACAAAACAAATCCTAGGAGAGCTTCCCAAGATCAGTTTTATGATCCAATTCCTAGAGGACCCCACCCTGGTCAAACCATCGAGCCCAACCCAAGGAGATTCCATCATGAGCCTAACTATGAACCCAATATCAGGAGACCCACCCCAATTCACTTTGATCAAGATGACCGAACCATGAATAACATTAGGCTAGAAGCTCCCACCTTTGATGGAATTTTAGATCCAAAGATCTACATTGATTGGGAAGGTGAGATGGACCAGTATTTTGACTGGTTTGAGATGAGTGAAGAGCGCAAGTGTAAGTTTGCAAAGCTTAAACTTGTGCGCCAAGCTAGGTTATATTGGGAAAACGTTGAGAGACTCACTAGACAGAGAGGTGATGTGCCCATAGTGACCTGGCGAGCTATGAAACTTAGGCTTAGGGAGAAATACCTTCCTATGTCCTACCACCAAAGACTCCTAGATCAATGGAAAAGACTTACTCAAGGAAATAGGAGTGTCGCAGAGTACATAGCGAAGTTTGACGAATTCGTTATGAGGTGCAATGTTGATGAATCTGAGTCGGTGACCTTGTCTAGATTTAGAGCCGGACTGAGGGAAGAAATTCAAAGAGAATTGTTCATGCGAGAGGTACATGACCTAGAATTGGCCTATCAAATAGCTAGGGATGCTGAGAGATTCCATAGAGGTCCAGTCTATCGTAGGCCCGAAGCCCCTAGGACTAGTGCACCTTATTAGCAGTCAGGATCCAATCAGCCTAGATTCAACCGACCCAATCCTAATGTGCCTGTGACCCGTAGAGATGACAAGGAGAAAACACCTGAGACCCAAAGAACTCCAAACGCATGTTTCAAGTGTAACAAAGTGGGTCACTATTCTAGCAACTGTCCTAATAGAGCCCTACACATAGGGGAAGTAGAAGAGGAAGCCATAGAATCCCAAGGTGAATTTGAGGAGGAAGTATACCAGGCAGATGAGAACTTGGCTGAAGAGTATGAGGATGAGGAAGTCCTGGTAGATCAAGATCTGTTAGGAGTGGTTAGGTGTATTCTCACCCAAGCTAAAACCCAAGAAGATTGGCATAGGACTAGCATCCTACAGACATTCATTAAGATAGGTGAGAAAGTATGCAAAGTCATTTTAGATAGCGGTAGCTGTGTCAATGCCATATCCACCAACACAGTTAAAAACCTAGGATTGCCCACCGTACCCCATCCTAATCCCTATAAGGTATCCTGGATAGACTCAACCACGATTTCCATTAAGTCTAGGTGCCTAGTAACCATTCAGTTCCAATCTTACTTGGAGAAAGTATGGTATGATGTACTTCCAATGGGAGTAAGTAGCATAATTTTAGGCCGACCATGGTTGTACGATCTTGACATAACACTCTATGGTCGTTCTAATTCATGCTCGTTTACTCATAATGGAAAGAAGATTGTAATCCATTCTTTTCCACCTAAGAACCCCATTAAGAGAGGATCAAGCCAATTGAGTGATAAGAAAAAGGGGATAAACGTGATCACTGCTAGAGAAATGGAGAAAGAAATTAACAATGGGTCACCTGTTTGGATTTTGACCATTAAGGATCATCAAGAACCTCTTTCAAAAGAACAACCTCAAGAAGTCAATGAAGTGCTAGAGGAGTTCAAAGACGTGTTCCCCGATGACTTGCCTGACCAACTCCCACCTCTTAGGGATATACAACATGCGATAGACTTAGTCCCTGGAGCAACCCTACCGAACCTTCCCCATTATAGAATGAACCCTACCGAGCACCAAGAATTACAACGTCAAGTAGGAGAACTCCTAAAGAAAGTATTCATTATGGAGAGTTTGAGTCCATGCGCAGTCCCAACCTTACTTACCCCTAAGAAAGATGGCACATGGAGAATGTGTGTTGATAGTCGTGCCATAAATAAAATCACAGTGAAGTATAGTTTCCCATCCCCCGCTTGGATGATATGTTAGATATGATGGCCGGTGCAACTATATTTTCTAAGAATGACCTGAAGAGCGGCTATCACCAAGTTAGGATCAGACCAGGGGATGAATGGAAGACTGCCTTTAAAATTAAGGACGGGTTATTTGAATGGGTAGTCATGCCTTTTGGGTTATCAAACACCCCTAGCACTTTTATGCGAATCATGAACCAAGTCCTACGAGCCTTTATTGAAAAATTTGTTGTCGTTTACTTTGACGACATACTTGTCTATAGTAAGACTAGAGAAGATCATCAACAACATCTGAGGCAGGTATGTTTAGCACTTAGGAAAGATAACCTCTATGCCAATCTAAAGAAATGTGCTTTCATGACTACTAGAGTTATCTTCCTAGGATTTGTTGTGACCCCTGAAGGAGTATCCGCTGACCCTGAGAAGGTTAAGGCAATTGTAGAGTGGCCAACACCCAATAATATTCACAAAGTAAGAAGTTTTCATGGCCTCGCTACGTTTTATCGAAGATTTATTAGAGGGTTTAGCACCATAGTTGCTCCTATCACGGATTGTATTAGGAAGGGCCACTTTGAATGGACGAAATCAGCTGATAAGGCCTTCCTTCACATCAAAGATAAGATGACCCAAGCACCAGTCTTAAGACTACCCGATTTTTCTAAGGTCTTTGAAGTAGCATGTGATGCTTCGGGAGTAGGTATTGGTGGAGTTCTGAGTCAAGAGAACCATCCCGTAGCATTCTTTAGTGAGAAATTGAATGAAGCCAGGAAAAATACTCCACATATGATCGGGAGCTTTATGCGGTAGTGCAAGCATTAAGGTATTGGAGGCATTATCTCCTACCGCAAGAATTTGTTTTATTTTCAGACCATGAAGCCCTTAGGTTTTTGAGTTCCCAAAAGAAACTAAATCCTAGGCATGCCAAATGGGTAGAGTACATCCAATCTTATACGTTTGTCCTAAAGCATCAATCAGGAACCGATAATAAGGTAGCTAATGCCCTAAGTCGTAGAACGTTACTTTTAACTTCAGTCAGTACTGAAGTCATAGGTTTTGAAAGACAGTTTTGAATCATAGGAAGGTTGGAAAACTCATCAAGGTAAGTCCTCAATCATTAGCCCCTATTGTCTAGATCTTCTTCCTTCTTAGTTTTAGAGTTGTGTCTAATCATGTAATAGTCCCTTTTCATATAATCCTTAAATATTATTAAGATGAGTACAATGCTAAGTATAATTAGGTTTCATTGCTCTACAAACCCCATATTCAAAACATTAATCATATGCGTGCCGCATCACTCCTGGACCCTCATTAGGACTTTGTAGCTCTCGAGGTGATCTAGGGGATCGGTGGTCCCATCGTAGGGGTCCACCTGCGGCATGCGGAACTGGTCCGGAATCAGCTTTTCTTGGACTTCTCGAAAAAATGGGGGGCGGGAGTCATAGCCCGCCGGCTCTCCCGCGAGGCTCTGCATGTTGGCGAACCGGCGGGAGAATTCCGCCAACTTGCACTCGTGCTCCTCTAGGTGCCTCTCTGCCATGCGCCTGACAGCTTCATCAGTAGACCCCTCTGCCGAAGGAGATGGAGGGTGTGGCACGAGTGTATGGTGTTCGCAACGGGGGGTCTTGCTTTTTCTGCCTCGGCGGGGCTTAGATGGCCCCCGCCCAAGGTTCGACGAGCAGCTCTCCCTGTGGCGGACCCAACTCGTTGTCTCTTCGTCGGGGTTTGATAGCTAACCCGGTGATCAGTGGCGGCCTGCGGCTGCGACAGCCTTCCTTGGAAGGAGCATAGATTGTCGCGGGGTGCTGTGGCGTGTGCAGCGAGAGTCCTTGGCTGTTGGTGAGTAGCCAAGGACTATTGCTGATGCTGAAGCTAGCGCACCGCCGTAGCGAGAACTTGCATTTGCTGGGCAAGCACGACCAGCTGGGCTTCCGCCGGAGGTGGTTGGATTAGAGCGGGCGGTGCCACTTCTGGATTGTGCGGGTCCCCTCGGAGGGGGGAATCCCTCGTGCGACTGGTGGAGGCTTCTCTCGCTCGCGTAGTCACCATTCTCCAGGTAGGTTTGTTCACGGCGGGGACGACCCTTCGAAGCAAGGGGGTCCTTTTGACGGTTAATCCTTCGGGTCTCCTCGAGCCCCCTACCTGGCGTGCCAATCTGTTGTCACCAAGATCGTCGTGGCCCGTAGTTTTCGGTGGTGTCGGACCGCTTCCCCTCTTCCCGGGAGTTCCTCGTTCTTTGAGACTTACAAGAAACAATGTTAGAGACCCGGGCCGGGGATTCCGACGGGGGCGCTCTGACGATCAAGTCAGTGACGATCCAGGGGAACAGGACCTCTTGGTCGAGCCCCTCTCGATGGGCTCCACGCTAGGAGGAGTGAGTGCGGTGTGAATGGAGGTGAGTACGAGCTGGGAGAGTTTATGGCCGAGGTGGAGAGATCCTCCTCTGTGGCCTTCCCTCTGTTCTCATTTTCTGTGAGTGATCTTACGTTGTTTTGCTTACCCTCGATGGTTTCTTTTTAATTGAACCTGTTTCGGGATACTCTCCCCCCCCGTCGGAGTGTGCGGTGGGGTACCGTGCCGTGGACAGAATGTCTCTTCTGACATTCGGTGGGGAAGCCTCCGTGCGTTCTGACATTCTCTTCGGTCGTTCCATTCCTGGAAACTTGGCAGTGCCTCGATCGGCTAGCCACCGCCCTCGAGATTTGTGCCTTCTGGCTGGCCCCTCGCTTCTGGCCGTACGGACGGTTGGTGGAGGGCATGGCGTCCTGGTCAGGGAGCTTTCTTCTCTTCCGGCGTGAGTGGCAGCGACGGGGAGTTATTGCCGTATAGGGGGCACTGCCTCGCGGCTCTCGGGAGGCCCGCCGTCATTTTTGGAGCGGAAACGTTGCTTCCTTGGCCGTTGGTGCCCTAGCCGAGGTGGTTGCCGAGCTGGACCGTGGAACTTGGCTTTGCCGGGCTCGACTTCAGTCCATGGGACTTGACGTCGGGAGGCTTGGCTTGGTCGAAGTGGATGGCACGCGGTCCTTGGCTGGAGGGCTCAACCTCAAGGGCGCCCCACACGTCGGAGGGCTGAGTTCGACCTCGAACCGTGGAGCTCGACTTCATGGGGGTCGACCTGGGAGATCGCTCGGCCCAGGCCTGGGCGGTCCGATCTCCCGGGATTCGACCTGCGGAGGGCAGCGCCCGATCTTGGCGGGCGGTCTCGGCTACCTGAGGGGGCTCGACCCGGCATGCAAGTCTAGTGTAGGAAGCGGGCTCGGGAGGCAGTGTCCACTATGGCAACATACTCCATCCTAGCAACTGGCAGGTGTTCCACGTCAACTATCCTGCCACATCAATATACATATTGTTTGGATATGTCGGTTTAGATACAAATCAACCACCAGTTCGATCGCTTGTGCACTCCCTTCCGAACCAGACATCCCGAACCAAAGCATCCAGGGGAAGCCAAATGATTAACGGGTAAGGTGACGATGTGATATTCGGATTCAGCCGAAGACATAACCCTTAGCTCCGGCCGAAGACATGGCCCTTGGTCCCTGCCGAAGACATGATCTTCGGCCTAGCCAAAGACAGTCTTCGATCTCAGCCACAGGTACCAATCCAAAAGCATCTCAAGACGAAGACACCTCTCCGATCTAGCAACGACCACTCTTGGAGAAGAGGCCCAAAGGTAGATTTCCGACCAACCTCAAACCCACACGAACGTAGGGGTAACATTTACAATCGGCTACCTAACTATCACCTCCAAAGTATAACTACATCAAAGCGGTCACGTGGCCACGAACCCCAACGATAACGCCTCCGACCTAACCAGAATCGTTCAATAACTGCCCACGGTTACGGTCAGAGAGGAATCAATTAGCCCCCATCGTAACTGTAGGAAAAAGGATGAAGCCGCAGACCGGGCTAGCCGATAAAATACTGGTAAGAGGGGATACTCGAGGTAGGCACATTGAAACCCTGAAAAAATCAGAGTTCCTTTCTCACCATCTTCCTCCTCAGAATCTTCCCCATTCTTTTGCTAGAGCCCGTCTCTGACTTAGGCATCGGAGTGTCCCCACCGGAGAATATCCGGCCAGGAATCTATTATATATATATATATATATTATCCTCATACAATTGCAACAGATGCTTAAAGCATCAATAAGAAGAATCTTAATACATCATTTGGTCTTTTTAAGTTGATCCTGTAATAGGATATACCTTGACCATGAACACCATAACAAAATAGCTTTCTGGCCCCTCCTTTGCTTTTGACAAAGTCTCTTTACATGGTTTGGACAAATAACACCACTATTTCTCTGAGTGACTTGGGAAGCGTGCTTGGGGTTTGGGGGGTTCCATCAGAGTTTTAGGGTTTCCTCTGAAGGTCTGGGTTTGGGGGGTTTCCATCGGTGTTTAGGGTCCTATATCGGAGTTCTGGGGCTTCTTTGGTGGCCATGGTGGAGCCGGGGGAGTCGAGTGGGAAGGAGGGGACTGAGGGAAGAACCTCTGGGGATGGCGATCGATTGTGGGCGAGAGTGGTTCAGGGTTCGGGTCGGGGATCCTTCTGGTCCTCACTGAGGCTGTCATCGAAGGATTTGGAGCTGCTCCAGGCCTACTTCACCAAAGTTTTGGAGCTGCCGGAGCTGGAGCTCGAGGAGGCTCGGAAGGAGTGGGCAGGGCTGGCTGTGGTGGTGCGAAGTTTGGGCCGTCGGGTGTCCTCTGAGGCAGTGGCGAGGGAGATCAGGTCCAAGGCTGGGTTGACCTATGATCCGGAGGTTATCCCCCTTGCGGAAGATCACTTGGTGGTCCGGCTGCAGTCAGCGAGGGACTGCTCCTCTGTCCACTCTGGTGGACCTTGGTTTGTTGCCGGCCAGCTTCTAGCCATGGAGGACCGGGAGCTGGACTTTGTCCTGGAGCAGAGGAGCATCCAGAAGGTCATCCTCTAGCTTAGGCTACCTGGGCTACCTCTAGAGTTTTGGAAGCCTTCTTCCATGATGGCGGTGGCGAGAGAAGCGGGGAAACCCATATCGGTTGATGGGTTTACTGATCATCTGAAGAAAGCGGGCTATGCACGGTTAGGGTGGAGGTCAATGCAGCCCAACCGGTGAAACCGGGAGTTCTCATACGAGGTAAATCTAAAATTTTCTGGCAGCGTTTTGTATATGAGAATTTGCCCTCTCTTTGTTTCAACTGCGGTATCATCGGTCATGATGAAGATGGGTGCTCTGCAACCGGTCCGGAGGTGGTGGGGGAGAGGAAAGAAAGAGGGAAGGGGGAGGAAGGGCTGCCTGGCGATCAAGGGTTGGCCTCTACCTTGAACTTGGAGACGCAAGGCAGTGGTCGCCCTAGGTTTGGGCCATGGATGCTTACCTCTAGGTCAAGGTTGCCGAGGTTGGTTCAGTCCCCTGTGAAGGATCGAAAAGCGATTGAGGAGGGAGGTGCTACTGGTAGATCCTCCTCGGATTTGCCCTCTTCTTCCCCCTCAAGGAGTTCTCCGATGGTGGGTACTTCTTCTCCGAATTTTCCACCGGATTCTGACGGGTGGCAGAAGTCGTGCAACGTGGTGCACCGTCGATCACCGGTACTTCACTCGGATGATGATACCTATGGACCGGTTCCACGGGATTCTATCTTCGGGCCTTTGGCTGGACTGGGAGACAGCATGGAGGTGGGCCTGGTGGATTCGGGCCCAATGGATGCGGTAATGGTCGATTTCGGTTCGGGCCTCCTGAAATGGGACCGGAGCCCTTCGGCACCCAGGCCTTCTCCGGCTGGACCACTGAAGTCGTCTTCCAACTCCAACACCAACACTGCTGGCCTCTCTCCTCCGGCGGGCCAGAAGGGGAGAATATCGGCGTCGGCGTCACCCCCGGCAGTAAAGGTCAGTACTCCTATTCCTTGTATGGAGGGGCACAAGGGGACTCAGGGGGCTACTTCTACTTCATTACCTGCTAAAGTTGGTCTTTCTGTTGGAAGGGGGGTGGGGTTTCTGGGGTGGTTGTGGGTGGGCGCTCCGGGGGGGTGACTAGGGGCAAGAAGGTGGTTCTAGGTTGGGCGGAGGTGGACAAGTGGAGTGCAGGGGTTCAGGGAGTGAGTGGGGGTGTGCTAGGTTCTGCTGTGACCGATTCGAAGGGGGGTGGGTTGGGATGGGAGGTTTTGAAGGGGAAAGGCTCGATGATCCCAGGGCCGGGGGAGGGTGTAGATGAGGGGGGGTGTTGATGGGGGTGGTGGATCAAGGGGTAAGGCTATCCTTCAGGATGTCTCGGGGTATTTGTTCAGTGTGTCTCAGGGTAAGATGTTAAGGGGTCCTTTTCTGAAGTAACAAAGTCGAAGAAGGGAGTTGCGGGGGTTTGGGGCTCAGATATGTCATCTCAGGAGGTGTTGGTCCTGGATGGGCAGGATGGGAGGCTAGGTGAAAAGAAGCTTATAAAGGGCGGGTTGTCTTCTCTGATTGCTTCTGATCGAGTTACTCAGGAGGGTGGGCTGCCTGCTATGGGTTCTATTCCGATCAGCATTGGGGTGGACCGGAAAACCCCGGATCATGATGATATTGTTGGACAATTGAATGTGGCCTTATTTCAAGAGACGGATGTCCCGAAGGTGGACAAGGTTGACCCTAAGCCTGGTGCTAGAGAGGGCAGTTCTGGGAATCCCTATGGGGAGGGGGCATTCAGGGGTTAGGTTTCCTTTGTATGAAGATATTATCTTTGAATGCTAGAGGGGCAGGAAAACCTTCCTTTGCCTCTACTTTTTGCAGGTTACATCTTCTTCATCGTCCTGATATTTGTATTATTTTGGAAACCCGCCTTTCTGGTCAATCGTTACACAGGATCCGTCGATGCCTTCCAAAAGCTTGGAATCATTATGCTATTGATTCCAGGTGTTTATCGGGGGGTATAGTGGTAGCTTGGGACACAACTGGTGCCCAGATTGATGTGTTCCATAAGTCGGAGCAGAATGCAATTATGGTCATCTCAGAAGATAATGGGCCATCTTGGATCCTGTCGACTGTTTATGCTAGCACATGTTATAAGGAATGAAGATATCTCTGGAATGAGGTGTCTCAGGTCATTGATCAGGGATTCCCAATGGTTGTTATTGGGGATTTTAACTGCATCACCAAAGTGAAGGAGAAGCGAGGAGGGATCCCCTTTTCCCAAAATGTGGCCACCAGGGAGTTTATGTTTTTTTTGGACTCCAATAGCCTTATCAATTTGGGATTTGTGGGAAATAGTTACACCTGGTGCAACAACAGATCAGGGAGGGCTCGGGTCTGGGAAAGACTGGACAGAGCGGTTGCTACTACGTCTTGGCTTCAGATGCATCCCAAGTTCTCGGTTCGGCAGTTGGACAGGATCGCCTCGGATCACTGTCCGATTCTGATGACCACCACCTATCTTCCCCTATTCATGTGCCATTTAGATTTGAAAGAATATGGCTTTCTTACCCTAATTCCTGGGAAGTGGTCAGGGAGGTCTGGAGAATACCAATCAGAGGTAATGCTC
This sequence comes from Areca catechu, assembly GCA_021397845.1. Lineage (NCBI taxonomy): Eukaryota > Viridiplantae > Streptophyta > Magnoliopsida > Arecales > Arecaceae > Areca > Areca catechu. The sequence goes on along the minus strand of CM038049.1, from coordinate 158,096,398 downwards.
AGTATCGCATTACTCGTAGATTGGAGCTTCTCAAGCGCCGGCTGAGGAAATGGAACAAGGTGGAAGTAGGAAATATCTTTGACCGTCTAGCCGAGATGGAAAAGAAGATTCATGACTTGCAATGTAAGGAGGATACTCAGGGGGGTCTCAATGATGAAGATCTCTTCATGCTACGTTCTGGGCTGGCTTCCTATAACTCTCTTTTGGCTCAACAGGAAATCCTCTGGAGACAGAAATCCAGGATATAGTGGTTGGCTCAGGGCGATAGGAATTCTCACTTCTTCCATCAGGCCACTATTGTCAGGAGACATCGAAACCGGATTCAAGCTCTCAGGACTGATGGGGGTTGGATTGATAGTGAACAGGATATTCTACAGGAGGTGGTGGCTTTTTTCAGGTCCAGATGGATGTCAAATGTGGCTGATCCTCTTTATTTCCAGACTCCGGTACCGGACAGGATAGTTTCGCAAGCTCAAAATGCCAAGCTCCTTGCTCCGGTGTCTGAGGACGAAGTTTGCATGGTGTTATGCTCTATAGCGGAGGATAAGGCTCCTGGTCTGAATAGTTTCCCTTCGCTGTTTGTCAGAAAATATTAGGATATCATCAGAAGGGAAGTGGTTTCAGCAGTACAACTCTTTTTCCTTACGGGCCAGATGTCGGACAGGTGGAAGCAAACCTTTGTCATTCTTGTTCCTAAGCATCCTCAGACTACTCATCCTTCTTATTTTCGACCTATTAGCTTATGTACAACTTTTTATAAGATATGTGCCAAGCTGATGGCTCTGAGAATGAAGCCTATCCTTCCCGGGATCATCTCCCCTCAGCAGTGAGCGTTTATTGGGGGTCGGGGAATATCGGACAATGTCTTGCTTGCCTAGGAATTTATGCATGATCTACGGAGGGTGTCCCCTCGAGCCCCTCTGATGGCGATCAAGCTGGATATTGAGAGAGCTTATGATCGGGTGCGATGGACCTTTCTTCATCAATCTTTGTATGATTTTGGCTTCCACCCACTGTGGATGTCCAGGATCATGAATTGCATTATATGCCTGTCATTCTCTATTCTTCTTAATGGATCGCCCTCGGATTTCTTTCATTCCACTGTTGGCCTTCGTCAGGGTTGTCCGCTATCTCCCTACATTTTTATTATTGCGCAGATGCCCTCTCCAGGGGCCTGCGGGATGCGGTTAGGGATTCTTCCATCCACCCTTACTTCGCGTCCCCGATGGTATATCATATCTCCCATCTTCTTTTTTTCGATGACTGTTTACTTCTGGGCAAGGCGATGGAGGAAACTGCTCGGGGGTACCGTAGGGTTATGATGGATTACTGCTTAGCTTTTGGGCAGTCTGTTAACCTCGAAAAGTCTGAGGTCCATTTCTCCCCTAAGATTCCTACCTGCACTCGTTCTGCCATCGTCTCCATTCTCGGGATTTGGAACAAGGAGGGGCCTATTCACTATCTTGGTGTTCCCATTTCGGGTGGGCGCCTCCATAGAGATGAGTCTCGGATCATGGTGCAGGCGGTTCGGGAGTGGGTTGAGAGATGGCAGGGAAGGGCATTGTCGGCAATGGGCAGACTTACTTTGATTAGATCAGTTCTCTCTTCTCTCCCCATCTATCTGTTGGCAAATGCCATTATCCCTAAGGCCACGGTGGAGAAGGTAGAGCAGATTCTTCGAACTTTTTTATGGAGATCCAATGCAGTGACCAGGGGCATTAACCTGGTTGGCTGGTACTCTGTGTGCCAGCCAATTCGGGAGGGTGGCCTTGGTGTCTTTTCACTTCTTAGTAGGACGGAGGCTCTACTAGCTCGTCATTCTATGAATTTGGTTCTTAATCCGACCAGTTTGTGGATGTCAGTTATGCGAGCCAGATATGATACTACTTTCCTGCAAGGGGGTCAGTTTGTACCCTCTTCTCGAGGGTTGCCTATCTGGAAGGAGATCATTAGACGAATTCTGGAGGTTTTTCTCTATTTCAGATGGACAGTAGGGGATGGCAAATCTATCAGAGTGTGGGCACATGTTTGGATTTCTGATATTTCCCTTTATAGATGGCCTATCTTTGTGTCCCCGGATCTGCCCAAAGCCTGGATGGTCAGTGATCTTATCATCTCGGGGATGCAGACCTGGAATTCTCCACTCATCTCTTGTTATTTTGGAGAGCCTTTGAAGGAGAGGATTCTATCTATAGATCTGCCTCTATTTCCCTGCCAAGATATCATAGTTTAGGGCCCTTCCTCTTCCACTACTGCCCTTTTGTTGGACCTCTACAATATCTATCACCCTGCTCAGCAGGATACTGATCAAGGAGGCTGGATCTAGGCTTTACCGGTTCATCCGAGGGTTTGCCTCTTTTTGTGGAAGGTCATGAGGTGACGCTTGCCTATGAGGTCTCTTCTGAGCTCTCGGGGAGTTCGTATACTCCCCTCCTGCCCGATTTATGATGATCCGGAGGAATCTCTGGACCATGTGTTATTTCTTTGTTCAAGGGCAAGGCGGGTATAGACTCTGGCGGGCTATAGGGCCCTTCTGTATGCCGGAGATGATGTCCTCACTACATTCTCTTCCTATCTGCGGTCCTCCGATGCCATACCATCCAGGACCCTGCTTGCTTATCTGGCTTATCACTTATGGATCTTTCGGAATGCTACTATCTTTAGGTCTGAGACTAGCTCTCCTACTTTCATACTCGAAAGAGCTAGAGCTCAGGTTGAGGAGTATCATCGTTCGATGGTGACTATGCATGACTTTCGGGACTCTGGTTCAGCTCCTTGAGCGCCTCACCGGATCGTGGTCTCTTGGGAGCCCCCTCCTCAAGAGTATGTTACTGTTGCCGATCTCACCGTGGTGGCCTGCAGCTTGTGAGCTGACGCTGGTTCTCGGATTCTCTCACCTCGAGGTCTCCAAGCTTCCGGACCTGCAAAACAAAGTCAGAGACCCGGGCTGAGGATTTCGGCTGGGACACTCCGACGGTCAAGTAAGAGAGCGGCAAGATAGAACGGGACCTCCAAGACGGGTTCCCGGAGGATTCCCGTGCTTAGAGGAGATGTAAATGAAAGAAGTGTGGGGAAGAGGGGAGTTGAAGCGCGGCTTCCTACGTGGGGTTCACCGAGCTCACACCTGAGGACTTCCTGGGATCCCCCGGATCGTTCTCTAGATGTTCTCCCCCCTTTTTGGCCTACCTTTCCGTCCATTTTTACCGTCCCTTTTATACCACCGAACTGCCTTCAGTCCAAGTCCCCTCCAGGGGGCTCCCTGAGACCTCTGGACCTTCTCCATCCCCTTCTTCTTCGAGTCTGGGAGTTAAGTGGCCGGCCTGCCTCGTCCGCAGTGTGTCATAAAAGGTGAAAGACTGGTGAGGCCTTGGGCCGAGCGCGGGAGCTCTCCTTTCGGGGTGTTGACGGTGGGCTTCCAGCCGTTTCAGGCTCCTGCGCGCTAGGATTTCATTCCTCGGTTGCGGGGCCCTGACTAACTGGTGTAAACGAGGTTTCGCATGTCACTGCAGGCCGTACTGGCACCTTGTACAGAGCGCGGCGCGCGCTGGCTCTAGTGGCGACCTCGCGACCCGTGTCTCTGTTTGCCCGAGGCTTTAAAGAGTATGGCTGACCTCGGCCGAGATGGACCCATCAGGGGGCGCCACCTGGCGGTGGAGCACGGGGCTGCCAGCTTCGGCCAAGGTGGACCCCTCCTGGGTGGACACCTGGTGGAGTGGCAGAGAGAGGCTCGACTTCGATCGAGGTGGACTCATCTTGGGGTGCCTCCTGGCGAAGGAGCAGGAGGGCCCGACTCGACCTCGGCAGAGGTGGACCCATCTTGGGGTGCCATCTGGCGAGGGAGAGAGGGGCCGCTAGCTTCGTCCGAGGTGGATCCCTCCTGGGTGGACACCTGGTGGAGTGGAAAAGAGATGCTCGACTTCGGTTGAGGTGGACCCGTCCTGGGGTGCCACCAGGCGAAGGTGCAAGAGGGCCTGGCTCGACCTCGACAGAGGTGGACCCGTCTTGGGGTGCCACCTAGCGATGGAGCGAGGGGCCGCCAGCTTCGGCAAAGGTGGACCCCTCCTGGGTGGATACCCGACGGAGTGGTAGAGAAATGCTCGACTTCGGTCGAGGTGGACCCGTCTTGGGGCGCCACCTGGCGAAGGAGCAGGAGAGCCTGGCTCAACCTCGACAGAGGTAGACCCGTCTTGGGGTGCCACCTGGCGAGGGAGCGAGGGGCCGCCAGCTTCGACCGAGGTGGACCCCTCTTGGGTGGACACCTGGCGGAGTGGCAGAGAGATGCTCGACTTCGGCCGAGGTGGACCCGTTTTGGGGTGCCACCTGGCGAAGGAGCAGGAGGGCCTGGCTCGACCTCGGCAGAGGCGAACCCGTCTTGGGGTGCCACTTGGCGAGGGAGCGAGGGGCTGCCAACTTCGACCGAGGTGGACCCCTCCTGGGTGGACACCCGGCGGAGTGGCAGAGAGATGCTCGACTTCGACCAAGGTGGACCCGTCTTGGGGTACCACCGGCGAAGGAGCGGGAGGGCCTGGCTCGATCTCGGTAGAGGTGGACCCGTCTTGGGGTGCCACTTGGCGAGGGAGTGAGGGGCTGTCAGCTTCGACCGAGGTGGACCCCTCCTGGGTGGACACCCGGTGGAGTGGCAGAGAGATGCTCGACTTTGACCGAGGTGGATCCATCTTGGGGTGCCACCTGGTGAAGGAGCAGGAGGGCCTAGCTCGACATCGGCAGAGGTGGACCCGTCTTGGGGTGCCACCTGGCGAGGGAGCGAGGGGCCGCTAGCTTCGACCGAGGTGTACCCCTCCTGGATGGACACTCGGCATAGTGGCAGAGAGATGCTCGACTTCGGCCGAGGTGGACCCGTCTTGGGATGCCACCTGGCGAAGGAGCAGGAGGGCCCGGCTCGACCTCGACAGAGGTGGACCCGTCTTGGGGTGCCACCTGGCGAGGGATCGAGGGATCGCCAGCTTCGACCGAGGTGGACCCCTCTTGGGTGGATAACCGGCGGAGTGGCAGAGAGATGCTTGACTTCGACCGAGGTGGACCCATCTTGGGGTGCCACCTGGCAAAGGAGCAGGAGAGCCCGGCTCGACCTCGATAGAGGTGGACCCATCTTCAGTGCCACCTGGTGAGGGATCGAGGGGCCGCCAGCTTCGGTCGAGGTGGACCCCTCCTGGGTGGACACCCGGCGGAGTGGCAGGGAGATGCTCGACTTTGGCCGTGGTGGACCAATCTTGGGGTGCTACCTAGCGAAGGAGATGGAGGGCCCGGCTCGACCTCGGCAGAGGTGGACCCATCTTGGGGTGCCACCTGGCGAGGGAGCGAGGGGCCGCCAGCTTCTGTCGAGGTGGACCCCTCCATGGTGAACACCCGGTGGAGTGGCAGAGAGATGCTCGACTTCGGCCGAGGTGGACCTGTCTTGGGGTGCCACCTAGCGAATGAGCAGGAGGGCCCGACTCGACCTTGGCAGAGGTGGACCCGTTGTGGGGTGCCACCTGGCGAGGGAGCGAGAGGCCGCCAGCTTCGGCCGAGGTTGACCCCTCCTGGGTGGACACCTGGCGGAGTGGCAGAGAGGGGCTCGACTTCGGCTAAGGTGGACCCTTCTTGGGGTGCCACATGGCGAAGGAGCAAGAGGGTCCGGCTCGACCTCGGCAGAGGTGGACCCGTCTTGGGGTGCCACCTGGCGAGGGAGCGAGGGGCCGCCAGCTTCGACCGAGGTGGACCCCTTCTGGGTGGACACCTAGCGGAGTGGCAGAGAGGGGCTCGACTTCGGTCGAGGTGGACCCGTCTTCGGGTGCCACCTGGCGAAGGAGCAGGAGGGCCCGGCTCGACCTCGGCAGAGGTGGACCCGTCTTGGGGTGCCACCTGGCGAGGGAGCAGAAGGTCGCCAGCTTCGACCGAGGTGGACCTCTCCTGGGTGGACATCCGGTGGAGTGGCAGAGAGAGGCTCGACTTCGACCAAGGTGGACCCATCTTGGGTTGCCACCTGGCGAAGGAACAAGAGCACTTCTTCTCGAACGGGTGATCTTTTGAAAGAAAAAATCCACGTGGTACTGATCGCGTCCAGCTGGACCTGACACGCGCTCCACGTCAATGATGTAGCCATATCAGTTGCCCCCTATTCCCAGGTTCCATTGAGGCGTTGCGGCTTGGGATGTGGGGATTTAATGCGGAGATGACATAGAGAAGACAAAAATCTCGCACCATAATTGCCATGATCCCTGCCATCATTCCTGTCGCACCCGAGACCCTATGGGAGGCTACCACGTGCGTGCGTCTGACGGGCCATTAATATGCCATTTCGAAAACGAGACAGTTTCCATCGGACCGAAGCATTGATGTCGGGCATGCGTCCACGCGGCGGTCATCTGTTGGTCTGGGATGGAAAGAGGCGTACGACCGCTGTGATTGAGTTTGAAAAAAAAAGGGGACTTTTCGGAAACGAAGTCTCTCGGCTTTCTCACACTTCGCCGGCAGTTGCAACGATCTCCCTTCACCTTCCAAGGGCTGCCCATCTTTTGGTACAAATCATTTCGGTGAGTGCCTGCAACCTCTTCTCTTCTTCTTCCACCTTCTAGCCCCTATGTCATCTCGAATCTCCTCTTCTTCTCACTTCTTCTTCTCTAATGGAGCGTCGTCATCATTTCTCTTTGAACCCGGACGAGGCCGGTCCTTCTCGAACGAGGACTCCATCGTCCTCTTCCTCGGAGGGGGAAGAGATCCCGGTCGAGGTTCGGAGGCAACTTCGACCGGGGACTTTGACCATAGGTGTCTCTAGGGGTCCTAGGTCTCCCCCTGCAATCCCTGCGCTTCCCATTTCTTCTCTTCCTCCTCCGGTGGCAGAGGTTTCCTCTTCCGGCCCCTCCGGTTACGTTTCGACGATGACCGTAGATGACCTTTCTTGGATCCGGGATACCTACGGGGTCCCGGGTTCAATCCGTCTTTCCCTCCCGGGACCCAGGGACCGAGTGACCTCGAGTGGTCCTGGGAGGGTCGCCTTCAACGAGGACTTCCTTGTTGGGGGTCTTCGTTTCCCCCTCCATCCTTTCTTCCTATCTTTGCTCATTCATTATCGCCCCCGGCTCAATTGGCTCTTAATGCCATCCGGGTCATCTTCGTCTTCATCGTCTTCTGCCACTTCCACGGGTTTGTCGCCCGGTTCTCCCTTTTCAGGGCTCTCTTCACCCTGAGATGTTACTCTGTCGATGATGGTTGGTGGTACATCTCGCCCCGGCCTAGGTGCCTTAGGTTCGACCTCCCCTCATCGATCAAGGGTTAGAAGAACCACTTCTTCTTTGCCTCGGTCGAAGATGTCAACTGGGCCTAGAGTGAGCCAGACCGGTCTCCAAACCGGAACTCCCAGGTTGAGCCGGCGGATCAGGATGACTACACACTGTTGCTGGGTGACGTGGTCCCAGCTCTCGAGGTTCTGCTCTCAGAGCAGAACTTATTCGAGGCAGGGATCAGTCCCATCCGGGAGCTGGGTGAGACCCGGATCTTCCTCCTTCACCATTACTTTTTATTTTGCACTTCTTTTCTTTAAACTGGCCAGACTGATCTCTTCTTCCAGGTATGAAGTTCTCGATCGAGAGCCTGATGGAGGGCGCCCTGAAGAGGGATGCTGTTGAGGTGATCGAGGAGGCCCCGGCGAAGCGGGCTCGCATTAAGACAAGCCGTGGGCCTGCGCCCACTCTTGCTGCCACTGGACCCAGGTCGGCGGGTTCAGTTTCCAGGCCTGATGTCCCTGTCATCGAGCTCGATAGGGCCGGGGAAGAGAGGAGGCCGGATCCTCCTCAGGCAGCGCCTGCACCAGCTGCTGCGCCAATCATCTCCACTGTGGCCACCAGGGCGGCGTTGGCCCTGCCAATGGCTTTACCACCCGGCGAAGGGGCGGCGGCCCCACCCGCCGCAGATGCCCACTTCCCGCCTCCAAGTCTTGCCGCCAACTCTTCCATCATCCATGACCAAGGGCTCGCGGAAAGGATGATGGAATTTGCCAGCACCTCCCGGGACCGCCGTCTGAGGGGCGGTCGGGACTACGCTGACGCGCTGCTGGGGATCCTCCCCCAGCTCTTCATGGTGAGTCCCGAGTTCTTCTTTTTTAAAGTTCCAGTTGGATTTTACTAACCTTTTTCTATTTCCTTTTTTCTTTTTACGCAGATCGGGACGGACGTTCTCCTACTGAGGAACTTCCTGTCGAGCTATGCCAGGAAGGACACCGAGAAGGAGAAGAGACTTAGCAAACTGGCAGCCGACGTGAAGGACCTCATGGAGAAGGGGATCAAATTATGGGGAAAGAACCAGGCTCTCCAAGCTGACCTGGGTCGCGTCGAGGGGCGCGTGAAGGAGCTCGAGACCTCTCTGTCCGAGGAGAGGATCTCGAACCAGCACCGCACGGAGGAAGATGCGGTGGAGAAGTCCCGCCTCAAGGACCAGTCCTGATCTTTGGAGCGTCGGGTGGAAGAGGTCCTGAAGGACCTGAGCGCATCTAAGGAGCATATCGCCCGAGTCAGCGGGCTGCTGAGGCATCGAAGAAGGAGGCACAGGAGGACATGCCGAGGTTTCGGGCCTCCTATGACTTTAGGGTGGAGGTTTACGAGGCAGCTGTGGACTCCTTCCTGAAGGGCTTCCAGGTCTGTCGGGAGAATGTGAGCTCCTTTTTCCTCGAGCTCGATCTCAGTGGGGTCGTGCTGGGCGGCCGGAGGAAAGAGCCCGTCGAGGCAGCTCCAGTTGCAGCCGGTGCTGAGGTGGTGGCTCCCGAGCAGCCTCCAGTTGATGGCGGAGAGGGTGCCGGTGGAGAGGGTGCCGCGCAGCCTCAGGAGGACGCGGCAGTGGCGAAGCAGCCCTGAAGCTTCACACCCTTTTCTTATTTCTTTGGTTATGTATTCCTTTTTCTCTTTTGGGGGTCTTCCGCCCTGTCGGGCCCCCCTTTTTGTAAGGAATTTTTCACCAGAAATGAAGATTATCTTTTTTCATTTACTTGTTCTTTCTTTTTCTTATTTCTTTTCTTCTCTCTCTCTTTTTTTTTTTTATGCATCTTCCGGACTGAACCCCGGTGCTAGCTACTGGGACTAAGTCCCATAGTACATTCCGAGCTGAACTCCAGGATTGCGTGGGTGAACTTGGTTCTGCCCCACCTTAAAGATCGAAGTCCGGGACATCCGGACTGAACCCCGGGGCTGCAGGCTGGATCTAAGCCTTGCGCGGCTTGCCGAGCTATTCTCCGGGATTGCGTGGGCGAACTTGGTTCTGCCCCACCTTCCAGACCGAAGTCCGGGACATCCGGATTGAATCCCGGGGCCGCAGGCTGGATCTGAGCCTTGCACGGCTTGCCGAGCTGTTCTCCAAGATTGCATGGGCGAACTTGGTTCTGCCCCACCTTCCAGACCGAAGTCCGGGACATCCGGACTGAACCCCGGGATTGCAGGTCGGATCTGAGCCTTGCGCGGCTTGCCGAGCTGTTCTCCGAGATTTTGCAAGAGGAGACTCCGCGCCTTCACGGATCTTTCGGCATGCCCATGCTTGTCGAACCTAGAGCTAGACAACTTTTGTCCTACGAGATGAGAGCAAGCATTTGATGAAAAAGATTTCATTGCCAAAGTTTAAGGAGCCTTACACTACTAGTAGTACATCCTCAGGTTCGAGGCATTCCAGGTCTGAGGGAACCGGGATCCACCTAGCTCGTCTAGGTAGTACGCCCCGTGGAGAAGTGCCTCCGTCACCCTATAAGGGCCTTCCCAGTTTGGGAAGAGCTTTCCACACTCCCGTGGCTGGGAAGCTTCAGCGCGGCGGAGCACCAAGTCTCCCTGGTGGAAAAACTTCGGTCGCACTCTGGAGTTGTAGTATCTGGCCACACGTTGCTGGTAAGCTGCCATCCAAACTCGAGCCCTGTCCCTCGTTTCTTCAAGGAGGTCCAGGTTTAGCAGCATCCTGGTAGGGTTCTCCGTCTCGTCGTACTGCTCCACGCGCAGGATTGGTAGGCCGAGCTCAACTAGGATAACCGCTTTTGCTCCGAAGACAAGGTTGAACGGGGTCTCGTCCGTGGCCATCCTTGGGGTGGTGTGATACGCCCAAAGGATGCTTGGGAGCTCTTCTGCCCACATACCCTTGGACTGGTCCAGTCTTGTGCAGAGGCCTTGCAAAATGGTCCTATTTGTTACCTCAGCTTCTCCATTCGTCTGAGGATGCGCCACCAAAGTGAAACGATGGTGGATGCCGAGGTCGCTGCAAAACTCCCCGAACTCCCGACAATCAAACTGACGTCCGTTGTCGGTGATAATGGTGTGCGGTAGGCCGAAGCGGCAAATAATCGACTTCCAAAGGAACTTGGTGACGTTTGCCTCCGTGATCCGGGCCAAGGGTTCGGCCTCGACCCACTTCGTGAAGTAGTCGATGGCCACGACGAAGAATTTTCATTGCCCGGACGCCGGAGGAAAAGGTCCTAGGAGATCCATGCCCCATTGAGCGAATGGCCATGGGGCGGAGAGCTGGGAGAGTAGAGCAGCGGGCTGACGTTGCACCACGGCGTGCCGCTGACATCGGTCGCACCTCTTCACGAAGTCAGCTACGTCTTCTTTCATTGTCTCCCAGAAATAACCTTGACGGAGGGCCTTGTACGCCAGTGTCCTGCCCCCCACATGGTTTCCACAGATACCCTCATGGACCTCTTGGAGCACGAGTGCGGCTTCTACAGGTCTCAGACACTTGAGGAGCGGGTAGGAGTAGGATCTCCGATACAGTAGCCCATCCATCAAGACAAATCGTACAGCCTTCCTCTTAATGAGGCCAGCCACGACACGGTCCTCTGGCAAGGTGCCATTGGTGATGTACTAAATGTACTTATCCATTCAGCTGGGCTCTTAGTTGACCTGCTGGACCTCCATAGGTGTCCAGTAGCTCGGGGCCTTGAGGTGCTCGATGTAAGCACGGCCCAATGATAAGTCTGGCAGGGTTGCAAGGCGGGAGAGGGCATTCACGCGGGCGTTTTCCCCACGAGGTATATGGGAGATGCTGAAACACCGAAATCCTACCACGCTCGTTCGTACGAGCTCTAGGTACTTCGCCATTTGGGGGTCCCGTGCCTCGTATTTCCCCGAGATCTGCCCGGCTACCACCTGCGAGTCGGTGAAGACCCTGAGGTTGGCCACGCACAGCTCAAGGGACACTCTTAGCCCTGCGAGGAGCGCTTCATACTCTGCCTGATTATTAGTGGCGGTGAACTGCAAGCGGAGCGCACATTCGGCGACAACTCCTTCGCCGTTGGAGAGGATGAGTCCAGCTCCACTCCCACCGGAGTTTGAGGCTCCGTCTACATGAAGGATCCAGATGTCTTCCTCTGGTCCTGGCTCCGGCTGCCGGTCTTGGGGGCTTTCTTCCGCCCCCTCGCCTAGGCCTGCACACTCGACCAAGAAATCAGCGAGTACTTGTGCCTTCATGGCCGACCTCGGCCTGTAGGTGATGTCAAACTCGCTGAGCTTAAGCACCCACTTTGCCAGGCGTCCAAACGTGTCAGGTCAGCTGGCACCACTTTCAGCGGCTAATACGTCAGGACAGCAATGGGGTGCGCTTGAAAATAAGGCCGGAGATGCTGAGCGGACACGATTAGCACAAAAATCAGTTTCTCAGACCAGGATTACCTGAGCTCCGCATCGAGGAGGAGTTTGCTTGTGTAATACATCGGCCTTTGCATTCCCTTGTTGTCGGTCCGAATCAGGACCGAACTAACTGCCTCCGGGGTGACCGCTAGGTACAGGAGGAGCTCCTCTCATTCTTCGAGCCTGGAAAGCAGTGGCGGAGATGCTAGTGTCCTCTTCAGCTCGTCGAACGCCTCCTGGCACTCCTCCATCCAGATAAAGTCGTTCATCTTCCTCAGTGCCTTGAAAAAGGGCTGGCAGCGGTCAGCAGACCTCGAGATAAATCGACTCAAGGCGGTTATCCGGCCGGTGAGTCGCTGCACTTGCTTCTTGGAGGTGGGTTGCTCCATGTCCATGATAGCCTGGACCTTCTCCGGGTTGGCCTTTATCCCCCTTTGGGTTACCATGAACCTCAGGAACTTCCCGGCGGACACGCCGAAAGTGCACTTCGTCGGGGTCAATTTCATCTGGTGAAGCTGGAGGTTACCAAAGGTCTCTGCCAGGTCGCCGACGTGGTCCAAAGTGGGCTTGCTCATCACCAGCATGTCGTCCACGTACACCTGCATGTTGCGGTTAATCTGGTCTTTGAAGACCTTGTTGACCAGTCATTGGTACGTGGTCCCGACATTCTTGAGGCCGAATGGCATCATCTTATAACAGTAGGTTCCGCGGTCGGTGATGAAAGCAGTGTGCTCCTCGTCCTCCGGGTGCATTCGAATCTGGTTGTACCCGGAGAAGGCATCCATGAAAGAGAGGAGGCGATGCCCTAAAGTAGTGTCCACGAGCTGGTCGATCTTTGGAAGAGGGAAATTGTCCTTTGGGCAAGCTCGGTTAAGGTCGGTGTAGTCCACGCAGATCCTCCACTTGCTGTTGCTCTTCTTCACCATGACCATGTTCGCCAGCCAACTGGGATACTGTACCTCTTGTACAAAGCCGACGGTGAAAAGCTTCTCCACTTCTTCATTGATGGCCTTCTGCCTTTCTGCAATAAAACTCTTCTTCTGGTGGACAGGGCGGCACCTTGGATCAATGTTCAACCGGTGGGTGATCACTTTCGAGGGGATACATGGCATATCAGCAGCGGACCAGGCGAACACATCAGCGTTCGCCCGGAGGAAGTCTAGCAAATGAGCCCGCTCTTCTTCCAGGAGCTGGGCTCCTATCTGCACTGTCTTCTAAGGGTCCAAGCCGAGGGGGTACATCAGCAAGCGCTCCACGGGCCCTCCCCTGGGGTCTTGCACTCTTAGGTCGAGGTCGTCGACATCAGAGCCGAGCTCAGCACTCCGGGCCCCCGGGACCGTCTGCAGACAATGCTGGACGGGCTGGGCCATCCCTCTCATTACTCCCGTCCCAAAGGCGGTAGGGAACTGCACCAGCAACCTCTTAGTGAAAATGACAGCGTCCAGTTGGTTGAGCCCTGGACGGTCGAGGATGGCATTATAAGGTGATGGGAGCTTGACGATAGTAAACGTCATCATGACCGTACTCTGCCGAGGTGGGGATCCAGCAGTGACAGGGAGAGTGATCTCTCCTTCGACCTCTACCGAATCTCCGGTGAAGCTCGCGAGAGGGGTATGCACCGGCTTTAATTGATCATGAGACAGATTCATTCGGGAGAAAGCATCGTAAAAAAGCACGTCAGTAGAGCTCCCACTATCCACCATAATGCGATGTACAGGATGCTTCGCGATGGTCATCCCGACCACCACTGCATCGTTGTTTACATTTTCATTTTTGTTCCCCTTTTCAAAGGGGAGTACATTCTCTAGGTCTCTCACCTCCCGGGCTCTCTTCGTCGCATGCCCAATCCCCCAAGAGATCATGCCCACTGGCTTCTCCGTTGGGCGGTTGTCAATTGCAGGGACGGGGGGAAGGACTGCGAGCGGCTGACCCTCCACCGGGGCTTCGTTCCTCACGAACTTCCTGAGGTAGCCCCTCTTGATCAGCTCCTCAATCTTCCACTTCAGATTACGGCACTCCTCCATGTCGTGGCCGTGCTCGCGATGAAATTGACAATATTTTGTCTTGTCACGGATGTTCCTTGGGTTATGAGGAGGAGGCCGGCAGAGGTAGTGCTCACCCTCAATCTCCATGAGGATCTTCGTTCTGGGAGCGAGGAGAGGGGTGAACGTTCTCTCCGGGGCAGCACCGTTCTTTGGCTTCGGGCCTGGACGAAAATCTACAAGTGGTCCAGGTCTCCAGGTCCCGAAGACATCCCTTAGGACAGGCTTCTTTGAGGGCTTCCCGTCCAGCTCTTGCCTGGTACGATCTGCCTCCTTCGCTCGGATGTACTTGAGGACACGAAGGAGGAGCTCAGAGTACGTCTTGGGGGGCTTCTTATCCATGGAATATGTTAGACGGGAGGTCTTGAGCCCGTGCTTCAACGCCAGCATGGCAACGGGCTCGTCCGGACTATAGATTTCCAAGGCGGCGGTCTTGAAGCAGGTGATGTAGTCCCGCAACAGCTCCTGGTCCTGCTGGCGGATAGAGAAGAGGCTATCCATCTCTCTTGGCACCTTTCGGCAAGTGTCGAAGTGCACCACAAACTTTCCTTCCTGCTGGTGGAAGGAGCTGATGGATTCTGGCTCGAGATGGGTGAACCAAACTCGAGCAGCCTTCCGGAGGATGGCTGGGAAGGCAATGCATAGAAGAGCATCCGTTGCCCCCTGGACCCTCATGAGAGCCTTATAGCTCTCTAAATGGTCCAAGGGATCGGTGGTCCCATCGTAGAGATCCACTTGAGGCATGCGGAACCGATTCGGGATCGGTTCCTCTTGGGTTTTCCGGGAGAAGGGTGGTTGGGCATTATAGCCCGTTCGATCGGTTGGAGAGCTCTGCATGTCGGCAAAGCGGTGGGCGAACTCCGCCAACTTGAACTCGTGCTCCTCCAGGCGCCTCTCGGCCTGGCGCTTGATGGCCTCGTCGGTGGAATCTTCCATCGAGGCCGCTGGAGAAGGGGGTGCCGATCGATCTCGGTGGGGGGCCTTGCCCCGATGGCGCCTGCTGCGCCGCATTGCTTCGGCAACGTTGGCCGGGGATCGACTCTCATGATCCATCGAACCGGAGTAGTTCCTCTTTGCGGGAGTCTGGTGGCTCCCGCGGGGGTTGGAAACTGGCCGTGGATGGGAGGGCCTGCCTTGGATGGAGCGCAGACTTCCGCGGGGGCCTGTGGCTCGAGCCGCGATGGTCCCTAGCCGGGGCTGAGTGGCTAGGGAGCGCTGCTGGTGCTGCAGTTGCCGCACAACAGTGGTCAGAGTTTGTAGCTGCTGGACGATAGCTGCGAAAGGACCATCCACCGGGGATGGCAGAGGAGGAGGAGGTGGACCAGGGAGTTCCCTCTCCGGACTACACGGCCCTTGGGGAGAAGGAACTTCTCTTGCCTGACTCGTGGATGCTTCGCGTCCACGCATCACCACAATGGTCGGAGCACGCTTTCGCCCATGGAGAGCTTGCTCGTACAGGGGTTACTGTTCTGCAGCCCTTCCTACCTGGCATGCCAATCTGTTGCCGATCTCATCACGGTGGCCTGCAGCTCGTGAGCTGGCACTGGTTCTCGGATTCTCTCACCTCGAGGTCTCCAAGCTTCGGGACCTGCAAAACAAAGTCAAAGACCCGGGCCGGGGATTCTGGCGAGGGCACTCCGACGGTCAAGTAAGAGAGCGGCAAGATGGAACAGGACCTCCAAGACGGGTTTCCGGAGGATTCCCATGCTTAGAGGAGATGTAAATGAAAGAAGTGTGGGGAAGAGGGGAGTTGAAGCCCGGCTTCCTGCGTGGGGTTCACCGAGCTCACACCTGAGGACTTCCTGGGATCCCCCGGATCGTTCTCTCGATGTTCTCCCCCCTCTTTAGCCTACCTTTCCATCCATTTTTACCGTCCCTTTTTTACCACCGAACTGCCTTCAGTCCACGTCCCCTCCAGGGGGCTTCCTAAGATCTCTGGACCTTCTCCTTCCCCTTCTTCTTCGAGTCCGGGAGTTAAGTGGCCGGTCCGCCTCGTCCGCAGTGTGTCATGAAAGGAGGAAGACTGGTGAGGCCTTGGGCCGAGTGCGGGAGCTCTCCTTTCGGGGCGTTGATGGTGGGCTTCCAGCCATTTCTGGCTCCTGCCGCTATGATTTCATTCCTCGGTTGCGCGGCCCTGACTAATTGGTGTAAACGAGGTTTTGCGTGTCACTGCAGGCCATACTGGCACCTTGTACGGAGCACGGCGTGCACTGGCTCTATTGGCGACCTCGTGACCCGTGTCTCTGCCTGCCCGAGGCTTTGCAGAGTAGGGCTGACCTCGACCGAGGTGGACCCGTCAGGGGGTGCCACCTGGCGGTGGAGCAGGGGGCTACCAGCTTTGGCCGAGATGGACCCCTCCTGGGTGGACACCTGGCGGAGTGGCAGAGAGAGGCTCGACTTCGACCGAGTTGGACCCGTCTTGGGGTGCCACCTGGCGAAGGAGCAGGAGGGCCCAGCTCGACCTCGGTAGAGGTGGACCCATCTTGGGGTGCCACTTGGCGAGGGAGAGAGGGGCCGCCAGCTTCATCCGAGGTGGACCCCTCCTGGGTGGACACCCGGCGGAGTGGCAGAGAGATGCTCGACTTCGGCCGAGGTGAACCCGTCCTAGGGTGCCACTTGGCGAAGGAGCAGGAGGGCCTGGCTCGACCTTGGCAGAGGTGGACCCATCTTGGGGTACCACCTGGCGAGGGAGCGAGGGGCCGCCAGCTTCGGCCGAGGTGGACCCCTCCTGGGTGGACACCCAGCGGAGTGGCAGAGAGATGCTCGACTTCGGCCGAGGTGGACCCGTCTTGGGGTGCCACCTGGCGAAGGAGTAGGAGGGCCCGGCTCGACCTCGGTAGAGGTGGACCCGTATTGGGTGCCATCTGGCGAGGGATCGAGGGACCGCTAGCTTCGGTCGAGGTGGACCCCTCCTGGGTGGACACCCGGCGGAGTGGCAGGGAGATGCTCGACTTCGGCCGAGGTGGACCCGTCTTGGGGTGCTACCTAGCAAAGAAGCAGGAGGGCCCGACTCGACCTCGGCAGAGGTGGACCCGTCTTGGGGTGCCACCTGGCGAGGGAGCGAGGGGCCGCCAGCTTCGGCCGAAATGGACCCCTCCTGGGTGGACACCTGACGGAGTGACTGAGAGATGCTCGACTTCGACCGAGGTGGACCCGTCTTGGGGTGCCACCTGGCGAATGAGCAGGAGGGCCCGGCTCGACCTCGGCAGAGGTGGACCCGTCTTGGGGTGCCACCTGGCGAGGGAGCGAGGGGCCGCCAGCTTCGGCCGAAGTGGACCCCTCCTGGGTGGACACCTGGCAGAGTGGCAGAGAGGGGCTCGACTTCTACCGAGGTGGACCTGTCTTGGGGTGCCACCTGGCGAAGGAGCAGGAGGGCCCGGCTCGACCTCGGCAGAGGTGGACCCGTCTTGGGGTGCCACCTGGCGAGGGAGCGAGGGGCCGCCAGCTTCGGCCGAGGTGGACCCCTCCTGGGTGGACACCTGGCGGAGTAGCAGAGAGGGGCTCGACTTCGGTCGAGGTGGACCCGTCTTGGGGTGCCACCTGGCGAAGGAGCAGGAGGGCCCGGCTCGGCCTCGGCAGAGGTGGACCCGTCTTGGGGTGCCACCTAGCGAGGGAGCAGAAGGCCGCTAGCTTCGGCCGAGGTGGACCCCTCCTGGGTGGACACCCGGTGGAGTGGCAGAGAGAGGCTCGACTTCGGCCGAGGTGGACCCGTCTTGGGGTGCCACCTGGCGAAGGAGCAGGAGCACTTCTTCCCGAACGGGGGATCTTTTGAAAGAAAAAATCCATGTGGTCCTGACTGCGTACAGCTGGACCTGACATTCGCTCCACGTCAGCGATTTAGCCATATCAGTTACTATCAACTTTGATGGGAGTGTTAGAGGACGGAAGGCAGGAGCGGCGTTTATCATCAGATCTTCGGCGGCATCCTTTATTGCTATGGGGGGTTCTAAGTTAGTGGAACAAACTGTGCCCCAGGCAGAGCTTTATGGTGCTTGGATGGGTATCAAGTATGCCACAAAGATCCTTAAATTGGATCGCCTCGTCATTGAAGGTGATTCATGTACGATTATCTTCTGGATCCAGAAGGCTATCAGAGATACGCCTGCTCTTCTCATCCTTCGAGATATTGGGATGATGCTTCGTCATTGCTCTGGGCTCATTATCCGTCACGTCAATCGGGAAGCCAATTCTGCAGCCGACTGGACGGCCTCTTTTGTTGCACATCATTCGTGAGGATTCATGTGTTCCTCTTTGGTTGATTTGCCTATACAGTTTAGGCATATTCTGTATGCAGATAGTTTGGGCTGTACACTTTCAAGAAAGATAATATAAGCTATCCGTTCAACCAAAAAAAAAAAAAAAAAAAGTCTTTACGGTCGTTTATCTTGGGCCCTTTTTCACTTAAAAAAGCAAAAGCATTTTACATGATATATATATATATTATTACTTGCCAACCTCATGCCAAAAAGGCTCATTGCAACCCCATGTATGAATGTTTTGTGCCCTATTATATGTGCTGCATAATTGGCCGTAAGCTCGTGGAAATCCCTGATAGCAGCAGCCAATCTGGACTGCAGGAATAAATCATGGCTGAATAATGGTTGTAGTGCAATAATGATGCTTTTCCAACCGGGCCAGCCAGCTCTTTTTGATCGTTGAGAAAGATAAGAGATTGCACCTACCCCCCACCCCCATCATGTTATATATATATATATATATATATATATATATATATCCAATCCAATAAGCGGTCCAAAAGGGACCGGTCCGCTTCTGAATTCAATGAATCACGAATGGAAAAATCTAGAATTCATGGAATTAGAACTCTTCGAAAATTCATCTATCACACCTTTGAGATATAGTCTGCAATTAAAGTTGTAAAATATTTTAGGCGTGGTACAGACAATACCAGCATCTATTGCTTTCATGCACTTGTAGAGATAAAAACTTTTGTTACAGAAGGCATGATCTTTTCTGGCTTTTAGAACATGCTTGCTTTGAATTTATTCTGATCAACTTTTGTAGCTAGCTAGGCACAGCACCGAAACACATCTGGTCAAACATTGCTTTCGGTGCCAAAATTTTTTAAAGTTATTTCCCCTCAAATTGGCCTGACCACGTACTTAGGGAGCATATTATATATTACCGACGTCTCTGTTAGCCATGTTACTTCGAGTACAGTAACAGCTTAATTATAAATTGCACCCTCTATTTCGAGAAGGATCCAAATTCAAAGCTTGATCGGTGGATATTTCATTTTAAGTGCACGACCTGATAATTCTTAGATCGCTTGTTTAAGCTACCGTTATTATTATATATATATATATATATATATATATATATATACTACAATTGAATGAATGAGGAAGCATGAAATACTTCATGAAATGATATCACAAATAATTAAATGCAAGAGAGGAGCATCAATTTTCTCATTTACTTGGTTACCATCGTGCTGCTCGAGTTTTAAATACATAGGAGGATCCAAAGCAAACGCAATGAAGCAGGAAAAAAAAAAAAAAAAAAACTCTCTCCATGCAGTCGAATGTACGGACAGATGTAATAAATTCCGGAATGGATCGTAATATAAAAATTAATAAATTATTTATTGAATTTTTATAATTAAGATGGCATGTCAAGGTACGTATAAGTGAGGTGAGTTTTAAAAGACATTCAAGAGTACCGTAGGATTGGCTTCGCAGAAGATTGATCGCTTGCACATCAAATCTGCCACGCTTTCAAATTGTAGCCAACGCGGCAATCGACCAAGATCTAAAAAAGTACATTATGTTTCCCGAAGTAAATAAGGATTTATGACATCACCTCCTTCCCCAATACGGCAATGGTGATGCGCTGCTTACAGGGAGAGCTCACCCACGTAACCACATTAATTGGCTTTGTCTCTTTCTTTCTTTGTTTTTAACCGTTACACGATGATTTTAACTCTTCGACGTTTTAACCCCGGCCACCTCCCCACCGTCTACGTGAACGAAGTCGGCATGCCACGTGTTTCAATCTTGCGCGTCCAATCTCTCTATACATACCCCCTTGCCGTGGCCGCTGGGATGACGGCGAAGTCGAGAGAGAGAGAGGGGCGAGTGGATGATGGAGCGCGGCGAGAGCGGTCGGAGAACGGATGGATGGATAGGGTTTGACTTTCCCCCGGCCGTCTCGTCCGCTCGCTCTCTCTCTCTCCCTCTCTCTCGTTGATGTTATCTTTTGGATTGATTTAAGGATTTCTAGGGTTTAGTTGTTTATTGTGGTCGCCGCCGCCTCTGATTCGCTTGGTGCAGGTCGGGAACGGCTCCATTTTTTTTTTTTTTGGCCCGACGGCGAGCTGGATCCCGCCTTGCATCAACTGAATCGGAGCCGGAACGCGACGATCGATGCTCCGGGCGCTCCCGCTGCACCGCATCCCGTGATCTCTCTGCTGAAAGGTTGGATCTTTGCTTTTGTTTCGATCTGATTTCTCCTTTCTTATCGATCCGATGGACTGGTGGGCTGTTTCCCCGTTAAAGATGGCAACTTCATGATTAAATAAGTGATTTTTATGGAATTGATGGATTCGTAGATTTTGATTCTTTTATTGCAAACACCTAACACTTTAGGGACTGTATGCGGGCTTAACGCGTTCAGCTAAATTGCTTGAAATAGCTTGCTGGACGATGGATTATAAATACCCCCTTGTGTGCTGGATTTCCTGCTGTAAAGATCGGATCTCTGTTTTCACTCCTCATGGGATTTCTCTGCGTCGGGCTTATTGGATTGGTTCTCTCGTTTCTGGTTTCTGATAGTTTTTCCTTGGATGGTGTCTTTGTTTCATGATCTGTGCTTTTGTTGAATTCGATGAACTGGTTTTTGTTCTTTGGTTGCATTTAAACATTGTGAAATAAGTGGATATGGATTTCCTCGTTTTCAACTAATTGATTAAACCAGCATGGAGAGTCATAAGTTCATGGACGGTTAAATACCAGCTCGTATGCTTGATTCCTCAGCTTAAAGGTCTGATCTTTGCTTTCTCATGTTATGAGATGGAATTCCTTCGTTTTGCTGTGTTTCCGCATTCAGATTGATCGAATGTTTGTTATGCCAGTTTTACTCTGTTGATCTGTGACGTATGGTACCTTTATTGCTTGAAATGTGGGTTTTTTTTTTTGATTTGATGGATTGAATTAGCCAGTTTGGGTTTCTTTGTTGCTGCTGGTTTTGGTTCCTTCGTTGCAAAACAGTTGGCCATTACAGTACTTGAATAGCAATTTTTTTAAAAAAAATATTATTATTTTTTTTATTTTTGTATGATGATGAGGGAGGCATTAAGCCACCTGGTTCTGTCTGCATTGTGGGCACAGACCTTTTGCTGAAGAATATAGCAAAAGTCATTCGAACAGCTGACCATGTTATTCATGGCCAAGAGCTGGCTTTACACTGACAAATCAAGAAAGGCATTAGACTATCATCTCCTTGGAACATTGACAGCAGATTGTTTTATTACGTGGGTTTTTTTTTTTTTTTGGGGGGGGTGGGGGAGTATATAGCAGATAGTTTTTTATCTTCTTCGGCAGGTATTATTTATCTACTTGTTTTATCTCCTTTCCATCTTTTAAGATTTTCTGCTAATTGTGATAATCACAAGTACCTCAGATGGCTGCTTTAGCTATCTATGTTGATCTACTCAGCTAAATAATATGTGCCTTTTTTATTAATTCTTTTTAAATGTCATTCTATGTTTAATTTATTTGGAATACTAAAAACATTGTGGATCTTTTTGTGTCAGGATCTATCAGTGTAAAAATTTGTGGTGCAAGAAGTCTAGTAGGGAAGAGATGGTGCTTACTAATGTTGCTTAGCTTCAAGATGGAAAGGAGTCTTTAGTTGCCTCCCATTTTGCTAGCTAATTCTTAATACATGTTTGATCTTATTTGCTTTTAATAACAAATGTGTAACTAGAAATAAAAAAAAGGGTGTCCCCATGCATGAATCTCCCACCATTGTGAAGTCTGGGGAGGATCTGCAGCCTTAACCTGGCATGCGGTAAACTCGTGGCATCGAGGTTACGATGGAGTAACCTTACCATTGCACCAATACCGGCCCTCTAATTGAAGAACATAGCACTTGAAAATATCTCATCCATTGAAAGCTTTGACAATGAGTGCAGAATTAATAAAAAGACTATGCTACATGCCTTGGATAGTTGGAGAGAAGGATTTTTAGACTGGAGGGTTGAACTACTACAACTTGAGGTAGGCAGCCTTCTTTCGTCTTTTGCTGTAATGTTCTAAGTATATTTGGATGCATATGGGCTTGGTGCATCATTTTATCTGTTTGTTTCTCCACTTGTCATCTTTTTTTGCTGAGACTGAAATATATTAAATTGCTGTAAGTTGAGACCTTTTCCTGTACCATTGTCTTGAAATAAAAAGTCTTGAACTTTAACAATCTTTTATCCTAGATGTTTAGGTCGCCAATGATATTAATCGAAATATTAATTTCTCCAGCAAACTTCTTATCCTCTGTTTGGTACAAAGAATAGATCGGAGGAAGAATGAGTAAAGAAGGAAGGACGGATAAGGAAATGGATGGAAGATCCAGGAAGGGGACGGAAGGGATCTTCCATCCATTCATGTGTTTGGTGAAAGATTGAATGAAGGCTATGATTAATTTTTTCCTGTGTTTGATATACAAGGAATGACAGGAAGGATGGATTTTATTTATTAAAAAAAAAAAAAAAAAGAGGAGGGGGGTGGAGGAGGATAGACATATTTGTATATATATTTGTATGAAATTTTTATTAAATTATCTTCGATAAAAAATATTATCATTGTCAATTTATAATACTTATTTATATCAAAAGAAGTAAGTAAATTTATAATCTTTATAATTTTAATTAAAAATTATATAAACATTTAGATTTAATTTAATTTAATTAATTAAATAATTTTATAAATTAATTATTAATGAATTAATTTATTTTATATATTAATTATCTAAATAAATAGTTAGTTTATAACTTAATTCAAATAGTTAATTAATTTATATGAATAGTTAATTAAAAATAGTAGATATAAATTTAAAAAAGAATAAAATTTTAATTATTTAATTATAATTATGAAAACTATATGCTAAAATTAAAATAATTAATAATAAAATTTAATAGTGTATGATCAATAGTATAGATAAAATAAAAATATATATGAATAATATAAATAAAAAAATGAAGAAGTGTTCTATGTTTGTTTAAAAAAAAAAAAAAGAGAAATAATTTTGCTAATACAAAAATTTACCTCTCGCATGCTCTATTCATCATTTCTTATCCTTCCAATTTGGAAGGATGCAAAATGGTGGGTCTAGATAGATGGAGAGTCTATCATTCTTATCCATCTTTTCAAAAAAATTTTAAACCATATGATGGATGGCCTTAGTCCATCTTTCTGCTCATATCCTAACCAAATATAGCATTAATCTTTGCTTCAAGTTATTATTGCTCGACACACTTTCAATATGCATGGAGGATACAGCATTTCTTTAATTATTCCTTGACATGGCATGATGAGATGATATCATAATTCCCGCATCTATGATCTATCCATGATATGAATTATCAATTGTTAGTTATTAAAATAATGGATATTAACATAATATAAAATAGTGGATGTTAGAATTTCAAGATGTTTGCTTGTTGTGTCTAATTTCATATGTCACAACTTGTAGAATTGTTTCATGTTGTTGGCTGGGGCATCATGACTCTCTTTTGCTACATGCATGACTCTTCCAACACGCTTGTCAGACTTTTGGGACCTCGCATCTCTCACATAGAGAGGATTAAATTTTTTTTTTTTTTTTTAAAAAAAAAAAAAAAAAAAAAAAAAAAAAAAGAAGAAGAAGAAGAAGAAGAGAGAGAAAGCTAAAGAAGTCCATGTGCGCTGGCTCCCCGTTTCGGACTTTCTAAAAATCTTTCCTTTGAGAAAGTCTGTGCAGTGCACGTGCTAGACACTAGTAAGCGATAATGCGAACCTCGTTTATTTATGGATAATAGTTTTTTTTACCAAGTTATGGTAAAATAATACAGGGAATGGATATTCCTCGTTTGTTATTTGCCATGGAAGAAAAAAATCTTCTTTTTATTGTTAATGTTGTATTTTTCAGTATTCTTAGACTCGAGCTACTTGCCTTTTTTTTTCCATTCCCACTCGTGTATTATTAGCTATTCGATTGCTGATGGTTATCTACTTCGATCGATACAATGATTATCTACGATTTTACTTGCCATGGCTATCCATTGCATGTGCATCGCACGTGCTAGGTTCTAGTCTAATCACTCTCGTTACCATCCGGGGATTCTGAAAATTTTCTTTTAATTTCTACCATATTTTGCCACAAATCTATGTTGCATTAAAATCTGTTTTTTTTAAAATTAACCAAGCAAGCGCATGATTTGTTAATGATATTCCTACCGTTTCGTGTTATAATCTGCCCTCATGTCCATGGTTCTATAGTTGTTTTAAGAGATGGGAGTCCTTGCACCTAAAATATTAAATTCGCTAGTCATGGAATTTTGCACTATCATGTCCGGTGACCAGAGAGAGAGAGAGATTTTGAAATGCCCCTTGTTTCAGCGGTGTTGTCCAGGAAATTTGAAATCGTAACCGTTCGTTTCCAGCTTCTTTCTTTCTTGTGATTTCTTTTTTTCTTTTAACACGGCTATTCGTTTCCAAATGCAAAATTCCGGATTCCAGTAGATCAGAAGCTTATCGTGCCCGATGCTGTATGGAAGGTAAAAACAATCTTACGACAGGTTCGAGGGGTACCGCCATGTTATGGTATGCATGCGCATTTTGTGCAGCTTAATTGTTAGTCATGAAGTCATCATGAGGGAATTCGACATGCATTCTTCTAGATTTCCCTGGGAGGTCCTCGTGTTCCACGCTCGCACCTCCTCGAAAGGGTTGCTCCACGACATTAATTTGAATCGCGGGTTGCTTTGCTTGTGCTTCTGCTTTTGTCCAATAAATAAATAAATAAGGAATTCTGAGGGAGACTTCTTGTAAAAGATGATACAGAATATATACACCATGAAGAATGGTCGGTCGGTGCGATCTCTGTGGTCGTCGTCTTACAACAACGATGGATACGGCCGGGCGGATTCCACGAGGTCGATGTAAAGTGGTTTCTTCTACCGAAGGGTTGGTTAGGCTAAATTTTGTTCAACTCCACGCGCCTGCAGGTCTACTACACCGCTGGCTGGTTAAGGGTAGCATGCAACAAGCTCCGTTGCTCGAGTAAAAAGAACGATTAATTCGCATTTAGATTCGGTTAGAGGATTTGAGAACTTCTCTTTTCAGTTGAAAGGGCCGAGGCGATATCCAAGGTTCAACATCTTGATAATTGGATTCAACCAATCTTTTGCATTCATTGGTTAAATTATCACAAATAGCCATCCCTCATGAACACAATTTTAAAGTAACCATTACGTAGTCTACCTACTTTACTTGAATAAACACAAAGCATACATACACCAGTAACGATGAAAGGAAGTGCTCCTACCGGAAGAGGCGGTGCTGATTGCAGTTTGGCTCAGAGTTCAGCATCGACTTCTTCTCGCTTCTCCGTCTTCATTTTCATCTCCCCCTTCTCTTCCTCCTCCTCCTCTTTTTTTTTTTTTTTTTTTTAATTTCATTTTTTTACAGAACAGAGGTAGAAAGGATGAACCCGATATAGTTACCTCATAGATTTTCATCCTACCGTAAAATGCCGATTCAAGATGCTAAATTTTCTTTTTTTTTTTTTCATCCTATAGACGAGAATATCAATCCAAGATCATCAGGATACCAGTCGACCAGCGATCAAAAGTAAATTAAAGAAAGATCCTGATCTTTCGTTCCATTAACTGTCACGGATCTCAAAAAAAATTTTGAATTTAATCAAGTTTTCCATGAAATTGAACAGCATTTTTTTCTTTTTTTTTTTCTTTTTTTTGCCCCTTATTACTGATGCTGGAACATAAGAGCGAACCCAGATGACGCATTTAAAATGCATGGACAGTTGGACACGGAGGATTGGTTGAGCTGGAGGCTTATGATTTCCTATACATGCACCAACTATTATGTGCCTCCTCACCTCGGCGCTCCTGGTTTTCCTTCTGTAACGAGCGTAGATGTTTCGAAACTAGATTTCTTCTCCTTGGACCGGAATGGCTTTGATTTGCTTTAATGCTTTGCTCAAATACTCTACATATGCTCCCTGCCCCTGAAAGAAACATATGGTTCGAAGAACAGCGCGTAGCCAAAAATAAGCGTTGTTGCTGAACTTAACAACTCAGCAATCTTTGCCGAGACATTTCATTAGGCTACAAAGTATAATTTAACTCACCGTTGGTTGTGATTAACTAACTTGGCATATGGCAAAAATAAACAAGATGGTTTCTTTCATTCACTCTGAATCATTGTCGCCGTCTACATACATCTCCACAGCCTCGCTGTTGGTGATTTCTACATCGTCTTCTCGTCTTTTCCTCTCATCTTCTCTTGCTCTCTCAGCTGCTCGAGCCATTGCTATGTCAAGCCTTGAGCTAACAATGTCCCAGGAAACAAGCTTTTCGATAAAAATGGACACATAATCAGCTCTCCGATTCTGCAAGATATCACAGAGGTCAGGGAACATATTGCAACATATATTGCACTGGTTTGACAGTCACATGAATGTATGCTATTCATGGAAGTTCACCTCATGGTCAAGGTAGTAAGCATGCTGCACAGGCACAAGAAATTTGAACCGGAACATTAACAATAGATCAGTACATGCTCTTTGCCAGCCAGAATACAACTTCAAGAAAAAAACAAAAAGGAAAGAAAGAAAAGAAAAATCGCATACCTCCCAAACATCAATGGCAAGGAGGGGCTGCAACATGGCAACAAACTCTAATGAGATTCACCATGGATAAAGTAATATCAGCAACGAGCAAATGGTTGCAACACTAAAATTCATCAATGGATAAAATATATGATCACAAGAGTATGGAACAAAGGTTAACATTAAAGTTCAGCTAATGTTCCTCCTAGATAGGCATATACAAGTCTTCAAAATGTTTTAGGTGGTTAATTAATTGATCATCCCCTGGCCAACATATTGCGGTACACCAAGCAAAACTGACCAAACAAAGTCAACAATTAAATGGACGGCCTCAGAAAAGAACAAAATTATTGCTGTCATCAACAAAATGCCTCTGCAATCCAAGGATTCATCATATACAACCAAAACTTGTGCCGATTGAGACATCACAAGCTTGTGCTACCAGCCTATTGCTGCATTGCATTTGGAGCTCCAGTCTACATTCATTATGTTACAGTATTGCAGGGATGAACAAATCTACAAGCTTGTCCTATTGGACTCGCACTATATAACATTACCGGCGGCCCTATTCAAGGTAAATCCAAGATGAGCACATCTGAGGTTTCGGTCGGGCATGGAAATCTTTATCCGCATATTGCCTCCACATTTACTCATCCATAAATAGAAGTACAGAAATTGTTGACGTTTAAGAAAAGTAATGCAAAACCTTCTTGGAATTTTGAGCTTTCAACATGTAAAGACTAATGACATGCAACTACAGCTTCAATAAAACAAGATCATTTGGCCATTGATCTCTTTTAGCTGCCCATCACGAGAAACAAAGTTGTTATGATGTGATTCCATCACGATCTCGGGACAGTTTATTATGATTCAATGGATCTTCATCTTATACATGGCATATAACCTGACTCCAGAGCTTCATCATGATTCATCAGTTTGTTTGCCACATCACTTGGAGGGATTAAGTAGGGAAAACTATCAAATAAAGATGAATATCATAAAAACAAAGCCCACATCACAAGGAGGGATTAACTAGGGAAAACTGTCAAAATAAAGATGAATATCATAAAAACAAAGCGTGCTTCTCTTGGTATAGGCTCCAAAAGTGTTGCTGAAACAGACCAAGAATTATTCTTCAGGCTTTCAGTGACAACCGACTTCAAGATAGACAGACATTGAAATGGGGTAAATTTTGGTCTTAATTCAAGGCTAGATTGATCCTTCAAAATTGGTACAAAGAACGTTTCATTCAGAGTCCAAACATATTATTTCCAATAAAAAATTTGCACTTTGAGGCCAATCCTTGGAGGAAATTGTGGAGGGTTGATACCAAGTTGATAGGCAATCATTAGGGGGAAAGCTCAAACAGTAAAAATAAAGATGATGCCAAACAGTTGTAGAGATATCTGGTATTCATTTTTAAAAGTGAAGGGTGATGAAAAGCATTTGTATGTCATACAATTTAATTAATAAAACATAACACTGACGTTGGACAAAGTACCAGAAGAAAGATTTCTTAAAATAGATGTCAACAACCTTAAAGAACCAATGTGGCTTTATTTGGAAGAATAATAAATGTCATGCACCTACTTGGTAACCATCAAAACAAATTATGGAGAAAATGAAGTATCCATAAGGGATCTCCAAAGAGCAAGAGAATGCACGGCACAAGTTTATGTTTGACTAGCGGGGGAATAGGCGGGCTTTAGTATTTACCCTTCATTTAGACCGAGATGATTTTTCCACGTATTAAATTGAATGAATTTCATTATTAGTTATATGCTGTACTAGAACACCTTATATCGAGAAGCTGCTCGGAATTCTTTTTAGATCATCAGGATCTGGTTGCGGAAGAAATATTAGGCATAAGCAAGGCAAAGGTGCTGAAGTAACCTAGCTAAGGACAATTCAAACAAGGATATGATTCTGACAGTGGAAATAAGGTGTCTTATAAATCATTTATAAGAGTAACATCCGATATAGCATTGAAACACATCACAAGACTTAATACGGTTTACAGAATCCTCTCAATTAAACTAGAGCATGATTAAGTAATGTGCCCTGCTAAGGTGCATTAGCAGAAGCCTGGTTGATATTGTAGGCTTTTCTAATTTTCAAGCAATCAGCTATGGTATGAAGAACAAGTCAGACAAACACTACTGGAATGTGCAAGGAAATGGAAAGATGGCAGATGAGAAGCTAGGTGGAAATTAGAAAGCGTCAGCAGCAATGCGCTTACTGAATAATCCCAAACCAAAGGATTCACAGCATTTGGAGTCTTTGCTATCACAAGCTTGTTGTCCCTTTCGGAGGGACAAGGATTAACAGCATTCCCCACATCTAACCTATTCGCCTCGTCTGAAGGGAACAAAAGGGAAAGTAAGAAGAAACCAATCCACAAATATGTTTTAAATGGACAAGATTAAGTAATAAGAGAAAAGGTTCTACTCACGTGCAAGCCATACCCAACCAGAACCAAACTGCGCCGATGCAGCTTCTTTGAACTCCTTCAGCATTCTCTCAAACGAACCAAAGTCCCTCTCGATCAATTCCATGAGCCTTCCAGATGGCTTCCCTCCGCCACCTGGTTTCATGGATTGCCAGAAAAAGTCATGATTCCAGACCTGCAATCGAATCAACACAAACAAAGCTCACCGCCACCAAAAAATGAAAAAAATAAGGAACGGAATGTACACAAAAAATGAGAATTTTGCCTGACAAAAAAAAAAAAAAAAAAAAAAAAAAATCGAGCATAGATACTGGAAGGCAAAAAGACAAACACGTATCAAGCATTAGGATAAATGAAAACTGTGGGGGTGTAAAAGGGATGCGATGGACTCGCCTGGGCTGCATGGACGAATGAAGGTAGAGGGCTTCCCTTGTTGTAGGAGGTGATGACGACGCCCTCCAGCTCCATTTCTTCCAGTTTGGTGCCCCCAATTTGGGTGTTGAGGGCGTCCACATGACCACGGTGATGCCTCCCCCAGTGATGCTCCACCGTCTCCAGGCTCATGTGCGGCTCCAACGAGTCCTACAGGCAACAAAGTGAAGGGGAAATTAAACGTCAAAATATTAAGATGGAGGTAGGGAGAGAGCGATACAGTGGTGGGAATAGAGGCCATACTAATGGGTATGGAGGAGGCTTGAGCTCAAACTGGGCGGTGATGGGTGCACACCGATCTTTCCTATGCGATTTCCACCTCTGTCAGCGAAGAACAACGGAAAAGATTAGATGGTATAGTTCTGACATGGGTTTAGGGTTTGAAAGAGAAATTAGAGGGATTTGAGAGGGAGAGAAGGGTGGAAGAAGCGAGACCTCGTTGGGAGTGGGCCATAGGAATGAGCGTGGGGAAGCTCTAATGGAGGAAGACCTCACTCCACAAGCAAGGGAAAGAGGAAGAGATGCTCCATGCATCCTTCGCTCTCTCTCTCTCTCTCTCTCTCGTTATCTCCTTTCGGTTTTTTTTTTTCTTAAAAAAAATTATTTTAAGGAGATCTTTATCCCTGGAATGAGCTATCCATGCAGGTTAAATGGTAGCTTGCGGGTCCATCAGAATAGATGTATAAGAGAAATTTCTTAACTTCAATGCGGTAGCACATTTGATTGGATAAAAAATCGGAATCTTTTTCCTTCCTATCCTAGCATCTCATATTAATTTTTTTAATTTTTTTATTTTTGATAATATAAAAGCTTTCAAAAATAACAATACCGGATATATATATATATATATATATATATATATATTAATTGAGATTGATATGATGGGACCGTTGATGTAGAAGCCCTCTCACATCCAGCTAGCAGCCACACTTGCAAAAGATACCACGTTCGTAGAGTCTCTTGGCCGGAGTGGCTCCCCCGAAGTCGAGTCCCTTGACCGGAGTGGCTCCCTCGAGGTCGAGCCCCCGTCGAGATCGCGCCCTCGCTTCTTGAGCCCCTTGGCCAGAGTAGCTCCCATGAGATCGAGCCCTGATCGAGGTCGTGCCTCGTTTCTCGAGCCCCTTGGCTGGAGTGGCTCTTCCGAGGTCGAGCCCCGGTCGAGGTTACGCTCTCGCTTCTCAAGCCCCTTGGCCGAGGTGACTCCCCCGAGATCAAGCTCCGATCGAGGTTATGCCTCGCTTCTCAAGCCCCTTGGCTGAAGTGGCTCCCCCAAGGTCGAGCCCCGGTCGAGGTCGTGCCTTATTTCTCGAGCCTCTTTGGCTGAAGTATCTCCCCTGAGGTCAAGCCCCGACCGAGATCGTGCCATCGCTTCTCGAGCCCCTTGGCCGAAGTGGCTCTCCCGAGGTCGAGCCCCGGTCGAGGTCGTGCCCTCTACTCGAGGTCGATCCTCTCGGACAAAGTCAACCTCTTCCCCGGAATTAGGCATGGATGTTTTCCAGGTGAACACGATTCTCTCTCACAAGTGTCCCTAGGGCAGACGGGCGGTTGACGTCGGTAGGTGGTGCCACCGCCCTCGCCCGAACCCTAGCATGGCGTGGATAGGCTGACATGCTTGAGGGGGATAGCACGCCGCCTGGAACCTTTGAAGAAATGGCAGCCGACCATGGCACGCTAACTGTGATCCCTGCGGGATGGCGTTTCATCAAAGCACACCGCCTGTGGAGGAGCGTCCCGCCGGAGTATCAGGCCCTTCAACCCACTGTCGGCACCACCTGGGGAAGGGCACTCTGCTCGGGGTGCTGTGCCCCTCTACCCACCATCTGCACCATCCAAAAGAGGAAGGTTTCGTTAGGATATTCAGACCCTGATCATGTTTTTAAACTACACAAAGACTTTATGGTTTAAAGCAAGCACCCCAAGCATGGTATGAAAGGCTTAGCAAGTTCTTAATTGAAAATGATTTCTCTAGAGGCCATGTTAACACTATATTGTTTCTAAAAAAATGATTATTTATTAGTAATACAAATTTATGTTGATGATATTATATTCGGTGCTACTAATGAAATTCTTTGTCAAGAGTTTGCCAAGCTTATACAGAGTTTCAGTCATTTTTGAAGAAGCTTATGCAAAACTCATTAATCCTTTTTCAAAAATGATTTTTCAGTGATTAATGGACTTAAGTATTTAAGACTTGCTTGAAAGGAATTAATGAGTTCAGTTGAAAAAGAATTCAGCAGAGTTTCATGAAGAAGTTTTAGCAAGTGTCGACTTAGTTTAAATGTCAATTCATGACAGTGCAAGTGTCGACTCAAGCTGGCACATAGAAAAAAGTTTCAGTGGCATGCTTGAAGTGTCGACTCATGCTATTCAAGTATCGATTTAAGGTATCGACTCAAGGATCGACTCAAAGTCTGAGACAGAATTTTTTCAAAACATGCTAAAATCCAAGATTTGCCTCATGTGTCAACTCATGGATGATAAGTGTCGACTCACTAGATAAAGTATCGACTCACCTGAGATTTCCAGAGAGCTTCAATGCAGAATTTTGAGCTAGTTTTTTCAAACACAGAACTCATCCTTTTAGCTCCCAACGGCTAGTTTCTCATGTCTAATAATCATAAACCGACTTTTAGGCCTTGGGATGGTATTTAAGTAATTCAAATTGAAGAGGAATCAAGAGAGAATGAATAGAGAATAAGAAAAAGAAAGAAAGCAAGTGAATTCACTTCTACATTCATTGAGAGCTTTTACTTTAAAGAAAAAAAGCCTTCAAGCATTTAAAGCAATCAAGAGCCTTCAAGTCCAACAACTTTTGTGCATTGATTGAGGCTTCATCGAATTGAAGACAAGCATCTTCATCGAACTTCAAAGAGATAATAGCTTTTGTAAGAAAGCTTTTCTTGTATTCTTTATCTCATTTCATACTTTGTTGTAAAGGTTTTTGGTGAGCCTAAGAACAAAACCAAGGAGATTTTTGGTTAGCCTAGTTGAAAACCAAGGAGGTTTTTGGTTAGCCTAGTTGAAAACCAAGGATATTTTTTGCTAGTCTTTGAAAACCAAGAGGTTTCTTTTGGTGAGCCTTATGAAAACCAAAAGGGATTTTGATTAGTGAGCCCAGAAAATTAATCGGCTGTAATCGTGTGTGATTATAGTGAATTTCCGAGTGGATCTTGGGGAATAGATGTAGGTGCCTTGAAGAGCACCGAACTACTATACTTGCCTTGTATTTGTGGTTGATTGTTTCCTCTCTATTTGCTCTTATCTTTCATTGCAATTTAAATTTTCGCTGCACACTCTTTAAGTGCACACTACACTTGCATCTCTCTAGCACTTATTTTATTTATTGAATTGGCACACACTTACTTGCAAATAATTATTAGAAACCCAATTCACCTCCCCTCTTGGATTGCTTAGTGGGCAACAGTTATTGCTATCACCGTTCCTTGGCACCACATCTTAGGGCATAATGCTTGACCTTCCTTTGACCTATTCCGATAAAATCATAGCAACTACTGAGCGGTCAATGATTGAAAATTCAAGAAAAGAATTCGGATCCACTATTTTTCAAATATTTTTTTCCTGATTTTCTGGCCAGCTGATCACTATTGCTAGCGATCCACTGCTTCTATCGTTGGTCACCTACCATTGTCGCCTACTATCGGTTCTCTAGCCATGAGCCACTAGCCCATACTCTCTTTCTTGTTCAGTCAAAGAAAGGGAGGAAAAAAAGAAGAAAAATCAAAAGAGAGAGAGAATGCCAGCTCTCTTTAAGTTAATCAAGCCAAAATGATATCATATAAAAACATAAAAAATATAAAAAGTAATTGAATGTCATAAAATATAACATGGAGTAATAATAATTAATTAGATGTCATGATACAAGGAAATAACATTTTTATTAGACAAATTTGAAAAAAATTATTGTACCGCATTAAATGTTTTTATCAATAGAAATCTATACAATTTCATTATTACAATTACTACACGTAATCTAATCAGTGAAGTGGTGTGCTTCATCTTAATTTTTTTTCATCATGAAAATTGATAAACTAAGAATTTCTCTACAGACGTGAGATATTTTAGGATAGATAGTTGCCTCAAAGTCATTGCGACCGATAAATGCAGTTTCAATCGGAACCATTGTAATGTAACCTGAGCGCCCTTAAAAAATTTTAGATTTTTTCCAAATTTTATCCCGAATGAAAAAAATATGTGGATATTTTGATAACTTTTATAATTAAATAATTCCCTGAGGAACCAGATCACGCCATGATGCATTTTTGCCCAGCTTTTTTTTTTTTTTTTCCTTTTTTCTCTGCAAATGCGAGTTTGCTTTCGAGGATCCCATTATGAGAGCTACAGGTCCATCAGTCCATCAAGCCTTCTATAGATTTTTTTTAAAATATAGGTAAAAATCCTCTACGCTTAAGATATATTTGGTAGAAAATATTTGATTAATTGGAAAGAGATGTATTCTGAAATAATAATAAGAATGATTCTTCCTTTCTAGCTATTAGCTATTTGATTAGAAGGTCTGTTTTGATTCCAAGATGAATGAAAATATTTTAATTTTTTAAAATTTAATGTTTCAGATATTCAAATTTTAGTTTGATCTTGGAATCGGACAGTATAGCCGTTTCCATTCGCATTCCAACCCTAGCTACCAATCAGCACATCCTTGAATTTTATAAGAAATTGTGCAATTGTTTGGAGGAAAGACGCTGCTCGAGGTGACCATAATTGCTGAGCCATGGCAAGGGCTACTGTTATGGAACGAGAACAGAACGTGCCTCCGATAGAGCATCATTATGATGTTAGCTATAACGGTGATGTGAGGGTCCTGCCATTAATATGAGCTTCTCCATTTCTCGAGAAAGTGGCATTAAAATGTCATGAAAAAATTATGCACACCAACCGAAAAAGTTGCTCACTTACCTTCACGAAAATAGACTCGAATCTTTCCTCTAATGCCAATATATTATTATAAGTTCCAGCTTGAAATCGAAGTTGGTACTGTTTGGTGGGAATCATTGTTGGAGTGACTTGCAAAATAAGGTCCCCAATCAGAGTTGGCTCCGACGAGAATCCTTCAATGTTCAAGTTAAAGATCTGGAACAGATGGAAAGCAGTGGGAGAAGGAAATATTTGCTTATTCGGGATATTTAAGATCTTGGTTATTTAAAGGAGAGGGATGAGTGGACGGGCAAATTCGAGAATATTGGACCGCTGATCGTGTGATCGCGATATTATAGCCCTCGTTAGCTCCAATGAATAGAAGAGTTCATTACTGGTGATATCATGAGCATAGAATTTTAGTCTTTATTTGCTTTCCTAAAGAGAAAGTTATTATTTTTGACCTCTTCTGCAGGGTAAAAGTGGTTGCCATATGAATTAGGAGGACATTTAGTTGAAGTATTAGAATAGATTATGTGATAAGATTCAAGTAAAATCTGGAATAGATGGCTAAGTATAAAGGTGCCTTAACTTGGCATGAAAATGATTAAATTTAATATGAAGATCAGCTACTTAATTGCAAGACCAACTGAGTATCCTGTATCTAAGACTTAATACAAAGGTATCTTGGTCCATCATGAAGACATCTCAGCCACTTGTAAGATAGTATCTTGACAGTAGGTTCGAGATTCTAAAAATATCTTCCCAATAACAAACTTGTTGCCACCAAGATCGTCGTGGCTCGTACCTGCTGTCGGCGCTGGAGTGCGCTCCTCCTCTACCGCCCGCTGTTCTTGGTTCCCGGACCTCCGCACTGGGTGCGGCCGCCGCCTCGCCGCCCGACGGTCTTCCGCTCCGCTGCGGGTGCGGTTGCCTCGCCGCCCAACGGTCCTCCGCTCCTGAGCCTGCGAGACAGCGGTTAGAGACCCGGGCCGGGATTTCCGGCGGGGGCACTTTGACGATCAAGTCAGTGATGATCCAGGGGAACAGATCCTTCTCGTCGTGCCCTCTTGATGGACTCCGTACTAGGAGGAGTAAAAGATATGCGTGAAGGTGAAAACGTTGCAGGGGGAGAGTGATAGCAGGGACAGAGGGGTGCTCTGTTCCTCGGCTTCTCCTTGTGCCCCTCGTTTCCCTTCTACAGTAGTGGTAGTGGCACTTCGCCCTCTTGGCCGGGCTTGCGCTTGTGCTTGTGGTGGTGGTGGTGCTATTCCCCCTTCGCTGGTGGGGGTCGCACTTCCTCTTCTTTTTTCCGGCTTGTGTTTTTTTTTTGCCTGTGTCCTGGAGTGTTGTGTTACCTTCGGGTTTGTTGTGAACTTGGTTACCATTTGACGCTTGTCTTGGGATCCCCGCCGGGCTGTCAGGCGCATGCGATAGTATCCAGAGGAGCCTTTCCTGATTCATGATAGGGTGCATTGTCAGGCGCTCCGACACTCTTCTTGGTTGTCTCATTCCGAAAAATTTGGGGATGCCTCGAATGGCGGGCCGCTGTCCACGAGATTCGAATCTCCCGGTTGGCTTTCTCTTTTAGGTGATCTGAGTGGTTGGTGAGGAATGTAGCATCTCGATCAGCATGCCGCTTGCCTTTCTGGTGCAACTGATGGTTTCAGGTGGTCCGCACGGTCTGGGAGGCGCTCCGGTACGGTCCTCGGGTGGCTCGCCGATGTCCTCGGCTAGTAGGGACCTCGTCCGGGCTGGGGCCGAGCTGGGACGGCAAGGCTCGCTCCATCCTAAACGCTCCGAGCTTGCGGGGGGTGCCTAGGTGGAGGAGGGTGAGGTGCGGGCCCGGTCCGGAGGGCACGCGCTCGGAGAGGCTCCACATCGACGGGTGAGCTCTCAACTCGACCTTGACCGCACGGCACTAACCTCCGAGGGTCTCACTCTGGAGGGCGAAAGGCGGACCCGGTCCAGAGGGCGCGCGCTCGGAGAGGCTCCACATCGGCAGGTGAGCTCTTAGCTCGACCTCGACCGCAGGGCACTAACCTCCGAGGGTCTCGCTCTGGAGGGCTGAAGGTGGACCCGGTCCAGAGGGCGCGAGCTCAGAGAGGCTCCACATCGACGGGTGAGCCCTTAGCCCGACCTCGACTGTAGGGCATTAACCTCCAAGAGTCTCGCTCTGGAGGGCTGAAGGCGGACCCGGTCCAGAGGGCGCCGCTCGGAGAGGCTCCACATCGACGGGTGAGCCCTTAGCCCGTCCTCGACCGCAGGGCACTAACCTCCGAGGGTCTCGCTCTGGAGGACGGAAGATGGCTCCGACCTAGGCGTCCCGAGCTCGTGAGCTCGACCTGGCGGAGGACTGAGCTCGGCTTGTTGTTCTGAGGGAGCTCAGCTCGATTCGATAGTGGGATCCGGGCCGGAGAGTCGACGTGGCGTCTCTTCTTGACGTGGCACCTGCCGGTTCCTCCACGTCAGCGAACCGTCCACATCATTTGCCCCCCACTCTCGAGGCCCGTTAGTGCACGGCGCTCGGGTCGAAGGGAGTAATTGCGATGCTGACGTGGAAAGGAAAAGATCTGGCATGATGATGGCCATGATTGCTGGCACTTCGAGGACCGACCCTGCGGCCAACGTGGGGATGCCATGTGGCCACATCTGAGGAGCAGTTAATGCTGGCACATAATGTAAAGCGACCGGGATGCCATTCTCACCGATGGGCAGCACGTGGCGCAGATCCGTTGGTGGAGCGGTTGAATCGGTACGAATCCCTTGGGTCAATTCGAAATGAAAAGAAGGCCTTACTCGAACCATCCATTCTTTTTGAATTCTCCGTGCCTGCTGCCGCCGCGCCCAAGCTTCTTCTTCCTTCCAGTCGCCCCGAGTTTTCTTAAGGCAACAAGTCAGCTTCTTCTTTTTCCTCCTTCCCCCACTAGAATAGGGTTCTTTCCCAGGGTCCGGAGTCTTCTTTCGATCAGATCTCCTCTTCGATCTTCTGCTTTGAGTTCTTCCTCTCCTTTGTCCTTGAGGATGTCCCATTTTGGTCCGGGCTTCTGCCTCTCTACTGATCAGGGCGAGGCCGATCCTTCCGAGCGGATGTCGGCATCCTCCTCTTCTTCCTCCGGCGGGAAGGAAGACGTAGCTCGCTTTGAGCTCAGTAGGAGGCGTCCTCCTGGTCCGGTTCTCATTAGGGAACCAGGATCCGGTCCTTCTTTACCTCCTCCTTCTCCTGCTCCTACTCCCGAGTCTGCCCGGCCTGCAGGTCCTGGTGGGGTCGCCTCAACAATCACCACCGGGGAACTCAGGACTATCCAGGATGTCTATGGCATCCCTCCTTTCGTCCGGCCATAATCCCTCGTCCGGGGGAACGGGTCACTTCGAGTGGCCCGGGCCGTCTTTCCTTCTATGAGGGGACCTTCTCTGGAGGCCTCCGCTTTCCCTTCCATCCTTTCTTTTTGTCAATCTTAGACAATTATCATCTGGTCCCGGCACAGCAGGTGTCAAACGCTATTAGGGTCATTTTTTCCTTCATTGTGCTTTGTCATCTTCATGGGTTCGTGGCCCGATTTTCTTTGTTCAGGGCTTTCTTTACTCTGAAGCGCCACCCAACCGAGGATAGGTGGTGGTCTTTGTCCTCCCGCCCGAAGGGCATTAAGTTTGAGCTTCTCTCTTCCATCAGGGGATGGAAGAGCAAATTTTTCTTTGTTGAGGTCGAGGGGGTCGACTGGGTCTGGAGCGATTCGGATAGGTCTTCCAACAGAAACTCTGCGGTCGATGTGGTTGACCGGGATGACTACGAGCAGCTCCGCACCACCCAGTTCCTCCTCTCGAGGTCCTGTTATCTAAGCAGAACCTCGCTAACTCCGGGGTCGACCCAACGAATGGGTTGGGTGAGTTCGACCTGAACCTTTTCTTTTCCTTTTTTGCACTTCCTGCACTTCTTGCACTATTCCCCATAGATTCTAACTGTTGTGTGATCCGCATGCAGGAATGATCTTCTCCGAGAATGACCTTTTGGCAATCACCAAGAAGAGGCCATCGATCGGGCTGGCCGGGGAGCCCTCGTCGAGACGGGCACGGAGTGAGAGTGCCCCTGCAGCCGCCCCCACAGTGGTGATTGGTTTGAGCTCGGCTGCCCCAGCGGGCCCGAGCTCAGAGGTGTCTCGCGCTGCTTCCATGACAGTGGAGAGGGCAGCTCCTGCAGCACCAAGGCCCGCCCAGCAGGCCCCCGCTGCAGAGCCTGAAGTGGTAGTCCGGGCAAGGGCTGCCGCTACTGCTGCTGCACCCTGCCATCCTCCGAGTCAGTCCGTCGTCGATGCTAGGGGTGAGGAGACCTGAGCCAAACCCAGGGCCACGACGGAGGTGCCGTCTGCACCGACACCAGCCTCCCAGCCTGCCCCCCGGGGTCCTTCATCCAGCGGTGCAAGGCCGCCCGCTCACAGAGAGAGCCGGAGGGAGGAGGCTCGGCGCCATCTCCCTTTCAAGATGGGGCCGGAGAGTTCGTTTTTCCGGAGCCCCGAGCTTGCCAAGCGCATGATGGATTTCTCCATCCAAGTGTGAGATCAGCAAGAGATGGCCAGGATGCGGCTGATCGATGTCATCAGCGCCATCTTTTCCCGGCTGTATTCAGTAAGCTCTTTCACTTTTTTATCATTCATTCATTTTTTTTATTGACCTTCTTTCATGGTGCAAATTGGTGTCGAGGCCCTCTACATCAGGGGCCACTTCCAGAGCTGGGAGTGTCTCGAGCGGCAACGGGCCGCCGAGATCGAATATTTAAAGGCCGACCTGAAGGAGAAGGCCGAGGCAAACAAGGTCCTTAAGGCGAAGGTCAAGGACCTCGAAAAAGAGCTCGCCGATGCCGAGGGGCGAGCGAAGGGACTCTTGACAGCTCGCGATATGGAGCGGAGCCGCTCAAAGAAGGCGATCGACGACCTTTCCGTCGTCGAGAAAAAACTGAATTGGTATAGGGCTGAGGCCAATCGGCACAAGGAGATCGTCCGAGCTGCCAAGGCGGAGCTGGCAGCCATGAAGAGAAACTTGCCGCTGCTGAGAAGGCGGCAGAGATGGCAACCAACTCGGTGCAGGCAGCTAGGCTGGAAGCCGTCGAGCTGAAGAGGGTGGCCGCTGAGGCCACGAAGGGTGCTGAGGACTCCGTCGTCAGGTTCAAGGCTTCGGAGGATTTTGTCGCTGAAATCCAGCATATGGCATTGGATTCCTTTAACAAGGGTTTCATGTACCTGCGCGGCCGAGTCAAGGCGCTTATTCCCGACAAGAATCGCAACTGCCTCAGGTATCCTTTGGCCTCGAAGGTGGAGGATGATGAGGAGGCCGTCGCAGGAGCCGTGGGCTCGGAACCTCCGTCACCAGCTGAGGGTGATCCTCCTAAGGTTAGGGCAGCTCAGCCGGAGACTTCTGAGGGCGGGAGCTCTCGGCCCCAAGACCCAGCAGAGAAACCGACCGGCGTGGAATGACCCTTTTCTTCCTTGTCCTACTTTGTACTTTTTATTTCTTGTACTTATTCGGGGTCTCTCGGCATGTCGGGGGCCCAGAAGGCACTTGTAACTTGTATTTTTGATCAATGAAATTTGAGCTCCTTTGTTATTTGTTTCTTTTGCCTAGTTCTTCCCTTTTCTCTCTTTCATCTCCTCTCCTCTTCTTTTTGTATGGGGAGACCAGAGAGAAGAGCTGCACTTTGCTTGAGGCTAAGTCATAACACTTGAGAGCTGCTGGGCTCAAAGGTATTGTTGACTGAGAGCCATGTGGCTCGAAGGTCCCTTGGCCGGAGACCTGGGCTCCGGTCTTGGGTTACTGAGA
Source organism: Areca catechu (assembly GCA_021397845.1). Taxonomy (NCBI): domain Eukaryota; kingdom Viridiplantae; phylum Streptophyta; class Magnoliopsida; order Arecales; family Arecaceae; genus Areca; species Areca catechu. The sequence continues at coordinate 158,056,334 of CM038049.1, read as the reverse complement.
GCTGTTTAGAGTGGTAGCTTCGATGATGCTGTACTTCTTGTTCTCTCTTTCTTTCCTTCCCCACTCTCCTTCTTTCTCTTTTTCTTTTTATTTTTTTTTTGTTTGTTTGTTTTTTTTTTTAGAGTGGGGAGATCAGAGGAGAGGATGCTGGTTGTACCCCCATCTTGTTCTCTTTTTTTTCTTCCCCTCTCGTCTTCTTTTTGAGTAGGGAGATCAGAGAAGGGGGCTACCGGGCTTCCCTCCTTGTTCTCTTTCTTTCCTTCCCCTCTTGTCTTCTTTTCGAGTAGGGATATCAGAGAAGGGGGTTACCGGTCTTGATTGCCTTGGAGCTAGGCTCGAGGCCTTCCTGGACGTGGAGCTAGTCTCGGGCCCAGGGTTGCCTGAGATCTTGGCTCAAGTCTTTGGCATCTTGGCGCTAGGCTCGAGGCATTGATGGGAGCTACGTGGCCCCATGGTCTCTTGGCATCTCGGAGCTGGGCTCGGAGACGTTTGAGATAGAGAGCAGCTTGGCTCGAGATTCTCTTGGCCGGAGGTTTGAGCTCCGGTCTTGAGTTGGCGTCCTGGAGCTGGGCTCGGGAACGCTTGGTTGCTGGGAGCTACGCGGCTCGATGATTCTTCTATATCCTGGAGCTGGGCTCGAGGACGTTTGGAATTAGAGAGCTACTTGGCTCAAAGATTCTTCTACGTCCTAGAGCTGGGCTCAGGGACGTTTGGAATTGGAGAGCTACATGGCCCGAAGATTCTTCTACATCCTGGAGCTGGGCTCGGGGACGTTTAGAATTGGAGAGCTATATGGCCCGAAGATTCTTCTACGTCTTGGAGCTGGGCTCGGGGACGTTTGGAATTGGAGAGCTACATGGCCCGAAGATTCTTCTACGTCCTGGAGTTGGGCTCGGGGATGCTGTTGGTCCTTTCCTGCAAAACATGCGGATACCCATGCAAGGGAGAAAAATCGTTATCATGATTGCTGGTAGGGGAACTTACCTTACTAGGAGCGTCATTGTAGGTTGCAGGCCCACCTCCCTCGTGGGAGCCCGACGCCATCGAGTTCTTCGAGGTAATGGACCTCTCATGATGGAACTTAGGCCGTCTCGTGGGGGCCTTCCTATGGTGGTTCATGATCACCGTCCCGACAACTGTGGCATCTTTGCTCGCCCTTCTCCCTCGCTTTCTCCTCTCCTCATGGTGGGGAGATCACCCTCGGGGTCTCCTGCCCCCCGAGCCTTCTTAAGCGCATGCACGGTTCCTCAGGCAATTGCACTCACCGGTTTCGCGGCAGTGTAAGTGTCGGTGGTTGAAACCGACGGGAGAGTGGCGAGTGCTTGGGGCCCCGCTTGAGGTCTGCCCCCCGCAAACCTTTGGAGGTGGGTCTCCTTGATGAGTTTCTCGATCTCCTGCCCACGATCGCGATGTCTTTCGACATCACGGTCGTGATTGCGGTGGAGGCGATGATACTCTGCCCCGCTGCGACCGGTGAAGGGCTTCGCTGATGGTGGGCATCGTAGTCTAGAGACTCGCCAATTGGGCCTCGCATGTTGATGAACCAGTGGGAAAGCCCTGCCAGCTTGAACTCATGCCTCTTCGGGTGCGCTTGCGCTGTGTGCCTGATGGTTTCATCAGCGAATTCCCCGTCGAAGGGGATGGAGGGGGTGATGTCGTGGAGAGGTCTAGAGAAGATCGCCCATCTATTGACCCTTCCAGCTTGTGTCATCACCGTTCTTCTGCGGTATGTTGACCTGGAGAGTGGTGAAGGACTTATCCATGCCCGTCCTGCCCCCCTTCCTGGCGCACCAATCTGTTGCCGCCAAGATCGTCGTGGCCTGTAGCTACTGTCGGCGCCGGAGTGTGCTCCTCCTACTCTGCCACTCGCCGTTCTCAGTTCCCGGACCTCCGCACTGGGTGCGATTGCCGCCTCGTCGCTCGGCGGGCTTTCGCTCCGCTGCGGGTGCGATTGCCTCGCCGCCCGACGGTCCTCCGCTCCTGAGCCTGCGAGACAGTGGTTAGAGACTCAAGCTGGGTTTTCAGCAGGGGCACTCTGATGATCAAGTCAGTGACGATCCAGGGAAACATATCCTCTTTGTCGGGCCCCTCTTGATGGACTCCGTACTAGGAGGAGTAAAAGATGTGCATGAAGGTGAAAACGTTGCAGGGGGAGAGTGATAGCAGGGAAAGAGGGGTGCTCTGTTCCTTGGCTTCTCCTTGTGCCCCTCGTTTTCCTTCTACAGTAGTGGTAGTGGCGCTTCGCCCTCTTGGCCGGGCTTGCGCTTGTGCTTGCGATGGTGGTGGTGCTATCCCCCCTTCGCTGGTAGGGGTCGCACTTCCTCTTCTTTTTTTCGGCTTGTATTTTTTTTGCCTGTGTCCTGGAGTTGTTGTGTTACCTTCGGGTTTGTTGTGAACTTGGTTAGCATTTGGCGCTTGTCTCGGGATCCCCGCCGGGCTGTCAGGTACATGCGGCGGTGTCTAGAGGAGCCTTTCTTGATTCATGATAGGGTGCGTTGTCAGGCACTCCGACCTCTTCTTGGTTACCTCGTTCCGGAAAATTTGGAGGTGCCTCGAATGGCGGGCCGCCGCCCGCAGATTCGAATCTTCCTGTTGGCTTTCTCTTTTAGGTGATCTAAGTGGTTAGTGAGGAATGTAGCATCTCGATCAGCGTGCTGCTTGTCTTTCTGGTGCAACTGATGGTTTTAGGTGGTCCGCACCGTCTAGGAGGCACTCCAGTACGGTCCTCGGGCGGCTCGCCGGTGTCCTCGGCTGGTGGGGACCTCGTCCGGGCTAGGGCCGAGCTGGGACGGCAAGGCTCGCTCCGTCCTAAGCGCTCCAAGCTTGCGGGGGGCGCCTAGGTGGAGGAGGGTGAGGTGCGGGCCCGGTCCGGAGGGCGAGCGCTCGGAGAAGCTCCACATCGACGGGTGAGCTCTTAGCTCGTCCTCGATCGCAGGGCACTAACCTCCGAGGGTCTCGCTCTGGAGGGCGGAAGGCAGACCCGATCCAGAGGACGCACGCTCGGAGAGGCTCCACATCGGCGGGTGAGCTCTTAGCTCGACCTTGACCGCAGAGCACTAACCTCCGAGGGTCTCGTTCTGGAGGGTTGAAGGCAAACCCGATTCAGAGGGCGCGCGCTCGGAGAGGCTCCACATCGGCGGGTGAGCCCTTAGCCCGACCTCAACCGCAGGGCACTAACCTCCGAGGGTCTTGCTCTGAAGGGTTGAAGGCGGACTCGATCCAGAGGGCGCGCGCTCGGAGAGGCTCCACATCGGCGGTGAGCCCTTAGCCCGACCTCGACCGCAAGGCACTAACCTCTGAGGGTCTCGCTCTGGAGGGTGGAAGATGGCTCCGACCTAAACATCCTGAGCTCGTGAGCTCGACCTGGTAGAGGACTGAGATCGGCTTGCTATTCCGAGGAAGCTCAGCTTGGCTCGGTAGTGGGATCTGGACCGGAGAGTCGACGTGGCGTCTCTTCTTGACATGGCACCTGCTGGTTCCTCCATGTCAGTGAACCGTCCACATCAAAACTCATCCTTAGATTTTATAAGAAATCGTGCACTCATTCGAAATATCAAAAGTTAAATCGTAATCCAATTATTTAATTATAAGATTTGCCAGTTATAAGTAACATGATCCTTGATCTCACCGCAACATTATTGGTGCGGAGAAAGAAGACCTTGCATGGCCATTCATGCTAAAGAAAGTATATCATGTGTCCTTTTATTCCTACTTCCAAATCACAGGAGCCCTTGAAGGTGCAGATCGCTCAGCAAGCAGATGTAGGGTTGTCCATGGCCGGAGGGGGCAAGCAGATGGAATGGCCCCCACCCCTGCCTTCGCGGGCCCACCAAACACCGCCTTTCCCCACCCACCCATAATCCTGATTACCGAACCCGACCTTGGTCAGGTCCGACACCAAAAACGACCGCACCATCGTAAAGTACGGACGCCCCCTCGATACCATCAGATCCGCCATCGACCGAAGGTACTGCTCCTCGTTCACCTCCCCCGTGGCCTTCTTCACCAGCTCCTGAGCACAGCCTAGTGGCTTCCCGCACGGTTCTCCCGTGGTAGAAACTGTTAGAGGTTTGGAGGGAAAACCCAAAATTCTCTCCAAGCTATTCTTTTAGTCCCATATGGGAAAAGGAGAACACCCCAAAGATGTTTATTTATGATCCCTCTACTGTTTGGCCTTGTACCGTCTTGGGCCACTCACACGTGCGCGCCCGGCCTGGCCCGCGCTCGGTCCGGTCCGCACGCGGGTGGTCCGGCCCGGCCCTTGTACCGCGTCGCGTCTTCACCGAGCGGTGTTTCTTCACGGCACTTCTCCATCTATAAAGGACATCTATAAAAGGATAGAGTAAGGACATCTATAAAAGGATAGAGTCGGATCACTGATGTAGGATGATCAATCTATTTTTTCCCGATCTCTCTCAATCTATTTTCCTGATCTAGAACTCTCTTCCATTCTGGGTTTTCTTTTCAGTTTTTTTTTCACTGCTGGGCGAAGCCATAGTCATCCTTTCACAGTCATGCCTGCAGAAGGGATACCTGGTTGTATCTTGGGGCAGAGTTCTCAGATTGAATCCTGCACGAGGGCCGAGAATCGTCTTAGGACAATGCCTCTGCACGCCTCCGGTCAGAAATCCTAAATCTTAACTTTTATATATTCTATATTTATTGTTTCTAGATTTTATATATATATTTATAGTACTGTTTTACATAGCATCGTTTACTGTTTTAGGACAGAACATATACAGATACTTTATATTCATTGTTTCTAGGTTTTATTTCATAACGAAGATTTATAATAATCTAAGGCGATTCTCAATGAAATAAAATAGAAACAAAAATTGTTTAATTAGATATATATGTTCTGATATTGACTATTAAAATTCTAAAATGAATCTCTTATTATTGTGCAGCTCTAGTTCTTAAATCATCTTGGTATGGGTTCTGTGGATTCTTTTAGCCTTAAACCTGATAGATTTGATGGGAAGGGTTTTCTTAGATGGCAAGAACAAATGGAGGCCTGGTTAATTTCATTAGGTCTAATTTCTGCCCTAGGTAAAATCCTTCCATTTGAAACCAATTTTCAAGGTTCTGATGCAACTTCTAAGTCTCTTGAAGAAGTAGATTATCACTGCAGATTTAGAATATTGAGTTGTCTTTCAGACAATCTGTATGCAACCTATAGGAAATGTCAAACTTCTAAAGAACTCTGGTGTGCTCTAGAAGATACCTATATCAGAGCTCATGAGGGGGCTATGAGGTTTACCGTTTCTGACTTTCATAACTTTAGAATGGTAGATAACCAACCAATCAATGACCAGATCCATTATTTCCAAAACCTTATTCAAGAAATTCTTAGAGAAAGGTCTATCATTGATGAAACTTATCAAGTTTCAAATTTGGCATGGCAGATTGGGTCATGTCAATCGTCGATCAATCAAGAAAATGTATGATCTTCTATTAATTCCTAAAATAAATATAGATCATAAATCTAAATGTGAAATCTGTGTACAATCAAAATAACTTAGAAAACCGTTCAAGCCTATAGAATTTAGATATTCCCAAATCTTAGAACTAATACATAGTGATGTTTGTGATTCTAATAGAACCCTAACACGTGGAGGTAGTCGTTATTTTGTCACTTTCATAGATGATTTTTCTAAATACTGTTACACTTATCTTCTAAAAACTAAGGATGAAGTTCTTAATAAATTTAAACTTTATAAAGCAGAAGCTGAGAATCAGTTAGAAAAAAGGATTAAAATTCTTAGATTAGATCGAGGAGGCGAGTACACTTCAAATGAAATAAATCTTTTCTGTGAAGAAAATAGAATAATTCATGAAGTTACTGCTCCCTATTCACCTCAATCTAATGGTGTAGCAGAAAGAAAGAACCGAACACTACTAGATATGATAAATGCAATGATCATTAGTTCAGGTGTTCCAGAAAATCTATGGGGAGAAGCTCTTCTTTCTACTAATTACATCCTCAATAGAATACCTGCAAAAGATAAAGATAAAACTCCTTATGAAATTTGGAAGGGTCACAAACCTAGACTTAGTTACTTTAGAGTTTGGGGTTGCTTAGCTAAAGTCAGTATTCCTGAATCCAAAAGATTAAAAATAGGTCCTAAGACCGTAGATGTCATATTTATTGGTTATTCATTGGATAGTAATACCCATAGATTCCTTGTTATTAACTTGGAAATATCATCAATATCAAATAACATAATAATTGAATCCAGAGATGCAACTTTCTTTGAAAATATTTTTCCTATGAAAAATAGAGTGTCTAATCCAATGAATAATATTCCATCTTCTTCATCCTCAGTTGCAGATTTAACTCATGAACCCGAATCTGAACCTGAACCTAGACGGAGTAAAAAAATTAGAACAGAAAAGAATTTTGGTGAAGGTTTTTTCACCTATTTAATTGAAGATACTCCTTCTGCTTATTTAGAAGCTTTGTCTTCTCCTGATGCACCTTTTTGGAAAGAGGCAATCAATAGTGAATTTGAATTCATTATCGAAAATAATACATGGATTCTTACTAATCTGCCTCCTGGAAACAAACCTTTAGGATGTAAATGGATTTTCAAGAAGAAAATGAGAACCGATGGAACAATAGAAAAATATAAAGCCAGGCTTGTTATTCAGGGATTTGGTCAAAAGGGCGGTATAGATTTCTTTGATACATATTCTCCTGTTGCTCATATCTCCACTATTAGAGTCATTCTAGCATTAGCTTCCATCTATAAACTTTATGTTCATCAAATGGATGTTAAGACTGCATTTTTGCATGGTGATCTAGACGAAGAGATCTACATACATCAACCTGAAGGATTTTCTGTGCCAGGACAAGAAAATAAAGTCTGTAGGCTTGTAAAATCTCTTTATGGATTGAAGCAAGCACCTAAGCAATGGCATGAAAAATTTGACCAAGTGATCTTATCCTACGGATTTCATATTAATGAATCCGATAATTATCTTTATCAAAAACAAGTTAATGATCAATTCATCTTTCTATGTCTCTATGTTGATGACATTTTAATTCTTGCACCATATTTGAATCTGGTTAATGATATCAAGAATTTTCTGTCTCATCATTTCAATATGAAAGATTTAGGTAATGCTGACTTAATCCTTGGAATGAAATTCATTCGAACTGTCGAATCGATCAGTTTATTTCAATCTCATTATACTAAAAAACTTATAGACAAATTTGGATATTCTAATTATTCAACTGTTTCTACACCTTTTGATCCATCTATTCATCTTACAAAGAATACTGGAATACCTATAAATCAAGAGAAATATGCATAAATTATTGGATCTCTAATGTATTTATCCAACCGGACTAGGCCTGATATTACTTTCACTATTTCTAGACTTAGTAGATATACATCTAACCCTAGTTCAATTCATTGGAATGCATTAGAAAGAGTGTTCAGATATCTTAAAGGTACTACTGAGTATTCTCTATTCTTTATAGGTTATCCAAATGTTCTTGAAGGTTATTGTGATGCAAATTGGATTTCTGACACTTTAGATGTCAAATCTACATCTGGTTATGTTTTTCTGTTAGGAGGTAGTGCCATATCATGGCAATCAACTAAACAAACTATTTTAGCTAGGAGCACCATGGAAGCCGAGCTTATTGCTCTTGACTCTGCCTGTACTGAAGCAGAATGGTTAAAAGAGCTTCTTACTGAGATTTCTATATCTTCTCCTATACCTCCAATTTCAATACATTGTGACTCTAAAGCTGCTATAGAATTTTGCAAAAAGAAGTTAATAAATACTAAAGTAAGCAGACACATCAAATTAAGACAAAAATCTATTAAAAGGAAAGAAAAACTTCAAATTGTTTCTATAAGTCATGTAGCTACAGATAATAATCTTGCTGACTGTCTTACAAAAGGCTTAAACAAGACTAAGGTCCTAATGTCATCGAGGGGGATGGGGCTTAGCCAATAAAGGATCTTCCAACAGCGGGAACCCAACCTCTGTGATAGGAGATCCCTTGAAGGAGGTTCAATGTGGTAAAAACAAGCTGATTGGTTGATCAGGGAGCACATGTAGTTTATTTAGCAGGAGTCTCTGACTCTAGCCCATCCCTATGATGATTAGTGCTCCTATGTAGTATTTAGGAAGAGTTATCTCTGAATAAGTCCCGAGAGGTATTCCTCGAGATGTGACACTACACACATCCTTGGAGGGACTCACCTATATGAGAATATTCGTATTCGGCCGCGGCTAGAGACATAGGCAATCTCTAGAAATTCTCATGAAACAAATCAAGATGCTTGCACACGGTCATTAATGTGCAAACCCGTGACATGAGCTTCTATACTGTGGATATTATAGTAGAAATTTGATCTAACGGAACGTAGTTCAAGACCTGGTTCACTCTGCTCCCTTCAAATCAATACTATCAATGCTAAGTGAAGTGAACTTTAAAGGCACTTCATCAATTACACAGTATATGTACCCAGCAGTAAATATTTTTCTATTATGTTCTATTTAATTATTTATAATAAGTGAATTTTGAGTTTTGAGAAGGATTGTTAAAGGTTTGGAGGGAAAACCCAAAATTCCCTCCAAGCTATTCCTTTAGTCCCACATGGAAAAAGGAGAACACCCCAAAGATGTTTATTTATGATCCCTCTTCTGTTTGGCCATGTACCGTCTTGGGCCACTCACACGCGTGCGCGCGGCCCGGCCCGGCCCGGCCCGGTTCGGTTCGGTTCGCGGGCGGTCCGGTTCACACGCGCGCCGCGGCATAGTGGTGTGTTATTTTTGCCCTTTTTTTTTTTCTTCTTTTTCGTTTTCTATACCGGACCGAAACTGCATCACGTCTTCTCCGAACATCATGACCGGACTGTATCGCATCTTCTCCGAGCATCGCGTCCTCTGCTGTACCGCGTCGCGTCTTCACCGAGTGGTGTTTCTTCACGGCACTTCTCCATCTATAAAAGGATAGAGTCATATCACTGATGTAGGATGATCAATCTATTTTTTTCCGATCTCTCTCAATCTATTTTCCCGATCTAGAACTCTCTTCCGTTCTAGGTTTTCTTTTCAGTTTTTTTTTCACTGCTGGGCGAAGCCATGGTCATTCCTTTCACAGTCGTGCCTGCAGAAGGGATACCTGGTTGTATCTTGGGGCAGAGTTCTCGGATTGAATCCTGCACGAGGGCTGAGAATCGCCTTAGGACAGTGCCTCTGCACGCCTCCGGTCAGAAATTCTAAATCTTAACTTTTATATATTCTATATTTATTGTTTCTAGGTTTTATATATATATTTATAGTACTGTTTTACATAGCATCGTTTACTGTTTTAGGACAGAACATATACAGATACTTTATATTCATTGTTTCTAGGTTTGATTTCATAACGAAGATTTATAATAGAAACGGCCACCAGAAGCGCGATCAAGTTCCCACACCACAGCAGGTTAGGGTTATCCCGACCTTTTTCTGGCGACGCTTCTTGGAAGCGTCGGGAAGAACCAGAACCCGCCGATGCTTTTTGAAAGCGTCGGCAAAATCCAAAGTCCGTCGATGCTTTTAAGCGTCAGCAATTAACCCTGAGTTTTATCGATGCTTTTAAGCATCGCCAGACCATCCCGTTGAAATCCGGATATTTGCTGACGCTTTTAAGCGTCGCCGGAGTCTGGGACCTTTGCCGATGCTTTTAAGCATCGCCGGACTCGGGACATTTGCCGACGCTTAAAAGCATCGCAGAGTCCAGGGACCTTTGCCGACGCTTATAAGCATCGCCGGATCCGACATTTGCCGATCTTATAAGCGTCGCCGAAATCCGGGATCTTTGCCGATGCTTATAAGCGTCACCGGAGTCTGGGACCTTTGCCGACACTTTTAAGCATCACCGGACTGGACATTTGCCGACGCTTAAAGTGTCGCGGAGTTCAGGGACCTTTGCCGACGCTTATAAGCATCGCCAGATCGGACATTTGCCGATGCTTATAAGCGTCGCCGAAGTCCGGGACCTTTGCCGATGCTTATAAGCATCGCCGGAGTTCCCAGGACATTTGGCGATGCTTATAAGTATCGCCGGAGTTCCCAGGACATTTGGCGACGCTTATAAGCATCGCCGGACTCCAAGCAACCCCAAAACCCCAAGCACCCCCCTCCCGAGCCCTAGATATCTGCCGCCGCTGAACCCCCCCCCCCCAACTCCTCCTCCTCCTCCCCCCTCCTCCTCCTCCTCCTCCGCTCGATCCACCGCGGCCCTAGATATCTGCCACCGCCGAACCCCCCCCCCCAACTCCTCCTCCTCCTCCTCCTCCTCCTCCCCCTCCTCCTCCTCCGCTCGGTCCGCCGACGCAGTGAGCCCTAGATCTGTTATCTGCCACCGCCGAACCCCCCCCCCCCAACTCCTCCTCCTCCTCCCCCCCTCCTCCTCCTCCTCCTCCTCCCCCTCCGCTCGGTCCGCCGATGCAGCAGCCGTCCGTGATCTCCCGGTCGATCGAGCCGCCGCCGAACCCCCCTCCTCCTCCTTTTCCTCCTCCTCATCCGCTCGGTAAGTTTTTTTTTTTCTTTTCCAAAGTTCAAAAATCATGAGCTAAATAATATCTTCAATGGCATATCTCTATCTACATTTTTTTCTTTCTTAAGGGAAATGACATGCAAAGCCTAATCGATTTCATTAAATGAATGACATAAGGACCGTTAAGTGAAGAAAAAGAAGGAAGGAGAAGTAGGATGGGGGACAAAAGAGGGGAGAGGCAAGGAAACAAAGCACTTAAGTGGGAAAACTCAGATAGATAAAGGACTAGTTTAGAAAAAATAGTGCTTGGACTTGCTCAAGCTTAGCCATGAGATTTAAAAGTTAGGCTAGCTTTGGGCCTAGGCATGAGTTGGCCTAACTAGCTACCCATCCAAGGCCATTAACATCCTTATATCCATTTCCATTTAAAATGTAAAAACATAAAAGATGTATTAGAAAAAGGAAGCTGAGAAAAGGATTAAAGGGATAAGAAAGTAGGTAGGGGACTTGTGAGGGGAAAGGCAACTCTAGATGAGTGGACTTTTATTTTAGGTCAAGTCTAAGTTAGATCTAAGTTTAAAGGCCCAAGCCTATTTTTTTTAAGTTATAATTTGTTGGGTCAAGACAAGTTTGCTTTGGTCAAATCAAGTTAGATGCAATTTCAAATTTGCTACCCATCATCCATACAAAGTTGTGAACTTGTGATGTTAACACTTATGAATTCAATTGAAATATAAATAAGAAACATAAGTATATTGTGAACAAATATAATGGTTTTATTATAAATGGCTTTAAATTTCATACCAAGGAGCGCGAGAAACTTAGGAAAACTCAGAACAGTGGTGTTATGGTTGAAGCAGATGGAAAATCTTATTATGGTATACTTAAAGATATTTTGGAGTTGGATTATTATGGAAATTTTAAAATTATATTATTTCGATGCGATTGGGTGGATATAAATACACCGAGAGGTTTGAAAAAGGACTCAAATGGATTCGTACTTGTCAATTTTTCAAGAATGATACATATGGGTGTGTTATTGAAGGATGATCCATTTATCTTTTCATCTCAAGCTCGACAAGTTTTTTATGTACAATACTCGAAAGATAAAGAATGGGCAACTGTTATTAAGACAAAATCCCTAGACTTGTATGACATGGGAAAAAGGGTGGAAGAAGAAGATGATGATACTTACACTCAGTGTATGCCTTATAATATTGTACCGGATGATCATATAAATGATACAACCATTTTGGTTAGGTTGGATTTCGAGGAAGGTACAACTGGTTGATTATGACAAGTAAGTAGTTTGTAAGATAGTTTACATTTTTTGCATTAATGATTATGTTATCTTTTAAATTGCAATTCATTTCCGTTATAATTTGATTATAATGTTGACTGACTTGTTTTTAAATAATGCAGGTTAGGTACACCATGTCTCGAAGGAAGCGATTAGCAGATGTACAGTTTCAGTTTTTCCAGACCGAGGCTGGTACTTCTTCAGCACAACAGCCTGAGGGCAGTCGATCAGTTTCACATCGGTCTGATGGCAGTCCCTCTATTTCTGCACATCAGGTCGATGCTACTATCTCTACACCTCAGGACGACGTTATTCCCTCCGAGTCCGCACATCACGATCCTTCTATGGATCATCCTGATGACGAGCCTATCGTCGATGATATACAGATACAGGGTACATAATTTAATAATTCTATCTCATTTCAATTCATGCATATGCAATAGTTTTGATATACAATGTTCTGTATTTTTTTTTTTTAGATGGATCCGGGAGACTCAGGCGTAGGCGAGGACCCACATTAGTCCGTGATGTATGGCAGTTACCTGAGGGTGAGAGGATAGTGATAGAGTGCAACAAGCTAGGCAGCCTATTAAGAAAGCTGCTAGCTTGTTGACTAGCTTTCTGGGGACAGTAGCACGCCGTGGTTAGCTATGTCCCCTGAATTATTCGAAGTGGAACGACATGCTTCCTGCATATAAAATAGAAATGCTACGAGTTGTGCAGGTAAAAAATTAATATATTATTTTATATCTTAGGTTTTTAACAATTGAATTGCTTATTTCATTTAATATTTATTTTATTGTTTAATTAAATTGTAGAGCAAGTTCGTTCTTCCTTCAGATTCATCTGATTTTGTGCTTAAGTCTCTCAATCACAAGTGAAAAGAATATAGGGCGAAGTTGAAGAGAGACTAAAAGCTAGATGGTAGGACAGAAGAGCAGATTGTAGTTACCTGTCCTCCTGATGTTCACCCTCATCAGTGGATAGAGCTGGTGCACTATTGGTTCTCCGAGAGGGCACAGGTTGTGTAGCATCATCAAACACTTCAAAATTTATTAATTTTCACTTGTTATATTTATATTTATACAATATATAACATTGTTTTAATTTTATTTTGCAGACGTATTCTGATATTGGTAGAGCTGCACGAGCTGCTCAGTCTGTTCCTCACATAGCGGGGTCCAAGAGTTATGCACGGCTCAGGCATGAGTTTGTATGTTTCTAATCCCATAATACTTTTAGTATACTTTTAGTTTTAACATCATATATCATGCATGTGCCATATATAATGGTACGGAGATATAAGATGTGTTATTTTGAATTTTTTTATAATATTTATTCTTTATATAGGCTTATCAGCAGGGGAGGGAGCCTGGTGAGGTGGAGTTCTATCGGATGACTCACGTTCACCAGGATGGCAGTTTTGTTCGAGACGAGTCCAGAGATATATATGTATTTTTTTATTTATGTTATATTATGATTTATATTTTTATTTTTATTAAGTATTAATATATGTGTTTTTTGTAAAATATAGAATAGGGCTACCTCTATGATATCCGAGCGTGCTGGCGAGGGTTCATCATCTACACAGAGCAGTCGCATCGAGGCCGAGGTATTCTCGGAGTTGATGGGACTAGAGCGTCCTGGACGAGTGAGGGGTTATGGGATTGGAGTTACCCCTACTCAGTTATCTGAGGTGCGTAGATATACTCGGGATACTAGAGAGAGTCATGATCAGTTACATGTTCGTCAATTCCAGGAGGAGATAGCAGAGCTCCGACAGACACGTGATGCAGACAGAGCAGAGATGCAGACCATTAGGTCTCAGCTAGAGCATGTTACATCTATGCTGCATATGTTCATGTCATCTCAGGTAAGTAATTATTTATTAATTTTGTATGTATCTAATAATTTAGAATATATATAATGATGCAGAATAAAGAACAAAGAAGCGTATGCGGAAGTAAAATTAAGATTAAACTTTTTTTTTTTATATATATATATATTTCAGAAATTGGCTTTGACTCAAAGTAAAGCTAAACTACGTTGAAGGAAACTAAGTAAAGATTGAAAGCACAGTTTAGAAGGAACCAAATTATCAGAGTAGTTCAGAAGTAACGGATCGCTGGGGGTTGAGAAACTCCCAGACCTAGGGTTTCGCTCTGAACTTTCAACATAACAGAAATAGAGAGGAGGGACGGTTTACTCACCAGACAGTGATCTTCTCAGGATTCTGGTGGAAGAACTCTCTCGAACAGATTGTGGGATCCTCGGAGTCGGCTATCTTCGCAATGGATCCTCCAATACTGGTCTCGTGGTTTGGTCGGCTTCTCCTGGACTCAAGATCTGGAAAAGAAGAGGAACAAATGATGGAATTCAGAAACTCAAGAAAAGATCTTACCAGGTTGAAGAACTTGAAAGCTGAAGTTGCTGAAATCGAATTCTCCTGGAGGCCGATCTGACTTTCTCTTAGAATTGCTGTAGATCTGCAGTATCTAGACTGGAGTCGGATGCTGGTGGTCGGCCAGGACTTGGCGAAGGTGGCCGTGAGAAGAGGAAAAGACTAGGGCTTGGTGGAAAGAGAAGGGTGATGGCGGCTAGGGTTTGGGAATTGAGTGGCTAACCTAGGGTTTGGGGTTTTGGAGATCTCTCACCTCCTCAAGGTTCCAGGGGAACCCGGATTTACTCCCTCACGGAGCTCAACACCTGGAAGCAAGTGCGGACAAGAGAAAACACAAGTTTGCTCAAGAAAAAAATTTCTTTCATTCATCTTATTGTTGTAAACTTACAAGAGGGGTTTAATTTATAAGGCATTACAAGGGAGGAGGGTTTCACATCTTCCCATGTGGGACTAAAGGAGGGGATCTCCAAATTAGGGCAAATCCCTTACATATGGTCGGCCAAAATACCAAAAATTAGGATTTGGGTTATAAATGGCAGGTAGATGGCGCCACCTTGCTTGGATTTTCAAGAAAAAATTTCTTCCTTCCCTGGATCAACTCTTTTGGACTCCTCCTTTTCTTCCTCCCTAAGTCAAGGTCCTTCCCATCTTTGTCTTGATTGTTTTGGCAGGTAGTGGGCGCCCCTTGATGTTCTCTTCCAAGAGAAATTTCTTCCCTTCTTTGCTTGGAGCTTCTTGGGAAAGTCTTGGCCGCCCCCCTTGATTTGTGCTCTCTTGGTGGACTTCTCTTTATCTGGTGCAAGAAAGAAGGATGTTGCCATCTGTGGAGTGGGGACCAAAAGTTGCTGGATGTGGATATGGCACCCCCTGGACTGGGAGTGTGGCTGGGAGTGTGGTGTCCACTTGCCTGGTCTTGGAAGAAAATGTAACATCCCAGGTTGAAACCCTAGTCCACTATTGAGTCAACATGACTCAACAAAATAAAATGCAGGTAATGTAGACTCAAGCTAAATCGAGTTGATCTAGTCAACTCTTATTACAAACCAAAAACCCTAATTCTTCGGGCAAGGTTAATCAGAGATCCAGATGGAGCTCTGAAGTCTTCTTCTGAGTCTGGTGCCCGCACCAATTCTCCCAGGGTGGGAGGAACTCGACCCTGTCGAGTATGGATCAAGTTGGCTCTGGTATCTCTCCAAGAGGTCTGGGTCCAGCTCTTGTAACTCTTCTCGGGAGATCCAAGAGTCATCAGAATCTGGCCTTCCTAGCCAGCGGACCAGGTATCTTTGGTATCCTCGATTACGAGTAGAGATAACCTGATCATCCAGGATCTTTTCAATCTGCTCTTTCCTCACAGGCCAATTTGTTGGTGGACACACAGGATCAGGTTCACTCTCAAGAGCAGGATTAGGTTCAAAAGCCTCACTGGGAATCACAGCTGGCTCCCTATACTCTACTAGGTCTGTAATGTTGAAAGTGGAGCTAATGCCTAGTTCTGGAGGCAACTCGAGCACATAGGCATTGGATCCTACTCTCTTTACCACTCTAAATGGTCCAGCTCTCCTAGCATGTAACTTTCTAACGGTTCCAGGAGGAAACCGTTCAGGCCTTAACCTAATCATTACATAGTCTCCTTCGTCAAAAGTTTTGACTCGCCTTTGAGAATCAGCCAATTTCTTATAAGTTTCGTTACTTAAATTTATTTTGGCTTGGATTTCTTTATGCAAGTCTTTTATATGCTGTGCAAAAACTTCGGCAGACTCAGAGACCCGTGTGTGGACTGGTAAAGGAGCTAGGTCAAGAGGTGTGTGGGGTTTGTAACCATGCACAATTTCAAATGGACTCTTACCCGTAGACCTATTGACCGAGTCATTATATGCAAATTCAGCTCTAGGTAAGTACAAATCCCAGTTCCTAATGTTTTCACCAACAAGACACCTTAGCAGATTGCCTAAACTATGGTTCACTACTTCAGTTTGGCCGTCAGTCTGGGGATGATAGGCAGTTGAAAACTTAAGCTTCGTCCCTAACTTATGCCAAAGGGTTTTCCAGAAATAGCTGGTGAACCGAACATCCCTATCGGAAACAATGGTCTTGGGTAGGCCATGGAGTCGAACTATCTCATTAAAGAACAGGGTGGCTACCTTAGACGCATCAAAAGTTTGGGAACAAGGCAAGAAATGGGCCATCTTGGAAAATCGGTCTACTACAACACAGATAGAGTCATGCCTCCTCTGGGTCTTAGGTAAACCTAACACAAAGTCCATGCTCACATCTTGCCAAGGACGATCTGGGACAGGGAGTGGGGTATAAAGGCCGGTGTTCTGTTTTCGCTGTTTGGTAACAGCGCAGGTCCGACACCTAGCCACAATGTGTGCTACATCTCTTTTTAAGCTAGGCCAGAAAAAGTGGTCTTCAATAGCCAGGGTGGTCTTATCTTTTCCGAAATGGCCAGCTAAACCTCCAGCATGAGTTTCCCAAATCAAGAATTCCCTAAGAGAGGTTCTAGGGATGCAAAGCCTATTCTTAAAGAACAGAAAGCCATCTATAAGGGAATAATCCTTATGTTCACTAGATGGTCCTTGAGTTAGATCCTGGTATACAGTCTTGAAATCCGGACACGACCCATATTCTTCTTTGATTTGCTCAAACCCTATGACTTCAGCCCTAACAGAATTCAACAACAAAGATCGACGACTAAGGGCATCAGCTACCTTATTTTCAGACCCAGCCTTATGCTTCAAAACAAAAGTATAGGACTGGATATACTCTACCCACTTAGCATGCCTAGGGTTAAGCTTCTTCTGAGAATTCAAGAATCTAAGAGCCTCATGGTCCGAAAACAGCACAAATTCTTGCGGTAGTAAATAATGTCTCCAGTAACGCAAAGCTTGCACTACCGCGTAAAACTCCTTATCATAGGTAGAATACCTAAGCTTAGCATCATTAAGTTTTTCACTAAAGAATGCTACGGGATGGTTCTCTTGGCTTAGGACTCCACCTATACCTACTCCTGAAGCATCACAGGCAACCTCAAATACCTTTGAAAAGTCTGGTAGTCTCAAAATGGGTGCCTGGGTCATCCTATCCTTAAGATCTAGGAAGGCTTTATAGGCTGCTTTGGTCCACTGAAATTCTCCCTTCCTGATGCAGTATGTGATAGGAGCAACTACGGTACTAAACCCCTTGATGAATCACCTATAGAAGGTAGCCAAGCCATGGAAACTTCTGACTTCATGCACACTGGTCGGCTCTGGCCATTCTACTATGGACCTAATCTTTTCAGGATCGGCAGCCACGCCGTCAGGGGTTACAATAAATCCAAGGAAGATAATCCTACTGGTCATAAATTCACACTTTTTGAGATTACCGTAGAGACTATCATTCCTCAAAACTTGACAGACTTGTCTAAGGTGGCCTAGGTGATCTGCAGGGGTCTTACTATAGATCAGGATGTCATCAAAATAGACCACTACAAACTTCCCTATGAAAGCTCTAAGTACCTGGGTCATAATCCTCATGAAAGTACTAGGGGCATTGGACAACCCAAAAGGCATAACAACCCATTCATAGAGACCATCCTTAGTTTTGAAGGCTGTTTTCCACTCATCCCCTGGTCTAATCCTAACCTGATGGTAGCCGCTTTTGAGATCAATTTTAGAATAAACCATGGCACCGGCCATCATATCAAGCATGTCATCTAGTCTAGGGATGGGGAACCTATACTTGATTGTGATCTTATTGATGGCACGACTGTCAACACACATCCTCCACGTGCCATCCTTCTTCGGGGTTAGAAGTGCAGGGACTGCACAAGGGCTAAGACTCTCTCTAATGAACCCCTTCCTCAACAATTCGCCAACCTGCTTTTGCAGTTCTTTATGCTTAGATGGATTCATCCTATAATAGGGCAAGTTGGGTAAAGTAGCTCCTGGGACTAAATCTATGGAATGCTGAATATCCCTAAGAGGTGGAAGGTGGTCTGGCAGATCCTCGGGAAAAATATCCTCAAATTCTTCTAATAAAGGCTTAACTTCTTGAGGAGGCTCTGAGGGTGTAGGAGTCCTAAGTTCCTTAGCAGTCAATATCCAAATGGGTGAACCACTATGAATTTCTTGTTCTAGATCCTTGGCACTAATTAGGTTCACTCCAGTCTTCATTTCCCTAACCTTACTGGTTCCTTTAGCTACCTTGTCCTTAGGAGGGACTGAATGGATTGTGATTTTCTTCCCATTGAAACTAAAGACACAGGTGTTGGATTTTCCTAAGAGGGTGGCATCATGATCATACAACCAGGGTCTTCCAAGAATTATACTGCTTACCCCCATGGGCAAGACATCACACCAAATCTTCTCTTGATAGGATTGCATTTGGATTTGGACCTGACATCTAGACTGGATGGGTATAGAGGTAGAGTCTACCCAAGAAACCTTATAGGGGTTGGGGTGGGGAACTGGGGTTAAGCCTAACATTTTGACAGTGCTAGTAGAAATGGCATTCACACAGCTCCCACTATCTATGATGATTTTACAAACCTTATCCCCTAGTTTAAGAAAAGTCTGTAGGATGTTAGTCCTACGCCAATCTTCCTGAACTTTAGTCTGGGACATGATGCATCTTACAACCCCTAAGTGGTCAGATTCAGTGGATTCTTCCTCTCCTTCATACTCATCAACCAAATTCATTCCGGCCTCATAAACTTCTTCTTCAAACTCCTCATTAGGCTCGGAACTCTCTTCTCCTCCCTCTTCTATATATAGAGATCTACGAGTGCACTGGCTAGAAACATGACCTACCTTATGACACTTAAAACAAGCTATGGCTATGCACTGAGTGGAGATATGACCGGGTTTCTGACACTTAAAACAAATGATACCAGGGGTTCTCTGGGTGTCAGGTGCCTTACCTTTGTCCATGGGCCTAGGGGTGGGAATACCCTGATTAGGCTTGCTAGGGGAATTCTGGCTAGGTCCATTTCTTGGGATTGGGGCACTAATCCTAGAAGGCATGGGTCCTCTCTGAAATTTCTCAGTGTTCAGTGCAATCTGATAGGCTTGGTCTAGGTCAGTAACCTCTCTCAGAAACAACTCTCTCTTAATATCTTCTCTAAGCCCAGCCCTAAATCTAGACAAAGTGACTTCATTGGCTTCACTCACATCACATCTCATCAGGTATTCATCAAAGGTGGTTATGTAGTCTGAAACAGATCGGTTCCCTTATTTCAAAGTCTGCCATTGGTCTAACAGATTTTGCTGGTATGAAATGGGTAGGTACTTGTCTCTAAGTTTCTCTTTCATACCCTGCCAAGTGGTTATGGGCTCTACATTTCGTCTTCTAGTGGTCAGCTCAATGTTCCCCCAGTATAACCTAGCTTGACGTATTAATTTCATCTTGGCAAACTTGAATTTCCTCTCCTCAGACATGGCATACCACTCAAAGTACTGGTCCATCTCACCCTCCCAATCAGAATACACCTTAGGATTTAGGCTACCATCAAAAGTGGGTGCATCTAACTTGATGTTCCGAATGAACCTATCATCTCTATCCTCAGGCTCTGGGTCAGGCCTCCTATGATTAGGTTCAGGATCTCGGTATAAAGGTCTTCTAGGCTCTTGGTGTGGGCGAGGTTGAGGCACATTAAAATCTGGGTCAGGAGTCCAATCCCGATGCCTAGGTCCCTCAAGTACTTGGACTCGATCCCTAAGCTGGGCAAAATTCTCATTCATATCCTGACTTAATTTATTCATACTCTCTGTAAGAGCTCTAACCATGGCCTCTAAATCAGGTTGGGTTTGACCAGGTTGGTAGGGCACTCCATTCCGGGTAGACATGATGCAAGCAAACACACAAAATGAGACTCAACTGAACGACTACGGGCTAACTAAACCTAGAGCCAAAACTAGATGCCCAATCAGAGTGGCAAGCTAGCCTGTAGTAACTCAGGACTCAGCCAGACAGGTGTAAGGGGAGTGTTAGGTCCCTGAATGCCAATCCTAGACACCAATCAGAGATTGGCCAGGTAGGCGGACCAGCACACAAGCCCTTCGGGATGGAATCCCTGAACCACCGTTCTAGACACTGAGTACAAAGCACACACAGAGTAACCAGACAAACTGACTCAACACTAGCCTTGACCCGACTTGTTGATGTCCCTAGCCCACTAGGGCAAATTAGGTCTAATTAATTTTAAGATTAAAGGCTTAGGTTCGAATGAGTGGGTGGTGGTTTTGGGCTAAGGAGAGGTTATCAACTCCTCCCCTTATCTAAGATGCTCAAATGCCCTTAAGATGAATTAAGTGTTGAACATTCAAAAATAATTGAATTGCAGAAATACAAAAAAACAGAGTTGCAGTAATTTAATTCTCAGAAATCTCACGGAAACCAATAAATTATAGAAAAATTATGCAAAATAGCTTCAATTATAATGGTTTCAGCAAAACAAAAATCACTAGATTTGGAGTTACCTGCAGTGAGAAATAATTCTTGCAATAGAGTAATTATGGGTTGAAAATAGAGTACTTCCCCGTTTACAATTCCTGCTACGAAGTTGTAACCCAACGGATCCCCTACACGCCCTAGGAACACCCCGTGGAATGGGAAGAGGAGGTTTGCACCTCGCTTCGTTCCTAGGACCGGACGTCCTGGGGAGTCTACTTCGAGCAGACAAAGTAAAAAGAGAGAGACTCAAACAAGCAATCAAACAGAAACCCTAGACAGGGCTCTGATACCAAAAATGATGCAGAACAAAAGCTCTGATACCAAAATTGATGCAGAACAAAGAACAAAAAAGCGTATGCGGAAGTAAAATTAAGATTAAACTTTTTTTTTATATATATATATATTTCAAAAATTGGCTTTGACTCAAAGTAAAGCTAAACTACGTTGAAGGAAACTAAGTAAAGATTGAAAGCACAGTTTAGAAGGAACCAAATTATCAGAGTAGTTCAGAAGTAACGGATCGCTGGGGGTTGAGAAACTCCCAGACCTAGGGTTTCGCTCTGAACTTTCAACAGAACAGAAATAGAGAGGAGGGACGGTTTACTCACCAGACAGTGATCTTCTCAGGATTCTGGTGGAAGAACTCTCTCGAACAGATTGTGGGATCCTCGGAGTCGGCTATCTTCGTAATAGATCCTCCAATACTGGTCTCGTGGTTTGGTCGGCTTCTCCTGGACTCAAGATCTGGAAAAGAAGAGGAACAAATGATGGAATTCAGAAACTCAAGAAAAGATCTTACCAGGTTGAAGAACTTGAAAGCTGAAGTTGCTGAAATCGAATTCTCCTGGAGGCCGATCTGACTTCCTCTTAGAATTGCTGTAGATCTGCAGTATCTAGACTGGAGTCGGATGCTGGTGGTCGGCCAGGACTTGGCGAAGGTGGCCGTGAGAAGAGGAAAAGACTAGGGCTTGGTGGAAAGAGAAGGGTGATGGCGGATAGGGTTTGGGAATTGAGTGGCTAACCTAGGGTTTGGGGTTTTGGAGATCTCTCACCTCCTCAAGGTTCCAGGGGAACCCGGATTTACTCCCTCACGGAGCTCAACACCTGGAAGCAAGTGCGGACAAGAGAAAACACAAGTTTGCTCAAGAAAAAAATTTCTTTCATTCATCTTATTGTTGTAAACTTACAAGAGGGGTTTAATTTATAAGGCATTATAAGGGAGGAGGGTTTCACATCTTCCCATGTGGGACTAAAGGAGGGGATCTCCAAATTAGGGCAAATCCCTTACATATGGTCAGCCAAAATACCAAAAATTAGGATTTGGGTTATAAATGGCAGGTAGATGGCGCCACCTTGCTTGGATTTTCAAGAAAAAAATTTCTTCCTTCCCTGGATCAACTCTTTTGGACTCCTCCTTTCTTCCTCCCTAAGTCAAGGTCCTTCCCATCTTTGTTTTGATTGTTTTGGCAGGTAGTGTGGTGTGGACACCAGAAGCCGAAAGAAACTTCACTCCAACAAGCAACAAGACTCAAATTCTAGACCCCAGAATTTGACCACATGAATAAGAGAAGACACATCAACCAAGCAAGAGAAAAAGACCATCAACTAGGACCACTGGGCGCCACATGTCATTCTTATCCAAGTAGAAGCCACCTCACCATGCCACGTCATCAGGTGCAACTTCACCAGCCACCTCATCACCCTTTGGGCGCCAATAAGGGAGATTCAAATTCAAGGAGGTTGGCCACATCCCTCCAAGTCCTCCACCAAATCCTCCAACCCCCCCCACATCCCTCCAAACTCTCCACCAAATCCTCCAACCCCTCTTGTAATCCTCCTCGATTTGGGGAGTTTTTTAAATTTCAAAAGCTAGCTTTGTGAGGCTATTAAAAGCCTTGGACGCCCATTGTAAAAGAGATTGATTTTGGAAATGAATGAAGTTTGAAGTGAAGTTGTCTTGAGTTTTATGTGTGAAATTTTTCCTATGTTCTTCTTCCACGCCCAAAGCCACTCTCTTCCCTAGCAATTCATCATCCAAGCTCAAGGCAAAGGCATTGGAGTCGGCCAGATCTTCTCAATTATCTTTTCTTTGTTCACAAGTTCTCCCATCCCTTCTTTATGTTTGCATCCTTCAACCTTAACTTTGATCTTCATTGCAGGGTCCTTCGAAGTCCTTGAGTTGTGAACAGGGTTCCCCTTGACAATGAACCAACAAGCTGAAGCCCAAGTCCAGGGTTCTGATCACTGTTATCCAAGTTCTCCAGTCCAGAGCATCAGTAGTTTCAAGTTTTGAATCATAGGAAGGTTGGAAAACTCATCAAGGTAAGTCCTCAATCATTAGACCCTATTGTCTAGATCTTCTTCCTTCTTAGTTTTAGAGTTGTGTTTAATCATGTAATAGTCCCTTTTCATGTAATCCTTAAATCTTATTAAGATGAGTACAATGATAAGTGTAATTATGTTTCATTGCTCTATAAACACCATATTCAAAACATTAATCATATGCGTGCCGCATCAAATTGGTATCAGAGCATGGTTGCATTAGGGTAGAATAGTTCTCTTTAAATCCAAGCAAGATCTAAAATTCACGCCTCCTGAGCGGGTGTACTCCAGTACACTGTCACGACCCATGGGAATAATGAGCCCCTGGCCGGACGTGAATTTTTTAGATTGAAGTTTGGGTAAGCCATTGCACTTGTTTGATTAGGTTCTGTTTTTTGAAAATTTGCATATGTTTACTATAATCCGTCTGCAGCTCCAAAGGAAAGTCACTAATTTTTTATTAAAATATTTTTTTTCTTGTTCCTTTTTAAGTCAGTTATCACCATATTAAATTTCATCATCAGAAAAAAATTATAAAAAAAATTAAAATTTCTGCAGTTTGACACTATCATTAGGGTTCTGTTCTGTCCTTTTTATTTATCTTCAATTATAGGATCTTCTTAGAGTAGTACAGATTTTAGTTTTAAAATTTCTTTTACTTGCATTGAAATATATAAGTTAAGAATCCTCTATGAATTTTTTAGAATTTTTGGACATTTTTTTTCATCACGTTTTCCACACCACTTTCAAACTGCAACACACTTCTGCAGCACCTTTGCATTTCATTCATCTCATGAGAAATCAAATTAAGGGCATCAATTTGATATAGGGTCAGGATTTCATCACCTGTCCCTAGCCCAAAAATCACCAACCAGCATATCGATCCCAGCCCATTAATTAAAATTGAGTAGAACGTTAATTACCCTAGTGGGTTAGGGACACCAACAAATTGGGTTCAGGTTAGGGTCAAGTTAACTGTGTCAGCTAATTGGTGTGTGCTTACTGGCTTGGTGTCTAAGATTGGTGCATCAGGGCTTGTGATTTGGTCCGCCTACCTGGCCAATCTCAGATTGGTGTCTAAGGTTGGCAATCAGGGACCTTCACTCCCCACCACCTACCTGGCTATGTCCCATAAGTACTACTAGCTAGTTGGTTCACTTAATTAGACCTCTAATTTGTGCTCTAGGTCTAGGAAACCTTAGCTCGAGCTTGAGTCCATTTGCATGCATGACAACTAGAGCAGGGACACCATATTCACCAATCCAAGCCCAGTCCAGTGTAGCCATGGACCCGAATCTTGAAACCATGCTGAAAGGCCTAAATGATCTAATGGCCCAATTGAACCAAATGCTGGCTAAACAATTTTCCTTAGACCAACCAACTCCTACTTTCCCATTAGCTCATATGAATGATAGGAGTAAGAACCCTGAAGTACAAGTTGAGTTCATGAATACTCAAGACTTAGGGTATCCTCAAACTGAAGGGCTAGGGAAGGAAGAAGGCAAGTCTGAACCTAGTAAATATGTGTATGAGACTAACATAAGTTTAATAGATAAATATGAAGGGAAAGACTGTGAAGAGAACAACTTTAATACCTTACCTGAGGAAACCTTTGGTAAAGAAAAGATTATTGAGCCTAGTCCTGAAACATCAGAACAACCAAAATTTAGTGAGGACTTGGTTCCCGTAAGACAATGCCCTCAGGAAGAACCCAATACTTTAGCTTCGACACAAGAACTCCTTCAGGTACCTGAGAAGAACCCAATCATTATTCTAGAATACTTTCCTGATGACCTTCAACTACCTAGAAGCATCCCGCCTGTAGATCAAAATTCTAATCTTAAGGTCATCATGAGTAACCAAGGTCTATTTCAAGATTTCCCTAAATTATCCCAAGTCTCGGATTCCTATTTCCTGCCTTTCCTTAAGTCTTATCCTAATTTTAGAGCCATTAAGTTTCATTTTGATGAGATTACTAGGTTGCATGAGCCTTTAAAGTCTATTCCTTTTGCTACCTACTTTTGGAAAACCTTATGGCATTTGCTAGGAACCCATGGTAAATTCTCATGTGCATACCATACCAGGGTTAAACCTAGAGAGTCATTAATCTGTTAGGTTTAGGCCCTAGAGAGTCCAATAAAATTCCTCTCAATAAAGATGCCTAGTTCAGTCTGCATTTCGTAAGTGCTTGTGTAAGTTTCTGAGTCTGCTGAGTCTTTTGCACAGCATGTCACAAATCAGCATAAAGAAATCAGTAATAAGATCAACCTGAGCAATAAAACTTATAAACACTTAGCTGACTCACATAAGAGGGCTAAAGAATTCTATGAAGGGGATTATGCGATGATTAGGCTCAACCCTAAACGGTTTCCCCCTGGAACCATAAAGAAGCTGCATGCCCACGAAGCGGGACCTTTTAAGATCTTAAAGAAAATAGGGCCTAATGCATATGTTTTGGAACTTCCACCTGATATGGGTATTAGTACAACCTTCAATGTTTCAGACCTAGTAGAATACAAAGAACCACTTCTAATACCTAGTGAGCCTTTTGAGCCAGAAACTTTCATTGAGAGTGAACATATTTCCGAGTGTCCACCACTAACCTTACCTGAGCAGAGAGAGAGGATTGAGAGAATCCTAGATGACAAGATCATTACTACCAGGAATAAGGACTATCAGCGATACCTGGTTCAATGGCAAGGTCAACCTGAGTCCGACAACTCTTGGATTACTCGAGAGGACCTGCAAAGACTTAACCCAGACTTGTTCGAGCATTACCAGGGCAAAACTGAACCACTCAACTGGGTCGAGTTCTGCCCACCCCAGGAGAATTGGTGTGGACACCAGAAGCCGAAAGAAACTTCACTCCAACAAGCAACAAGACTCAAATTCTAGACCCCAGAATTTGACCACATGAATAAGAGAAGACACATCAACCAAGCAAGAGAAAAAGACCATCAACTAGGACCACTGGGCGCCACATGTCATTCTTATCCAAGTAGAAGCCACCTCACCATGCCACGTCATCAGGTGCAACTTCACCAGCCACCTCATCACCCTTTGGGCGCCAATAAGGGAGATTCAAATTCAAGGAGGTTGGCCACATCCCTCCAAGTCCTCCACCAAATCCTCCAACCCCCCCCACATCCCTCCAAACTCTCCACCAAATCCTCCAACCCCTCTTGTAATCCTCCTCGATTTGGGGAGTTTTTTAAATTTCAAAAGCTAGCTTTGTGAGGCTATTAAAAGCCTTGGACGCCCATTGTAAAAGAGATTGATTTTGGAAATGAATGAAGTTTGAAGTGAAGTTGTCTTGAGTTTTATGTGTGAAATTTTTCCTATGTTCTTCTTCCACGCCCAAAGCCACTCTCTTCCCTAGCAATTCATCATCCAAGCTCAAGGCAAAGGCATTGGAGTCGGCCAGATCTTCTCAATTATCTTTTCTTTGTTCACAAGTTCTCCCATCCCTTCTTTATGTTTGCATCCTTCAACCTTAACTTTGATCTTCATTGCAGGGTCCTTCGAAGTCCTTGAGTTGTGAACAGGGTTCCCCTTGACAATGAACCAACAAGCTGAAGCCCAAGTCCAGGGTTCTGATCACTGTTATCCAAGTTCTCCAGTCCAGAGCATCAGTAGTTTCAAGTTTTGAATCATAGGAAGGTTGGAAAACTCATCAAGGTAAGTCCTCAATCATTAGACCCTATTGTCTAGATCTTCTTCCTTCTTAGTTTTAGAGTTGTGTTTAATCATGTAATAGTCCCTTTTCATGTAATCCTTAAATCTTATTAAGATGAGTACAATGATAAGTGTAATTATGTTTCATTGCTCTATAAACACCATATTCAAAACATTAATCATATGCGTGCCGCATCATAGTGGGCGCCCCTTGATGTTCTCTTCCAAGAGAAATTTCTTCCCTTCTTTGCTTGGAGCTTCTTGGGAAAGTCTTGGCCGCCCCCCTTGATTTGTGCTCTCTTGGTGGACTTCTCTTTATCTGGTGCAAGAAAGAAGGAAGTTGCCATCTGTGGAGTGGGGACCAAAAGCTGCTGGATGTGGATATGGCGCCCCCTGGACTGGGAGTGTGGCTGGGAGTGTGGTGTCCACTTGCCTGGTCTTGGGAGAAAATGTAACATCCCAGGTTGAAATCATAGTCCACTACTGAGTCAACATGACTCAACAAAATAAAATGAAGGTAATGTAGACTCAAGCTAAATCGAGTTGATCTATTCAACTCTTATTACAAACCAAAAACCCTAATTCTTCGGGCAAGGTTAATCAGAGATCCAGATGGAGCTCTGAAGTCTTCTTCTGAGTCTGGTGCCCGCACCATATAATGTATGTATTATAATTCCTGATGTATATCTTGCAGGTTCCTGGTGCATCTGCGAGCCGCAGACCTGACGACGACCAGCCTCCCACGGATCAGTGATGTTAGATGGTTTTTTTATTATTTATGTATGTCTTTTTGTTTATTTGAACTTGGATTGATATGTTTATATATATATAAAAAACTTTTTATATTTGGTTTGTATTTGTGTTTGTGTATGTTGGATGTGATATGTGATATAGGTTTGAATATTTTCATTTGTTTGTGTATATTGGATGTGATACAGGTTTGAATGTTTCATTTTCATAATGTATACAGGTTATGGGTTTGTATATTTGGCTGTTTATTTTTTTTTTTAAATAAAATCTACCGACGCTTTAAAGCGTCGCTAGGTTTGGACCTGGCGACGCTTTAAAGCGTCGCTATACCTGGAACAGGCGACGCTTTAAAGCATCGCTAGGTTTGGAACTGGCGACGCTTTAAAGCGTCGCTAGGGTTTAGTCTAAAGTGTCGCTATACTTGGAACTGGCGATGCTTTAAAGCGTCGCTAGGATTTAGTCTGGCGATGCTTTAAAACGTCGCTAAATGTCGATGCTTTAAAGTATCGGTAAATTTTGCGTCGGCAAATGCCAACGCTTTTTTCAAGCATCGACAGGTTGCGTTCCAACGCTTGCATAGACGACTCTTTAGCGACGCTTTATAAAACGTCGAGAGATTATTTAGCGATGCTTAAAAATATCGAGAAAGATGGAGATTATTTAGCGATACTTAAAAATATCGAGAAAGGTCAAAAAAAAATACCGCTAAAATCAAGATTCACTGTAGTGCCATAATAACCACTAGGTATCGAGGTCCAGTGCTTGCCGCGAGCGCTCACATCGCAGATTATGCGGACCTCCTCCTCGGGGTCGGGGGAGAGAGCCACGGTGCGGCACTTCCAGAGGAAAGCGGTGAGGGCCTCGAAGGTGGAGCTCTTGCAGAGATGAGGGGGACCGCGTTTCCGTAGGGAAGCGATCTCCGTGGGGCCGAAGAAGAAGGAGCGATGAGCAATATGGTCGAGAGGGATGATGGTGCCCTTGGTGTCGGGGACCTCGTCATACTCGCGGTGGACGAAGGAGGGGCGTGGCGGGTTGCGCGCTTCAAGGATCTCGCTGTTCCAGAGAGGGGAAACGGTGGGGGCAGGCAAGCCACGGGCTAGCTCGGCCACGGCGTACATGAAACTGGAACATACCGGGCCCGTCCGACATGGCGTGGTTGTACCGAATGGCCGCGATGAACCCGCCTTAACTCAACCGGGTCACCTGCAAGTATCATACACGTAAGAAAAATATATATGATTATTTATAAACGCAGCGGTTAAAAGATCGAATTATTTCTAGATGCCGTCCATGGACGACAGAATTTCGTTAAAGTCTAATATTTTGTCACTCCGGGACCTTACAGCAAGTGCCAGGTACTTTGCAGCGTCAACCGCTAACTAGATCGTGTTTTATTATTATTATTATTATTATTATTATTATTATTATTATAAAACGAAGCATTCACGCAAGCCTTGCATGGAGAATGACATTTAAACCACTTCCATTTACGAAATTGGCGCCGCACTTTCAAAAAAACGACCCATCCATTGATTGGCGGCATCAAAGAATATCAATCATTCTTTCACAGTTAGCTGCTCTCGTTGGATAATTTATCCCTTTGTAACCTTCCGCTGCAGTGACGTAAAGCTAAATTAAGTTAATAACCTGAATCAACAGCAGAGGGCAATGAAGCATATCCCCGGAGCCCTCCACGTCGTGGAGGAAATCATCCACGTAGGGGAAGGGCGGCTGCAGAGCATCACCAGACTGCTCCAGCCGGACATCGGCATCCGCCCCGATGAACAACCCCCCCTCCCCGGTGCACTCCACGATGAGCTTTCGGCCAGCCTTCTCCCTGAGTCGGCCGGCCAAGGGGTAGCTAGTAAAACACGAGGGCATTCGCGATGGCCTCGCCGAAGACCTTGGCCGGGTCTCGCCCTGCCATCGAGGGGTCGTCGCGGTAGAATTGGATTGCCGGGACCTGGAAGCGCAGGCCTTCTTGGTCGTCGATGTCGGAGAGGCGCTTGAATTCATGTGGGGTGGGCTTGGCCGGAGCGACGAGCACTGGCTCCAGTGAACGGACCTTGAAGTTTAGGCTGGACCATTACTAAGCAGAGAGAGAGAGAGATCGAGAGAGGGTGCGGGATAAGAGCTTGTGATGTGTATGGGTGTTGGAGACCTTGGAACTTGGAAGTGTGAGCTTTAATTTATTGAGGAGGTTAAGGTTACGTGGACCTCGGCGGAGCCTCGGGTGCTTGGAGCCTTTCCTCATATCCTGCAGTTGGCAATCGGTCCATCAAAAAACTCGTGGATATGATATGTTGGGAGACACACTCTTCCCAGGAAGGTCTCTTCGGAATAGTCGAGATCCTTTTTCCTGGAGCCTATTATCTCGTCGAACTTGACGGCGCCCAGTTCACACGAGCCTGGAACAACAAAAGTCTAAGGACATACCGCCAATATGTAAGGCTCCATTCTTTCAATAAAATATTCCTTTCCGTGCAACGTTGTCTTTGCCTTGTAGGAAAACCATTGCCCGACCTCAGGCCTGGCGATCCAAGCTAGAAATTCCTGAAGCCCCGCACTTGCTACCGTGCTCACAGTCCGGAGATGTCAGCGGGACATCCTAGAAGTTTCACCATCTATCACTTGACTCACAGTTCGGTGCCTTAAGCCCGGAAACTTATGAAGCCCGGCATTTCAAGCCCGAAAACTTACGAAGCCCAGCATCTCTAGCCGGGAGCCTCAACGTCCCGCACCAAAACTAGAAAACTCCTGAAGCCTCGCACCTACTGTCGTCCTCATAATTCAGAGATGTCATTGGGATACCTTAAAAGTTTCGTCATTTGCCACCTGACTCATAGCTCGGTACCTCAAGCCAGGAAACTTCTGAAGCCTTGCACCTGCTGCCGTCCTTATAGTCTGGAGATGTCAGCGGGACACCCCAGAAGTTCTGTCATCTGTTGCCTGACTCACAGCTTGGCACCTCAAGCCCGGAAACTCCTGAAGCCCTGCACCTGTTACCGTCCTCACAGTGCGGAGATGTCAGCGGGACACCCCAGAAGTTTTACTATCTACGGCCTGACTCACAGCTCGGTACCTCAAGCGAGAAAACTTCTGAAGCCCCGCACCTGCTACCATCCTCGCAGTCCGGAGATGCCAGTGAGACATCCCAGAAGTTCTGCCATCCGTCGCCTGACTCATAGCTCAGCATCTCAAGCCGGAAAACTCCAGAAGCCCCGCATTCAACCCACTGGACCCTCAATTCAGTGATGGCAAAGCAAGGCACTTCTGAAGGCCCACACTCTGTCAACCAGACTCAAAACCAGTGAGGACAATTTCAAGACTCCTCAAGTCAAGTGCCCCAACTTGACGATCTTCCAGGGCCGCTCAGGCCCACCTCAAGCCATCCGCCAGCTCTTGGCTTAACTGGAGAGTTTCCAAGACAAGCAGTTGCTGAACAGGCTCGAGGTAACCATAAAAATGAGAACTCAGTGAAGCAAAAAGGACTTCATTGATATTGCATGAAAAAAATACATCATCAAAGGACCCCCGACAGGCCGGGCGATCCCAAAATAGAAAGGAAGAATATATTCGAAAAGAAAATCGAAGCCTATCCCTCTGGAAGCTCCTTCCCGGGATGATGGATAAGCGCGCCGGCACCCCCTTGGGCCTCTGCAACCCTCACCGGCATGACTTCCTCAATGGCAGGAGCAGGCTCCACCTCAACCATGGCAATAGGAGTCATAGTCCCCCCTGTGCCTCCACCAAGGCCGCATGGGACCACGACCTCGTCTAGCTTCAGCTCTGGGAAGATCTAGGCCACTAGAGATCTACATAGCTTGAATCCTTTGACGAAGAAATCCATGGCCGCCTCCCGGACTTCATTGAAAAATGCTGCCAAGGCCCTGACCATGGGCACTGCCTCGGCGGCCTCCTTCTTGGCAGCCTCCATCAGAGCTACCACCCCAGCGGCTCTCTCCTCGGTTGCTGACAACCGAACCTGCATTGCCTCTAGCTGCGCTTGGAGGCCACTCCTTAGCTCTTCTACTCGGGCAACTTTGGCTTTGAGCTCCTTCGCCCAGTGGGAAGCCCGATCCCTTTCTCGGGCCAAGGACACTTCGAGGTCCCTAACCCAATTTTTGGCATCGACCACCTTGGCTTGGAGGACCTTATGCTTCTCCTCCAAGGCTCGAACCCTGTCAGTTTGCTCCTGGGCCTTAACCGCTAGCGACACCCTTTCCTGCTCCCGCTGGGCATCTCTCTTTTCCCATTGGGTGCAGTAGTCACGGATGAGAAGAATGTCGGTCCCTATTTGTATCATCAAAGGTATTAGCTATGGCAACCAGACTGAAGCAACAAAAAAGAAGAGGACTACCATGAAGAGGATGGGAAGGGTGCCAAGAAGGGCCTCCACCAGCATCCTGCCTCTTCTCTCACGGTGATCGCACGACTGGACTGCAAACTCCATCATGCACTCTACAAGTGCAATATCCTGGATGATCGCCGAGTTTGGTTTCACTCCAAGTGTTGCCCTCCAGACAGCAACCCTCCTCGGTACTAGGGGTGCTACCACGTCCGGGGGAACCACCTCCAAAGGCATCTCATCCAACGGGGGAGAGTTTGTTGCCACGGGTGGCAGTGGTGTCGGTGGTCGCTTCGCCACCCTTTCTCCCTCCACGTCCGCCTCGATGACTACGGGAGGCTGGACTGCAACGGCAGCAGTCGGCCTAGCCTGTGCACCTGTGCTAGGTTCTCGGACCGAAAGCTGGGCTCGCTACCTCGAAGGCCCGAGGGTCAGCTTGACCGCTCATCCCGCAGGGCCAGGGACTAAAGTAGGCCCCACCCCTTGGCTGGGCTCGACTCAGGCCCTCTTTGCTGGAGCCTCCCTGGGCCCGGATGATAAGCCTCTCCTTTGGGCGGACTCCAGAAGCTCCTCCATCGAGAACTTCATGCCTGTAGGAAGAAGAAGATAAAGGTTAGCAGCATACCGAAAATGACTCATGGAAGAAGAGATATCCCTCCGGACTCACCTAGCCCCTGGATTGAGCTGATCTCGGTGTCGAACAGGTTTTGCTCTTACAGCAAAACCTTGAGGAAGGGGATCTAATCAGAAATGAGCTGGTCATATATTTCTCGATTAGAGGCCTCAACCTGGGAGTTCCCATTTGGGGTCCGGTCTAGATCACTCCAGACCCAGTCCACCCCTTTGATAGAAGCAAAGAAGAATTTACTCTTCCATCCTTTGATGGAAGAGGGATGCTCAAACTTTATGCCCTTCAAATAAGAAGAAACGAACCACCACTCATCTTCAGTCAGGTGGTGTTTCAGGATAAACAAGGCCCTGAATAGGAAGAAATGGGCAACAATCCTGTGAAAGTGACAAAAATAATGAAGCAGTTAATGACCATAATGGCGTTGGGGGCCAACTAGGCAGGAACAAGATGGTAGTTGTTGAGGAAAGGGAAAGAAGGGGTGAAAAGGTAAATGAAGGCTCCCGAGAAAGAACACATCATAGAGGGATATTCGACCTGGTCCACTAGAGGTGACCCACTCCCCTGGTCCCGGAACTAAGAGCTGAACAAAGTCCGGGATCCCATAGGTGGCCCGGATCATAGAGAGATCCTCCCTAGTCATCGTCAGAGAGATGCCAGAAGGCCCAGTCAGACAGGAAGACCTGGAAGAAGCAACAGGAGCGGAGACAGGAGGAGCAGGTGGAGCCCTAGGTCCACCTATGACTACTCCAATCGAGCGAAGGTTCCCATGGATGACGAAAGGAACCTCCTCCTCCTCGTCAAAAGATGGAGTCCTCGGTTGAGAGGGCCCTGCCTCATCGAGGTTCCGGGAAGAGCGATGGTTTTGACCGGACGGAGCCATCTGAGATCAAAGAAAGAAGGAAGTGTATAAGGAAAGAAGGCCTAAGAACCCTGCAGGAAAACTTAGCCTAGCCGGAGAAGAAGGAGAAGACTAAGGAGGACTAACCTGGTTATTGGGGGAAAAGACATCCAGGGGAAGGAAGAAGCTATGGTCCGACGATGAGCGGGAAAGTTTCAAAAGGGGCGATTAAGGAAAAGCTTACCCTCTTTTCAAAGTGGTCGGACTGCAGTCGTACATCCTTTCGACACTCCCATCACCGAATGGGCACCACATGGCAACTTTGGCCAAAGGCGACGCCTTGATGCAATGAAAACAACCTCGGGTCGTACATCCCCCAATATGCTTCCTTGGACCCACTGATATGGCACCTCCATACTGGCTTCAAGGCATGGTGCGCGAAGTGGTGATGATCGTGGCATTCAATGGTGCCAGATTTCAGCCTTTCCATGTCAACCCCGCAATTACTTCCTTAGCCCTAAGCACGACGTTTTGTCTAGGCTTGGGAACAGGAGGCTAATGAAGAAGTGATATCACTGG
Source organism: Areca catechu (assembly GCA_021397845.1). Taxonomy (NCBI): domain Eukaryota; kingdom Viridiplantae; phylum Streptophyta; class Magnoliopsida; order Arecales; family Arecaceae; genus Areca; species Areca catechu. The sequence continues at coordinate 158,022,548 of CM038049.1, read as the reverse complement.
GTCTCACTCGGATCCAGCCAACAGAGATTGCAAGCATAAGCTCTGTTCCTTCAAGTCCTTCCACTGGGTTGGCTCCCCCCGGTCGAGACTCCAATCAAAGTCGGACTCCACTTTCTGCTGGGTTGGCTCTCCTAAGGTCGAGACTCCAGCAGAAGCTAAGTTTTTCTTTGAGTCCTTCCACTGGGTTGGCTCTCCCAGGTAGAGACTCTAGCCAAAGTCAGACTCCACCTTCTACTGGGTTGGCTCCCCCAGGTCGAGACTCTAGCAGAATCCAAATTCCTCTTCAAGTCTTCCGCTAGGTTAGCTCCCCCCAGGTCGAGACTCTAGCCGAAGTCGAACTCCACCTTCTGTTGGGTTGGCTCCTCCCAGGTCGAGACTCCAGCAGAAGCCAAATTCCTCTTCAAGTCCTTCCGCTAGGTTGGCTCCCCCCAGCTCAAGACTCCAGCCGAAGTCGAACTCCACCTTCTACTGGGTTGGCTCCCCCCAGGTTGAGACTCCAGTAGAAGCCAAATTCCTCTTCGAGTCCTTCTGCTAGGTTGGCTCCCCCCAGGTTGAGACTCCAATCGAAGTTGAACTCCACCTTCAAATGGGTTGGCTCCCCCCAGGTCGAGACTCGAGCAGAAGCTAAATTCCTCTTCGAGTCCTTTCGCTGAGTTGGCTCCTTCCAGGTCGAGACTCCAGCCAAAGTTGGACTCCACCTTCTACTGGGTTGGCTCCTCCCAGGTCGAGACTCCAACAGAAGCCAAATTCCTCTTCGAGTCCTTCCGCTGGGTTGGCTCCCCCCAGGTCGAGACTCCAGCCGAAGTCGGACTCCACCTTTTGTTGGGTTGGCTCCCCCCAGGTCAAGACTCCAGTCGAAGTCGAACCCACCTTCGGTTGGGTTGGCTCCCCCTAGGTCGAGACTCCAATAAAAGCCAAATTTCTCTTCGAGTCCTCCCGCTGGGCTAGCTCCCCTAAAGTGCACATCCATGGAGGGCACAATCATGGCCTGGCCTCCTTCAGAGTAGCTCAAGCGGAGAAAAGAAGGGAATGAAGACACAAGTAGGTGCAGTTGGAATACAAGGTGTTTCAGCTGAAGGAAAGTGGAAGGTTGCATCAACTAAATGTTCTTCGCTCCAGGGATAAATTCTTAACACCCTGGGAAGCAAAAAAAAAGCATTGGAGAAAGGAGGAGACTCTGTGAAAGCCTATCCACATGCGCTTAAAAAGGCAAGGGATGGCTTCTCTGGAACAAATCCTATCGCTCCCTCGCATCGATTGAAGGTACATGCCTCATTAATTGCCAGACTAGCTAGAAGATGCCACGTACTGGCACCGGGTGACCCGAATGCCTCATTTCCAAGGGATTCGCGTTGACCCAGGAGAAGCATTTATGACCATCATCGGAAAGCCAAGTGCCACAAAACCCCATCAATGCAAAGGTGTGGCCTACGAAGCACAGGTGCGCAGAGATATTGGTAACGTAAGAGACGTCCCAATCCACATCAGCATGATCATTACTCTCTATGCCCTGAATGTCGTATCATCTTCCGAGCTCGAGAGTGGAGGGCAACTGATACGGCTGTATCCACTGACATGGAGTCCATCTGGATGCCGGCTATCAACTGGCAGGTGGAGGTACCACTTGGGCATGGCACCTAAGCAAGGACCCGAAGTGAGCCCCCTACCGAGGTCAGCTTCTGGCTGGGGTCGAGCTCATACTACCACCAAGTGAAGAAAGGAGGATGATAGAAATTCAAATCAAGGCGGGAAAGGGGGTTGTCTTCACCAAGACCCCATCGCTAGGATGGTACGACTGACAAGCAACGGCCCATCGCCTGAAGCCTATGGAGGGAGGCATGCCAAGCAGTTCCTGGAGGTGTTCCAGGGGAGCTCGAGATCTAGATTTAGAGATCTTAAGGTTGGAGTCAGCTTGGGCTATGGAGGAGTCGATTCCTGCAGGTCGACAGCAGGATTGAGTTCTGGTCGAGTCTGCTCGAGGTCTGTTCGAGTCGACTCTTCTGACGAGTTTAGAGCTCATATGTTGGCCTGGGGGAGAGAGAGAGTTTTGTTGAGCTGAGTCATGTTGACTCATGGCTATATATATCTTGTGTGTGTGAGACCCAAGGTGCTGAGAGGAATACAAGTTCTCTTTCTCCTCATTCTTGATTTCTTCTCTCTCCCTCTCTCTGGTTCTCTCTATCGTTGGCAGCCCCATAGGGGCACACCTCCGTGACGGGAGCGGATGGTGTGCCCCAATCCTTCCCTGTTGAGGTTCCGTTCATGGCCATGGCAGTATCAAGTCGATCCCGGGCATTCCGCGGAGTTGAGCGATGTGTCTCGTTCCTTGACATTTGGTATTAGAGCAGATCTTGCTCTGACACTTTGGACAAGCTCTGTTTAGGTTGATGTAGTCCACACAGATTCTCCACTTCTCATTAGCTTTCTTGATCATGACTACATTTGTTAGCCAGCTAGGATACTGCACTTCGTGAATGAAACCAGCTATGAGGAGCTTCTCCACTTTCTCATTGACTGCCCTCTGCCTCTCCAGGATGAAACTTCTCTTCTTCTGCTGAACTGGATAGTACTTCGAGTCGATGTTTAACTTAAGAGTGATGATGTCAGAGGGGATACCCGGCATATCTACCATAGTCCAGGTGAATACGTCTGCATTCGCCTAGAGGAAATTCAATAGGCGAGCCCGCTCTTCTTCTTGCGGTTGGGCCCCGATCTGTACCGTCTTCGATGGATCCGTGCTGAGGGAGCACGATAACAGGCACCCGACTGGGCCACCCTTGGGGTCCTGCATTCTTTGGTTGAGGTCACCGATGTCGGGGTGCTCCTCGGCACTCCTGGTTCCGGGGATGGCTTGCAAGCAATGTTGAATCAGCTAATATGCCCCCCTCACCTCTCTTACGCCATAGGGGGTGGGGAATTATATCAACAGTCGCTTTGTAGATATGACCATATCGAGCAGGTTAAGCCCGGGGTGGCCAAGAATTACGTTGTAGATCGAAGGGAGCCTAATAACTGTAAAGGTCATCATGACCGTACTCTACCGATGTGGTGATCCGGTCATGACAAGGAGAGTAATCTCTCCTTCAACCCCCATTGAGTTGCCAGTAAAACTGACAAGGGAGGTTTGCACCGGCTTCAGTTGGGCAGAAGATAAATTTATCCTGGAGAAGGCATCGTAAAAAAGGATATCAGTTGAACTTCCACTGTCGACCATAATCTACTTTACAGGATGCCTTACTATTATCATTTCGACAACAATGGTATTGTTAATTACATTTTCATTCCTAGGTCCATTCTCCCTCGTAAAGGGGAGTACATTTTCCGACCCCTCCCCAGCTCGGGTTATCTCGGAGGCGCGTTCTATTCCCCATGATATCATACCCACAGGTTTCTTGATGGGTTGGTTATCAATCAGAGGGACAGGAGGAAGAGCTGTCAGTGCTTGAGGTTCTGCAAGGACCTTGCCTCCCATGAACTTCCCGAGGTAGCCTCTCCTTATTAGATCTTTAATCTCCCTATTGAGGTGGTGGCATTCCTTGATGTCGTAGCCATGGTTGTGGTAAAACTGACAGTACTTCGACTTGTCACGACCGTTGGATCGCCTTAGTGGGGAAGGGCGCGTAAGTAGCACTCGCCCTCGATCTCCATGAGGATCTTTGACCTCGGGACGAGGAGAGGAGTGTATCCTTCCTCTGAGATGGAGTCGCTCTTCAACTTCGGATTTGCTCGGAGGTTCGGGGTCGGCCCGGGCCTCCGTACTCTGGAGGTCTCTCCTGAAGGCTGCTTTTTTGATGGCTTCCCGCCCAACTCTCTCCTAGTGCGGTCTGCCTCCTCTGCACGAATGTACTTGTGGACTCGGAGGAGGAGGTCGACGTAAGTCTTAGATGGCTTTTTGTCCAGCGAGTACATCAGGCAAGACGTTCGAAGCCCCCTCTTCAATGCCAGCATGGCGAGGAGCTCATCTAAATTATAGATTTCGAGGACGACAACCTTGAAACGGGCCACGTAGTCTCGCAGGGGCTCATGGTCCTGTTGTAGAATAGAGAAAAGGCTATCAGCATCTCGCGACACCTTTCGGCAGGTGTCGAAGTATGCCACAAACTTTCTTTCCAGCTGTGCAAAGGAGTCGATACTTTCGGGCTCGAGGCGAGTAAACCAGACTCGAGCTACCTTCCGAAGCATGGCCAGGAAGGCAATACAGAGGAGGGAGTCCGTCATCCCCTGGACTCTCATGAGAGCCTTATAGCTCTTTAGGTGGTCCAGGGGATCAGTGGTCCCATCATAGGGGTCCACTTGGGGCATACGAAACCGGCTGGGGATCGGTTCCTCTTGGATCTCTCGAGAGAAGGGGGATCGGGCGTCATGGCCCACTGGCTCACGGGGGGAGCCCTGCATGTTGGCAAACTGGCAGGTTAGTTTCGCTAGCTTACGCTTTTGTTCCTCTAAGCGCTTCTCAGCCAAGCACCTGATAGCCTCCTCGGTGGAACCTTCTACCAAGGCTGTCGGAGGAGATGGAGATGTCAGCTGAGGGGGGTTGCGATGGGAGGCCTTGCCTCAACGGTGCTTGCAATGCTTAGCGGCATCGTGGCCGAAGATCGGGGATCGGCTCTCCTAGTCTATCGACCTGCTCCACTGCCTCTTCGTCGGGATTCGATGGCTTCTTCAGGGATCAATTATGGACTACAGGGGCGATGACCTCCCTTGGAAGGAGCGCAGGCTACCACGGGGCCCAGTGACTAGGGCCACGGGTGTCCCCGGTGATGGAGATCCAAGGCAGGTCCAGGTATTTTTCTATTTTTCTCTTATTTTCTTAGATTTTTTTTATTTTTCCTATTCCCGCTATTCCACCTATTCCTGTTATTCTACCTTTACTCCAATCTTATTCCCATCTATTCTACACTATTCCATCTTCTCCCGTGAATTTTTTTTAATGCCCAAACCCTAGCCTCTGCCCCCTCCGGTCCCAGATCTGGGCAGCCCGACCCACGGTCGCCCCCGTCGGATCGTCGCCGACGTTTGTCGGCCCCTGCCCTTGCCGGAGAAGCCGCCGCTGCCGCCCAATCATCGTGGGAAGACGAACGGACTCAGAGGCATCTGCTCACCGTGGCCCACGGCCACCGCCGCCGCCACCGTTCCCGCCGCCCGCCAGCCTTCGCCCGGCCGCCGGTGGGGTCCACCGCTGCCCACACCCGTGGAAGACGAACGGACGCGGGAGGCGTCTGTCCACCCGCGTGCGGCCATGTGACACCGCTATCCATCGCCTGACGCCACCACCGCCGCCCGCCTATCCGCCGGCCACCTTCCCGCCGTCCCCTATCTCGTCTTCTTTATCCCCTCGTGTCCTTCGAGAGTCATCCTAGTGCATCTATGTGAGAGCCCTGTTGTGTGCATTATGGGTTCGATAGGAGCTCAGGGTAGCTGGTGCTGTGACCCGTTCGGGTGGGTAGCTTTATGCTCAGGGTAGCTGGTGCTGTGATCCCTCGGGAGGGTAGCTTTAGGCTTTGACCCCTGACTTTCTGTGTGTGTCCCCCGCTAGAGTGAGTCTCAGGGCCATGAGTTCCACTTCTTGGTTCCCCATCTTCATCCTTCCTTCGCCACATCCATCCAGAAAAAATGAAAACAAAAAAGATCAGCTGTCTTAGGATTTTAGAGTCAGTATGCCCTAGTCCCGGGAGGCTTCCTAGCCCTCCCACGGTCCTAGTTTGTTTAGTTGTTTTCCTGTTTCCAAAAACCAGGTTACATCGATTGTTCGTCCCGCATCAATTTTGGTATCAGAGCTAGTTGTGGATTAGGGTGTGCTCCATTTTTCGAACTCGACGGAGTCGAGTTCTTCATGGTCGAGGAGAATGATGGGGATCCAGGGCAGGTCCGGGTATTTTTCCATTTTTCTCTTATTTTCTTAGATTTTTTTTATTTTTCCTATTCCCGCTATTCCACGTATTCCTGCTATTCCACATTTATTCCAATCTTATTCCCGATCTATTCTACACTATTCCATCTTCTCCCGTGAATTTTTTTTTTAACGCCCAAACCGTAGCCTCCGCCCCCTCCGGGCCGCCCGACCCCGGCCGCCCCAGCCGGACCGCCACCGACGTTCGCCGGCCACCGCCCTCGCCGAAGAAGCCGCCGCCGCCACCCAATCACCATGGGAAGATGAACGAACGCGGAGGCGTCCGGTCGCCGCGGCCCACGACCGCCGCCGTTCCCGCCGTCCGTCGGCCCTCGCCCGACGCCGGTGGGGTCCGCCGTCGCCCACACTCGTGGGAAGACGAAAGGATGCGGGAGGCGTCCGTCCGCCCGCGTGCGACCGTGTGACGCCATTGCCTGACGCCGCCACCGCCCCCCGCCTGTCCGTCGGCCACCTTCTCGCCGTCCACGGCCTCCCCCGTCGTCCACCAACCGCGCCGGGCCCAGGAGGTCTCCCACGGCCATGGGAGACCAAATGGCATGCTGGGCGTGAAGTGCCAGTCCCTGTGCCACCTCACCTCTGGCCCGCCGCCAGCCGTCCGCCGCTCGCCGTCCGCCGGCCCCATCCACCGCCTGCTTCTCGGTCACCGGCCATGTGCTCCGTCCGCCGATCCATCCCCCGCACGGCCATGTGAAGAGTTTGCATGGATTCTAGAGCATCCCAAATTTCAGAGTAGCACACTTTCTGGAGCAGATCATCAAGCCGACAAGCTTCTCAGAGCAGATCAGCCCCACTTGTGATGCAACATGAATTTTGATGTAATTTATTTTTCTTTTTTAGTTTTCCTAGAGGCTAAGAAACTGAGGGTTTTGGTTTTTCTATATAAAGGCCCCCTCTCCCCCTATAGAGAGATAGAGATTTGATATAGATTTTTGGGTTGGTTCCGGTTCTGGTTCTGGGCTGAGGCCCGTTTTCCTTCGTTCCCTGCTGTGTGCATTATGGGTTCGATGAGGGGTGTAAGGTGTTCCCTGCTATGTGCATTATGGGTTCGATGAGCATCCTAGTTATCCCCTATCTCGTCTTCTTTATCCCCTCGTGTCCTTTGAGAGTCATCCTAGCGCATCTATGTGAGAGCCCTGCTTGTACATTATGGGTTCGATGGGAGCTCAGGGTAGCTGGTGCTGTGACCCCTTCGGGAGGGTAGCTTTATGCTCAGGGTAGCTGGTGCTGTGATCCCTCGGGAGGGTAGCTTTAGGCTTTGACCCCTGACTTTCTGTGTGCATCCCCCGCTAGAGTGAGTCTCAGGGCCATGAGTTCCACTTCCCGGTCCCCCATCTTGATCCTTCCTTCGCCACATCCACCCAGAAAAATTGAAATCAAAAGAGATTAGCTGTCTTAGGATTTTAGAGTCAGTATGCCCTAGTCCCGGGAGGCTTCTTAGCCCTCCCACGGTCCTAGTTTGTTTAGTTGTTTCCCTGTTTTCCAAATAACCAGGTTACATCGATTGTTCGTCCCGCATCACCCGGTTGCTGCTGGGTGGCCAGAGATCGATGCTGATATTGTAACTGCCGCACTGCCACGGTCAGAGTCTGGATCTGCTGGGCAAGCATGGCTAGTTAGGAGTCCACTAGAGGTGGCTACGGTGAAGCTGGGAGTTCCCTCTCTGGGCTGTGCGAGGCCCCGTGAGAAAGAGGGTCCCCCGCATGGCTGGTGGAGGTTTTCCGCGTGTGCATCACCACCATGTTGCGGGTGGAGCTGCTTTGAGGGACCAGTCCCCCTTACCTGGCACGCCAATCTATTACCGCCTGGATCGTCATGACCCGCAACTTCTACGTGGTGCCGGGTTGTACCTTCTTCGTCTGGTATCCGACGTGTGCACCCGGTCCTGCAAAAGAAAGGAGAGCCGGGCCGGGGATCCCGGTGAGGGCACTCTGATGGTTAAGTCAGTGGGATGATCTAGGAGAACAGATCCTTCGAGATGGATCCCGAGCTGGTCTCCACTCTTAGAGGTTTAGAAAGAAAAAAAATGGAGTGAGAATTTTAGTGGAGGAAGAGAGCTCGAGAAATGGTGGCTGTATCCGTTGGGACTCTTCCAACGAGTTCTTCAGTGGCCTCATAGCACTCTTTCTTGCTACTCCTTCCTCTACCTCTCCTTGCTTACCTCCTTCAAAGGCCCTCTCCCTCTCTTATAGAAAGAAGATACTATTTGTTACCAGTCTCTAGTTCGGCCTCCTCCTCCTCCCCTCCTTCGGGGATGCTACGAGGTCAATGATGGACCGTGCTTGGGGACCACGTCCCCCCGCCCCCTCTTCCTTCATGGCTGGGAGTTATATTGTGAGCTCTAATGTCTTTGTGGGATGCCCTATTTGGGGAAACTTGGCAGAGTCTCGATCCGGGGGTAGATGCTCTAGGACTCGAGCCCTCTAGTGCAACCTTCTTCTTTAAGGTGGTGTAGATGGTCGATAGAGGGGCACTATGTCTCGAGTGGTGCATCCTTTTCCAACTAGTATAAATGGTGACCTGAGGGGACTCTAGTGCCTTGACGAGATGGCTTCTCATAGGTCAGTGCGCTCTCCCTTCATAGGCTTCGGGTAGCATGCCACTTCCCGCCTAGCATACCAGCTTCATGGCCGACCTTGACCATAGGTCCCTTTTCAGCTAAAGGGTGCGTGGCTCGAGGGGAATCAACTTTGGCCAGGGGCTTAACCCTAAGGGAGCCACTATGGCAGAAGGGCTCAAGGCTCGAGCGGGAGCTCGATTTTGGTTGGGGGCTCAACCCTGAGGGAGCCATCCCGGTAGAAGGGCTCGATGCTCAAGAAAGGAGAGCTCAACTTCGATCGAGGGCTCAACCTCGAGGGAGCCATCCGACGGAAAGGCTCAAGGCTCGAGGAGTGGGAGCTCAACTTTGATCGGGGGCTTAACCCTGAGAGAGCCACCCTGATGGAAGGGCTCGGGGCTTTAGAAGTGAGAGCTCGACTTCGGTCGAGGGCTCAACCTGAGGGAGCCACCCCGGTAGAAGGGCTCAGGGCTCGAGGAGCGGGAGCTCGACTTCAGTCGGGGGCTCAACCCTGAGGGAGCCACCCTAACAGAAGGGCTCAAGGCTCGAGGAGTGGGAGCTCGACTTCGACCGGGGCTCAACCCTAATGGAGCCATCCCAGCAAAAGGGCTCGAAGCTCGAGGAGCAGGAGCTTGACTTCAACCGGGGGCTCAACCTTAAAGGAGCCACCTCGATGGAAGGGCTCAAGATTCAAAGAGCGGGAGCTCGATTTCGATCGGGGGCTTAACCCTGAGGGAGCCACCTCGATGGAAGGACTTGAAGCTCGAGGAGAGAAGCTGGCATGGCAATCCTAGCCAGCACGACTTCTACCTGGGTTCAAGGAGGACTCCATGTCAGCGGTCTTGCCACATCAAAATTCATTTGCATTTAAAGCATAATACAAGAGGTTCATTACTCTTGCATTCAACTATCCCATTTGCATTTCATAAGCATTCCAACCCAATTTTGATTTTGGAATGTTTATTTCATCAACATTAATCATAGGTGCAGGAGGTTTTCTTAAAATATTTTTTCATAATTTAAAATCTATAGCTTGAATATAAATTTTCATGCATGCTTTCCACTAGCTATAGTTTGTGTCGATAAAAAGTGGAGGTCATGTAGAACATTGCCCTTCGACAAGATGTGTGCTCATATGGGTAGCCATTAATTTTTACTCCTAGCTGTTAACTAGAGGCACAGAGACTCAGCTCTGATATCACTTGTTGCCTAGTTGGCCAACCCAAGATGGGGTGAATTGGATTAGAAAACTTTTAAACAAGTATGTGCTCTTTTTGAAATTTTAGTGTAGTGAGTGAATTATATCAAGTATTAAGTATGGAAGCAAATAAATAAATATAAACAAAGCAATCATAAACACCACGAATTTATAGTGGTTCAGAGCAACCCAGCCCCTACGTCCACTATCCAAGGTACCACTTGGGATTTTCACTATATTCACAATAGAATACAGCCGGTTTGTTTTACATCGGGCTCACAAACCAAAACCCAATCTTGATTTTATATCGAGATCACCAGGAACCCAACCTTTGATTTTCACAGGCTCACCAAAAACCCAAACTTAGTTTTCACGGGATCACCAAGAAACTCACTCTTGGTTTTCACGGGATCACCAAAAACCCACTACAAAAACTAATAAAACAAACAAACAATGCAACACAAAATACAAACTCCTGAAGAGCAGATGGTTGTAGCTTTAGCTTGATTTGGTGTAGTTCTATGGCTTCAAGATGTGCTCTTCAAAGCTCTTTCTTTTCTTCAAAAGATGCCTCAAGAGTTGTAGTAGAATGATCTTGAATCTCTCTTGAGTGTGGAAGATGAAGCTCACTTGATTTTCTAAAAGATTTTCCTTTGAAGCTCACTCTTTCTTTTCTAACTCTAAAATTATTCCATTCCTAAAAAAAATTTTGTTCCTCTTGAGTTTGGATCTTCATTTTATACTCCTTGAGGTGTTCTCTGGTTATTTGGACCATCAGAGTGCCTTGAAAAATGAAATATGACCGTTTGGAACCATTAAGAAGAAGAAAAATAATTTCTACAACTAGCCATTGTTGTTCAAAAAACTGGGATTCGAGTCAGCTCGAATGAGTCGAGTCAGCTCGGATGACTCGAGTTGCTTGGATAATTACTCTTTTGCCATTCTGGAGTCGGCTCTATTTTTTGATTCAGCTCGGTTGACTAGTTTTCTCAAAACTCAATTTTAGCCACTTTGGAAGAGTCGGCTTGAATTCTTAGTAAGTCGGCTCGAGTGAACTTTTTCTAAATGCTTTCAAACTTCTCCAAACTTCTTCCAACATCTTCCAAACATCTTCTAAACCTATAATACTCTACGAAAAAAATCTTTACAAAGATAATTAGTAACATAATCATGCATCAATATTTTGTAATTATCAAAATCAATCCTAGGGTCAACACAACTATAGTAAGAGCCTACGCTTGTAGAGAAAATAGTTAAAGACCAACTTGCAAACAAAGCCACCATAGATAAAAAGGAAAATATCTCAAACTTTGTAGTGAAGGAGCTAGAGATAGCTAGTGAAATCGATGATGGAGAGAAATTTATCAAGCAAGCAATGATAAGGAGAGACCATAAAACTTCTAGAATTGAGAAAAAAGATGGTAAAGAGGAGCTACGAATCCATTAGAAAATAAAGGATCTTTAGGTGTTAATCTAATGAAAATAGAGGATCTACAAATCTACTAGAGAATATGAGATTTTTGGATGTTGATTTATTAGGAAACAGAGGATTCATGAATCCGTCAAAAACTAGAGGATCTTGAAGTATTGATTCATCATGAAACACATAAATTGATAGATCAATAATATGAGCCTTCAAAGCTTCTAGATGCAGCAACGATGGCCACAATAGAGATTGAAGAGATGGTGGTATCATGTTAGGTGATTGAAAGCTTTGATATTATGAAAGAAATAAGAGAAAGAGAAAGATAAAGAAGTTTATTTTTCTATTTCACCATATTCGGTGCTTCTCATAGGTTATATATACTAGCTTACATAGTCTGCACAAATAAATCAATATAGATTAATATAAAATTATATTAACAAAAAAATATTATTGATTGATATAAGTTATCATCTAATTCCTAAAATTATCAGCTCATTCAAAATCATATGATCCCCAAAATCATATGATCCTTAAAATCATGCTAACAAAATTTATAAAAATCTTTACAAGATCACCATGCATCCAAATTAAAAAATAAAAAAAATCTCTCTACCATTACTTGATCTAATGATCTTGTAGTTTACTTGCAAGTGGATCAGTTGTTCAAAGATGCCTTAGCCAAAACCAGCACCCAAACAAGGTTCATGCATGTCAGGTTGGCAACTATTAGAGAATGCTTCCTAGATGACCGCCAAGATGGTAGCCTAGCTGGTTGGGATCTTGCCTCACAACCAATAGGTCACGAGTTCGAGGCATAACTCTGCAGAAAACTCGATTAAGTTCAAGAATTATTCTCTGAGGCCCGTGATGGTTGGATGAGTGAGAGACCAGGTCCTTCTTCTTCCATGTCTGATCAGCTGGTACCTTGGTAGTGTCGGGTTGATGTACTCATCCTTGGATATGTATGCGTACCCAGTACGCATACATGTCTGATCAGCTGGCACCTTGGTGGTGTCGGGTTGATGTACTCTGCAGCCCAAGTCATCGTCCCTCGCGGCAGTTTGCATCCCTTCCAAGAAAGGCCTTCGCAGTCACGGGCCATGACTAATCCCCGGGGTAGCCTCCTAGCCCCGACGAAGCGACTGAGGAGCGGGTCAATCGACTGGGAGAGCCAGTCCCCAGGCTTGAAGTACGCCTCTCACAGGCACCGTAGATGCTACCAGAGCAAGGCCCCCTATCGCAACCCTCCTCAGCATTCGTGTCCTTCCTCTCTAGCAGCCTTAGTGGAAGACTACGCTGATAAGACTATATGGCGCATGCCAGAGAAGCACCTGGAGGAACAAGAGCGTGGGCTGGTGGAGCTGTCCCACTAGTTTGCCAATATGCAAGGCTCCTCCAAAGAGTCGGCGGGCTATGACGCCCGTCCCCCTTTCTCCCGAGAGATCCAAGAGGGGCCGATCCCGAATCAGTTCTGCATGCCTCAAGTGGATTCCTATGACAGGACCACCGACCCTTTGGACCACATGGGGAGCTACAAAACTCTCATGGGAGTCCAGGGGGCAACGTATGCCCTCCTCTGCATAGCCTTCCCCGCTATCCTACGGAAGGCTGCTCGGATTTGGTTTACCCGCCTCGAGCTCGAAAGCATCGGTTCCTTTACGAAGCTGGAAAGAAGGTCGTGGCACACTTCGATGCTTGTCGAAGGATGCCGCGAGAAGTCGATAGCCTTTTCTCCATCATGCAGTAGAACCACGAGCCCTTACGGGACTATATGGCCCACTTCAAGATTGCCTCACTAGAGATCTATAACCTATATGAGCCCATCGCCATAATAGCACTGAAGAGAGGGCTCCGGACTTCCCGCCTGACTTACTCCCTGGACAAGAAGCCACTGAAGACGTACTCTAACCTCCTCCACGTTCACAAGTATGTTCGTGCTGATGAGGTAGACCGCACCAGGAGAGAACTGGATAGGAAGCTCCTGAAGAGACAAGCTCTGGGGGAGGCTCCAGAGGCACGCAGGCCCGGGCCGAACCCCAATCTCCAAGCGGGGTCCATGCCAAAGAGCGATCCCATTCTGGAAGAAGCATACACCTCTCTCCTCGCTCTGAGATCAAAGACCCTCATGGAGATTGAGGGCGAGCACTACCTACGCCACCCTCCCCCGCTGGAGTCATCTGGTGGCCGTGACAAGATGAAATACTACCGGTTCCACTGTGACCACGGTCATGACACCGAGGACTGTCGCCACCTCAAAAGAGAGATCAAAGATCTAATAAGGAGGGGCTACCTCAAAAAGTTCATGGGGGGCAAGACCCCTGCAGAGCCTTAGATGCTTATGGCTCTTCCTCATGCCCTTGAGTCGACAACCGGTACACCGAGAGGCTAGCGGGCATGATGTGTTGGGGGGCAAGCTCTCCCCAAACCGGGAAGGCCCCTGTGGAGTAGTCGAGGTCTTTCCACCTTGAGCCTACCACCTCGTCGATATCGACGGCGACAAAAGTCTAAGGGCTTACCTCAAAAATGTAAGGCTCCTCCCTTTTCAATAAAAGTTTCCTTTTAGTACAACATTGTCTTTGCCATGCAGGAAAATCATTGCCCAACCCCAAGCCTGGCGACCAAAGCCGGGAGCCCCAGCACCCTGCACCGAAAATAGGAAGTAGCACCCCACACCAAAGTTGGGGCCACAACGCCCTGCACCGAAGCCGGGAAGTAGCACCCTGCACCGAAGCCAGGAGCCACAGCGTCTTGTACCGAAGCCAGGAAGTAGTACCCTGCACCAAAGCCTGGAAACTCCCGAAGTCCGGTACCAAAGCCCGAAAACTTTCGAAGCCCAACACCAAAGCCTGAAAACTCCCGAAGCCCGGCACCAAAGCCCGGAAACTCCCGAAGCCCAGCACCTAAAGCCCGAAATCTTTCGAAGCCCCGCACCAAAGCCCGGAAACTTTCGAAGCCCAGCACTAAAGCCCAGAAACTCCTGAAGCCCAACATCCAAGCCGGAAAACTCCTGAAGGCCCACACCTGTCACCGTGCTCACAGTCCGGAGATGTCAGCGGGACCTCCCAGAAGTTTCACCATCTATCGCCTGACTCATAGCCCGGCATCTCAAGCCGAAAAACTTCTAAAGCCTTGCACCTGTCGTCGTGCTCATAGTCCGGAGATATCAGTGGGAACTCCCAGAAGTTCCGTCATCTACTGCCTGACTCACAGCCCGGCACCTTAAGCTAGGAAACTCCTGAAGCCCCGCACCTGTCATCGTGCTCACAGTCTAGAGATGTTAGTAAGATCCCCCGGAAGTTCCGTCATCTACCGCCTGAGTCACAGCCTGGCACCTCAAGCTGGGAAACTCCTGAAGCCCCGCACCGCCCCAAAAGTTTCGCCATCTATCTCCTGACTCACAGCCGGGCATCTCAAGCCAGAAAACTCCTGAAGCCCTGCACCTGTCATGGTGCTCACAGTCCGAAGGTGTCAGCGGGACCCTTCAGAAGTTTCGCCATCTACCGTCTGACTTATAGCCTGGCACCTCAAGCCAGGAAACTCCTGAAACCCCACACCCATCGCCGTGCTCATAATTCGGAGATGTCAGCGAGGCCCCCCAGAAGTTTCATCATTTATCGCCTGACTCACAGCCCGGCACCTTAAGATGGGAAACTCCGGAAGCCCCGCATTCAACACACTGGACCCCAGTTTGGAGATGGCAAAGTGGGGCACTCCCGAAGGCCCACACTCTACCGGCTAGACTCAGAGCTAGTAAGGACAATCTTAAGGCTCCTCATGTCAAGTTCTCCAACTTGATGGTCTCTTAGGGCGACATAGGCCCCCTCCCTCAAGTTATCCGCTAGCTCCTAGCTTAGCTGAAGAGGTTCAAGGTAACCAGGAAAATAAAAATTCAGTGAAGTGAGAAGGGCTTCATTGATGTTGCATGAAAAAGATACATCATCAAAGGACCCCGACAGGCCGGGTGGTCACAAAAAAAAAGAAGAGAAGAAGGGCAGGTTCGGGAAGGAGATCGAAGCCTATCCCTCAATAAGCTCCTTCCCCATACGACGGATAGGTGCACCATTGTCCTCTTGGGCCTCCATAGTCCCCGTCGGCGGGACCTCCTCAGCGATGGGGGCAGGCTCCACCTCAGCCATGGCAGTGAGAGTCGTGGCTCCCCTTGAGCTTCCACCAGGTTGCCTGGGACCACGATCTCGTCCAGCCTCAGCCCCAAAAAGTAATAGGCCACCGAGGATTTGCAGACCCTGAACCCTTTGACGAAGGAATCCGTGGCCGCCTCCTGGACTTCATCAACAAACTTCGTCGAGGCCCTGAATCTGGGCACCACCTCGATGGCCTCCTTCTTAGCGGCCTCCATCAGAGCCACCGCCCCAGCGACTTTCTCCTCGGCCGTCGATTGCCGAGCCTGCACCACCTCCAGCCATGCCTGGAGGCCACTCATCAGCTCTTCCGGCCGGGAAATCTCGACTTTGAGCTCCTCCACCCGGCGGGAGGCCCGATCCCTTTCTCGAGCCAAGGATGCATCGAGGTCCCTGACTCGATTCTTGACATCGACCACTTCGGCCTGGAGGATCATGTTCCTCTCCTCCAAGGCCCGAGCCTTATCAGCCTACTCCTGGGCCCTGGCTGCCAACGACATACCTTTCCGCTCCCACTGGGTGTAGTGATCGCGAACAAGAAGAATGTCGATCTCGATCTGCACCATCAAAGATGTTAGCCCTAGCAGTCAGACTGAAGCAACAAAAAGGTAGAAGACTACCGTAAGAGGAGAGGAAGGGTGCCAAGAAAGGCCTCCGCCAGCATTCGGCCTCCCCTCTTGCGGCGATCGCGCTACTGGACCGCGAACTCCATCATGCGCTCTGCAAGCGCACAATCCTGGGTGATCGCTGAATTTGGTCTCACCCCAAGTGCTGCCCTCATAACAGTGGTCCTCCTCGGTGCTAAGGTGCTGCCGCATTCAAGGGAGCCACCTCTGAAGGCATCTCATCTGGTAGTGGGGAACTCGTTGCCGCAGGCGATGGCATCGACGACGGTTGCTCCACCACCCTTTCTCCCTCTGCATCCACCTCGATGACTGTAAGAAGGTGGACCGCAACCATTGCAGCCAACCTGGCCAACATGCCCATGCCAGGTTCTTGGGCCGGAAGCTGGGCTCGCTACTCCGAAGGCCCAGGGGTTGGCTCGACCGCTTGCCCCACAGGGCCAGAGACTGAAGCAGGCCCCGTCTCTTGGCTGGGCTCAACCCAGGCCCTCTTTGGTGGAGCCTCCTCGGGCCCGGACGGTAGCCCTCTCTTGTGGGCGGCCTCCAGAAGCTCCTACACCAAGAACTTCATGCTTGCGGGGAGAAGAAGACAAAGTTCATCAACAAGCCAAAAAAGGGCTCATTGAAGAAGAGATACCCCTCCGGACTCACCTCGTCCCTGGATTAGGCTAATATCAGCGTCGAACAAGTTCTGCTCTGACAGTAGAATCTCAAGAGGGGGGATCTGATTGGAGATAAGCTGGTCATATCTTCATAATCAGAGGCCTTAACCTTGGAGTTCCAGTTTGGGGTCCGGTCCGGATCACTCCAAACCCAGTCCACCCCTTCGACAGAAGGAAAGAAGAATTTTCTCTTCAATCCCTTGATGGAAGAAGGGTGCTGAAACTTTATCCCCCTCGGGCGAGGATAAATGCACCACCACCCGTCCTTGATCGGGTGGCATTTTAGGATAAAAAAGGCCCTGAACAAGGAGAAGCGGGCGACAATCCCATGGAAGTGGCAGAAAATAATGAAGCAGTTGATGATCCTAATGGCATTAGGAGTCAACTGGGCCGGAACAAGATGGTAGCTACTTAGAAAAGAGAGAAAGAAGGGATGGAAAGGTAAGTGAAGGCCTCCGAGAAAGAACTCTTCATAGAGGGCTATTAGACCTGGGCCACTGGAGGTGACTCGCTCCTTCGGTCATGGAACCGAGAGTCAGACAAAATCTGGGATCCCGTAGGTAGCCCGGATCGTAGAGAGATCCTTCCTGGTGATCGTCGAAGTTACACTCGAAGGCCCAGTTGGACGGGAAGACCTAGAAGAAGCAATGGGAACAGAAGAGACGGAAGGAGCAGGAGAGACCTTGGGCCCACCGATGATTACTCCGGTCGGGTGGAGGTTTCTGCGGATGATGAGAGGGACCTCCTCCTCCTCGTCTGAAGATGGAGTCCTCAGTCGAGAAGGCCCTGCCCCAATGGGGTTACCAGAAGAGCAGTGGTGTTGGCCGGATGCAGCCATATGAGATCAGAAAAAAAAAGTACGCAGGAAAAGGAGACCTAAGAGCCTTACAGGAAGACTCAGCCTAGTCAAAAGAGAAGGAGAAGGTCCAAGGAGAATAACCTGGTTATTAAGGAAAAAGACAGTCGGGAGAAGGAAAAAGCTATTGTCCGGTGATGAGCAGGAAAGTTCTGAAAGAGATGACTGGGAGGAAAAGCTTACCCTCTCTTCAAAGCCACCATACTACAGCTGTACGTCCTTTCAGCACTCCCACCACCGTATGGGCACCATGTGGCAGCATCGATCGAAGGCGACGCCCTGATGCAACAGAAACAACCTCAAGTCATACCTCCACCATTATGCTTCCTCGGACCCGCTTACATGGCATCCCCATACTGGCCTCAAAGCATGGTGCACGAAGTAGCAGCGATTATGGCATTTAATGGTACCAGATCTCAGCCTTTCCACATCAGCTCCATAATTACCTCCTTAGCCTTAAGCGTAGCATTTTGTCAGGACTTAGAAATAGGAGACCAATGAAGAAATGACATCACTGGGTCCAGCATGGATCCATTCGATGGAGATTGCAACCGTAAGCTCCATCCTATCAAGTCCTTCTGCTGGGCTAGCTCCCCCCCAGGTCAAGACTCCAGCGGAGCCCAGTTCCTCGAGTCCCTTCACTAGGTTGGCTCCCCCTGGTTGAGACTGCAGCCGAAGTCAGACTCCACCTTCCGCTGGGCTGGCTCCCCCCAGGTCGAGACTCCAGCGAAAGCCCGATTCCTTGAGTCCCTTCGTTGGGTTGGCTCTCCCCTGGTCGAGACTCTAGTCGAAGTCAGACTCCACCTTCCGCTGGGCTGGCTCCCTCCAGGTCGAGACTCCAGTGGAAGCTCGATTCCTCAAGTCCTTCTACTGGGTTAGCTCCCCCCAGGTCGAGACTCCAGCAGAATCCCGATTCCTCGACTCCCTTCGCTGGGCTGGCTCCCCCTGGTCGAGACTCCAGCTGAAGTCAGACTCCACTTTTTGCTAGGCTGGCTCCTCCCAGGTCGAGACTCCAGCGGAAGCCCGATTCCCGGAGTCCCTTTGCTGGGTTGGCTTCCCCCTGGTCGAAACTCCAGTCGAAGTTAGACTCCACCTTCTACTGGGCTGGCTCCTCCTAGGTCGATACTCTAGCAGAAGCTTGATTCCTTGAGTCCCTTCACTGGGTTGGCTCCCCCTTGGTCGAGACTTCAACCGAAGTCAAACTCCACCTTATGCTAGGCTGCCCCCCCCAGGTCGAGACTCCAACAAAAGCCCGATTCCATCTTGAAGCTCTTCTGCTGGACTGGCTCCCCCTAGGTCGAGACTCTAGCAGAAGCCGAGTCTCTCTCCAAGTCTTCTTATCGAGCTGGTTCCTCCAAAGTGTACACTCACGGAGGCGCAGTTGCGGCCCCCGACGGGCCTCCTTCGGAGCAGCTCAGATGGATAAGAAGAAGGAGACAAAGAGAAGAAGTGCACAATAATCAAAGCAAAATCCTTTATTGATCAAAAGTTCCTTACATCCTACAGAGGTTCCTGACAGGTTAGGAAGTCTCCTAGAGGTCTAAGTTACAAGTAAGAAAGGATCCTCATTGGCAATGCCCCTGGAAGCAGCCAGGGGTGTGCCAGTCCTTTTTTCAGGTGGGCTTCCTGGGAAGGAGGACGGCTGTGCCTTCACTTCTAACACCCCGTCCTCCCTAGGAAGTTACCGGGTCTCCAGAGCTCGGCATTGGCTCCACCCAGAGGATGCGGGTACCCTTTCGCAAGTGAACATCTGAGGAAGGGGTACAACGGTGCATCCTCCTCGACCGCGCTGTCCTCCTTGGATTTCATCAATATGATGATTCTAATGTTAACTGTAGCCACTTCTCGTCAGGCCACTCCTAGTAGCGTCACAGCCACCGCGACCTTCTCCATGGCGACTGCGACCACCGCCGTCCCCTCATTTAGTCGCATAACCAGGCGCACCCAGGAGGTTCGCAGGTAGGATGCTCCTATCACACAAGCAACTACCTTCTTTGCCCCCTGGGGCCTCTCCACTTTCTTCTCCTTCAGGGGAACCTTGAGCTCAGACCTCCGGCCAAGGGAACCTTCGAGCCAAGCAGCTCTCAAGTCATCGACGTCCCCGAGCCCAGCTCTAGGATGCCAACCCGAGACCGGAGCTCAGACCTCCGGCCATGGGAACCTTCGAGCCACACAGCTCTCCGGCCAGTACATCCCTGAGCCTAGCTCTGAGACGATGTTTCTTGGGCCCAACTTCTGAAGATCAAGCCCCGAGCCTAGCTCCGAGGCATTCGAGATGTGAACCACCCTTAGGCGCCCCAGTTCGAAGCTTCTCCCTCCAACCTCCTTGCACCGAAAGAGAAAAGAAGAGAGGGGAAAGAAGGAGAAGAGACATTCACATCACATAAAGAAGAGAGACCACACTTGTGAAGTAAATTTCTATTACTTTGAAGAAGGGATTTACATTATGTTCCGGGCCCCGACAGACCAGGTAGCCCGGTTCAAAGAAAAAACAAATAACAGAAAATACAAAAAGAAAATAAAAAGGGATACAAGGGAAGTTCTATCCTATGAGGCCGGCTCCTTCCCTGGACAGCGCACGGCCGGGACTTCCCATTCTTCTACCTCCGGAGCGGGGTCGCGCGCCTGAGCGGGCTTTGCTGGGGGGCAGACTCAGCTGCGACCGTCGAGGAGGTCGGCTCGACCGCCTTCTCTTGCGGTGCTGCCTCGGTCGCTGCCACAACCGAGGTCGACTCGGCAGCCTCCGGGGCCACTGGTGGAGGTGCCCCGATCGGAGCGACCCCTTGCCCTCCTACAGCCACCTTTGGAGCAGGGGCCTTTTTGCCTGGAGTCCGGAGCGAGGCCAATCGCTCCTCAGACAGGATTCCCTACAGCTGTTGGCGGCAGTATGCGAACCCCTTGGCGAAGGAGTCCGTCACCGCCTCCTTGAAATCTCTGATGTACTCCGAGGTCTCCTTGAAGGCAGCCACTGCATCAGCGGCCGTCTTCCTCGCAGCCTCCTCCCGCTACCTCGACTCCTCCAACTACTTCTAGATGCACTCCTGCTGCCGAATTACGATTGTCGTCATCTTCTCGGCGGTCATGATGGTGCGACTGGCGGCGGCGGCCCTCTCTTTCGCGGCCACTACCCTCTTCTCAGCAAAGGCAGCCCTGTCCTTCATTGCCTCTACCTCAGTACGGAGCTCCTTCAGCCGAGTCCTCTCCGACTCGAGCTCCTTCCTCGTCCGGATGGTGTCGACGAGCTCAGCCTGGAGGCCCTTAGCCTTTGAATCGGCCTCCCAGATCTCGGCGTCCTTCCGGCCCACCTCAGCCTTCAGGGATGCGAGCTCCGCCTACTGCTCCTTATCCCTCCTCACCCAATTGCGGCAGTAGTCTCTAATGAGGATCAACTCCCTGCCATGCTGCATCCAAAGAAGACTGATGCAGAACAAATAAAGGGATGCGATGCGGAAGTAAATTAAGATTAACTAATTTTTTTGTTGTTTTTATATGTTTGTAGAAGTTGGCTTCAAATCAAAGAAAAGTTAACCTAACATTGAAAGATACTAATATGATAATTGAAAGCACAATTTTAAGGAAACTAAATTATCAGAGTAGTTCAGAAGCAACGGATCGCTGGGGGTTGAGAAACTCCCAGACCTAGGGTTTCGCTCCGAACTTTCAACAGAACAGAAATAAAGAGAAGAGATGGTTTACCTAACCAGACAATGATCTTCACAGATTTTGATGGAAGAACTCTCCCGAGCAGATTGTTGGATCCTCGGATTCAGATATCTTCGCAATGGATCCTCCAATACTGGCCCTTGGCGGGTTGGCTTCTCCTGAACTCAAGATCTGGAAGAGAAGAAAAATAATTGATGGAATCAGAGAATCAAGGGAAAAATTTACCAGGTTGATGAACTTGAAGATTGAAATTGCTGAAAACTGGATTCTCCTGGAAGCTGATGTGATTTTCCTTGGAACTTGCTCTGGATCTGAAGTAGCCGGACTGGATCTGGATGAAGGTGGACGGCCTGGACTTGTAGAGAGAGAGAGGCCGTGGGAGATGGAAGGAGCTAGGGTTCGATGGATTGAAAATAATGAAGGGCGGCTAGGGTTTCGGATTTTTAAGTGGCTAACCTAGGGTTTTGGATAAAGATGGAGATCTCTCACCTCCTCAAGGCTCCAATGGAACCCGGATTACCCCCTCACGGAGCTCAACACTTAGAATAGTGCGGAAGAAGAGAAACCTAGGTTACTCAACACAAGAGAATAGCAAAAATAATTTTTCTTCATTGATTCTCTAAAGTTACAAAGAGAGGTCTATTATATAGACCTAAAATTTTCTCCAAGTTTGTACAAATTTCCATGTGGGACTAAACTCCTCCAACCTCTAGATTAGGTAGAAAACCTCCTCTCTTGGCCGACCAAGAATTCAAAAAAATTTGGGACGGCCATAAAGGATTTTTTTTGGAATTTTTATGGCGCCTTCTTTGGAGTTGGATTTGGATTTGGAGTCCTCTTCTCCTTATGGCATTTCTTCTTTTCTTCCACTCCAAGTTAAGCTCTTTGATTTTGATTTGAACTTCAATTAGGAGTAGGTTGGATGTCCTTCTTTGATTTTTTCTCCAAGAGAAGTCCCTTTCCTTCTTTGCTTAGACAAAATTGACAGGTATGGGCGCCTCCTTTAAATTGGCTTCCAATTTGATTTTTTTTCTTCTTTGGATGTGGGGACCATGACACTGGGATGCCTCTGTGGCGCCTCCTGGACCCTGGCGTGTGCTCGGAGTGTGGCTGGGCGTGTGGCTTGGAGTGTGGCCTCCACTTGCTTGGACCTTGATTTGATTGGAAGACAAATGTGGCACCATTTTGGACCTTGATTTGATTGGAAGACAATTGCGGCACCATTTTGGATAAAATTGAAACCACATCGGGACTTGCACCGAGTCAACATGACTCAACAAAATTTAAATGGTGACTCAAGAAATAAATAAAAAAATAAACTGGTTGACCAGGTCAACCTTTATTACAAACCCTAATTTCTCGGGCAATGTCAATCAGAGATCCAAATGGAGCTCTGAAATCTTCTTATGAGTCTGGTGCCCGCACCAATTCTCCCGGGGTGGGAGGAACTCGATCCTGTCGAGTAAGGCTCAAGTTGGCTCTGGTATCTCTCCAAGAGGTCTGGGTCCAATTCTTGTAATTCTTCTCGGGAGATCCAAGAGTCATCAGAATCTGGCCTTCCTTGCCAGCGGACCAGGTACCTTTGGTATCCTTGATTACGAGTAGAGATAACCTGATCATCCAGGATCTTTTCAATCTGCTCTTTCCTCACAGGCCAGTTTGTTGGTGGACACACAGGGTCGGGATCACTCTCAATGATAGGGTTAGGCTCAAAAGGCTCACTAGGAATCACAGCTGGCTCCCTATACTCTACTAAGTCTGTAATGTTGAAAGTAGAGCTAATGCCTAGTTCTGGAGGCAACTCGAGCACACAGGCATTGGATCCTACTCTCTTTACCACTCTAAATGGTCCAGCTCCCCTAGTATGTAACTTTCTAACGGTTCCAGGAGGAAACCGTTCAGGCCTTAACCTAATCATCACATAGTCTCCCTCAACAAAAGATTTGACTCGCCTTTGAGTATCAGCCAACTTCTTATAAGTTTCATTACTTAAATTTATTTTGGCATGAATTTCTTTATGCAAGTCTTTTACATGCTGTGCAAAATTCTCAGCAGACTCGGAGACTCAAGTGTGGACAGGTAAAGGGACTAGGTCAAGAGGTGTGTGAGGTTTGTATCCATGTACAATTTCAAATGGACTCTTACCCGTAGACCTATTGACCGAGTCATTGTACGCAAATTCTGCCCTTGGTAGGTATAAATCCCAATTTCTGGTGTTTTCACCAACAAGACATCTCAGCAGATTTCCTAGGCTACGGTTCACTACTTCAGTTTGGCCATCAGTTTGGGGATGATAGGCAGTTGAAAACTTAAGTTTTGTCCCTAACTTATGCCAAAGGGTCTTCCAAAAGTAACTGGTGAACCGGACATCCCTATCTGAAATGATTGTCTTAGGTAGGCCATGGAGTCTAACTATCTCATTGAAGAAAAGTGTGGCTACCTTAGACGCATCAAAGGTTTGGGAACAAGGCAAGAAGTGGGCCATTTTAGAGAATCGGTCGACTACGACACATATAGAATCATGTCTCCTCTGGGTCATAGGTAAACCTAACACAAAATCCATACTCACATCTTGCCAAGGACGATCTGGGACAGGGAGTGGGGTATAAAGGCCAGTGTTTTGTTTTCGCTGTTTGGCAACAGCGCAGGTTCGACATCTAGCTACAATATTAGCTACATCCCTTTTCAAGCTAGGCCAGAAAAAGTGGTCTTCAATAGCTAGAATGGTCTTGTCTTTTCCAAAATGGCCGGCTAAACCTCCAGCATGGATTTCCCAAATCAAAAATTCCCTAAGAGAAGTTCTAGGGATGCAAAGCCTATTTTTGAAGAACAAAAAACCATCTACAAGGGTATAATCCTGGTGATTACTAGATGGTCCTTGAACTAGATCCTGATACACAGTTGTGAAATCCGGACAAGACTCATATTCCTCTTTGATTTGCTCAAACCCTATGACCTCAGTTCTAACAGAAGTTAATAACAGAGATCGGCGACTAAGGGCATCAGCTACCTTATTCTCAACTCTAGCCTTATGTTTCAGGACAAAAGTATAGGACTGGATATATTCTACCCACTTAGCATGCCTAGGGTTAAGCTTCTTTTGGGAGTTCAGAAATCTAAGAGCCTCATGGTCCGAAAATAGTACAAATTCCTGCGGTAGCAAATAATGTCTCCAGTAACGCAAAGCTTGCACCACCGCATAAAATTCCTTATCATAGGTAGAATACCTAAGCTTAGCATCATTAAGTTTTTCACTAAAGAATGCTATGGGATGATTCTCTTGGCTTAGGACTCCACCTATTCCTACACCTGAAGCATCACAGGCAACCTCAAATACTTTAGAAAAATCAGGTAATCTCAGAATGGGTGCCTGGGTCATTTTATCCTTAAGATCTAGGAAGGCTTTATGGGCTGACTTAGTCCAATGAAATTCTCCCTTCCTAATACAATCAGTGATAGGAGCAGCTAAAGTACTAAACCCCTTGATGAATCGCCTATAGAAGGTAGCCAAGCCGTGGAAACTTCTAACTTCATGCACATTGGTTGGCTCTGGCCAGTCTACTATGGACCTAATCTTCTCAGGATCGGCCGCCACGCCGTCAGGGGTTACTACAAAACCAAGAAAGATAACTCTACTAGTCATGAATTCACACTTCTTAAGATTACCGTAGAGTCTATCATTCGTCAAAACTTGGCAGACTGCTCTAAGGTGGCCTAGGTGATCTGCTGGGGTCTTACTATAGATCAGGATGTCATCAAAATAGACCACCACAAATTTTCCTATGAAAGCTCTAAGTACCTAGGTCATAATTCTCATGAAAGTACTAGGGGCATTGGACAACCCAAAAGGCATAACAACCCATTCATAAAGACCATCCTTAGTTTTGAAAGCAGTTTTCCATTCATCCCCGGGTCTAATCCTAACCTGATGATAGCCGCTTTTGAGATTAATCTTAGAAAAAACCATTGCACCAGCCATCATATCAAGCATGTCATCTAGTCTAGGGATGGGAAACCTATATTTGATTGTAATTTTATTGATGGCACGACTGTCAACACACATCCTCCACGTG
The DNA here is from genome assembly GCA_021397845.1 of Areca catechu. Classification (NCBI taxonomy): domain Eukaryota; kingdom Viridiplantae; phylum Streptophyta; class Magnoliopsida; order Arecales; family Arecaceae; genus Areca; species Areca catechu. The sequence goes on along the minus strand of CM038049.1, from coordinate 157,997,443 downwards.
CCATCTTTCTTTGGGGTCAGTAAGGCTGGGACTGCACAAGGGCTAAGACTTTCTCTAATAAACCCCTTCCTCAATAATTCTCCAACCTGCTTTTGCAGTTCTTCATGCTCAGATGGATTCATCCTATAATGGGGCAAGTTGGGCAAAGTCGCTCCTGGGATTAGATCTATGGCATGCTGGATATCCCTAAGAGGTGGAAGGTGGTCTGGCAAATCCTCGGGAAAGACATCCTCAAATTCTTTTAACATAGGTTTAACTTCTTGAGGAGGCTCTGAGGGTTCCGAAGTTCTAAGTTCCTTAGCAGTCAACATCCAGATGGGTGAACCACTATGAATTTCTTGTTCTAGATCCTTAGCACTGATTAGGTTCACTCTAGTTTTCATCTCCTTAACCTTACCGGCTCCTTTAGTTACCTTGTCCTTAAGGGGAACGGAATGGATCGTAATCTTCTTCCCATTGAAACTAAAGACACAGGTATTGGATTTTCCTAAGAGGGTGGCATCATGATCATACAACCAAGGTCTTCCGAGAATTATACTGCTCACCCCCATGGGTAAAACATCGCACCAAATCTTTTCGTGATAAGATTGCATTTGGATTTGGACTTGACATCTAGACTGGATGGGTATGGAGGTAGAATCTACCCAAGAAACCTTATAGGGGTTGGGATGGGGAACTGGGATTAAGCCTAACATCTTGACAGTGCTAGTAGAGATGGCATTTACACAGCTCCCACTATCTATGATGATCTTACATACCTTATCCCCTAATTTAAGAAAAGTCTGTAGGATGTTAGTCCTACGCCAATCCTCTTGAACTAGATTCTGGGATAGGATGCATCTTACAACTCCTAATTGGTCAGATTCATTGGGTTCCTCCTCTCCTTCATACTCCTCAACCAAATTCATTCCGGCCTCATAAACTTCTTCTTCAAATTCCTCACTGGGCTCGGAATTATCATTCTCTCCCTCTTCTATGTAAAGGGATCTCCGTGGGCACTGGCTAGCAACATGACCTACCTTATGACACTTGAAACAGGCTATGGCAGTACACTGACTGGAAATGTGACCTGGTTTCTGACACTTAAAACAGGTGATATTTGAACTAGGGGTTCTCTGGGTGTCAGGTGTCTTACCTTTGTCCATGGGCCTAGGGGTAGAAGTACCCTGAAAAGGTTTACTAGGGATAACTTGGCTAGGTCCATTCCTTGGGATTGGGGCACTAACCCTAGAAGGTATAGGTCCTCTCTGAAATTTCTCAGTGTTCAGTGCAATCTGGTAGGCTTGGTCTAGATCAGTAACCTCTCTCAGAAATAGTTCTCTCTTGATATCTTCCCTCAGTCCAGCCCTAAATCTAGACAAAGTGACTTCATGGGCTTCACTCACATCACATCTCATTAGGTATTCATCAAAAGTAGCTATGTAGTCTGAGACAGATCGGTTTTCTTGTTTCAGGTTTTGCCATTGGTCTAACAGGTTTTGCTGGTATGAAATGGGTAGGTATTTATCTCTCAGTTTTTCTTTCATACCCTGCCAAGTGGTTATGGGCTCAACATTCCGTCTCCTAGTGGTTAGCTCAATGTTCCCCCAGTATAACCTAGCTTGACGCACTAATTTCATCTTGGCAAACTTGTATTTCCTCTCCTCAGACATAGCATACCACTCAAAGTATTGGTCCATCTCACCCTCCCAATCAGAATACACCTTAGGGTTCAGACTACCATCAAAAGTGGGTGCATCTAATTTGATGTTCATGATGAACCTATCATCTCTATCT